>CM052704.1:4764731-4831409 GCA_028551405.1 Uromys caudimaculatus
GTCAGTGAGCTCTGGGGACGCGTTGCCTCTGCTATGAGCTTTTCTGCGTTCCTGGTGAGCTGTGGGGCGTGTCTTTGGCCCTCTGCTGGGTCTTGTGATCTCCGGCGAGGGATCTTTGTCCCGGCGCTGATTAGCTGTGGGGCCCTGTGGCCCAAGCTGAGGTTTCCGGCCGTCGCCGGAAGCTGCTGGCCGTCAGTCTCTGTAGCCCGCAGAAAGCGGGCAGAGTCAGTGAACTCTGGGGACGTGCTGCCCCTGCTATGAGCTTTTCTGCGTTCCTGGGAGAGAGAGGATTGTCTCCCGGAGCTGCCTGTCTATGGAATCCTAGTGTCCCAGGCAGAAGTTTCCTGCCACAGGTGCCTGCTTTTTGGGATCCAGGGGGGTTTCTAGGCCCGCCTACCTCGGTCCCTGAGTCTCGCGGGTTTGGGGCAGTACCTGGTGAGCTGTGGGGCGTGTCTTTGGCCCTCTGCTGGGTCTTGCGATCTCCGGCGAGGGATCTTTGTCCCTATAACATAATTTTCATGCTTATTATATCAAAATTATTGTTAGTGAAGAACTTTTCTTGCAACTTAATTATTATAATTTGATATACATCATTTCAGTTAGTATTTCTTGTATAAACACTGAATTATATAATGTGATTTGTTTTGAATTCTAATGTGGTTTAAATTTTGCTGAAAATAGTATTGTGAGTAGAAAACATAACTAATAGTAATTCTTTAAGATTTTGGATATTGTTTAATGATTATAAATTTTTTTAAGTAATTCAAATCTTAGAAAAACAAATTTTCTGATTGTGAAATATGGTTATATCAAAATTGCTGACTCTGCTAACACTCTCCTTGGCCAGGAAGTTTACATATTCTGAGTAAGAGTGAAGACAGAAACTAAGTATAAGGATAATTTTGTTCATAAGCAAAAACTATAATCAGGTATCTACTTTAAAAAGTGAAATAAGGGAGTCCTCTGGACCAAGTTAAGCTGCCCTGAGAAGCCTGTCATCCCAGAAGGACCTCCATTCTCTTGCTGCTTCTCCTCTATCTCCGTGAGACTCCTGAACCATACAGGTGACCTCCATTCTCCACCAGTCTCTCCCCAACCTCCATCAGACTCCAGAACCATACAGACAGGATGTAAAATGAGTAAAAAAATTAAATTTAAATGTAAAGTATAGTTTATGATATTCTTTTATTAGAAATAAGTCTCTGGTTGTAACCTCTGCTTTCAGCTAAAAGTACAAATATTTACAACATATTTATATAAACTTTACAAAAATAATGGCCCTATAGTAGCTTACTCTATGATGACCTAATATATTCTTCTCAATCAATAACTGAGTATAAAGAATGGCTTTCTTACAGAAGCCATTATCAATCTATATTTCATTATATACTTTGTAAGTGATTAAAAAAAGTCAGAACTCCATCTCAAAACTCTACTTTAAACTAGTGCAGTCCTTGATCAAGTGCTTTCTAAATGTCATTGTGTGATACAGATATCCAATATAATTTGTTATGATCTTCAACAATATTGGTTAGAAACACAGGGTTGTTTTTTTTTTTTTTTTTTTTTGATTGTGCACCAAATTTTATCTAGTAAACGTATTTCTAGGAATTTATGATGAGAAAGATACATATGTACTGTTGGATATCTATCACAATATTATATACAATGGTGAATTATGAGAAATATGTCAAAATTAAATACAGAATTAATAAATTGATAAATTAATTGTAGTCATTTCTATAATAATTAAAATGCTATTTTTTAGGCTAAAACTTTAGAAACCAATCATTATCTTCTACTTTCACATTATAAATATGGTTAAAATAAATTAAATCACTTGGTAAAAATATCATGCAATTGGAAATTATTTCTGACAGATCAACTCTTACAGTTTTATAGGCCATTCATTATTTTCTCCTTTGAAATGACAAAGGAAAGTTGACTTCAGTCAAAAAAGCACACATAACCTAATCTCGTAAATCACACGATTAATGTTACTTGTTGTCAGTAGACTTTGAAAACCTTCCTACTGTCAAACTTAACTAGGAATAAGTTGACAACTCCTGACTAAATTCAGAGAAAATAAATACTAGTCTTCTAAAAGATAGAGGACTCTCCTCCCTAATGTGAACATGAAATTCAAATACCTCCAATTTTCTCCCTTGAAGATAAGTTAGCTTTACTCTGAGCAAATAGCAACATTCTTTTGCATTTCCCAAGGCCATTACACTAAGACTCATCAGATACCTATAACACTTGCTGAAGTGTTAAATATTACTAGTTCTGTAGTGACTATTTCTGTAAAGAATGAAATGTAGGATTTTTTTTCAGGATATTTAAGTTTTTTAATAGTTAAACTACAGATGTAGAAAATAAAAAAAAAAAAATTCAAAGCATTAGGAACAAATAAATTTACACCAGTGGACTTTGATAAAATTCTATAAAATTATAGTCATCTCAGTTATAACCACTGTTTAAGAATGCTTGAGTCCTGTCTATTCTTCTGAATGTGTCTCTTACTTGAACTGCACCATATTTGTGTATTTTAAACATAAATTATTATTATACTGCCTGCAATTTTTAGAGCATAGATGTTCAGAATTGAGAGTCCATCTTGGGAGACTTTTCCTTTGACCAGTATGAAGTGTCATTCCTTATCTTTTTTGATAACATTTAGTTAAAAGTTGATTTTATTTGATTTTAGAATGGCTACTTCAGCTTGTTTCTTGAGACCATTTGCTTGCTTGGAAAATTGTTTTCCAACCTTTTACTCTGAGGTAATGCCTGTCTTTGTCACTAAGGTGCATTTCCTGTATCCAGCAAAATGCTGGGCCATGTTTACATATCCAGTCTGTTAGTCAATGTCTTTTTATTGGGGAATTAAGTCCATTGATGTTAGGAGAAAAAGTGATTGTTACTTCCTGTTATTTTTGTTGTTAGAGGTAGTATTATGTTTGTGTGGCTATCTTCTTTTGGGTTTGTTGAAAGATTACTTTCTTGCTTTTTCTAGGGTGTAGCTTCCATCCTTGAGTTTTCTATCTATTATCCTTTGTAGGGCTGGATTTGTGGAAAGATATTCTGTAAATTTGGTTTTGTCATGGAATATCTTGTTTTCTCCGTGTGTATTAACTGAGAGTTTTGCTGGGTATAGTAGCCTGGGCTGGCATTTGTGTTCTCTTAGGGTCTGTATGACATCTACTCAGGATCTTCTAGTTTTCATAGTCTCTGGTGAAAAGTCTGATGTAATTCTGATAGGTCTGCCTTTATATGACTTGACTTTTTTCCCTTACTGCTTTTAGTATTCTTTCTTTGTTTAGTGCATTTGGTGTTTTGATTATTATGTGAATGGAGGAATTTCTTTTTAGGTCCAATGTATTTGGATTTCTGTAGACTTCTTCTATGTTCATGGTCATCTCTTTCTTTAGGTTAGGGAAGTTTTCCTCTATAATTTTGTTGAAGATATTTACTGCCCCTATAGGTTGGAAATCTTTGTTCTTTTCTATATTTATTATCCTTAGGTTTGGTCTTCTCATTGTGTTCTGGATTTCCTGGATGTTTTGGGTTAGGAGCTTTTCACTTTTTTTCATTTTCTTTGACTGTTGTGTCAATGTTTTCTATGGTATCCTCTGCACCTGAGATTCTCTCTTCTATCTCTTGTATTCTGTTGCATCTATGACTCCTGATCTCTTTCCTAGGTTTTCTAACTCCTGGGTTGTCCCCCTTTGTGATCTTTTTATTGTTTCTATTTCCAGTTTAGATCCTGGATGGTTTTGTTCATATTCATTTCTTTCACCTCTTTGATTGTGTTTTCCTGTAATTCTTTAAGGGATTTTTGTGTTTTCTCTTTAGGGGCTTCTACTTGTTTACCTGTTTTCTCCCGTATTTCATTAAGGGAGTTATTTATGTCCCTTTTAAAGTATTTTATCATCATCATGTGAATTGATTTTAGATCTCAATCTGCTTTTCCAGTGTGATGGTGTATCTAGGACTTGCTATGGTGGGAGATTTGGGTTCTGATGATGTGAAGTAATCTTGGTTTCTGTTGCTTATGTTCTTACACTTGCCTCCTGTCATCTGCTTATCTCTAATGCTACTTGCCCTCTCTATATATGACTGAAGCTTGTGCTTCCTGTGGTCCTGGTTGTGTCAGAACTCCTCAGAGACCAGCTGTCTCTGGGATCCTGTGATTCTGGTATTCTGTGATCTTGAGATCCTGGGTGTTTCAGAGCTCCTCGAAGTCAAACAGTCTCTGGGACCCTGAGATTCTGGTTTGACCAAGCTCCTGTGATACTGTGATCCTGGGATCCTATGATCCTGGTTGTGTTAGAGCACCTGGGAGTGAAGCTTGTTCTCAGTGCTGTGGAACTGGGTATGACGCTAGTGCCCAAGGTCTGCTCATGGCACCAGTCCAGACCAGAAAGAACCCGTGCCACTGGTCTGGTGGGGTTCCTGGGTCCCTGGATCCAGCTGGTCCCAGTTACTTCTGGTGTTGGGACAGATGTTATGTCAGAAACACAATTCTATTGTACTAAGTTAACAAAACCAGTTAATGAAACAATAAAACCTCACATGAATTCATGTATTAAAGTCCAAGACACACAGGAATTATTTTGGGAATTATCAAGAAACAAAGATCATTTTTGAGGTTTTAGTAACCGTTGTGTTTTGTACATGTATGTGTCTTTTGTTTTTGGTTTGATTTGTTTTTTTCTATTTTTCTTCTTAAATGTAGGAAGGAATTATTGGGTTGCACATTCTTACCCTATTAGCATTTGGGCTGTTTATCAGTTACCAACTTTTCCCAAGAGTAAATAAGAATGAGCTCTGTAATCTAAACATACAAGAGATTGAAATGTACCCAATATATGGAGTGGAATGATGGGCAAGGGCTATGGAGACCAGAGTGACATTTACACTATATGTGTGGAGGGGCTGTCAATGTCACAGATTGGACTGTGTCTAGTGCCAAGGGGAGAGTCATTATGAGTTTCTTTATTACAGGAGAATGAACAGAAAATAGTCTTCCATTTTTAAAAATTATGGTAAACAGGAAATCATAATTTAGGGAAGAAGCATTTTGTATTATCTCATGGTAATATATTTCATTGTTTTCTAACCTGTGAAGATTGAGAGATTTTGTTTTACTAGGACATCAGTCTCTTTATCAGAATAAAGTCCACTTATTGTAATGCTTTGTAAGAAGATGGAGACCACTTCACAATATCTTTAAGTGTAGTCACAGTCTGATATTCATTTTGTTATAAGTCTCTAACTGACAAAATCTGGAGACTGGTGTTTTATTTATCATTATAATAGTTATTTGAACAGTTTCATTTGACCTCATTTTTTTCTATTGTGACAGAATGACATATATGCCACATTTCAATGCAATTTAAGATGGCTTTCAGATTGTTTTTGTTCTTGGTGGATTGATTGTTACACATTTCAGAAAAATACCATTTTGGCAAATAATATTGGAGCCTTTATTCTGTACTCATAACTATTGAGTTCTACCAAAAAAAAAAAAAAACTTTAGAAAGTGGAAGATACTTTTATGGATCTGTTCTTACTCATAAACTTATGAGGACCCATTCCATGTAAAATTAAGAGATATTGAGAATAATACTGATGGATTCATTATGATAAACTAGGTGATTTGCATCCTCTCAGTTTCCAAAGATAAGTGTGCATTTGTGGTTGGTCCCATCCCAAAGTGAATTGAAGAGTAAAAATTTGCTAAATCCCTGTCTTAACATCAAGATGCATATCAGGCATACTGCCTCACATATATAAGATTTAAACTTGTAAAAACTTTTGCATGTCAGGAATTGTTAAGCATGGAAAGGGCTAATTCTTTCTCACCTAGTGATGCTGGATAATTTCCATCTTCTAAATTTTGCTGAGCTTAGAATAAAATGAGTACTAATGGCCTCATAAGACCCAATGTGACACTATTGTATATGTTCTTTCCATATTGTGAGTTTGTATACATTTTGATTTCTTCTTATTGATTATAATGTGAATTGTCTAGATTTTATCGCTTATGTCATCTGCACAGTCCAGGCCAAAATTAAACAAATCTGCAGTGTCTGTGCTTGGTAAGATTGGTCACTACTGCTTGGTCTTCAAATACTCGCATGAACTTTCTTGACCCTGAACCTTTCGTTGGATACTTTCAGTTGTTTATCCAGAGTCCATCATGCTTCAACCTACTTACTTCTGGTGATAATTGCTGCATTTCAAAATTAATAGAAAAGCAGGCATAAAACTAAATAATATCAGAGTTTGTTATTTGTGAAGTGCCAATTTTTCTATAATTAGGGAAATTGCTAATTATCACTGGGACTATTCATTAATATTTGAAGCAACATAAAAATGATGGAAATAATTTTCTAGCGGATAAATTTTGAAAGGCCACCTGCTGTCACTACTTTGATGAATCCACTCCTTTGTATCTTGTCAATACAAGGGACAATTGTGAAGAATGTGGAAGAAGCATTATTTTCTTAAATGTTGTGATGCAATGCTTACAATATATTTTGACTTATAAACAGGGGAAGTCCCATACTTAATCACATAAAACTAGTGCCTATTGATGAGGTCACAGTGGGTATGTCTCACTAATGAGAGGATTCAGCTCTCTACATATATTGAGTATTATGAGAAAAGGCACCTATTTGCAAGCTTTATGCACAGCAATGATAATTATCATTATTAAATCACATAATGTTAGAAATATGGTATGCTTATGAACAGCAATATTGAAATTAGCTATCATTTTCAAAGTTTACAGAATATTTGCAATAAATGGCCTTTTAAGCTTGAGTTCTAAGCATGTTCTTTGACCTAGAATAAAAAGTAGTATAAATGTGGAAGGAATTTTTAAAAGAATTAAAAATTTGTGTTTATTAATACACAGGACATATTAGAAACTGATAATTTTTATATTTAGTCAGTGGTATTCTGAAACAGTGAATTACTAATTTGCTTAGTGACTATTTTCTGAGATTTTATTTTAAGGAAATAGCTTAGGCAGTCACTGAATCTTGGGTTAGAGAAGTTTAAAGAAGCTTGGTGGCCCAGGGTGGAGTTTAAATAAGGATCAGAGCCATACAACTGAGAGAGTAAAGCAGTCTCAGAGAGTAGTGGGTCAGGAAGGTGGACAGAGAGTAAGGGAATGAGAGAGTGAAAAGCTCAGAAACTGGAAAAGATAACCTTGACTGAACAATTTGTGGACAGAGTTCAGGGCAAATCAGTATCATATCAACTGACTTTTAGCTACATGCTCAGCACATTTCACTAACAACTTTAAAGTTTAAAAGAAAAAGGTCAACACACTTTCCTATGATGTTAAATATCATATTTTTATTTATAGTTAAAAAATATATTGCAGCATGGTGTTATTTGATTGAAGGTAATTTTTATGGACTTCAGAGGGTGCTTTGTAGTTTAGGTCTTGCAAAGCACACATTGCAAGACCATCCTACTACATTGCATTTCACGTTATAATCCCCAAAGCTAATTAATAACTCTAGAAAATGAACATGCTAGATCTTAAGAGACATAGAAACGTGAATTTCCTCTGTGATCATCAATCCTGCAGGCATCTATCTGCAGAAATAGCCTCAATTTCTTCCTTATCTGATAGACTTTCCAGCATCATTATTTGAGCTGTGCTCCATTGGGATCAAGTTCTAACTTGAGGATATCTTTTCCAAAGGCTGACACTAGAGATTAATGTAATTTCGAACTACACACTGGTCAGAGTCCACGGGAAGCTGCTTAGGTTATTGCTGTTCAATTTGTACTTTTCAAGATATATGAGAGTGTCTAGCTCAAAGAGATCCAATTTGGCTACTGGATCAGTCAGCAATCTTAACTGAAAAAGAAATTCACTGTGCCTGATATATGGCAAGACAGTGAACCATATTAAAAAGATATTGGGTCACTCACAGAATTTCTTCTAGGACCAGAGATCAGCTCCAAGTTTTATACACATAATGGAGCCCATAATAATATTTCCAAAGATGGATACTGATAGAGATATCAGTAGAACTGAGTACTGGGATCCCATGTGATGCTTGGGATGCTGAATCACAGCCAGTGCTGTCCTGATATTGCTCAGTTGTCTAACCCCCCCCACCCCATTTAAAGATGAAAATGGTAGAATCGGTATCTAAGTGCAAGAAGGATGTTTAAGATAAGAGGAGGCTTTCCAACATAGCCAGATGCTTCAGTATCTGGGCACAAATATGACTCACAGAACAACTCTTGCAATGCCTTTCTTCTTGCTTTCTTACATTAAAATTCAATCACAGACCAAAATTGATCTCTTAATATATTACTTTCAGAAAATTACTGGGGATATATAGAAGATCAAATGTTTCTGTTTAATCCTTTCTAAACTTTTTATTAGTTTATACATGCAAGAATAGGAACATGAGGGACATTATCTTTTAAAGTAAGTGCTCTGAAGGGCCTGGAAGTTCTCGCAATCTATTATGTACCTTTGTACCTAAAACAAACCATTCAGCATTATATCCTGAAGAATTCTATGATGAAATATCTTAAGTACCCTCATCTTTAAAAATAAATAATGATAGTGAATAGAGGAGAGGAAACTTTGAGAAGTTAAAGGTTAATGTATGCATATATTGTGGCAATGAGGTGCATGCAGGTAGAATGCCCTTTATTCAAAATGTTTCATGCTGAAATGTTTCAAATTTTAGAATTTTTCAGACTCTGAAATATTTGCATATACCTGAGTGAGGCTCAAATCTATGTCCAAAACTCTTTTTTGTATAGACCTTATATACATAATCAGAAGATAACATAATATTTAAGTAATATTTTGTGGTTTGTTTATTGAGAACAGATGTATAATTTTCCATGTACAGTATCCTGTTGTCTCTCAAGAAGTTTCAGATGCTGGGAACATTTTATATTTTAGGTTTTCAGATTGAGGATACTCAATCTATACTTATCTACTAACTCATTAAGTTGTTTATGTTGAATATGTATAGATAATTTTCTATGTCAATCACATTTCCACAAAAGGGCTCATAAAAAAGCAATTGCGTAATATTGACAACACAGTATTAAAAAATCCTTCTGTGTCCCTCTGTGATATAGAGGGATTATCACTATTTCTTGTACTTGGGGATCATGGAAACTAGTAACAGAAGACATGGATGAGCTATGGATGGTTTGAGTCCTAAAGCATGCACTATTACTATTGGAGAAACTGTGGTACTATACTATATAGGATGCCCTTAAATTAATAATGGACATCCATATTAATCATAGCATCAACTTCATCACATGGACAACTGGAAACCAGGCATTCTTATAAATAATTTCTGTGAATGAACTCATGGACTTTTCTTTTTCTCCTATTTTACCTAAGAGGACACTGGAGCAGAGAAATTAGGCTTCCCACTCAGGGTTCTAGTTTTTGCAAGTCCTAGGCTAGGGTTGGAATCCAGGTAGTCTGACCCTCTTAGTCTAGCTGAACATTAGACAATTAGAGACTAGGGTTATCTGGTGGTTCTGAGTGTGTGTGTGTGTGTGTGTGTGTGTGTGTGTGTGTGTGTGTGTGTGTGTTTGTGTGTGTGTGGTGTGTGTGTGTGTGTGTGAGAGAGAGAGAGAGAGAAGAGAGAGAGAGAGAGAGAGAGAGAGAGAGAGAGAGAGAGAGAGAGAGAATGGGGGGTCAAAGCAGAATTTTTGAGGGAAAGATGAATTTACTTTTATTCATCCTCTGAAATGAGAAGCAATTTTAATTGTCACAGATACAGGAAATATGTCATTTAATTTCTTCTTTGGACCAATCCCACCTGCAGAGATCCATGTTACCCAGTGTGAAAAATATTCCAAGCATCTCAACTGATACATTCTAATGGCGCTCTGATGGGTTTTATTTTTTTGTGTGACTTTGTTTAGATTCACTTAGTGCACCAAGCATGAACTGCTTAAATCTTTTACATACAGCCATTCTAGTATCTATTAATTAGAAGTGTTTTTTAATTGCCCTGGTGCTTCAGAATTAAGTCAATATAGTTACAGGGATAGAATCCCCTGGGGGGAAAATTCTTTATGAGAAGCAAGTGGTATTAAAAACAACAGAAGCAGCAGACAATAAAATTTCCAATAAGATCTACAACTCCTCCCCCCCAGTCTTTTTAAATCATTTAAGGCAAAAATCCCATTCTCATGCTGCTGATTATAATATGCTTGCTGTTTAGTTTCCATGGCCTTACTCAGTTGTATTGTTGTAGGATGCTTTCTCTGTCTTCTGCTCCTTCCTTTTAAAACAATGCATTCCCCCCACTAGCTCTTAGGGGAGATAACATACTGGTTTTGTTTTCAGATTCACTCTTCAGTTGAAATTGAAAGAGATCATATACCACTTTTGGCCAACAATTCATTGAATGTTTTGTTTGCTTTTATTAACACATTGAAATGAGAAACCAAGCCAACCATTTTTATCTTTGTTCCAAATCTAGCTGCAGAATACTTCATTTAAGTATTTAGAGTTTAGGACACTTTAGTTTCAATGTCTAAGAAATATCAACTATTAAAATGTTGGGTAAATTTGGAGAAAAGAGGTAGAAATTATTCAAAGGCAGGCACTGTTAAAAAAAAAACATTATTTACATTTTTGTGATGTTGAAGTCAGGCTCTCTATAGAGGTAGTTTCACAGCCTTCTTCCTAATTTTCAAAATCTCTTTCCTGTTGGAAGCTGTTGGAGCATAAGTCCCAAATAGCTACTAGGCCCAGACCTTGGCTGTCTTGCTCCCACCATCTTTCAGCAGGCATCTCCTTACCAATGTCCATTGTTCATTTGATGCTTTGCCCCCTTCGCAGCTTCCCTTGCTCAGCCTACCCCAGACCCTTGACTGTCCTGTGTTCTCATCAGAAATGCCAGAATTAACTACTACTTATCACACAAAGCTATTATGGTTACTGTCCCGAAGTTCCTATGAATATTCAGTGTACATGACTATATGCAAATATGCTACTTTGATAACAAGTCCTTCAAAAGTAATTCTAGAATGCGTGCCCACTCTCCATAGCCTATATTGCAATTTACATTACTTTCCTTCTTCCTGGACTTCTGAGACAGGCTTTTTATAGTTCACAAAACCTATATTTATAAGTCACTGCCTACAATAAATAGCATGTCCATAGTGATCTCAAGTCTTGTAATCAGTGTTAGGTATATCAGGTGTTGATGCCACTCCGTGTTGATGGCAAATGTACTGTGAGATTCATGGCATTCTGTGGTCTCACTTTCCTCATCTCTGAAATGAGAATCTGTGATAAAATGATGGTTTTCTAAAAATTATTTTTAGCCAGAGTCACTTCATTTAGTTGTCTTTTATTTCAAATGAAATCTTGAGAAAACAAGTTACACTTTATCATTGCCTAGGTAACATTTAGTTTTATGCTTCAGGGTGGAGCTCACTGAACTGACAAAAAGAAAATAGTAAATTCTAAAAGCAGGCAGAAATGTTCCGCTGTGTATTCCATCTTATCTTCAAATGGCAGAGAAAATTCATGCAGAAAAGTAGCAATGTACTCTATATTTTTAACCTAGGAGTCATTGACAAAGCAATGGATTAGACATATTGTCTTTTATGCACCAGAGACCTGAGAGGTGAGAGACTCTTGGGACTCAAAGGGAGGGACCTTAGATGAAATACCTGAGAGTGGGGAGAGGGAACTTATAGAGCCCACCTCCAGCAGGAAAACAGAGCATCAAATGAGGGAAGGGGTTGTCATCCCACAATCAAAACTCTCACCCATAATTGTTCTTGTTTGAAAGAACTGCAGGGATGAAAATGGACAGGAGCCTGAGGAAAAGAAGGTCCAGCAACAGGGACAAAGTGGGATCCAGCTCAAGGGGAAGACCCAAGGCCTGACACTATTACTGAAGCTTAAGGAGCGCTCACAAAAAGGGACCTAGCATGACTGCACTCCAGAATACCCAACAAGCTGCTTAAAGAGTCAGATGCACACTTGGGAGGCAGAGACAGGTGAATTTCTGAGTTCGAGGCCAGCCTGGTCTACAGAGTGAGTTCCAGGACAGTCAGGGCTACACAGAGAAACCCTGTCTCGAAAAAACAAAAAAAGAAAAAAAAAGAAAAGAAAAGAAAAAAGAAAAGAAGAGAGTCAGATGCAGATATGTGCACCCAACCAGTGCACAGAAGCTGCTGACCCCTGTGGTTGAATTAGGGAAAGGCTGAAAGAAGCTGAGGAGGAGTGTGACCCTGTAGGAGGACCAGTAGTCTCAATTAATCTGGACCCCCGAGATCTCTCAAACACTGGACCACCAAACAGGCAGCATATACCAGCTGATATGAGGCTCCCAACACATATACAGCAGAGGACTGCCAGGCCTGTGTTCAATCAGAGATGATGTACCTAATCCTCAAGAGACTGGAGTCCACAGGGAGCTTAGAGGTCATGTGGGGTGAGGGGTGGGGTGGGAACATCCTTGTGGAGACAGGGGGTGGGGAGGAGGTATGGGATGTGGTAGAGTCAGAGGGTGGGCTGGTGAGGGGAATAAAATCTGGGGTGGAAAGAGAGAGAGAGAGAGAGAGAGAGAGAGAGAGAGAGAGAGAGAGAGAGAGAGAAAGGAAGATTGCCTTTTTCTAATGATTTTTCTCTATTCTTGTTGAAATGTGTCTCAATATGCAACTCGAATACCCAACTGAAAACACACAGAAAACAATGAAATTGGTGCTTAAGGAACAAGTGAAAAGTAGCTTTAGAGAGGGGCTGGGCACCCAATAAGAAGGCACATTGTCTGGGGATGGGCAGGATGATATTGAAGGGCCTGTGGACCTCCAACTCTATAATAGCCAACCCAACACAAGGTCTGTTAAATCTCTCTCTCTCTCTCTCTCTCTCTCTCTCTCTCTCTCTCTCTCTCTCTTTCCTCCCTCTTTTGCTCTCCCTCTCTCCGTCTCTTCCTTTCTCCCTCTCTTCTTTCTCCAGATGGGGATAAAAATCTCCTTAAAAACTAGGAAACAATAAACTGCTAGTGTATATACCAAAGACAACAATAATTGAAGAGCATATCATTTGAGGAATGATACTTTTTAATGAGCAAAACACAAGGAAGATAATTTGAATTTCCCCAGTGAATCTTCAGACAACCTGGGAAGCTCATGAAGGGAAACCTAGAAGTATCTGTGTGATGACTTTGCTAATACACACTTATTCTGACACCACAGAAAACCTTCTGTGCTCTCATTGATATGTGTTAATAAAATAATATTTGTGATTAAGCTTTTTTGCCTCTCTTTTTAACTATCAAGCTGTTTTCTGGAGGAACAAAAATAAAAGAAGTTGATGTCTACTATGTAACTATTAAGCGGGAGTTTGCTTTGCTATTATTTGGTTGTAATGGGTACTGAGCATGACAATGCACTTGTAATTGGGTCTGTACTTGTTCTCTTCAAGAGTTCTGTATTATTTCTACTTGAACCCATTTTTTGATGCTGCTCAACTCAGCAGTGCTAGCTAACTCTTGTTATGCAGTTGAAAAACTGTGGCCATTAAAAATAGGATACGGTGGGATTTTGTTGTGCGGCGCGGCATGGAAAATCAGTTGCTGTTCATAACAGCTCGGCAGTCGGTTGATTTAAAGCAGGGGGTAACTTGGAATTGACAAGCAGACAGTTTGTGAAAAGGGATATTGTATCTTTAAGGCCTTCTGACTGATTGTGTTTAACTGAGCCACACAGCAGGCAGTAATTAGGCTGTGGCTTCACTGAGAGCCTGAAAGCACCAGCACTAGTTCTCAGTTCTCTAGACTGTTTTTTTTTTTTTTTCCTCCAAAGAACACAAACATTTGGAATTTGAATGTGTGATAATTTTTTTTAAAACTTAGATGAGTGAGTGAGTGAGCAAATAATCAACTGACTGCAGGGCTTCCTTTGTGAACATCTCTGAGACAACCTTTTACCATAAACATTGATTTTGGGGAGAAGCAGGCTCAGAGAATCAGTAAGAAACCTGACAGGAACACACGACTGCCTGAGAAGGTCAAGGTGTGTGCCTCTGCTCTTGTGAAGCAACGTCTTCCAGGCTTTGCTAATGAGACGAGAGTTCAAGTTTGTTACTAAGATTCGTGGAGACAATGCCCAATGGTTTTTACCTGTGGCAAGAGAAACTATCCTTACCTAAGGCATTATGAAAAAATAAAGTGCTTTAGAAATAAATCAAACAAGCCATTAGTTTGAAGAATATTTGCCATGCACTTTTCTGATTCCATTACCTTTTCCTAATACCTCTTAACTGGTGTTTTGGAAAGTGGTGAATACTGAAATTTCTGTTGTTGGAAAAAGATTAAGTTTGAAACTTTACACATCTGTTTTTACAAAGCATCATTAGACAGAATTTGCCTTGATGGTTCAAGAACTGGATCTAAGGGGTGACCACAGTGACTATCTTTATCTTCAAATGGCAGCAATGGGGACATCCTTGTGTCCATGACCCTGGTCTGAGCTGTCTATAAACTACTAAATCAGTGCTGAACATGTAATCATGACCTACACATAAATTTTTCTTTTGTTTACTACCTTTGTTGGTGCATTATCTTATATAGGTTTGGACTGATAGTTCCTCAATAATGCCTTGTTCTTTCTCATATTAAACAAGACCATTTTAAAACTATCATTATGTACCAATCTTTGCTTACATATTCTACTTCTACTAATCATGGCATATACAGATTATAGGTCTTCTTGGTTCTACATGAATAAATGGACTATGTTAAATTTTTACTAGTCATTTGGTCTTCCTAATAACACCATGAATGATAATAAATATCTTTTTAGGGACTCATGAGTTGCTGAGTAAATTAAGATAAGGAGTTGGGTTTCTTGGTTCTTAGTTCTTTTCATGGATTACTGATCATATATCCAATCCAAGAATGAACTGCTTCCTGATTTAAAAGTAATAGAAACATTTTCATATGACTTTACCATATTAAGCACAGAAAAGTCAAACAAGGCACCGCCAAAAGTGACTTTTTAGAGTTGTTGGTAAGAGTTTAAAGCTAACGTTTGTGTTTGAAAACATTTTTCTCTTGTTTTTGGTATTTTGGAACTACCTTCACGATTAAATCACTCAAGGGCAAATTATGCCCATATATTTATTCTTCAAGATGTTTGGTTCAAAGGTCAGTATTCGGAAAGAGGTGATCCAGGTAAAATATAAAGGAATATCAAGATATTTTGTTGTTAGAATAAACATATTAGAAATTTATCTATTAATTTTGGTAGTTCAAAATTCAAGTTTTTACATATCTTTACATATGTCCATGTCTGAATATGAAGGTCACTATTTCTGTAAGTGCCCAGGGTTCATTCATTTGTAGTATTGATAAATATTCCTTGGAATTTGTGTGTACAAAGAGCAAAGATTAAAAGTGTATTTTTTTCCCCAAAGTGACAATGAGTCTAATTCCCTGTCAGTTAATGCCAGATGTTTCTCTCCCTAGAATTAAGTTCTTTAAAACAGTGGCTACATAGGACACCATTCACAGAGGCTTAACACTGGGGAGAAAATGATTACATTAAATAGAATGATATGAATAATTCATGACATCACATTTTGTAATCCCGGTATTAAGCATAAAAAACCAGTGGTTTATTTTTCAGCAAAATGGTTTTGTATCATTTTAGATCATGCACAATGCAAAACAATAACTACATACATAATGCAAGAAGGACGGTGTTGAACAGAGGCCTTAAAAGTGCTTGCAGCATTTTTGGGGGTGTGATCATAATAAACACATTTTAAGCAAATGCCCATGGGTACCCAACCCTTGTTGGAATCTTCTGAGTAGCCCAATAGAACAGCTGCCTTTTAATTTGTTTTTGAATATTATACCTGACCTTTACCATGGATCCTTGTATTTTGCTAAACCTATAAACCCTTTGTCCTCTTTCTTTCAGTTTATGTGGAGAGCAATTCTGCTAACAGTAAACAGGCAATTTTTATAAATAATGATTAATTTTTTTTATACAGAGTAAGAAATACTGGGAAGACCCATGTAAATGAACTGTAGCCTTCTGTCTTCTTAAATCTTAACATATCTTCTGGAGAAAATGTCAGTTATTTAGCAATTCAGCCAAGTTCTTCTCAGGGAGGTCATTTATATTTCTAAGACTAAATAAATAGTTGCCGGTCTCAGATGAACTTTCTCCCTACAGTATAGAGAAAGCATCTTTCCCTTTTAATTATTAAAGGAGAATGAAGACACTCTCAGTCTGCATGAGGGAGTTTCCAGGTCATGTGCTGCGCAGCAACACACTAGCATCAGTCTGCTTATCCTGCTGCATTTCAGACTGAAATAATTGTGTACCTGAACCATCTGCAGCTGCTTTTTCCAGCACCTTCCTGTGGACAGCTCCGGGGCACTCTCAGGAAGCCAGAACAGACTCCTGCTGATTCACCCACATAGCTGTCTTGATTGAATGGATTTCAAAGGTCTCTCTCTCTCTCTCTCTCTCTCTCTCTCTCTCTCTCTCTCTCTCTCTCTCCCTCTCCCCTCTCTCTCTCTCCCCCTCTCTCTCTCTCCTTCTCTCTCTTTCTCTGTCTCTCTCTGTCTCTCTCTCTCTATCTCTCTCTCTCCACATTTGAAGTCTCAGGAGTTTATATCAAACATTTGTATTACTTTTGACTCTTTAAATGCAGCATCCATGTTTTACAACATGAACATATCTGCTGATAATGTTGAAATCATATTATTATTTTTTTAAATAATACCTTAGTGAATAATGAATTGTGAGTATCCTTAAAACTATGACCTCTTTATAATAAAGATAAATATGTATAGATACAAAAAACAATTTTATTTTATTTTGAACCGAATTTTTAAAATAGTATTTAGAATCATATTAAAATACCTTGTTTCTGTATTATTTATTTACTGAAGTGCCAAAATTTAGTTCTATTTATTTATTTATTTATTTATTTATTTTGGCTTTTCGAGACAGGGTTTCTCTGCCTAGCCCTGGCTGTCCTGGAACTCACTCTGTAGATCAAGCTGGCCTCAAACTCAGATATCCACCTGCCTCTGCCTCCCAAGTGCTGGGATTAAAGGTGTGCACCACCACTGCCTGGCATTCTTTTATATTTTTAAAGAGGACATGAAAAGTGAATTACATATGAATGTTTTTGTAGAAACATTAGGAAAGGTCATATGTAGAAGTAAATTGTAGTTGCTTGTAATGAAAATTTTTAAGAGAGAGAACCTGAGTAAGCTATTGAATTCAAACAAAGAAATATTGAGGGTGTTACACAGGACAGTTTCAGATCGGTCCAATTTACCAAAGAGATATAGAATTACATAAATTTAATTAAGAGATCAAGTAATGATTTGTAAGGGAAATAGTTTTCTGAGGTACGCCAATTCTATCAAAAAAACCCACAGAGTCTTATCATTTAATATTATGACTGTTGGAGAATGACGGAGGCTGTTTTTCCTTTTTTCCTTACCAACTTTTGATTTCTAACCTTTCTAAAGTTAGCAGATAGTGACTACTTCTAATTTCACTTACAAAATCCATCTTTTGGTCCCTCAAGACAGCTCCCCTGCTTCTGACATTTTATGATAGCATAGCAGAGATGCTTTATGAGAATCTGACTGAAACAATTGTTTTACCTGTGAAGAGACTCCTCTTTCCCCACCAGTCTATGAATCACTAAGTGTAGTGGCTATTTCTAATTGTTAACTTGACTGTATCTGGAGTGGATTACCATCCAGAATTAGAAGGCTCACCTGTGATCTAGATCTTGAGTCTGGAAGACACAATTTTCAGGTGTGGTGGTATGCACACCTCTAATCTGGGCCACACCTGCTGCTGGAGATCTACATAAGGACATTGGAAGGAGGAAGATTCAATCTTCTTCGCCTGCGAGCCTTATGGGACAAAGCGACTGCTAGATCCTCGGGTTTTCATTCACAGCTACTGCTGACCATTGTTGGGGAGTTTGACTACAGACTGTAAGTCATTAACAAATTCCCTTACTATATAGAGACTACCTATAAGTTCTGTGACTCTAGAGAACCCTGACTAATACACTAAGTATTAACTTCAAATTAAATTTAAAAGACAGCAAGTAAACCACACTTATTAGGAATTTTGTGTGGGGCTTCAAGCACTCTTTGAAGTCTGTTAGATCAGTGACATGGATTGACCTGTGCACCGTGCTTTCACGTACTTACATGCTTTACCTTGAGAGTAACAGTTTGCTGAGTGAGCTCTTTCCCTGCCTCCATAAAACATATGTCAACTCAGCCACAGAGAATTAGCTGTACTGAAAAGAAAGATAGTTCAGAGGAAGCCTGTTCAATAATTAATCCACCGAGTAAGTGTCTGAATATTTGATAAATATTTAGTCAATTATGTGTACCATGCAACATTGGTTGCATACTAAAGCATTTGCAAAGGTAAAACCTGCCAGTCACACACAACAAAGATAAAGCTATTTCAAACTCAAATGTCAGATATGTGTAAAAATTTCCCTATCGAATAAATTTTTAACTACTCACAGGATGCTATTATGTATCTGTATTCTATATGTGTGGTTGGCATCTCACATCACATATTAATTAGTAGTCGTTTGCCTGCAAAGTTGTTTAAAATAGAATATCATGATGCACTCATGAAATGGATTCTAAATATTTACCCTATGTCTTCTTGAAATTCAAGGTATTGCAGTAGGAAAAGAGGATATGTACAGTGTTGGCCGCAGAGACTAGAGGTCAGGTATTATAACTCATCTTAATAAAAAATGATCAATTCCCTGAGATTTCTGTGCACCATATAGAAAGAAAGAAAGAAAGAAAGAAAGAAAGAAAGAAAGAAAGAAAGAAAGAAAGAAGAGAAAAGCTAATTCACAAATCTTTTGACTGCCAAAATAATTTTTAATTATTTTATTTATTTCCATTTCAAAGGTTGTCGTCCTTCCTAGTTCCCCCCCATGAACCCTCCATACTCTCTCCCTCCCCTTTGCCTCCTAGAAAATGCTCCCCAAACCACCCACCCACCCACTCGAACCTTGCTAGCACCTGACTTCTCCGGGGCATTGAGCCTCCACAGGAAAAAGTGCCTCCTCTCCCACTGATGCCAGATGAAGCAGTCCTCTGCTACACAATATGGAATGGGAGTCACAGACCGGCCCATGTATAATCGTTGGTTGACGGCTCAGTTCCTGGGAGCTCTGAGGGGTCTGGTTAGTTGATTACTGTTGATCTTCCTATGGGGCTGCAATACCCTTCTGTTCCATCAGTCCATCCCATAATTCTTCCATTAGAGTATCCAGACTCAGTTCAATGGATGGCTGTGAGTATCTGCATCTGTCTTAGTCAGGTGCTGGTAAAGCCTCTCAGAGGACAGCCATATCAGGCTCCTATCAGGAAGCACATCTTGCCTTCAGCAAAGGTGTCAGGGTTCGATGTCTGCAGATAGGATGGTTCCCAAAGTGGGACAGTCTCTGGATGGCCTTTCCTTCAGTCTCTGCTCCATTTTTTGTCCTTACATTTTCTTTAGAACAGTTCTGGGTTAAAAAAATTGAGACAGGTGGGTGGCCCCATCCCTCAAATGGGGGCCATGTCTATCTACTGGAGATAGTCTCTTCAGGTTCAATCTCCCCAGGGTTGGGCAGTTTGGCTAATGTTATCCGTACTGAGTCCTGGGAGCTTCTCACATCCCTGGCATCTGGAACTATCTAGCAGTTGCCCCCCATGTACTCCTCCTTCTGCTACATATTTCTATTCATTCTCCCGGCCCTCTGGACTTTTCTACTGTCTCCTCCTATACCTAATCCTGCTCCCTTATTTCCCTGCCCCTTCCCTCTCCCACCCAGGTCCCTCACTCCCCCTGCCTCCCATGATTATTTTCTTCCCCCTTCTAAGTGGGATTGAAGCATACACACTTGGGCCTTCCTTCTTGCTAAACTTCATATGGTCTGTGAATTGTATCATGGCTATTCTGAGCTTTGGGGCTAATATCCACTTATCAGTGTGTACAGACTATGTATGTCCTTTGAGTCCGGGTTAACTCACTCAGGATGATATTTTCTAGTTCCATCCATTTGCCTGCAAACTCGTGAAGCCCTCGTTTCTAATAGCTGAGTAGTAAGTATTTCATTGTGTAAATGTACCACATTTTCTGTATCCATTCTTCTTTTGAGGGACATGTGGGTTGTTTTCAGTTTCTGGCTACTATAAATAGTGCTGCTTATGTTCACACATAGTGAAGCTTATGTCCTTGTGTATATGCCCAGGAGTGGTATAGCTGTGTCTTCAGGTAGAACTATGTCCAATTTTCTGAGATTGATTTCCAGAGTGGTTGTACCACTTTGAAATCCCACCAGCAATGGAAGAATATTCCTTTCTCGACATCCTTGCCAGCATCTGCTCTCAACTGAACTTTTTATCTTAGCCATTCTGATTGGTGTAAAGTGGAATCTCAGGGTCATTTTGATTTCCAATTTCCTGATGACTAAAGATGTTGAGCTTTTCGTTAAGTGCTTGTGGTCATTTTAGATTCTTCAGTTGAGAATTCTTTGTTTAGCTCTGTACCTGATTTTTTAATTGGGTTTTTGATTTTATGTAGTCTACCTTCTTGAGTTCTTTCTATGTTTTAGATATTAGCCTTCTATTAGATGGAGGGTTGGTAAAGATCTTTTCCAAATCTGGAGGTTGCCATTTTGTCCTATTGACAGTGTCGTTTGTCTTACAGAAACTTTTCAATTTCACGAGGTCCCATTTATCAGTTGTTGATTTTAGAGCCTGAGACATTGGTGTTCTTTTCAGGAAAATTTCCCCTGTGTTCAAGGCTCTTTCCCACTTTCTCTTCTATTAGATTTAGTATATCTGGTTTTATGTGAAGATCCTTGATCTACTTGGACTAAAGCTTTGTATAAGGAGATAAAAATGGATCAATTTGCATTCATCTACATGCAGACCTCCAGTTAGACCAGTGGCATTTGTTGAAGATACTGTGTTTTTTCCACTGTATTGTTTTGGTTTCTTTGAAGTGCAAGTGACCATAGGTGTATTGGTTTATTTATAGGTCTTCAATTGTATTATATTGATCTGCCTGTCAGTCTCTAAACCAGTACTATGAGGTTTTATCACTATTGCTCTGTATTACAGTTTTCTGGTATTTTTGTTATTCTATTTGAAATTGATAATTGGTCTTTCTATCTCTGTGAAGAACTGAGTTGGATATTTGATGGGGATTGTATTGATTGAAGATTACTTTTTGGTAAGATGGCTATTTTTACTATGTTAATCCTGCTAATCCATGAGCATGGGAGACCTTTCCATCCTCTGAGGTCTTCTTAGATTTCCTGCCTTCTACTCTTCTTAGGTGTGTTTGCTCTTTTTGTTCTAGATCTTTCAGATTTGCTACTAAATTGCTACTGTAGAACTCTTCAATTTCTTTATGAAGGGACTTAGTGCTATGAATTTTCCTCTTAACACTGATTTTCTTGTGTCCATAAGTTTGGATATGTTGTGCCTTCTTTTTCATTAAATTCTAGAAAGTCTTTAATTTCTTTATTTCTTCTCTGACCAAGTTATCACTGTGTAGATAGTTGTTTAGTTTCCATGAATAAATGTGTTTTCAATTGTTTTTGTTGTTATCAAAGGCCAGCCTTAGTCTGTGGTGATATGATATGATAGAATGATGGTGATATGATATAATGTGATGATATGATAGAATGAAAGGGATTATTTCAATCTTCTTATATCTGTTGAGGCTTGTTTTGTGTCTGATTATGTGGTCAGTTGTGTAGAAGGAACCTTGAGGTGCTGAAAAGACAGTATGCTATTTTGTTTTAGGGTTAAATGTTGTATAAATATCTGTTAAATCTATTTGGTTCATAACTTCTGTTAGTTTCACTGTGTCTCTGTTTAGTTTCTGTTTCCATGACCTATCCATTGGTGAGACTGGAGTATTGAAGTCTCCCACTATTATTGTGTGAGATTCAATATGTGTTTTGAGATTTGGTATCATTTCTTGTACAAATGTAGGTGCCCTTGCATTTGGGTCATAGATGTTCAGAATAGAGAGTTCCTCTTGGTGGATTTTTCATTTGACAAATTGAAGTGTCCTTCCCTGTCTCTTTTGATAACTTTAGTTTGAAAGTCTATTTTATTGTATATTAGAATGGCAACTCCGGGTTGTTTTGAGAGACCATTTGCTTAGAATTTTTTCTCCCAGCCTTTTACTCTGAGGTAGTTTCTGTCTTTGTCACTGAGGTGTGTTTTCTGTATGCAGCAAAATCCTGGGTCCTGTTTAGGTAGTCTGTTAGCCTATATCTTTTTATTGGGGAATTGAGTCCATTGATGTTGAGAGATATTAAAGACCAATGATTGCTGGTTCTTGTTATTTTGGTTGATAAGGGTGGTATTATGTTTCTCTGGTTCTCTTCTTTTTCTTTTTCTTTTTCTTGTGAGATAAGTAATTTCTTGGTTTTTCTTGGGTGTAGTTTCCATCCTTGTGTTGGAATTTTCCATCTAGTATCCTCTGTACGTCTGATTTAATGCAAAGATATTGTTTAAATTTGGTTTTGTCATGGAATATCTTGGTTCCTCTTTCTATGGTGATTGATAGTTTTGCTGGGTATAGTAGTCTGGGCTAGCATTTTTCTCCTAGGGTGCAGGCCATCTGTCCAAGATTTTCTGGCTTTGAGAGTCTCTGTTGAGAAGTCTGGTGTAATTTTGATAGATCGGCCTTTGTATGTTACTTGGCAATTTTCCCTTTCCACTTTTAATACTCTTTCTTTGTTCTGTATATTTAGTGTTATTATTATTATTTTCTAGCTCAAACTATTTGGTGGCTTCTTGTTCATTTATGGCCATCTCTTTCTTTTAAGTTAGAGAAGTTTTCTCCTATGATTTTGTTGAAGATGTTTTCTTTTCCTTTGAATTGGGTATCTTCATTGTCTTCCCTTCCTATTATTCTTAGGTTTGGTCTTTTTGTTGTATCCTGAATTTCCTGGATATTTTGGGTCAGGAGCTTTATGCACTTTCTATTTTCTTTGACTGTTGTGTCAATATCTTTTATGTTATCTTCTATCCCTGAGATTTTCTTTTCTAACTCTTGTATTACATTGGTGATGCAAGCATCTGTAACTCTGATCTGGCCTATGTTTTCCATCTCTAGGGTTGCCTTCATTTGTGATTTCTTTATTGTTACTATTTCCAGTTTGTTTGTTTGTTTTTTGTTTGTTTGTTTTGTCACAAATGGTTTGGTTCAATTCCTTCACCTGTTTGATTGTGTTTTCCTCTATTTCTTTTACAGATTTATGTGTTTCCTCTTTAAGGGCTTGTACTTGCTCACCTGTTTTCTCCTGTATGTCCTCCTTAAGTCCTCTATCATCTTCATGAGATGGGATTTTAGGTCAGAATCTTGCTGATCAGGTGTGTTAGGGCATCAAGGGCTTGCTGTAGTGGGAGAACTGGGTCTTGATGGTACCAAGTGGCATTAGTTTCTATTACGCATATTCTTGCACTTGCCTCCTGCCATCTTGTTATCTTTAGTGTTAACTAGCACTGATGTCTCTGTCTGGAGCCTGTCCTCCCTTGTAGGCAGATGGAGCTCTCTGAGCTGTGTTCAAGCAGGACTTCTGTGAGGCAAACAGTGCTGTCTCTATTTAAGGGAACCTCCTGGATCCCTAGTCAGGGCAGGCCTCCTGTGACCCTGGCTGTGGCAGATCTTGTGTGACCCTGGTCAAGACAGACCTCCTGGAGTCAGGATGTTTCTGGGTATGGGAGGGGTGACAGCAAAAATCATTGGCTGCAGAAAATGTAACAATGAATAAAACTGAAAATAGAAGATGACTGATTTTGAAAAAGATATGTATGTGTGTGTGTGTGTGTGTGTGTGTGTGTGTGTGTGTGTGTATTTCACAGCTAGAATTTAAAAGTTTTTTGGTTTTTCCTCATTTAACTAAGCACTTTTAGGTTTTATTTGACATACATACTTACTGAAATCACACACCCCCTCTTTTGTATAGACAGCTTTTGGCCTGATTATGGCATCTCATAAGTTCTCTGTCCTTGCCTTTCATAGAGGTGGGTGTATATCTCTGCAGAGATGGAAATGAATGGTCTCTTATGTGCCTCCTGCTGGCCAGAGTAACACTAGAGATTGTGCCAAAGTGGTCTCTCTTCCAGCCCACTGTTGCCATGAACTGTTGCCATGGCAGTAAGTGCAATAAAAGGATATAGTCAAGGGCCTGCAGTTTGTGGAAGAAATGGCTGACCCCAGTGAGGCTTAAAATGTATCTAGAATCCACTGCCAGAAAAGACTGATTTTTAGAGAACTTTTCTATCTGACTTTGTTCCCAGACCCAGAAACAATGTCTATTCCCTAATTATTGTTCCTTTGTCTATCACACTAGCTATATTTCTGTCTCCTACTATGTTTTTTTATACTTAATGAGATAAAAATAGACTAAACCAAGGCAAACAGAGACACTGTGAGAAATGCATTTTACAATATTAAAAGCACTCTATGGTTCAGGATTTACTATTTTTAAAATGACAAGACTTCCTGACTTGATGAGCAGATGAAATTTGATCCTGATCAGTCTCCCAGCTGGCTTCTTTCTAGAAATTGGCAAGCTAATTCTAAAATTCATATAGAATTTCAAGAGACTAAAAATAGCCAATCTTGAAAAGGAAGAATGAAGTTGGAGAAATCATGTTTCTCTCATCTCTAGCCTATCTCTTGATGACCTCATAGCTAGGAGCTAGTGCTTTCTAAACTTAACTACAAGAACTGATAATCAAGATAAGATGGTAGAAGCATGAGGATATTTATTTATGTAAATAAATATTATATATATGGAAAGAAATTAAGAATATAAAGTAAACCTGTACGTCTCTGTTTAGCTCATTTTAGCATAGATGCCAAGGGTATTAATTGGGGAATGTAATTTTGTTAAAAAAATGTATGGAAGCACATACAAAATAGTTACTTTACTCCATATATGAAAATCAACCTCAAATAAATTCAAGAATTGTATTTAAATAAAGGAGTGGACAAAACATCTAGGATAATGTGTAGTGGTGAATTTATTGACTCTGGAACTAACAATGTATTATTCGAAATATGTATGATCAACAAAAGAAATTAAAGATACATTGAGCCACATCTAAATAACAAACATTTGTGCTACAAAGAATATAATCAATGAAATGAAAAGATAACTCAAAATGTAGGAAAAGGTACTTGTAATTCATTTTTTTTCTGATCAAAGGTTTATCTTGTGACTATATAACAAACTGTTACAATTAAAGATAAAAGGTATCCTAATTACTAATGGATACATGTTATAAATAAAATTTAATCAAATAATATATAAAGTGACAAATATGCACACCAAAAGATGCTAAAGTACATTATTATTTCAGGTAAATGATAACCCAAAGTACAATGAGATGTTGCCTCCTACCTGTTAGGAGGGCTAGAAGACCAAGGTAAAATAAATGTCACCGAAGCTGTGAAAACATCAGAACCCTCAACGATTGCTTATGTGGACATGCCCTGCTGCGGTCACTTTGCAAATGCTTTGGCACTTCCTTCCATGATTAGCATTAGGCCAGTATGTGACACATGTATTCTACTGCAGATAATGCCCAAGGAAAGTAGAAATATTTTTATGGAGATACATTTGTGCTTCAAAGGAGTTGATTAATAAAGTGAAAAGACAATTGAAGGATGGGAGATTTTAATAATTTATCTGCTATATAATATGCTATATTATGATATATAAAGAAAATCTACAGATAAACAATCTGTCACAATGGACAAAGAATGATACCTCGCTACACAAAAATTCCATAACCATGTTATTTGATGGTCGGTAGATGAGAACAGTCAAAATCAGTGTCATTTACTGAACAAGAAAATTCAGTATATGATTCAATTATTAAAATAAATGGATTGATCTTGGAAACACAATGCTAGGGAAAGAACAAAGGGTAGCATGTTATATGGTTCTATTCTTCTGAAATCTCCAGACCAGGCAAATCTATAAAGATAGAATACAAACTAGTGGTTTCTGGGCCTGGGGTAATTGGAAATAGATAGGTGATAGCTTCTGGGTGTAGAGTTTGAATTGAGATTATGGAAATGTTCTGAAATTGGCTGTGGTAATGTTTGCACAAGTCTGTGACTATGCTAAAAATCATTGAAATGCATATTTGAAATGTGTGAATTATATGATATTTAAGTTATATCTCAATAAAGCTGTTAAAAGTGAAATGACTTTTACAATATTAGAAGCAGTTTACATGGGAAAAGGGCCAACTTTTACCCAAACTGTGTCCTTCTATTCCCATGATCTTTTGATAGCCTGGCTTTCCTTTGCTCAGCAGATGTTTTCTTCACCATTCGTCAGGAGGTCTGAGATTCTTCTGGTGTCTCCAGATGCATAGTGTTATCATTCACAGCTGACCTCTTTTTGAAAAATTTCTTCGCTTCCATGGGTTCAAACCTCTGTGCTTTCCAAGAAAACATTCAGCTTGTTGGCTAAACTGATCTAAATAGACACAAAAAGACTAGCAATCCATATGGTTTGCTTGCCCTCCAAACGAAGTACATTTTGAATATAAATTTTAGAGATTGTAAGAATTAGAATCAGAATGCTGTCAAGCAAACAACACAAAACAAAACAAACAAACAACCACTAAAAACTACTATAAAACAACACCTATTCTGCCCTGCCTTAACAAAAAAGGGAAGGAAAAACCATAATTTTCAAGTCTCTTCTGTTGCTAGGATTAACCACATAATAGTTTATTTGAGAAATAAGAGGATTCGGGCGATGATATTGCTTTCTTGTCACAGCTAATCCATAAACTTTTTTCAGTTTCTTTTTTTAAATTTAAATTGTATGCGTATGATATTATATATGTACGTGTGTGTGTGTGTGTGTGTGTGTGTGTGTGTGAGTGTTTGTTCATAATCCATGCCTGCTTGTGGAGAAGCTAAATGTTGACATTAAAAGCTCTTCTTTATAGGTCCCCATCTTATGTTTGACACAGGATCTGTCACTAAAAATTACTGATTTTGTCACTAAAAATTACTGATTTTTCTCCAGTGGCTTGCTATTGAGCCCTGATGACTCTTTGTCTCCTTCACAGTGCCCAGGCCTTTATATGTGCTCAGGAGCAAACTCCAGTTCTTGTGCTGCAGAGAGGTCACTTAACCTAGAGGCACTTGCCCCGCCCCAAGTTCCTTGTCTCAGATACTTATATAAGTGCTGGCACTGTGGCAGCACATTGTCACACTATCTGTGAACTTACATCCCGAGTCACAGAACTCATGCCAATATCTTTTGACTTCAGACATCTCAGTAGGAAAAATATGAATTTTCTCTTCATCTGGTGACCTGATATTAAGGGACTAGTGATGAAAATCCCTCCTGAAGGATTATAAGCCCACATCTTACATCTCTTTCAAAACTGCTATGGGCATTCCAGGCTTTATATTGGAAGGAGAATCTGAAGAGACAGAGTAGTAGAGAAAGGTTTGGAAAGAATGGAGTCTTACTTTATTATAGATACAACCGTTAAATATATATATATTTCACACTTGCACAACAGAGCACATATTGCACACAATTCATTCTTGCACCACAGAGCACATACTGTATACAATACACACTTATACCACAGAGCACATACTGTGTTGTACTTCATGCTTGAATAAGCTATCCTAAGATTATAACTTCCTTCTAGTAACTTGTATGTTTATATGCTCTGTCTGAAGATTAGATCTAGAGTTATGAGAATAAAATAAACAGCTGACTCCTTATTAGTCTGTGTTAACCTTACCTCCCACCAAATGCCTGGTTCTTAGACAGTGCTTGAAAAATATAAGACACTTGAGAAGCTGTGTGTGTGTGTTGATATAGATCAATTTAAATTTAAAATAAGGGACATTTTATAAATACTAGTCACTAACTCCAAACTAAAGCAGACAATTATATATAAGAACTGAAGAAACTAAAAATGGAAGATGACTAAGGCCTAGTTTTTGCTCTTGCCTGAAGGAAATGTGGATTGAAAACAGACTGAGGTTGAGGAAGTCAGGTGACAACATGATCAAAAGAGCATTGGAAAGATGAGCAAAGCCAAATTTCATACCACCACAAAGATGATGACAAAGTGCCCACCTTCTGGCCTCAAATGTACTACTATCTCCTCAACTCAGCCTTCTAAGTGGTGGCATTATAGGTGGGAGCCATCATATCCAGCTGCTGAGCATACAGAATTCCAAAATATTATTTTATATAATAATACATTTAAAAATTTGATTATAATATAGTTATATTACTTCCTCCTTCCCTTCCCTCCCTCCAACCTTCCACATAACCCCTTGCTTTCATTCAAATTCATGGCCTCTTTTTATTTAATTATTGTTTTATATAAACATACATATATATTGTTGAGATATATGTATGTATGTGTGTGTGTGTGTATATATATATATATATATATATATATATATACTCAGTCCTTATAATGTTTCTGGTATGTATGTTTTCAGGGCTTACCACTTGGTATTGGCTAACCAATTCCTGTGCTCTTCCCTGGGGAAAGCTATTTCTCTTGCTCTCGGCATTCCTTAGTTGCCTGTACTTCTTCCTTTAGGGCTGAGGCCTCAATGGCCTCCCAGCCATGCTTGAGAGGCATTATAGGTTTAGTTCTCTCTCTCTCTCTCTCTCTCTCTCTCTCTCTCTCTCTCTCTCTCTCTCCTCCCTCCCTCCCTCCCTTCCCCCTTCTCTGGAAGCTCTGCTCACTTTGCCATTTCTGCTTGGAAATCATCCATGGTTTTCTCCTAAGCAAAGGAGTAAAATCACAGATGCCCACTGCTCACATGAGGAGCAATAATAGTTCTTTGCCCTTTCAGTTTTCAATATTATTTTTAGATTTTGGCCTCAAAAGTTAGAAGTTTAAAGTCTGCCTTCCTATTCATTTTACTTCCAATTTAAAACCACTTGAATTCATTCTTTGTGCCCTATTTTGAGATTTTATATATATATATTCAAACCCCAGATTAAATCTGAGTCACCTCTTTGTTGTTTGTAGAAGCCCCCCCCCATTCAAAGTAGCAAGTCTTCTTGGGACTCTCTCATGCCCTCTCCTTGTCATTTCTCCTTTCAGTGTGCTGCTTTTCACACTGGGTATTTCAATATGTCCTTTCCACTGCCATCTCCTCTTTTACTTTTGGACCTGTTCCATTGCCTTTTGTTTTAAAAACAAATGCATGTACCCAGCTACTACACACACCCATCTACAAGTTCCCACACACACTGTTGATTCAGTGCCCGCAGAGCATCTAAACCCACTGGAGGTGATTTGCCTTTCTTAACATTCTATTGTGATTTTTTCTCCTGTCATTTTGTAACCCTCCCATTTCCTTTTTCCTCATTATTTCAGTTTTTCTTTTATCCACAGAGAGACAAATATTATAAAACTCAATTTTCATTTGGTTCCCTTTCTCTTTCCATATCTTTATATAGAAATTTAATCATTCTTGGGTTGCTAAAGAGAGTATCATATAATTTACTGCCATATTCATTTACACTCATTATATTATTTACCAAACTTGAAACAATAACTTACATCAAGACAAGAAAAATTAAAATTAACAATCTTTCTCAGAATAGTTTTAGATATTTTGTCCGAATACCTGCTGTACATTATCAGCAATACCAGTGTCAGAAGTCAGTTTGGTATTTCAGCATCCCATACCTCATTTTCAACGAAAGCTCTGCCAGTTACTTTGTGTCTATCCCTGGATTATTTGGATCCACACTTCACTCCTTCTCTGGTCATAACTTATTTCTTGTTTTTATCACAAGTTGTCACTTTCCTCTTCCTAGGAATAAACTGGAATAATCTCACTTGCATGCAGCATGAAATAATCTTTAAGGGCTTCTTGGCCAATGTCTTTTTTCGCTTTGTATATCTGACACATGGCTTCAGAGTAATTCTTCCCTAAGCACAGGCTACATTTCTTATGTCTTATTTAGAAATGCTCTAATTGACTTGCTGTTAACAACAGAATGACATTGACAGTCAGATCAGTCAGTACCCCCTGCTCCCCTCCATTTTATCTAACTGCATAAACCATGCATTTCAAATAATCACATGAAAAATATTTCTAGATATTCTGCATCCTGCTTTGTGAGGTAAACCTTCCTTACAGGTGCTTTACAAGTTCCTAGTATTCTTAACCATGACTGACTACTCCTCTCACTCTTTTGGCAAAAATACTGTTTTGTTTGCTCTTTTCTTTTCTGATGTACCCTTCTACTTAATGCTAAGCCCATCTGCACCAGTTGCTGTCCTGGGGGGTGTACCTCTCAGCCTGGAGCCTGACAAGTGCAACTAGGAGTGTCCAGGCCACCAGCCCACCTTCTCAGTGAGCCCCCTCTCTGCTGTAGAGAATCACAAGTAGGTAGTGTCTTTTTCTACTTTCCCCTTCAGTACAAAATAAACAAACAAAACAAAAACAAATAGAACCAAATAACTTCGACTTTCTCTAGTTGACTAGATCTTTTCCTCAGTGGCAAAATTTTATTAATAAATATGAGCCCTAAAACTTGTCAATTTGGTGGATAATGATGGCATAGATTCTGAGCTTTTGCTACTCGGAGTTGCTTTTATTGGCTCTGTTCGCTGGGATTTTAACATCCAACCATGAATAAGTTCTCATTTACTGAGTCACCAAAAAAAATCTGAACACATTATGCTGGCTGCTGGAGTAAGAGGCAGCATATCATTAATTCATGTTTTTGCCATTCAGGGACCAAACTCTACTCTTTTTCTAGGAAACAGATAGCATCGCAGCATCCCAGCATCCCAGGAACTGATACCTTTCTTGCCCAGATGGCTTATTTTCTATGTTTTTTTTTTGTTGTTGTTGTTTTTGTTTTGTTTTGTTTTGTTTTGTTTTGTTTTTTTGCCTAATCACCCTGTGACCTGGTTTCTGAACCCCATCTAGTCCCCCAGGATTCACTGACTTAAGCATGGCCTTTAGGTATTCTCGAAGTATATACACCAGGTAGTGTTTGCTTTGTTGAAGCAGTGGTATTGCCATCCTTAGGCTAGTTAGTCAAACGCATAAGAAGCTGGCCCTAGTGCTATTATCATGCAGTTTTTTTTTTAAATCATCCAGAAAGACTAGTGTATTTTCTCCACATGTGTATTGTGTTAGTTTCTGAATTTACATGTTTTTTATCTTTTTTTTTTTTAGTTCAAAACGTACAGAATAGGCTCTATTGATGTTTAAAATGTCTAGTGGTTTCAGTGGAATAATGATCTCAAGGATAAAAGTAGATGCAAGATTAAAAATAAGGTATTTATTATTAAATATTACTCTTTATGAGTAAGTAAAAATATGGAGCTATAGCTGAATTATTCTGCATAACCAATGTCTAGTTTGGAGCAGGAGACTAATTTTAATATAAATTAAGAAAAAATTAGTTCCAGGCTGTATACATATATATGATATGTGTGTTCTGATAAATGGAGTATTTAAAGCGTCTGATTCTATTTACTCCTAAACTGCTTTAAATTTTGTATTTAGTAGCAAATCTACTTTTCTCTAAAGCCAACAGTAGTACCATAAGAGCCAGGAACAAAAGGCTTTGGTGGTTCTCGCTGTTATTTTGGGTTTGGACTTCCTCATGCAAATGTCTATCTCTATTGTTGATTATCCAATTTGATTGATTCCTAGTTGATGAGGAGCTGCTATGGATGGTTTGGGCTTGTAATATGAAAAAAAAAAATGGTTGTCTAACAAGTGCTGTTGTTTTCCTTAATATGGGCATACATTTAAATTTCTCCAGTCTTTCTCTCCTCCCCCCTCTGCACAAAGCAAAATACATTCAGCTTTGAGCTGATGGGAACAGTGGTTGAAGCCACATCTCCTGGTTCACCCAGGCATTTGCATATCCAGGCATTGTTTCCGTGGCCTCCTTCTGCAGCTTTATATAATAAAACAAACCACATCAAATGGGCTAGGCTGTAATATTAGGCAAAATGTAATTTCAGTTTGGTTATCATATAGTGTTCATTTCCCTAAGGGAGGGGAAAAATTAAATTTGTAACCTTAAGATTCCAGCTGCAGCTCTGGAGAGTGAGAGCGGTGTCCTCGGCGGGCGTTTACCATTCACTTTATGAATTAGCCTGAGTTTACTTGTTTCTATCGGGCGTCGACATATTTCTGAATACTATTAGCATAGCAATCAGGGCTGTTCTCAGGTTATTGAATGGTGTGTTGACTTCCAAAATAAATAGATATGCAGTGTGAAGGGCGAGCTGTCACTTTAGGAGAGCTTTCCTGATCTAAATTAAAAGGCACTTCTAATTGAAAACTGTAATAGCAGGAGGGTTAGGGAGACAATGAAACTGCTCAGTCCCTTTCAATTCTCTCAGATTCTGTTAGTGAATGTAAGAGAAAAAGTAAAATGAAAATATTAAATTACAAATTGCAATTTAAGCAGCAATATTAAATTATACCTAAATAGCCATATTGCTGTGAAGCAATTTTGGTTGCTTGATTTAAAGACTGCACGGGAGCTTTCTCTATTATATTCTAATCTCTCTGTTTTATCACTTAACATATAATTCCATGTTTATACCAGCAAATGTGTTTTTATCTATGAAAGAAGGGATCAGTCTCAAAAGACTTTTCATTGTACACTCTGTGATCATTCATTCAATGTTGTGTTCATTTTTGTGTGTCTTTTATCAATACCTGAGCAAACATATAAGGAGAGGAAATCTCAAACTCAGCACAATCTCATTAAATCTGTAGTGATAATTCACTAGCTGTCCAACTGAAGTATTTCCAGAAATTAACAACAGTAAGTCACTTATGAATTTTACTAATAGATAGAATTATTAGTTATTTCAGCTACATGAAGAGCTACCAGCTGTCTGAGTCTATATATTTTGGTCCTTTAAGGGTTAACAATTGAGGCCTTCTATAGCTCATTTCTATAGTAACAGCAAGACTGAGACTTTTTATGGGCTCCTAATAATTAGAAAGTGCTAGAAGGTATAACAATATAATGAATCAAAACTGATAGACTTGTGGGTTTCCATAGAAACATGTATAATTATGATAATCGGTCCCGGGCGAACCCTCCGAATCGTATACATTCAGTTAAATGCAATAAACATTAGGCACTATTTAGTGAGCTGTGATGCAGATTGACAGTGTGAGGTACAGCGAGGCTATGAATAAAATCTCTGTACAGTTTATCTCAAACTAATTTCCCCGATTGCTTTAATAGATGTTGTGTGTGATTGTGAAAAATTGGAAGTGTATTTTTGTTAGTGGTAAAGCTAACAAAGACAATATTTCATAAAATGGCTGACTGTTAATTTCAGTGCACATCAAATGGGCTGCGGAACACTGTTCAGTGTGAGACCCCAGAGTCCTCAGAGCAGATGACAGATGAGGCCTTCCTTTGCTGATTCATTTTAAAAGTAAATTATAAATCGTTTCATGGTTGTCCATTTTATTTTTTTAACCTTTTCTTTTCCCTCGTTCCACCTTCCATTCTCTGAAGAAATTTTCAATTGATTGTGGAGAGGACTAGTCAGTGCTCATTTATTTCCCTTACTTCTGATCTTAAAATGGCAATAATTCCTTTTGGTTCTTTTGCTCAGTTAGCTTTAAATATTTCTATATTTTTCAGTTTCTGTATTTAAATGAACTATGCCTTCATACTTGCAAAGGTGAGGGAAACTGCCAGAATTGCCTGCACTGTAGGGCACAAATAGCATGTGTACTGTGTCCTCTTTGTGTGTGTGTGTGTGTGTGTGTGTGTGTGTGTGTGTGTCTGCATGCATGTGTAGGAGCTTGGTGAGACATGCAGGGTTATACCCTGCTAAATATCATCATCCTTGTTTATTTCCTTCCTTTCTTCCTCTCTCCCTCCTTCCCTCCCTCCCTCCCTCCCTCCCTCCCTCCCTCCCTCTCTTCCTTCCTCCCTTCCTTCTTCCTTTATTTTTTTTTAAACAGGTGATTTAACACTCTAGTCAGGAAGATACTAGACTGTTCTCAGGAGGAATGATGTGGCTGAGATAAGGGGACATACGGGGGGGGGGGGGACTGTATAAGAATATGTTACTAGAAAAAGACAAAAGAGACAGGGAGAAGTTTCTAAGCTATGTGTTTGTGTTGTGTGTGATTGTGAAACATTGTGAAGGGAGTGTATGCACATGATGATGAGTCTGCATTATCTACCAGGACTGACCTCCATGACCAGGTCTCATGACACCTCTCAGAAACACTTCCTAAGAGAAATGTGCTGTGAGTTCCCCCTGAAGCAGATGGGGACGGATGCAAATTTGGGTTTAGGAGCCAGACCCTGTCCCTTAGTAGGGACAGGGTCTGGCTTTAGGATGAAGCCACACAGGTGTGGTGCATTATTTCTTATACTAAATTTAATAAACAAAGTGAATACAATGTCTCCTGTAGATAAATGCTGTACTGAAGCAGCTTCAGGGCTGCTCCCACACCGTAGGCTTTTACCCTGTGAGTCTTTACTGAGTCTCACGCTGTGTCAAGATTCAGCATGGGAAGCTTTTAAGACGCGGAGTAGTGCATGCATAGCCTCTCTCTTCTTCATGACTGTGTGACTTCCTAATACTATAATGGTGTGTCACAAAAGATGCGAGCTCCTGCCTGGCAGGAGCTGAAGTGGAGAGGACGTGGGGGAGGGAGCTTGGCCATATTCTCTTTTAAACCACCATTTCCTACCTTTTCCCAGTCTTCCAGGCTTCCAAAGACCTCAAGCTAGGGGAAGAGAGCCCTTGGTGCTCACTTTGCATGACAGTGAAAATGATGCTTAACAGTTCCCTTCCCGAGGAACTCTTTCTTGTTTCTCTCTAATCCGTAGTGGAAAAAAAAAAATAAAAAAATAAAATAAGAGAATAAACAAATAGTTATGTCTAAGTTTTCTTATTTTAAGCTTATTTCATGTTCTATCTTTTATTTCCATACAAATTTAGGATTCTTCTTTGCTCATAATTTAATCCTGTGACATTTCACAGGCAAAATTCATAAGTATTTATGCTGTTATCTGACAATATTTGAATACAAAAATGGTTTGTTTTTGTGTATATATAAATATATTAATGTGTTAGTCAATAAATAAGCAGAAAAATATTATACTACTATCCAGTACATATACATATATAATATATTTAATACACATATGTATATATATATATGTATATATATACATGAAATACACATATGTAATATACATAACACACTTGTAGGTTTAGACTCGTAGGTATGCATAGATATGAATGAAAACTCAATTCTACATTACTGTATTTTATAATACACTAAAAGCTTCTTATCAAGCTTTTATCTGGCTTGCTAAGAAAATTATGAATCTGCATTTCCAGGAAATACGTAATTGTAGTGATGTACCTACCCCCAAATCACTAACTTCTTATACTTATTTTCAACATGCTCCATGGTCTCTCACATATGTACTGCTTAAATAAGAGACTCATTAAATGTTGACTGTGTTCAGTGTGCTATGTGCTTAAATGGAGTTGGAAAAACATATTATCTACTTTGTTACTCATTGAAATTAGAAGTCCTCTTGTCAGGCATAAATGAAATAAATTTATTTTCATTTTAACAGCTGCTCATTGAATTTTCTGTATGTAATAGGAATAATGTTTGGCAAGTGAATATTCACCATTGAAAAATACTCTTTCCTCTTATTCTCCTAGGCTCTTATTTTGAGGTGAGGAAGTTGAATCACATAAATAAATGGGTATTAAATGGTGATAAATGCCATGAAATAAAATAAATAGGAAATATTATATAGAAAATACAGATAAGCTAAGGAAATACTTTGAATTTATGTGGTAGTATTAAAAAAATAAGCAATATTCAAATTCTATAGCATAGGTTACATGGACATTAGTGTATAAGTACTTACAGCAGAATATTAAAAAAAAATGAAGGGGCAAAATAAGTATTTGTTGACCAACTAGTAGGCGCCTGGTACTCAGTTAACCTCCATTCTGTGTATCATTTACTACATTTGTATGCTCTGAGATGTGAACAGATATTGCTACCCATAGTGTACCAGGAAGCAAGCTGAAATTCTAAGGTCACATTGCAGATACACTGAAACTTAAGCCAGCTCATCACTTTCCAGTGCCCTTGCTCTATTAACAGCTTGGCTTCTTTATACCCAGTGTAGGGTTTTCAAAGTGGGGAGGTGGAAGTGGTTGAGTGGGTGGAGAAACACCCTCATAGAAGCAGGGGAAAGAGGAATGTGAAGGGGGGTTTAGGGGGAACCGGGAAAGGGGATAACATTTGAAGTGTAAATAAAGAAAATATCCAATTTAAAAAAAAAAAAAGAACAAAGGATAGTTTGCATCTTCATATCACACCAAAGGTTATCCTGGCTTCTGTTTCTTTTTATAGCTTGAATGCTGTGCTTCTGAGGAAAGATAGGAAATGTAACCTGACTAGACAGATCTAACTCACCAAACACTACTCTGTGCCACACAGCTATTATTCTCAACATTTTTATTCAAAACCTTTAGGGATTTGTAGGTAAAAAGTCCTTTACATGACCGAATCTCCACTGTTTATTTTTAGCTGAGTACTGAGTTACTGTGAGAATCCATTTATTTCTATTGCATTGTGTATTTTGCCTTTAAAACATTTGTTCCTACTGCATGAACTCTGAAAACCTTTTTAGAGTGTGGTATGTTTGAATATCCTTTCTTAACTCTCTTGACTGAGCTTCATCAATCATTAGATGAAAATGAAGGAGGTCAAATGTTTAAAAACTTACCTATATATTTTCTAATTGAGCAGGTATTATCAATGTGGTCCAGGGTTTTGTTCAGAAGAGCCTGAATCTGTCTGTTTATCAGAAGTTGGGAAAGTAGAAGTGATAGTATTCAACTATGTTATAGCTAGATAAGTATATTGCTTTCAAGGAGAAAGGTATACATGAGCTTTGCACACAGAAATCCTCATTATCAACTCTAATCAATAGTGATGACCATCTGATAGGACTATTAAATTTAGTTAGCATTTTTATTTCCTAAATTAAAAATTATTGATTCACTTAGTCACAAAAGGCAATGAAATGTAAAAATTGTAGATAGTGAACTTTATAAACAGCATAAATCTTGTTTTTGAGAATTGGTCTAATAGATACTAATGACCACTTTAGTGATATGGTAAAAATTAGCTAATATTTCCATAGATGTGGCTAAATACACTGTTTATATTTGTGCACTTACCATTTATATTTTCTTCTTTCTTTTTTAAAAGATTTATTTATTTTATGTATATGAGTACACTGCAGTTGTCAGACACACCAAAAGAGGGCATTGGATCCCATTACAGATGACTGTGAGCCACCATGTGGTCACTGGGAATTGAATTGAGGACCTCTAGAAGAGCAGTCAGTGCTCCCAACCTCTGAGCCATCTCTCCAGCCCTATATTTTCTTTAAAAGGATAACTTGGTTTGGGAAGTGCCTCAATGGTAGAACACTTACATAGCAAGTGCAAGGCCTTGTAGTTGGTAGATTTCTACTGACCTCAGCCTTCAGCTGTTTGTGAGGAGGGTGCTCAGCCTTCAGCTGTGTGTGAGGAGGGCCCTCAGCCTTCAGCTGTGTGTGAGGAGGGCCCTCAGCCTTCAGCTGTGTGTGAGGAGGGCCCTCAGCCTTCAGCTGTGTGTGATGAGGGCCCTCAGCCTTCTGCTGTGTGTGAGGAGGGCCCTCATCCTTCAGCTGTGTGTGAGGAGGGCCCTCATCCTTCAGCTGTGTGTGAGGAGGGTTGAAGCACAGTAGACTTATACTGACCTCAGCCTTCAGCTGTGTGTGAGGAAAGCTTTAAGCTTTAGCTTCAATTCTTTCCTAAGAGAAAACAAAATAAAGATTAAAGATTGCTGCCATGTTTTACTTGTTCTCTTATAATGTTCTTTTCTTTTTCATTCATACAACTTAGTGTGCCAATTACTCATAATTTTCCAACGGGGTTGACAAATGGAGATTCATGAATTGATGTTTGGTTGTAAAATGACAAGCTTTCTTATTATCCTCTTCAGCAATTTTGTAAATAAAAGTGTTGTTATATAGAAGCGAAGGATAATAGAAATTTCTGTCTGAGCAATGGTTGGTTGCTGTCTCAATCCTTCTCTTGTCATTCAATCTTATCTAGGCTAGTCTGCTGATGTTAACTCAGCCAAGATCATCTAGATAGATCTATGTTTGAAGCACAGTTGGACCTCCTGATTCTCTGGTCAGTCTCTGAACATGTACCACCTTAATCAATCAATCTCTCTCTCTCTCTCTCTCTCTCTCTCTCTCTCTCTCTCTCTCTCTCTCTCTCTCTCTCTCCCACACACACATACCACATCTACAGCCTTCAACTTGCAACAAGCTATTATCTTGAAAAACACTAAAAATGCACAGCTCTATAACTGAAATATTCTCTAGTTTTTATTCTCTAGGAAAATTATCTATCCATTATCTAGTCTCCAAAAGACTTTACTGTCATTCAAGGCAAGATCATTCAGTCATAATAAGTAGTACTGAGGTTCAGATGATCATGATACACTGCAAGTTGGGAAAGTAGATTAAAACAAGAAGTGATATACTATCATATGCATGTTACAAAAATAATAAGGATATTGAATTGTAGACATAGTAGAAATGTGAATAATTATCCTCACATTTTCTAGAGTCTCTAAAATAAGCAACCTCTATTATTATAAAATAGCCTTTTAAAATATCTTCTACATTATAATTATACCATATACACATATATGCATACAAGAATAAAAACTGGAATCTTACCAAACTTTATTTTTGAATCATAAGATTGTATTTAGATATTTAAAAATCGTTCGTTCTAAACTCTGTTTTTCTCCAGTGTGAATGTATGACTTTTGTCATCAAAAAAAATAGACACCTACACAATTGAAAAGGAATGCAATGCTCCTAACATCAGTAACAACAGTTTGTTTAGAAGGTGAGGATAAGGCAAAGTTGTCCAATGGCTCTTCACAAAAGAGGCTCTGGCATGCCTTTGTCATAGCATAGGCAACCATGAGACCAACAGCAGTTTGGAACAGTCACTACACCATGGTGACAGCTGCATTGTTAGAATGTGTGCCACGTCATTTGTTTTGTGATCATGGAAAAGAAGACTGATTTGATCCAGCATTCACGGGGCTCTCAGAGGCTCAGGAATCTTGTCTAGCACTCTTCTGTTCTTTTACTTTTGGTACCAATGATCATCTGAGACAGAGTTTGTTTCTACAGATGTAAGATATAGTTACTAAATTCAAGCACTATTGCAGGAGTCCAGCTCTGGTGGGGTTCTGGAACCTGAGGACAGATGTGTGGTATCTATGAAAGTGAAGACAGTGACCATCTGTTTACTTTCAAGCAAATGGCCCTGAATAGCTCTGCCCATCTTTACTTAAGCAATTAGAATCCTAGTTATCTGAGCAGTGACATCATTGGTTATTCTATTAAAAGAAATCATAATATTAGCATTATAAAAATTCTATCACTATAAAAAGTCCCCAATAATTTCTCCTTTCTCACCGCCTCCAATGGGTTAATCACCCAGTAACCTTATTTTGTAGTACAAAGCACAATTTCAGCAAGCCAAAAATAAATGTTTAGCCAGACATGTCCTATAGATATGAGCACATAACCAAGTGATAGCAAATATGATTATACAGCTATGTAAGGTGAGAGATAGGTTACACGTATGGAGGTATAAGTACAGTCATTTCAAATAGCACCCCCTATGATAATACCTTTTTTTTCCTCCTTTTTTATTTTTGATACTTTATGTACATTTCCAATGTTTCCCTTTTTCTGAGTCTCCTCTTTGGATACCCCCTCACCAACCCACCTCTAGGAGGGAATTCCACCTGCCACCCCACCCCCCGTCCACCCATCCCCATATTCCCACCTTGACATTCCCCTTTACTGAGGCCTCTAACATCCTCAGGCCCAAGGGCCTTTCCTCTCTCCCTGATGGCCATCGAGGTCATCCTCTGCCACATATGTGGTCCAAACCATAAGTCCATCAATGTGTATTCTTTGGTTGGTGGTCCAAACTTCAGGAGGACCTGGGGGGGGGTCAGGCCCATTGACTTTCTTGCTCCCTCCATGGGGCTGCAAATTCCCTCAGTTCCTTCAGACCTTCCTCCAACTCCTCCATCTGGGACCTCACTCTCAGTCCAGCGGTTACTGTTAAGTGAAACTTGGGCATTCTGAACTTTTGGGCTAATATCCGCTTATCAGTGAGTACATACCATGTTCGTTCTTTTGTGACTGAGTTACCTCGCTCAGGATGATATTTTCAAGTTCCATCCATTTACTTTTTAATTGTAGACAGACACATGTTCATTGTACCAAACAATATTTCTTGATATGCATCTATCAATTCCTGATACCATCTTTCCAGGAACCATTTTTAAGTCTCTATTGATCAGAAATAGCTTCTCTGTTTTAAGTCTTCATTGATTAGACATAGCATCCTTATTTTAAGTCTCTGTTGATCAAGCATATTTTCCTTAGATCCGTTATACAAGTGGGACCCATTCCCCTCCACAACTGCCACAGGCTTACTCAGAGTAACTGCAGCAGATTCTCTAGCTCATGTGTCCCAAAATACCTAGAATTAATGGTCACATCAGGAGGATTGATAGAAACAGAGGAGAGAAGGGTTTTACCCCTTGAAAGAGTATCAAGAAGAACACAGATTCACCCAGGGGGTATTAGCCTGCAAGATCATGGTCTTGTCAGTGACCAACAAAGTAAAACTAAGTATTTCTATGAGTATTTATAGCAGAGTGAAAGAAAGGAGAGCTTGTAGCACAAACGATCTAGGTAATGAGCATAGAGGCCACCAAGTTCACCACAGATCCTTGCCAAAGTGGGAAAGGGTTTCCCTGGGCCTTGTCACAGTAGAATTCCATCAGGAAAGAATGCATATACTGTTTTGTTCAGATGCCACATGACCGCCACCACACTGTCTTCCCCAAACTTCATATTTTTCTTTGTCACACTAAAAAGCTATTTGAAAAGTGCTTACCTCCAACATACAAAATGGAATCTTAAAAGTAGCAGATCCAATTGACAAATGAAGAAAGAAAAAGGAATCCATTTTTAGCATCTTGCAAGCAGATTTGTTAACTCATTCCAGTGTGCTCTATGTGGTAAGACTTTTATTCAATTTTCAGTTTCTCTTATATTGGGATATGTTAATTTTTTGGTTTATTTTGATGCAGGTATAGAGAAAATATTGGTTTATTTAATAATCTAGTACTGAATTTGTTTTCGAACTGATAATATTTTCAATGAATCCTATTTTTAGACACACACAGAAGTTGGAGGAGAGAAAGAGAGTGAATGAATAATGAACTTTAGAACAGAAATACTAGCACTATTCTCTAGTAGTCATAGAAATAGCTAAATTAGTATCTACATACCTTATTAAGAAATGATGAAAGAACAGATAGGACACTCATCTGCTCATAGAGCTTTCTTATTCCTTGGCTTTGCTCCAAAAGTCTCAATCTGCTGCCACTTCTTCCGTATCTACCACCTGAGCCAGATGCCATGTCCTCACCCTCAACTCAGGAGGACATCCTGATCAGGTGCAGGCCACAACAGCCCAGAGAACAGGTAGGTGAACTCAGGTAGAGACTAACTGATGAAAGAGAGACCCCACCTGCTGCCAGAATTCCAAATAGGTCATCAAACCATGGACCTCCTCCATTCTTTCATTGCTGCCCCCTTCTCTCCTCATCACCATGACCCAGCACCAACTTAGGTGGAGACCCTTACCAGAACTTGAGGACATATAGACCAGAAGACCTGAGAGAAAAAAGAAACAAAGAAACAAAACACTGATCTAAAATTACAAACTCACTGGCACCTAGACCATTAACAACTGCAAACCAAGATGCCTAGGTAGCCAAGACCAGTAAGCGAAAACAATCAAAAACAGCCAAGGTAATGTCACCAACAGAGCCCAGTTATTCTACTTCAGCAAGCCTTGAATACTTCAGCAGCTGGAACATAAGAAAAAGACCTTACATTCAACTTTATGAAGATGATAGAGGTCTTTAAAGAGAAAGATAAATACATACCTTAAAGATATCGAGGAAAAGACAATCAAAATTTGAAAAAATGAGTAAATCTCCCTAAGAAAGTAAAAAAAGAAAAATGAACAAACAGATGAAGAAAATTAATAAAACTGTTTAAGACCTGAAAAATAAAATAGAAGCAATAAAAAAAAAAAAAAAACACAATTCTGGAAACAGGAATATCTATGTAAGCAAATAGGAACAGGAAACTCTAAAGCAATACAGACTCAAGCATCACTAACAGACTATAAGAGATGAAAGACAGATTCTAAGCTCTTGAAACCATGATAGGAGAAGTAAAAAACCCTTATCTAAACTAAGACACATAGACAGACTACTCAAATTAACAAAATGAAAAATGAAAAGGCAGATGCAACAACAGACATCACGAAAATTTAAAGAATCTTTAGGTCCTACTTTAAAATCCTATACTCGACCAAATTGGAAAATCTGAAAGAAACGGACAATTTTCTCAATAGATAGTACATGCCCAAATTAGATCAAGATTACATAAACAATTTAAATAGATCTATAATTCCTAAGAAAATAGAAGCATTCACTAAAAGTCTCCCAACCAAAAAAAGTCCTGGGTCACACGTATTTAGTGCAATGTTCTACCACACTTCACAAGAGCAACTAGTGCCAAAACTCCTCAAATTATTCCACAAAAAAGAACAGAAGGAACATTGCCAAATTCATTTATGAAGCCACAGTCACTGTGATACCCAAACCACATAAAGATAAACAAAGAAAGAGAATTACAGACCAATGTTCCTCATGAACATAAATGAATAAATACTCAATAAAATACTTGCAGACCTAATTCAAGAAAATAGTAAAAGATAATTCACCATTATGAAGTAGCCTTCATCTCAGAGATTCAGGAATGCTTGATTCCACATGAGAAAATCTGTCAATGTAATCCACCACATAAACAAACTGAAAGAAAGAAAAAAAGAAAAAGATCATTTCATTACATTCTGAAAAAATCTTTGAGAAAATCAAACACCCCTTCCTGATAAAAGTTTTGGAGAGATCAAGATATAAAAGGCACACTTAAACATAATAAAGACAATTTAAAGAAATAGGCAACACCAAATTACTAATTAACTAATGTAGAGAAACTCAAGGCAATCATACTAAAATCAAGAACTGGACAGGCTATCCACTCTCTCCATATAGTACTTGAATTTCTAGCTAGAGGAATAATAAAATTGAAGGCAATCCAGAGGATTTCAACTGGAAAGAAAGAAAATGTATTGTTGTTTGCCAATGATATGCTAGGATACATAAGTAGCCCCCAAAATTCCACTGGAGAATACCTACAGCTAATAAACACTTTCGCTGAAGTAAATGGAGTAACCAAAAATGCTGAGGGGCTGGTCTGACTCACTTGCTTGCTTTGGGGACCCTTTTCCTCCTACTAGGTTGCCTCATCCAAACTTAATATGAGAGTATGTGCCTAGTCTTGTTGTAACTTGCTATACTATGTTTGGTTGTATCCTTGAGAGGCCTGCTCTTATATGATGGGAAAGGAGAAGTGGATCTGGGGAGACTCAGATGTGGGGGAGTGACTGGAAAGAGTGTAGAGAGTGGAAACTGCCATCAGGATGTAATGCATGAGACAGCATTACAACAGCAACAATAATAACACATAATTTCTATCTAGTAAAACATAAGATTCTCTAGCTTGTAGAAACATAGCTTTTTGCCTCCCCTTTTTCTTAAAACAATGTATGACATTTTCCAATTTCCTCTTTTATTATCTCATCTTCTCATCAAAATCACTATGTAGAGGATAACAGTTCCTAAGAGGAAGTCAATACCCAGTCTCAGAAAAACCAGTTCTTACTTAATTCAAATTCTACACCTGACGTTTTTACTCAGACCAGAGCTCATTGCTGCTTAATATAATCAAGACAGTACACACTTTATGTTTAATGTCTGTAGAGTGTTGTAGTTATTGCCTTCCTCAGTAATTAATTACTGGTGGCACTAAGCCAGTGTCTTTGTCCATACCTGGGGAATTAGATTATATTTTAATATCTGAAAAGCTTTGTGCCAGTAAGAAGTATCCAAAAAATATGTGATGAATCTGAATATTCTTATTTATGAAGTTACTTTCTTTGTGTATTTTCCTAAGAATTAATTCTACAAAACGACTTGAATATGTTTTCTGTTCTCACCAGGAAAGATCTAACGTTGCTGCCATAATAAAGTCAAGTAGCATTGCCAGTGCCACTCTAAATTGCCACAATCATAGTGGTGACAATACTCAGTAATTACAATGTGCCAAGCATATCAAGAAATCATAGAACATAGTCACTGAGTTCTCACCATAAGACTTTCCCTTAAGATTTATCACTATTTCTAATTCCTACTGAGGCACTCTGGGCCAGTGGCATTCAAGTAAAAGCCAACAAGTGACAGACCTACAGTGTGAGCCACACAGTCATTTGTGCAACTAAATCAATACTTAATTTTTAACTTCTTTTTCAAGGTTAAAGTTTCTAAAGCAGTACCTTAGATTAGAATTAATATATAACAATTGAAGATTGTAGCTTGTTACCAGTATAACTACATAACTCTTTGCTACCTGCTGCTGCAGATTTTAAAGATCCTTGTTTGTTTAACTTTGACTTGTTAGTTATTTTTCTGGAGTGTTTTCTTCATTTTCTTTCTTACTTTGCCATTTATAAAAGAATAAATTAGATTAGCTTCTCTTTTGCATAGTGTAGAGAGAAACAGAGAATGAAGTATGTGGTATTGGATGTACAGATACATCCTAAGTCTTCCTTTGTACAATTACTATTATAGTTGTTTCACTTAGCCCCTTGAATAAGAACATTATTCTTGAGCATTTCATGGGCATGGCAATCATTATCCTTCTGGCGGTGCAATACATGGATGGCAGGAACCAAATTTCATTCCCTAGAGCAGAGCCTCCTGCTTACGTGCCTGATCTGGACAGTAGAGCACAGCCATTTCCTCCTGCTGGCTCGTGTTTTCATTTTATATGACACTAAGAGGCTCTTGACTATGCTGCCAAAATGCCCACAGGCTGTAGCACCTACCACCACCACAAGAGAGTCCATGTTACAATTCTTGCTTCATATTTGTGGATTTGACCATTGTTTCACAAGCTCTCATTAGTGTTCAGGAGTAGCAGATTAATAGATGCTTCCAGAATCTAGTAGGAAAAAAATGGCAAATAAGTACACAAAGATACTTCAGTGAATAACTATTCCCTTTGGAAAGAGAGCATGACATTGATTGAGAATTTTACATTTGTAATGGTGGCTTTGTTTTAGAAGTGTGAACATTTTTCTTGAAAAAGAACCTTTCTTGAGTCAGATATGCACACTCCAACAAATTTCCTTCTGAGTTTTCTGTTTCTTAATTCAATTGGTTATAGATGCCAACTGTCTATACCAAATAAGAAGAAAAACATCTGATATGACATTCCAAGCATTAAAATGTTTTTGAATATGTGTATTCCATTGTTTTACCAATAGGAGTAATATTCTGGTTCTTTTACATACTTAAAAAACATCTTTTGAAGGGAACTTCTCATTAAGTTCATTCTCAAGGATTTGATGGTAAAAACAGTACTGAAGTTCCAACTCTGACTTAACCTTCCATCTCAGCAATATCCTGAGTCTGCCCACCACAGATTGGACTTGCTTCTCAGGAATGTCCTTAATTCTGGCCGACCCACACCAGAAATCTTACCACGGGTATGTGTCACAGACAGGAAAGGAGAGGATAAAAGGCAGGCTGAGCTTCCATCTCAGCAATGTCCTGAGATTGTCCAGCCCAAAACAACAATTAAACAGCAGCATTTACTCTCATGCTCCTGATAGAGAGGCAGCGTAACCTAATTAGCTCACATCAGCAATGTATAACAATAAATCCAAACTTCAATCTCAGCAAATACTGGTTTTGACAATTTCTTTTAAGAATGAGTCCCGCCTAAGCAGTTAATGATAAGTTCAGGTTGAGGATACAGCTCACTAGAGCAGCTCATGCTGAGCATACACAAAACCTAGGTTCCATGCCCAGAATCACAAAGAAACAAACATCAAAACAAACAAAATAATAACCAACCCTAACATTTATTCACTGGTTCTTTATTATACTTTCTCTTTCAAAGTATTTTACTTGTGTGCTGTGTGTTGTGTGTGTGTGAGCATGCCTGGGAGCAATTTCAAGTCTCTTCCTTTTCTTCACTCCAGCCTAATTTTGGAGACAATCTCTCACTGAACTTGCTTTAGGTTCAGCAAGACAAACTTGCTAATGAGCTCCAGAAAATCTCGTGTTTCTGCCTTTCTGGCACTACAATTACAGGAAAGTGCTACCAAACTTAGTTTTTTATGTGGGTGCTAAGGTCTAAACTCAGGTTCTCACACTTGAGCAACAGGCTCTTTAACAACTGAGCCATCTTTCCAGCCCATTTTCAAAATTTTTATTTTTGGATGAATTTACTAAAAACAGAATGTCCCTATATTCTCAACAATAAGAATAACTTCCCTCTATTCTCAATAACACCCACTGTGTAAGAGGTATGGTAACTCATAGGGAGTCAATGAAATGACCCACTTTGCATTGGATAACATTGATATACAAATGTCATTTGTGTTGTGTGGGGAGTTCACTGTATATCTGACTTTTCTTTGAGAGACTGATAAAGATATTTTTGAAGTACACCTCCAATAGGGAGGTGTGTGCCAGAAGCTCGGTTAAGGAGACAATACATTTTCTGAAAGCATATAATAGACAAGAAATCACAGGGAAAACAAACACACAAACACAAAACCAACAACATTATAAACATAATGAAAGATGAATTATTTTCTGCCTTAGGAATTCTAGAGCCCAAAGTTAAAATTGCTACTATTTGCTCCCTTTGTTTAAGGAATGTTAGTGAGAAATTTGCTGTTGCAATACAACCCTAAGCTATTTAGACAATTTAAACATAAACCTTTTATTGATTGTATCTCAGTGTTAGATTTGTATAGATTTTAGGCAGAAGCTTCTTGTAGGTTACAGTCAAAACATTGTGTGTTTAAATATACATATTATTATTCAAAATGTAATTCTAAACACAAGCAAAACAATGCTTCTGAAAGCTAAAAGAATAAAACTAAGCTAAATGGATAGGGTGGTTCTGTAGTCTTTGACTTACCAACTCTATTAGTGAAGAAGAGGAAACATGAAGGATAAGACAGAAGGTAAGGAACTGGGAAGAGGGAGGAGAGGAAGGGAAGAAGAAAGGGAGAAAAGCAAGAGAGGATGGGATGAAGGGCAGGAATGAAGAAGAGAAAAAACAAGTTTTCTGTATCTGATCCTACATCTAAAACCTAAACTAAAGACACCTTACATCAAGAAATGTTGGATGCTTAGGCAAATGCCCAAAATCCTCCATGACATACTCAATCATGACCAGAGTAGCATGTCTGTCACAGCCTTGTTAGTTGAGAAGCTTCAGGGCAGGAGACTCAGAATTCTTGTCATCCTGGAGTGTTTTCATCCCTTACCCATCCCAGAAAGAATGAACGAATTGAGTATTATAGGAGGGATAGAGCATCAGTAAGGCAGCACTGCCCATGCTCCCCAGTCATAAGACCTTCTATAGACAAGGTAGAAGACTGGGTAATACCCTATAAGTATACATTCAGGAAATACTAACAGATCTGAGCACTAAACAGTCTCTGCCATACTTGGTTTCTTGGCCATGGTATAGTCACTTGAATTTAAGAACAAAAGGAGAACTGTAGTTTCTAAAGGAGCTGAAGTTTCTTTGTTAATTTTTAATGCCTAAATTCTCAGCACAAATGCTGACAAGTGATTACCTTAACTTAACTGTGGCAAGAATCTGTTTTGAGTTCTACTGAGCTCCTTGATCCAGTATACCTCCCCTTTTGGTTCACATAGATAAGCTCCCTTTCCTTCAGAAAAGTCCAGGAAAATCTTCAGTGGAAAAGTGAGGTGTCTTCTATTGAGATAGCATAAGACAAGCTGAACATTTTCTGTGTTAAATAAACACACTTTAGATTTCTCAACATTTAAGTTTTGTCATGTACTTGCCTTTTGATTTTGACATCTATCAAATGGTTTCCTGTTCTCACACACTTAAATACATTTTTGTTTTCATTTTATGTGTTTTTCCTTTTCCCTAATTCCATTATCATTTAATAATGGTAAAAAATGTAAAGCATTCATGCTTCATATGAAAAGTTACACTTTTATACTCTTATAATTAGGCAGACAAGGAAAGAGAATGAAATTACTAGAGTAAACTTAGTTTTTCTACAAAAGAAATCTTGGTAGAATTAACTATTATGATGGCATAGTAAATATACAGATTGTAATATGCAGCTATTTTTCAGAATGATTATTATAGTGTTGCTCTTACTAGAACAAATTTACTATAGATTTACTAGGCAAAATAATAGTTACTCTAATTTTTCATGTAATAACTGTAGTTTGCTATGGTTGTATGAAAAAACTAGAATGCTATTATAATAGATTTTATTATGTTATCCTTATAAGTGTAGAGGGGGACTTTCAGTTTGTTTAATAGGTTGGCTTTATACATATTGAATGACCTAGAGCATGCAACTTGAGCATTTTGTACTGTGTTAAAATAAATAGTCATTATAAATAATAATTCTATTAAAATATAAAATCTCATACTAATTAATTGCTTTTTTATTCTCTTCATGGATTAAGGTGAAATAGTAACTTTTGTTATTGCGTATATATGTTTGTATATTCTTTGTCCCCACAGTGGATTAGGTATTGCTAATAATACCTAATTTAGAGCAAAATAGCATGATATTTTCTCTAAACATAAATAATGAAAACTGGATCATGTGTGGAGAGGTCCTTTTACTCATTATTTTTGCTCCAATCTTTTTCCATAGCTGAATCCTTATAAGCTTTAAATATTTTCCCACTTCATGTTGGGGTTTTACAGTAATCTCTAGCCTATCATGAGTTTCTGCTTCTATATACTGCCAGACACAGCAAAGCTGTTCACAGAATTGTGTGTGCCACCTATTTCAATATATGCAGCACCAAACAGCACAATCAAGAATACAACTGTGAGAGCTGGGGAGATGAGTCAGTGGGTAATGTGTTACTCAAACACATGAGTATTTGAGTTCAGATGTCCAGCACTCATACAACGAGCCAGGCTTAATGACACACATTCGTAACTCAAGGGCTACAAGTAGAGCAATGCACAAAGACAAGCAAATCTTGGAAGCTTGGTGGATTACTATGTAAGACTCTTGGGAGCCTTAACTTGCTGGAGACCCCCTTGTGAACACCTTGGAGTCAGGGATCGATGCAAAATGCAAGAGGAATTTATTGATCCAGCATGCTGGGGTCACCATGCACACCAAGGAGGGGGAGAATGACCAGGCACAGCCCTTTCAGCTAGCTTTTAGAGCTTTTAGAGCAGCAGTCATTAGGCACACTGTGATTGACAGAACAGTGTGACTTTTAAACTGATTGCTTTCTAGGGAATGAGGTAGTAGGGGCTTAATCAGCCCCTCCCTTCCTGCCTACCTGCTCTCTAACCTGTTTCTTCCGGGAGAGGAGGGCGCCCATGTGCTTGGGGGGCCTGGTAGAACTTTTCAAAGTTTCTGAGCTGACTTCTCACTCCTTCCTTTTTCTTGTGCATGCTTCAATCCTGAAGCTATTGTTGATAGCTATGCAGCTCATACTCCTGGTCTTCTGTATCTAGTTCTTTGTATTTCTGCTTTAAGTTCATTAGCTGTACTATACCTATGTGTTCATTAACAAAAGTGACCAAGTGGTTCAAAATGTAGGAGCCAAAAGTCAACAATAGCAGGAGAACACTTAAGGTCTTAACAAGGTAGATATGCAGATAGTTAATCAAGGGGAGGAGTTAAGCCAAGACTTGAACCAGCCCTGACTCTGTTCTCTCTCTCTCTTCTGCTTGGCTAACCCTACTCTCACCTTGGCCACTGAATCTTTAACAACCCCAGAATGGTCTATATAAGAGCAACACTTTTCATCTAAGTTAGCACATAGCCCTTCTTGTTGGAGGAAAAGTTAAGTCTAATCCCCTCCTATTCTGCAGTACTCTTTCTGATAACAATGTCAGTGATTCTTTAAGATGACTGTTGGAAGTTTCTATTCTCAAATCAATGGCTGCTCTTAGACTGTCATAATTTTCCCTTTGAAAGACCAAAGAGGAGGTCCTGGTGGCTGCCCCAGCCACCCCCAACCACAAAAGAAGAGAGACAGTGAGTGCTGTCCAAAGGTACCACCAGGCAGTTGTGATCAAGGTAGAGTGATCTTGAGCTTGAGCAGATTGTCCATCTTCTGTACCTTCCAGCAGAGGTCTTTGGCGAGCAGGGTATCTGCAGGTTTCGTATGGGAAGTGTGCACCCAGGTTGCAATACTGTCTACCTTGAGGACTGTGGGAGTAGCTAGCAGTGCCAGGAAGGATCCATTTCATTGGAGTTCCAGCAACTGTGCCCGATACTTCCTTACATAGATCAAGTTACCAGTCTGGAAGTGATGAGATGTCTCTGGCATCCCTGGAGCATTTAAGTCAGACAGTTTGGGCCAAATCTCATGCTATGGGATACCTCCTGGGAGGGCCAAATGGACACCGAGGGAATTGGTGTACCACACAGGATCTCAAAAAGGGTCAGGTTAAAATGATACAGCGTGTTCCGGACTCGGCACCAGGTTCAAGGGGAGGGTCACCAACCAGTCCAAGCCAGCCTCCAAGGTCAATTTAGTTAAGGTCTCTATTTTTGGGGGGGTGGGGTGGGGATTCTGCTCATTATCTTTACCTGCCCTGAGCTTTGGGGATGTACTCACAATGAAATTTCCAATCTGTCTCCAATACTTTTGCCAACCCCTGGCTTACCTGAGAGACAAAAGCAGGACCATTGTCCGATCCAATTACCTTCGGCACTCCAAACCATGGTAGCTGTTTCCTGCTTGGTGGGGAATGCCTCAACCCATCGAGAGAAAGTATCTAAAAACATTAGAAGGGATTTGTAAGAATATTTTCCTGGCTTAACTTCTGTAAAATTGGCCTCTCAATATACTCCACATTGTTCTTCCCTAGGTCTTTTGCTTTGTTTACTCTTGGCTGCATAAGCATTCACTTGCTGGCATACCTTACACTGTTCTACTATCTTTCTGGCCCAAAACCTGAGTCCTATTATATATACTCTAGGTCCCTTAACTGATTGGACAAGTTTTTTTTATCCCCTAAATGAGTCCATCTGTGCATTTGGCCTAGTAAGTCTTTTGCTTGCTTTCTGGGGAGCATAGTTTTCTTTCTTGTGTGCTCCATTTTCCTTCCTTCTCTAGGTAATAGTTGGTAGGGTGGCTAGCAATCTGAGTCCTCTCTTCTTCAGTGTATTCTAAGTGAGGCCATCCCTTAGTCCAGTCCCATTTCCCAGCAGGTGTTTCTTGCAGGCCCATAGCCAGGAAAGGCTCCTGTACAGCCACTTCTCAAACCACTTGATCTGCCTGGTTATTGCCCCAGGCCACTCACTGAGTTTCTTCCTTTCTGATATCATGGGCAGTGAATAATACTCACATTTGCTGGCTTCATTGGGGCATCCAAGAGATCCAGAATTTCCTGTTTGTTTCCTCTGGTATGAGCAGTCCTCTCTCTTGGCATATAGCTCTGTGGATGTGGGCTGTGGCAGAGGCATACCTGCTATCCGTGTAGATGCTGATCTTTTTGCCTTTCCCGAAGTCCAAGCTTTGGTCAGAGCTATCAGCTCTGCCTTTTGGGCTGATATTCCCAGAGGATGTGGTTCTGCCCAGACAACCTGGCAACTGTCCACAATGGCAGCCAAGACCTTGCATTGTCCCTTCACCAGGTTGTCTCCTCTCTCTCACTCCCTCTCTCTCAAGAAATGGTGCCATCCAAATTGTTTCTCATCTCAATAAACTTAAGGATGATAGTCACACACTGGCATGATCAGAGCCTACTTTTCCTAGTAATTTCAGATTTTGTCAAATTGACAATTGAGATAATTTATTAGAGAGTGAAAGTGTAGCAACCCTTATTTACTTATTTCTAAACGGTCAATAAAGGAATAGGCAACCTGAAACCATATGTATAAAGGAAAGGATTTGGGGAATCAAACTACTTTTATAGGAATCTTTGTTTATGCTGTGTTATCTATATGATCATAGACACATTATATAAAATATTAGGATTAAAATACTCATTTCCACACACAGAGACAGGCAGCTTTCTATGAAAACCCCTTTTTCTTTATCCTCATTGCTATAAAAGAATGGCCCAATAACGTGATTGTATGCTGACTAGGCAAGTACTAATAGAGTGAAGCTTTCCGTTTCTAGGCAATTCTGTGACTCTGTGAAAGATTCTCCACAATTCTGTGAACAATGTCCTTGTGCCACATCCAGATCAGGGGGATGCAGCTGAGGAACTAGAAGCCCCAAGGCATAGTAAAGGAGACAGAGAGGAAATATGGGTGCCAGAGGTTTCAACAGAATTTGCTTTCTTTATTGCATTCTTTTATTACATATTGGTAAACAATTTCACTGAGACAAAATATATTCATTTTATCAAAACTATTACCAGTGTTTCTGGTTGCTTACGACAGGGGTTGGCATAACCTAATTAGAACACCAATGACAGTAAAAAAAGGCAAAAGGGGATACAATTTGGAAAATGTAGGCTCTATGATCCTTCACAATTAGATCAGGGCTATACATGGACCTGTTACTCTTGAGATTAGGGGGACTTCATAGAGATCATTTACAGAGCCTTTCCTCTATAAAATGTCCTATTTTGTGCTTTTATGCTTAATCTGTTGATTACAATGCACTTTGAGGATTTTTTAGAATAGATAAAATATAATTAAATAAATAATAAAAATGATCAAATAGAATAAATTATTATCTTATAGATACACTAGCTCAACCCATTCAAAATATAACATGTTTCACAAGTTATGTGAAGGATGGATGCTGATCAAGTTGTAATATAAACAACAGAGTCATATTTAAATTTTCTATTACCTACTGAACAAAGAAAATCCAAATTAATATAAAATAGGTAAAGCATATTAATGACAAATATCATTGAGCCTAAGGTAGGCAAAATTATTTTTATCTAAAGCTATAGTTAATACAATTGCTAATGAGACATTTTAAACATTTTCATTTTATATTGAAAAATGTAGTAAGATGATTATCCTTGAAGAACATACATGTTGAACTTCTGCTTGTCAAGTGCTCAGTAGACGCATGAGGTGTGAGTATATTGTGCATCTCTGATTCTATACACTTCAGTGTTGGGTTATAGGTGGTGAGAGGTCCCATGTTCACCCCAGTGCTCTGGCCTCTGGGAGAGGCTGGACACGGGAAGTTTGACCGCTCTCACCCCACAGCACCACTGGACAGGTGTTGGGCTGTGAGAAGCTGCGGGACACAACTCTGGGGTGGAGAAGTGTGGCTTGGGGTCTTGGGGACTTTACAGAGCTGGCTCCATCTGGTTCCAAGGCTCTTGAACATCCCAAGAACCGCTGGATGCCGCTGAAGAGCTGAGAATGGAGTGGGCCCCCCCCCCCCGCAGGCTGGAGCTAGCCCAGGACCAAGGGTAAAGACAAGGAGGAGCTCAGCTGGGTCCCTCCAGGGACCACATCTTTGGCTTGTTGTCCGCTAGCTTGGTTTGGTAGAGAGCATGGCTGGGAGCACTGATAGGCCTTCTGCGGGAGACTAGATGCGGCTCTTTAGACAAAGGGCTGTTCCACTTTTCGCCATGGTGGATCGCGATGAAGAGAGACAGTCCACAGTTTTAGGACATTTAATATCATGCCCGAGAGTGGTGATGAGTAAAATCATACCCCACAACCTTAGGGTGGGCCTGAGGTTAAAGTACCTTTTGCAGGGAGGAGTGACTGGGAAGGGGAGTTTATTGGCTAAGTCTCTAGGTGCCTCATTTAAATGGGAACATCTTGAGGCTATGTGACCATTACCTCCACCTGTGGAGGGGTTTAGGCCTATGTGAATGATGGTCACATACCTATGGAGGGCTGTGGCCTTGTGCCTGGAGTCTGGGGCCCAGGAACATGGCAAAACACCTACGGTCCCTTGTACAGTTTAAAACCCTACTGAGGCTCCAGGGTTTTAAACCTTAGCTCAACCAGAAATCAGGCTGCCTTTCACGGTCCCAGATTTCAGGATATCTTTCCCAAATTTCAGATTCATATTTTCAGATTTATTGTTTACATTCTATTACAGAGATTTAAGATTTAATGAGATTCTTCTCCCTGCCTACCTCTAGTCTCTGAGCTTCACTTCTCAGATGTGCTGATTTGGATCAAGGGAATCACTAGCTCTATTCCCACTATCATTCAAATCACAATTTAGACAGACGTTTCCTACTTTTGTATTCTGTCATTCACCTTCCATGTTTATAAGTCAAACCCATCCTGAATCCTTACACTCTTGTTTCTCAACTATTATAGAATTATTTAAAATTTAAATATTATTACTGAACATATTATTAAGAACTTTTTAAAGCTTTGCTCTATGTCCATTTATTCATACATCTGCACTTCATCTAATTACCATGTACACTGAAAGAACTGATCTCCTAGACATGGTAAGATGAATTAAATTGCTATACCTATAAGGAAAAGGATATAAGAATAAAAGGCTATAGGGATATAAATATAAATGTTTATAATACCATTAGAAAATACAGCGGCTGAGGGAAGCTGTTGTAGTATGTTCTGTAGTATCCATAGCCTGAGTAGTAGTGGACTAGGTGAACGGTGCCAGGAATAAATTCTTTCCTATTCAGCAGCTTTATATCCCATTACATGGCTGTTGTACTCTGGGCATCAGTCCCACTAATGTATGTTTCAGGAGATCTTGCTATTCTGGTCATTGTTGGGATTCATAGACCTTACAACTGGATATGATTATTGATTGCTCTTCTTCTTTGGCAGCTTAGATAGATACTTCCAGTAGTATGAGATCTAGTCCTTAGGGAGTAGACTTCAAGTTCCATTCCTCCAAGTCTTGTATCTGAAGTATATAGTAACTTCAACAATAAGGTCTTATCTTTAATTTCTCAGAGGCAACTTAGATAATGACAGCAACTTGTCATTTTTTGGGGGGGGGGGGAACCTTGAACTCACTTTTCAAAACTGTGAAAGGATGGTTCCCATGCTTGGCACTGCAGTTTCTGTCAGATAATCTGTGGCTTTTCAGGGAACATTATCAACTGCAGATATTTGTTACATTTATACTTATATACACAATTTTAAGTACACATAAAATATTATGATTTTCTATAGGCTTTTCACACATTTGTAGGCTTACTTATTCTTGCTCTCTCTCCTTGCTGTGCTGCCCTTCCTCCTGCTTCCTCAGGTAACTCTCTGCCCATCCATTTTTCCCACTTTCCTTTGATAGCTCCAGAGGCTACTTCTCCCCTCTCCAGAGCTCCTTTTTCCTCTTTCCACATAGTCTCTGCTTATTTCTTGGTATCTGGAATTACTCCAGATGGTATACTCAAATATATAGATTCAGAGCTGGGATTCACAAATAAGAGAGCCCATGTAGAGTTTGTCTTCTTTAGTCTGGGTTATCACACTCATTGTATTTTGTAGTTTCATCTATTGACCTATAAATTTTATTTTTATTCATATTTGAATAGTAACCCATTGTGTATTTGAGCTACATTTTTAGCACTCATTCATCACTTGAAAAACATTAAAGTTTTTTTTTCTTTTACTACCTACTGTGAATAAATTGGCAAGGAACATGGCTGTGTAAATATCTGTAGAGTGCAATGCCTTCTACTCTTGCCAGTTCATATAGTGGTATACTTTCTAACTGCATTCTAAAACATTTATCCTCATACCACATATTAAGTATAGCTTTTTCTACTCACTAAAGTTTATTTTTGCTGCAGATGGAGAAAATTGTAGAAAGCAATAACTGGTTAAAATGTAAAGAATAATTGATCACAGGGTGCCCAGTCCCAAGTGATATATCGCAACATACTCCCTACATCTAAAGCTCTGGAAACATTAAGGAAAGAGGATGCAGAAATTTTGTGAGAGCCATAAGACTAAAAGATGTACTCTAATATTTTTCCCTTAAAAATAGTAGGGAAGCCACATCCATGGAATCCATTCAATACAGTTATCTAAGCAAGATCAACACAGTGGCCTTAGCAATATTGATAGGGGAACTCTTGCAAAGCTACACACTTATATTAAGAGCTCTCTCAGTCACAGAGAGAGAGAAAGAGAGAGAGAGAGAGAGAGAGAGAGAGAGAGAGAGAGAGAGAGAGAGAGAATTCTCCAGAGATGAGCCCACCTGATAGGTTATCCAATCCCAAATGGTCAACTTTAAATACATGTATGTACTTTATATAAGTGGAAGTGACAGTCTATGTCATATATGGGCACTAAATATTTCCTAAAATTTCATTTTGTAAAGATCTCAGAAATGCTACCTTGCAGTATTTTTAAAGTTTTTTTTAAAGTTTTACTGTGTGTGTGTGTGTGTAAGTGTGCGCGCGCGTGTGTGTATGTGCGCGCATTTGAAGGCTAGATGTTAAACTCAGATGTCTCCCTAAATTATGCTTTATCTTACATTTAGACGTAGAGTCTCTTACTGAACTTGGAACTAATTGATCATTGATTCAGCAAGACTACCTTGTTGAGGGGAGCTGCAGAGATTCTTCCTTCTACATCTACTTAGCTGGTCACAAGTACTGAGGTCAAAAGGTCCTGCTTCATTTTCCATTCGGGTTGTATCATCGGTCTTTAGCAGCAAGCACTTTACTGATTGAGCCATCCCTCCCATTTCCTCAAGTCTTGGTAATGTTTCAGGTAAAATGGCAGTTAACTATTGGTAATGAAAAAGACAATGGGGGTTGGGAAGTCCTGAAGAAAGTCTCTGTGCCTTTTGCTTGGTCATAGTAGTGTTTGTTTTGGAGATTTCTAGAAACTATAAACTGAACAGTTGTGTGTGTGTGTGTGTGTGTGTGTGTGTGTGTGTGTGTGTGTGTGTATGGTTTCCACATGTGTTATATTTCAATAAAAATACAATAAAAGCAGTTTTGCTTGTACTGTTTTACTCTTTCAATACAGTGCCTTATCTTCCCGCTTAGCTTCACTACCAAAAGTTTGCAAGGAATAATCCTTGTGCCTGGTTTTGTTTTGTTTTGCTTTGTTTTTTCCATCCCGCTCCTTCCCAGCCCATTACAATCTAGCTTTTGCCTTCCTGCTGGAAGTGCTTTTTTCAAAATAACAAGTGACCTCCTAATTGCTAATTTTCCTCTCCAGGGCACATTGTACTTGACCTCTCCAAGCCATCTGACACTGCTGACCACCCCTTATTTGTAATCCACTCCTCCCCTGACCCATCCTCATTCTTTTCCTTTCTCTTAGCTCATTTGAACTAAGTCTTCTTCCTCCCTTGCTTGACCCCCCCAAACACTGGTGTTTTTCAGTTTTTCTTGTGGCTGCTATAAAATCAGAACTAAAACCTGCTTGCCTGGGAATATGGTTTTCACATTTCAAAGCACGTTTTGGTTTTTTTCTGTTGTTGTTTGTTTGTTTTGTTTTTGTCTTTAAAGTATGAATGGTTTTTCTATTGTATAAAATCAGCAGATTTTAAACACATATAAATCCATGTTTCTGGCATTGAATCAATAGGAAAATTTAGTAATCTTTGAAGAAACAACAATTTTCCAAAGCAATACATTTTGTACATTTTTAATAGAAAAGAAGTCCCACTCAGCTACATTCACTAAAGCTGCTTGGAAGTCCTAAGGTACTTGAGTCTCTTGCCATAAGTATAGTTCTTTAAAGCTGAGTTGCCTAGCAGTATAGAAAATCACCCAGGAAACTCATCTAAACTCTTCTCCCCCACATCAGGGAAAGCAGTACTACTGGAATTAGATAGGGCTAAGGAAAGCACACTTAAAAGTCCATAATCTATGTAAACACAAGAGAAACCAAATCCCACCATGGAGATAGTGGGTTGAACATACAACTCCATCCCTAGGCACAGGTAAATGGTCATTATTAGCTATGAGATAGAAAGACTGTTTTTGTTGGCCATATGGCAGGAGAAGACTACCCATCCAAGAATACTTAGGCCGTACAAATCAATCTTGAAAGGCTTTTGAAAAAGGCAAAAACAGTTCTTATATATGCTGCTTATGAAAGATGCCATTTTGGGGGTTATTATTATTATTATTATTATTATTACTGTGTGGTGTGTGTGTCAAAGTCTGACAATGTATGTAATACTGGGTAGAGTCATGTCTACCTCTGGCTATTAAGCTGAACCATAGATACCAGTAATGAGCTACATGGGTAGGTAAGAAAGAAAATAAAGCAAATGCTTGAAAGAAATGTTGAATAGTTTCTGAAACAGAGCTCAGATTTATTGGCAATAAGCTCAGAATAAAAGGACCAGAAAAATGTGATACTGAAAAAAATAGTGAAGGAAGAGAAAAAATAGAAAGAAAAGATGACTGAGCAAGAGAAGGTATGGTATGTTAAAAGAGAAAGCTTTAGAGATTCATATCTGATAAATCAATACATTCTGTCTGAGTTTGTGACTGTGTTGTTGAAGCTTAGTAGAATCCAGAGTGCTTGGAGTTGTAAGGACAAGCAACTACATGCAACGGGCACTGTGTGTCTACAGACACTTTTTCAATACATAAGAAACAAGTTGTTTATTCTTCTTGTTTTTATAGACTTATCTCTGCTGTTGATTAATGCATTTATACTTTGGGGGCCATAGTTGTTAAGAGTCTTATAAAAATACTTGGTGCTACCAAAGTGTAAACACTTTGGTAAATACAACAGCAGCAACAAAATACCTTTACCAAATCACGTCTAGAACAAAATAGTTCAGTGAGTAATGAATAGGTAAACAGTAGCAACATGTGGATGAAGGATATTTCTTTTACAATATATGTAATACATGTATGATTTACTAAAACAGATTAGTAAGTGGAATGTGGAGAAATTATCATATTGTTATAACATGCAAGACCCAAGGCAAGACTAATGTAAACTAGCAATTAATAAGACAGGAGCAGTTTGTGGGTCCCCATTACATTTTGTGTAGTCTTTACCACAGTCTGTATAGACAGATAGTGGGACAGCAATAGAAAGTGCCTTTAGTGATTTAACAACTACTGCTTGTCAATTATGATTTGAACTTAGAATGTACTTTCCCCAATAATTTTCATTAGAAAATGTAGTATAGGGAATTCAAATAGTTTTTAGGAGAATAAAACAAACAAACAAAAAAACATAAGACTTTATTTTTTTTTTAATGTTACATACCTATTGTTTGCAGGATGTAGTAACTTACTGGCATTTCTGTGTATCTTAATTCTTGCCTTTTTTTTAGACAGGCAGATATAACAGAATGCATGTATGAAGTCCACATCTATACATATGACTGCACATATGTATATGTAACTCTTCATGAGAGACTTTGGAGGGAAGAAAGGGAAGGGGAAATTATACAATATTATTATAACCTTGAAAAATAAAATAATTAGTTCATAAAGAAAAACTCAATTTTAGTCAGAAAAACACACCAAAATAAAATAAAATAAAATGTTTTTACTTTAAATACTGAAAGATTCTTTTAAATTTCTTTGTTTGTGCATTTGGTGCTCAAGATTCAAATTTCCTGCTCCTATAGCCATTGCAGATATGGCTTCCGTGTCACATGTGTCTGTAAATGAGAGAGAGAAGAGAGGCTATGTCTATGCTCAGCGCTCTGACTTCTGAACAGCTGAATAATTAGTAGTGTAATGTTTCCTGAACAACAACAACAAAAAAGCCAGACTGAAACAATCACCAGTCTGGTGGCAGGCAGGCCCAGACTGGCTCCCAGGACAGGAGAACGCTGGAGAGTGGAAGAACCCCGATTAGGTGCTCAGGGCCTGAGTGGGAATGGGCCTGAGACAGACAGTCACTCAGCACGGCTGAGTGAGGAATGAGCCCAAGGCAACCATGAGACTGGCACAATGGGGCCTGGACAGGGAGCTAGCCTGGATGAACACCAGTCCAGTGCTATTCAGGCCTGCGTTTAGGGGGATGCAGACTTTGCTCGAGAGGACCCCTACATGTCACCGTAGTACATGACTAGAGCAAAATATTCCCTAGACCACTTCTGAGATTACCTAAGACACGCAGAGACCCCAGATGCCACTATGGGGAGTAAATAATGGAGAAATGGAAGGGAAAATGAAAGGGGCAGTACTGGAGACTCAAAGGTAGTAAGGAACAGTCCGAGGTAAATAGCCAGTCATAAAACCAGGGACCATGGTGGGTACCTGTCCTGAACTGCCACCAGGGGCCATGTCTGGGTATATAGCCCTGCAACAGCAGGAGTGTGTTACTCCCCAAAGGCCAGACAAATGTTCCTAGTCTGGGCTGCCACAAGGGACATCTTGATGTCTGAAAGCTATGCAGAACTGGCCCCACCCCTCACCTGGGCATCATGGGAGAGCTGGCCCTAGAGCCATGAGAATAAAGGAGCTGACCCCACCCTTAGCCAGTTGAATTACTCGGGAGAGCATGTTGTGGATGAGCCAACCCCAAGGATTCAAGTGTGGAAGAACTGACACTGTTATTTATCTCACTGCCATGGCATGGGCCAGGAAAAGATGCTACATTCCTCCTGCCTTACCCTTCACCACTTACAACAGTTGGGAGAGCTAGCCCTGTGGTCATGAGAGCAGAAAAGCTCTTTGCCAGCTGCAACACTCAGGAGAGTGGGCCTGTGCACCTTGCCTGGACAACAGAGTAGAGCTGACCATGCTGGTAGGGACATAGGTGAGCTGGGTCTGAGGGCATGAGCATGGGAGAGCTAACCCTCCTACTTGTCTGCTACTTGGTGACGTGGGAAAGGGAAAGATGACCCCATCTTGCTCCTTGCTCCTTATGGCAGGCAAGAGGGCTGGCCCCAAGGTCATGTGAGCAGTAGAGAAGGTCATGGCCCTTGCCTGCTATAACAATAGGGAGAGCAGACACTGCATCTAACCTTGACAGTGTAGTAAAGCTGGCCATGTACATCGGGGTTGCAGCTAAGCTTACCCCAACGCGTAAGTGTGTGAGCACTAGCCCTGACCTTTGTCTGACATATGGTGACATCAGTGAGGAAGAGACCCCATCCCCTTCCTTTTGCCTTCACCAGGAGTGGCACATAGGAAAACTGGCCCTGACAGGGTCAGGAGAACAGGAAAGTTGTCCCTGGCCCTCACTGGTGCAGCACTCTGGAAACCAGGCCCTATATCTAACCTGAGAACTCCAGTAGAGCTGACCCTAATTGCAGAGATTTGGGTGAGCTGGCCCTGAGTACATGAGCATGGGAGAGCTGGGCCTGCCTCTTGTCTGATGTTCAGCAACATGGGGAAGGAGAGATGCTTTGCCCCTACTCTTTACTCTTGTCACCTTCTGCAGTCAGGAGAGTTGACCATGGAGACATGAAAGCAGGAGAACTATCCTGCCCGCACCTTCTGCAGCAGTCAGGAGAATGGGCACTGGCACCTTACCTGGGCTGCAGAATAGACCTGGTCTTGGATGTGGAAGTTTCAGGTGAGCTGGCCATGAGGATATGAGGGCAGGAGAACTGGTGCTGCTTCTTGTCTGCTAGGCAGTGGCACAGATGAAGGAGAAACACCCTGCTCCCCTCCCTCATCCATCACCATTTATGGCAGACTAGAGAGATGGCCCCAGGTTTATGAGAGTGGGAGAACTGGCCATGTTCCTTACCAACTGCAACATTTGAGAGAGCAGGCCTTGTACCTCATTTGTACAGCAAAGTAGAGCTGGCCTGGCAGTAGGGGTTGCAGGTGAGCCTTGATCTCACAGGCTCAGAACAAGGGCTTTGAATTGGCCAACATGACCATCTATCTGATTGAAGAGATGCTGAAGTTCATGAATGGGCTGATTCTGCAAAATTGCAGGATCTCCATGACACAGGGCAGCATTACGATTATCCAAGAGGAGTCCCACAGAGGTTGCAATATTGAAAGATTAACATAGTTGCTTCTCAGCCATTCAAGTTTCCTCAGTTGAGAGTTCTCTGTTTAGCTCTGTTCCCCATTTTTGATAGGGTTATTTGGTTCTCTGGAGTCTAACTTCTTGAGTTCTTTGTATATATTGGATGACAGCCTTCTATTGGATCTTTTCCCAATCTATTGGTTGCCATTTTGTCCTATTGCCAGTGTCCTTTGCCTTACAGAAGTCTTGCAATTTTATGAGGTCCCATTTGTCGATTCTTGATCTTAGAGCATAAGCCATTAGTGTTCTGTTCAGGAACTTTTCCCTGTGTCCATGTGTTCAAGACTTTTCCCCACTTTCTCTCCTATTAGATTCAGTGTGTCTGGTTTTATGTGGAGGTCCTTGATCTACTTGGACTTGAGCTTTGTACAGGGAGATAGGAGTGGATCAATTTGCATTCTTCTACATGTTGGGCACCAGTTGAGCCAGCACCAATTTTTGAAAATGCTGTCTTTTTTCCAGTGGATGGTTTTAGCTCCTTTGTCAAAGATCAAGTGACCATAGGTGTGTGCGTTCATTTATGGAACTCACCAAGGAAATGCAAATCAAAACAACCCTGAGATTCCACCTCACACTAGTCAGAATGGCTAAGATCAAAAACTCAGGTGACAGCAGATGCTGGCGAGGATGTGGAGAAAGAGGAACACTCCTTCATTGCTTGGTGGGATGGCAAGCTGGTACAACCACTCTGGAAATCAGTTTGGTGGACCTGGAGACTGGACCACCAACTAAAGAATACACAGGGAGGGACCCATGGTGCTGGCCATATATGTGGCAGAGGAGGGCCTTGTTGACCATCAGTGGGAGGAATGGCCCTTGGGCCTGAGGGTGTTAGATGCCCCAGTATAGAAGTATGCTAGGGAGGGAAGAGAGGGTTGGGTGGGTGGGTAGGGGAGCACTCTCATAGAGGCAGGGGGAAGAGGAATGGAATAGGGGGTTTCCAATGGGAAAAACATTTGAAATGTATATAAAGTAAATATACAAAAATAAAAAAATTTAATGCATGTGTTGAATCTATATTTTCATTTATTACTGATTATGTTTTAACCCGGAGATCAATGAACAAGACACAAAATAGGTTCTGAGCTCTGCAGTAGATTAATGCACATTTCAGTTTATAACAAAACTAGCAATATGGCATCTATGACCCCCATGTTCCTTTAAAATGTGTAATAATATGAATACTAATACATAATATCTAGTCAAACAAGTTTTAGATATATGAAGGCCTCATCAGATTTCCTATTTTGTTTGTCATAGTTTTCTACATAATTAAATGTCTGATTTTATTTTCAGAGACAACATATATCTCTTCTTGATAAACATGTGGCTTCACTAGATATAGACCATGAAATGCAAATTTATGTTATTCAGTATATTCAGAGAAGATCTTCAGGACTTGTCTGCACAGTTCTAAATGAGGTAAAATAAAAATGTTTCCAAGTTTATAAAGAATATTTAGGTTCAACAGTGAAGACCTCAAAATTTTAACTCTATTACTTAATGTAATACTGTTGCTACTTAATGCCTAAAGTCTTCCATCTTCCCATGCATTCTCCATGTTGCTATCTCATGATCTTCTCTACCTCTCAAATTTTTTCTGGATAAAATTCACAACTCAATGTTTTGTCTCTACCTTCACCTCCTCTTAGTACTCTATTAATGTTTCTCCAATCACAGTAGCCAGTGACTTATTGGCACCTTTATTTCTTGATTATTTCTGTTGGAATTAGTTTGATTTTTCGATCTATTCATGATGCCTAGTTATTGGGATTGTTTAGCACACTGAACTCATTAGCTGTCTCATCTGAAAGTCTCATCTTAAATTCAGGAAGTCCAGTCCCTTTCCAGAAGCTTATGCTAGTATTTGAGGAATACATCTCTGAAAACACTAAGTACAAACTGACACATTCCTGAAAGAGGCAAGTGTTGATGAATCTGTGTTAATAAAATTTTAGTTCATATTTTGGATGCCTAGAGAATGATACTTTTATTGTAAAAAGAATTTAGAAAGCTCTCCTGAGGGTAGACAAATAGCCAGAGTTCTTATTTTTACACTATGTTCAGGGTTAGGAGTCTGTAGAGATGGGTGCAAGGGTCCGTCTAGGTTTTCTTGTGGGTAAATTTCTTATGACTGAAGTTTCTTGCTAAGTCACTTTTTATCAGCATTAGATCTTCCTCCCAAAGGCACTTGCCAGCTCCTAAGACTGAACTGAGCACCCTATCACTCCAATGAAACTCTGGAGAGATGAGCTTAGATTTTCTGAAATAGATGATTGATCTCTTCAAACTTAACCTGTTTGTTAACAGAAGCTATTGAGTAGATTGGGGAATTGAGCCCCCCCCCCCCCAATGCAACAAAGACCATCACACAACAGATTTCACTTAACAGGATTATTGGGGGAGGGAGTTACAGAGAGAGACAGAGAAAGAACATGAGAGGGGGGAGGGGAGGAGGGAGGGAGTGTCTGGGACCTTCGAAGAAGCATAGTACATGCACATGGAAAGAATACACAATTCTTAGTGACTGTGGAAATGTGTTATTTTGGAGGCTAGTAATAATGGTGGCTGGTACTGGGTTACAGAGGGCAGGCTGGGTGGTCCTTAGTTTACCAAGAGAAACTAATGGTGCAGCCTGCCCCACTTAGTGAGAATTAAAAGATAATAAACGTAAAAGAAACATAGAGTCACTGTCTCAAAACCAAGTCTAAGACATGGATGTAGATGTTCTGTAAATACCTCTTCCTTGCCATTTTCTCCTCTGCCATCATTGCACGTGTTCTGAACACACAGAATCTAATGAGTAGTAAGAAGTAGACTGTAAACACTAGGGGTTTCTATCCTATAACCCTATGGCTAATTCAGATATGCTAGCCATGCAATGAAATTTTCTGAGTGCCAACCTCACTAATCCCACAAGAATGTAAGCCAGATGGGAATCCAGACGCTCCTCCAAAGCAACATTTATGGACTGAGATCCCCATTGCTAAGTTCAGCTTGGCCATGATAGGAATGAAGTGGCATGGTTCCCTCCCTTGAACCAGCCAGGCTATGTATTGCCTCGCCAAGTGTCAGTGGTTACTGTGGGTGTAAGGCTTGTGTGTGTGTGTGTATGTGTGTGTGTGTGTGTGTGTGTGTGTGTGTGTGCATGCATTACGCCTTGTTACTCCTTTGGGAAATATTCTCCCTGCCAAGGTTACCAAGGTTAATAACTCCATGATAATTAGAAATAGCCCAGGGGTGGGTGTATGTCTATGTCTCAGCAAAATGGTAAATGCTGAGAACTTCAAGACAGTCATTAAAGGGGTTCAAAAGAGCTCTGAAAACATGAGTTCAAAAATATATAATTTCTCAACTATTCAAAATATAAGCATGCAATATGAATTGTATAAGAAGCGTAACAGATCTAAAAGAACAGAGGCAGTTGCTCTATGAGCCAGTTTGTTAGAAAAATACTAAGGAAGGTGATAAAGAGATTACAGAGTGGTGATCACAGGGCAAGATCCACCCAGCTAAGTTTTTTATTATTATTATTATTATTATTATTATTATTTTTTTTTTTTATACTTTATTTACATTTCCAATGTTTCCCCTTTTCCAGGTCTCCTCTTTGGAAACACACTATCCCCTCCCTCTCCCTGCCTCTATGGGGGAATTCCACCTCCCACCCACCCGCCCACCCATTCCCATATTCCCACCTTGACATTCCCCTTTACTGGGGCCTCTAAAGCCCTCAGGCCCAATGGCCTCTCCTCTCTCCCTGATGGCAAACGAGACCATCCTCTACCACATATGTGGTCCGAACCATGGGTCCATAGATGTATATTCTTTGGTTGCTGGTCCAAACTCCAAGACGACCAGGGGGAGGGTCAGGCCCCTTGACGCTGTTGATCCCTCCATTGGGCTGCAAACTCCCTCAGCTCCTTCAGACCTTTCTCCAACTCCTCCATCTGGGACCTCACTCTCAGTCCAGCAGTTACTGTAAAGTGAAACTTGGGCATTCTGAACTTTTGGGCTAATATCTGCTATCAGAGAGTACATACCCTGTTCGTTCTTTTGTGACTGAGTTACCTCACTCAGGATGATATTTTCAAGTTCCATCCATTTGCCTGCAAAGTTCATTAAGTCATTGTTTTTTATAGCTGAGTAGTACTCCATTGTGTAGATGTACCACATTTTCTGTATCCATTCCTCTGATGAAGGACATCTGGGTTGTTTCCAGCTTCTGGCTATTATAAATATGGCTGCTATGAACATAGTGGAGCATGAGTCTTTATTACATGTTGGAGCATCTTCTGGGTATATGCCCAGGAGAGGTATA
>CM052704.1:4831909-4847216 GCA_028551405.1 Uromys caudimaculatus
TGATACCTGTCTAGAAAATTGTCCATTTCATCCAGATTTTGCAGTTTTGTTGAGTATAGGCTTTTGTAGTAGGATCTGATGATTTTTTGAATTTCCTCAGAATCTGTTGTTATGTCTCCCTTTTCATTTCTAATTCTGTTAATTTGGATTCTGTCTCTGTCCCCTCTGGTTAGTGTAGCTAAGGGTTTATCTATCTTGTTGATTTTCTCAAAGATCCAACTCCTGGTTTTGTTGATTCTTTGTATAGTTCTTTTTGTTTCTACTTGGTTGATTTCAGCCCTGGGTTTGATTATTTCCTGCCTTCTACTCCTCTTGGGTGCATTAACTTCTTTTTGCTCTAGGGCTTTCAGGTGTGTTGTTAAGCTGCTAGTGTGTGCTCCCTCCAGTTACTTTTTGGAGGCACTGAAAGCTATGAGTTTTCCTCTTAACCCTGCAGCTAAGTTTTTGTGCTTACAAAGGCAGGAAGCTTCCTCTATTCCAGGTGGGCCTGAGACAGAGGGAATTCTGGTCCATGCCCAGGCATTTTAGAAATGGTAATTTTAAGTCAGGGACTGGGATTCCAACCAACTATCTTATTGTCTGTGCTTATCAAAGGCATCCAAATCTCTTAATAATTTTTCGATGTTGAAAAAATGTGCTACTATCTCTAAGATTCAAGAGGCCAAGGTCATGGGATGTTGATTGATTGGAATGTGGGATAATGATTGAATTAATATGTAATTAAAAGACTGCTTTTGATCTGCAAGGAATGAGCTATCCAGAGAGTTTTTACAAAAGTAAGATAAACTGTCAGCTTGTAACACTGATTTGACTTCATGGTATTTGTTTCACTGTTCCCAGACACTCCAACAGGCCTAAGCATAGCAATGGAGGTGCCAGCTGACTCTCTTTCCTCTCTCTTGTTAAATAATTAGTTTCCTTTATTTAGCCACTCCCACATTCCTTAAGCTGGCCATCAAAAACTATTCCCTCATTTGGCCACTTCAAGAGGACTGACTCATTTTGAGCATGAACCCCAAGATTTGTTCAGAACCTACCAACTAATCCTAGCTCATCCTAACAGGGACTGAACCTCATCCTTTTCCCTTTAAAAAGCGCTCCTGCAATGCAATTTGCTGCTGTTTCTGACCAATTCAGATGCAGCCACTTTGATTCTCTGTCTTGTTTAATAAAGAGTCTTTTTTTGTTGGAAATTGGTGTTTGGGTGTGTTCTGTGCCTAACCAGGGGATCTAGTAGGGACCACCCTACAGCACTTATGGACCTTCACTTAGTTTATAAAGAATCCATAACTCTGATAATTGTGAACTATTTCATCTATATATGAAGATTAAAAGGCAAAATGAGAATTCCAATATGGTCTCAGTTAAAAAATCTTCAGAAAGTTAGAAAACAAAAAATGACTTTGTTAAGTGATTTGGAGATTTTTTTTTTTTTTTGTCTCAAATATTCAGTGAAAAAACAAAAACAAAAAATCCTCTTTCTGAAATTAGAAAAACATAAATATCTAATGTAGCTTAGGTTTTGTCACCTATACTTTTGCTAGAGAGATTTATATTTTATTAATCAAAACTCAATTTTGTCAAACATTTCAGCTTTGTCCCTGTGAATTTCACATCATATGGAATGCATTTTAATTACTTGAGTATAAATTAAGTAAAATTTGGAATATTTTCACCTTTGTACGCATTGTACTCTGGCTGAGTATTTCCTCTATAAATCTTTATTTAAACTTGGGTTTAACAGGACAGCTCATGTCATGGAATTAAAATCTATCAATGCCATTTCAAGAGCTGAAGTGCTAATACTTAATTTGGATTTGTTGGTTTTCTGCCATACTTTAATGTGTTTCATTCAAGATTCTGTAATCTGTCTTTTAAAGTGTTTAATTGTATCTTTATTTCACTGATTACCACTCTTCAGAGGATTTAAAAACACATTCACATTTATGTAATTTTGTAAAACATGTTTTATACATTTTTTCCCCTTTTCTATTATTGTGACATAGTCTCATTACTTTTCTGCTTGTTTCCAGTGTAGTAATTTTACTACTTTTGTAGATAATTCTGGCTTTTAATTTCATGGAACTCATTTTTAACTTTGGAGTTGTTTTGGAAGCAGCAGTTGGTCCGCTTTCAAGTCTTTTGATGGCTTGATTGGAAAACAAAGTGACCAGGGTCTGCATTTTCTGTGGGCAAATGTATCCTTACATTTTATAACAGTAATTTTGTCTTTGATTTATGATATTTTGTTTTTAGTGATCTAACTTGATATCTCTGCGATTCTATGTTGAGCTAAAGGCAAAATGGATAGTCTTTGCGAAAACGTCTCAAACATTTTTCGAATCCGCCTGCAGCAGCACCTCTCCATTAAGCAGATCTGCCAAGTTTATATTCCTTTCTCAAAAGCTCATTATTTTGCATTTACCTGTAGTGAACTGTATTTGCCATGCATTAGTGTAGATACTTAGAAATTCTCCATTTTGATGTATTCATTAGAATGTTGCTATGCCTCACTTTTTTCTAGTCATTTAAAAATAATCAGCAAAAAGGCAGGTTAAAGGTAAACTCTATCTGACCTGGTTTATGTTTTTAAGACAGATAAATTATGAGAAAACTTAACAGTAGAAAAAGAAATAATTATGGAGTGAACTTGCTATTTTGCCCTTAGCTTTTACATGAGCTCAAATCACTGTACATAATATTAACGGAAACTACCTAGAAGGTCTGCGCTGAGTTAATGTAGCTTGCTCACACCTCCCACCCAATAAATGTGTTTTGTGTCTCACTGTCTCTGTGTCTTAGGTAAGATATATTCATGGGTTTCAGGGAATAGGCTTACAGGTACTAAAATTTCTTAAACAATGCTCATTGGAATAGTGTGAAGAACAATAAAAATATAACTAATTGAATAAAATACAATTATTGGACATCATATAAACATAAAGGCACTTATGTATTTTGAATTAATAATTCAAATTTATTCAGAGTAATTGGTAAATACAATAGTAGACATCTGTACTGTAAGTACTACAATCATGGTGAATTTTTGCTATTGTATTCTGGTATAACCAGGGAACCAGAATTCCCTCAATCTTCCATATCAATGATCCTTCCTGACTAAGTAATTTCCTCTAGAAATATTAGTAGATTGTCCAGGAAATTTTCTTTGTTTTATATATATCTAACAAACCTAACATAATTTCCCTTGTTTTTTCTTATAATTTTACAGCTCTTTAAGGGCAGGAAGGCAGGAGTGGGTAGGTGGATGGGGGAACACCCTCATAGAGGAGGGGGGGAGGGGATAAGGGGTTTCCAGAAGGGAGACATGAAAAGGGGATAACATTTGGAATGTAAATAAAGAAAAATATCTAACACAAGAAAGAAAAAAGTTTACAACTTTTTTAAAAAAGAAAAAAGGGGTTTATTTTAAATTGATTTGGAGACTATTTCTTAGGACTAAGGATTTAAATATTAGGAATTAAAAGGAAAGGGATTGTTTTAGATTTGCATTCTGATGTTTTGGAGATAATCTTTGGAAATAAGGAATAACAACAAAAACAAAAATGAGGACCAGGGTGAACGATCAGTGGCTGAAGTGCTTCCTGCACAGATAGTACGATCAGAGTTTAGATCCTCAGTACCTACACAAAAACACAACATGTGAGCAATGTATATCTCTATTCCAACTATGGAAAGGCAGAGGCAGAGGGGTTCCTAGACTAACCAACTAGTCTTACTAAATCAGTGAGCTCTAGGTCCAGTAAGGGACACTGTTGTAAAAAATAAAGTGGAGATGACACCCTGTGTTGATTTCTGGTGCGCACACACACACACACACACACACACATGCCCATATGTACACCCCCCTACACACACACATGAGAGAGAGAGAGAGAGAGAGAGAGAGAGAGAGAGAGAGAGAGAGAGAGAGAGAGTAAAGCTTTGTGTTTATTCCCATCATGTAATAGAGGAGTTTCCTCGACCAGTCTTAGATGATGGGTTCTTTTAGGCTGCATAAACCACAGGAAAGTAGGAAAATGGTAATGTAAAAGAAGGATAGAGAAAAAATTATCAAATATAGCTTTGTATATTGAAAGAGTTGGTGTTTTCATGTCTCTTTGAAGTTTCTTCTTCCTTTCAGGTGAACAGTATGAGGATGGACAGAAGATAAAGTTTTCTGTTTCATGCTGGCTGGTGTTAGCAATTCCTGGATAACTGACATACAGACTATGGATATTTATGCCAATTCTTAGATATTAAGACATTTAGAAAGAATGATAGCTGAATTGTATTAAAAGCTTGGTAGGAACTTGTCAGATGCTGTGAATGGGAAAAAGAATTTTTAGAACAAAGGAACAACTGTGCATTACTATAGTTTTATTTTTATTGTTGTTTTCCATTGTGAAACTATATGCAGTTTTATTTTGCTGAATCACATAGTATAGCAATTATGTGTCAACTCTCTGTATATCAGCTTCTTTTTTACTAAGACCATACCTGTCATAATTAACTCGTGAAGAGACAATGCTTATTTTAGCTCATGGATTCAGAGGTGACAGTTTATAATCAACTGATTCTGTTTCTTTAGGGTAACAACACATTATAAAAGAGGCATGAGGAGGAGCAAAATACTCACAAGCAAACACGCAGGAGGGTCCCATAGTTCACTTAAAGGATCAGCCTTTAATGATTTGGGACCTTTTCACGGGGCCCAAGCTGTGAAGAGTTTCAGCATCTCCCACTAATGCTAAAATGGACATAATGCTAATATAGACATTAGGTTCAAGATCTAAATTTACAATTCTCCTCTCAAGATGCATTGAGTGTCCTCCTCAAGGCTCCTTTTTGTGAGATGAATTTATTTCATTTTCTGGGGGGTATTTACTTTGTTCACATTTCAAATGTTCTCCCCCTTCCAGGTCTCCCCTTCTGAAAACCCCTATCCCATCCCCCCTTCCCCTTTCTCAATGAGGTTCCTCCCCCACCCACCCGCCCACTCCCTTTTTCCCTCGCCAGCATTCCCCTACACTGGGACATCGAACACTTTCAGGACCAAGGGCCTCTCCTCCCACTGATGTCCAACAAGACCATCCTCTGCCACATATGCAGCCAGAGTCATGGGTCTCTCCATGTGTACTCTTTGGTTGGTGGTCGAGTTCCCAGGAGATCTGGGGGGTCTGGTCAGTTGACACTGTTACTCCCCCATGGGCCTGCAAACCCCCTCAGCTTCTTCAGTCCCTTCTCCAACTCCTCCATCTGGGAACCTGTGCTCAGTTCAATGGTTGACTGTGAGCTTCCACCTCTGTATTTGTCAGACTCTGCCTGAGCCTCTTGAGAGCCAGCTTATCATGCTTCCATCAGCAAGCACTTCCCAGCATCCACAATAACATCTGGATTTGGTGGCTATATATGAGATGTATCCCCAGGTGGAGCAGTCTCTGGATGGCTCCACTTTCAGTTTCTGCTCCACACTCTGTCTCCATATTTTCTCTCGTGAGTATTCTGTCCACCTTTCTAAGAAACACAGAAGCATCCACATTTTGGTCTTCCTTCTTCTTAGACTATGTATGGTCTATGAATTGAACCTTGGTTATTCCAAACTTTTGGGGGCAATATGTACTTCTCAGTGAGTGCATACCATGTTTGTTCTTTTGTGACTGAGTTACCTCACTCAAGATTGATATTTTCAAGTTCCATCCATTTGCCTGCAAATTTCACAGTCATTGTTTTTAATAGCTGAGAAGTAGTCCATTGTGTAAATGTACCACATTTTCTGTATCCATTCGTCTGTTGAGGGACATCTGGGTTGTTTCCATCTTCTGGCTATTATAAATATGGCTGCTATGAACATAGTGGAGTGTGTGTCCTTATTACATGTTGTAGCATCTTCTAGGTATATGGCCAGGAGTGGTATAGCTTGGTCTTCAGGTAGTCTATGTACAATTTTCTGAGGATCCACCAAACTGTTTTGCAGAATGGTTGTACCAGCTTGCAATCCCACCAGCAATGGAGGAGTGTTCAGCTTTCTCCATATCGTCGCCAGGATCTGCTGTCACCTAAGTTTTTGATCTTAGCCATTCTGACTGGTGTGAAGTGGAATCTCAGGGTTGATTTGATTTGCATTTCCCTGATGACTAAGGATGTTGAACATTTCTTTAGGTGCTTCTCAGCTCTTTGAGTTTAAAGAAATTAGGGAAATGATACCATTCACAATAGTCACAAACAATAGTATATTGATATGACTCTAACCATACAAGTGAAAGATCTGTATGACAAGAACTTTAAGTCTCTGAAGAAAGAAATCAAAGAGGACCTCAGAAGATGGAAAGATTTCCCATATTCATGGATTGACAGAACTAAAATAGTAAAAATGGTCATCTTGCCAAGAGCAATCTACAGATTCAATGCAATCCCCATCGAAATTCCAACTCAATTCTTCATAGAGTTAGAAAGAGCAATTCTCAAATTCATTTGGCATAACAAAAAACCCAGAATAGCAAAAACTATTCTCAACAATAAAAGAACTTCTGGGGGAATCAGCATCCCTGACAACAAGCTGTACTACAGAGCAGGAGTGATAAAAACTGCATGGTATTGGTACAGTGACAGGCAGGTAGATCAATGGAACAGAATAGACGACCCAGACATGAACCCACACACCTAAGGTCACTTGATCTTTGACAAAGGAGCTAAAACCATCCAGTGGATAAAAGACAGCATTTTTAACAAATGGTGCTTGTTCAACTGGCAGTAAATAAGTAAAAGAATGCAAATTGATCCATTCCTATTTCTCTGTACAAAGCACAAGTCCAAGTGGATCAAGGACCTCCACATAAAAACAGATACACTGAATCTAATAAAAAGAAAGTAGGGAAAAGGCTCCAAAACATGGGCACAGGGGAAAACCCTGAACAGAACACCAATGGCTTATGCTCTAAGATCAAGAATGAACAAATGGGACCTCATAAAATTGCGAAGCTTCTGTAAGGCAAAGAACACTGTCAATAGAACAAAACAGCACCAACAGATTGGGATAAGATCTTTACTAATCTTACATTTGAGTGCTAATATTCAATATATACAAAGAACTCAAGAAGTTAGACTCCAGAGAACCAAATAACACTGTTAAAAAATTGGCAACAGAGCTAAACAGAGAATTCTCAACTGAGGAGAAGAATGTTTTTTTTATCTTGGATATTCTTTAGAAAACTTACTGTAAGTCTTTGCATCTAAACTTAGAAATACATGAATGAGGTGAAAAAATTGAAATATTCTACAAGACTGATATATGAGGTCAGGTGTATAAAATGGCCTGTAATCTGAAATAGTGAGTGCAAACATCATTTACTAAACTAATAAGATACCTGTCAAGTTGCTGCTAGACTGTCTTGACCTACCAGCTTCCAATAATGAAACAAAGACTTATTATCTGTTAATGATTAAGCCTTACATCTTAGGTTCATTCTCAACTAGCTCGTATAACTTAATTATTCCATTTATTCTATTCTGAATTCTGCCACATGGCCTGTTGCCTCTTCTTCATTCTAGGTAGCTGTGTCTTCCTCTTTTTCTGTCTGGTCACTCCCTTGCTTCGGATTAAGTCCCCACATTCCTATGTGCCTGGGTGTCCTGCCTTTCCTCTTCTGCCGTGCTATAGGCCATCAGATCTTTATTAAACAAATCAGAAGGTGGATGAAGAAAAATGTTTACAAAACACTGAGACAGGTGAGGCTTCATACAAATAACAAACAATACCAATGTCCAGACAGAACTCAGCATCTGTTGGTACAGGAACAAACATTTGAATAATACAAAGATAATCTTTACAGTGTACAAAAAGATTATTTCAACACCATGTCTTATATTTTATACCATGTAACAAAACCAAAATGAAATGAGTCAAATACAATATTCAATGCCCATATTTATGAAACTATTTTTATAGTTCAATTTAATGAACTTAATGAAGTTTAAGACACAGATGCCAAAACATGGTATATATGATCTAATTCTTCAATTACTTTCATAAGGCAGACTTAGTAACTCAAAATCAGACCTCTCCCAAGCAGTGAATACCAATATGTAAAAGCTGGCTCCAGAAACCTGCTATTATTTCCCTTTGCCAAGGAATCTTTATTTAATTATAACAAGAATTAGACAGAGGGCACTCTTTTCTCTCGAGTGCCTATAAACAACTCTCTTAATGCTGAGAAGAATAACTCCAGATATCCTTAAGAATTATAATGCGAGGTTGGTGGATTCTAACGGGAGTTTTCTTAACAATTCAACAAGACATACACTTGAAGAAATTGTGTTGCTTTTGGTATTTCAGATTACTGAGTGCTTAATTTTCTTCAAAACCCAACAAGGGTTTTATATCAATTGTGTTAGTTTTTAAGCGAAGACTATGAAATGACTAGGTTTGTGTTAAATAACAAATGAAAATTCAAGTAAAAGTACCTACCCTAAGTACATCAAAACAGATTTGTGAATGGAATCTAAAGTATAGACAGATGCATTAAAATACTGTGGCCTTGTCACCCCTGGTACTAAGCCATTGCCAGATGCTATTTTCATGCATCACTTTGAAGATACTTAATGCAGAATATGATGAAAAGCTGTTATTTGGCTTTTCAAAAGTACCCATGAAATAACCTTCAGTCCAATTATGTTTTTCCTCTAAATAAAAATGTTAGTCCTTTAAGATTTATAATGGCTTTCTTCTGAATGAATATCAAGTATACAAAAATCCTTTTCATTTTTGTAAATCAGTAAGTACTTGATGGCAAATATATGAAAAATGGATAACTATGAGTCAGGAGAAACAAGACATAGGGCAAGAAAGAAAATTCTTAGCTTTATGCCAAGGATCTATTATGGAGGATATAAATATAAAGCACTGAAAGAAAATTATGTATTTTTGTACATTCTGGCTTGAACATCACATCCATTAATGCCAGCATGTGCATGCTAGTGAATAAAGGCAATGAGCAGTAATGGTCACAGACCTGTCATAAAGCAACTTCGTCAACTCCACGCCCTCTGTCCACACAGAAATATCATCCCAATGTGCTCTGTGGCATGAGGGTTATTTACTTGTGATAAGTCAAATGACAGAATTTAGAAAGCACATGTTGCATCTAATGGATAAATATATCTATAAAGGAACTGTGTTTACATCACAGTGTGCTAGGGTCTGCTCATCTATGAATCAATATATATTTAACACTAGAATCAGCAATACCCCATAATGAAGTCTACGTTTGTGATTTCCCTTGATTTATGGCCTAATAAATGGATGTACTTTCTCTGATAACCTAATACCTGTTTTATTCATTTAATGTCTTCAGACCTAAGAGTTAAAGGCAAAGTCCAGCAAGATGTCAGTTTTTCTTGAATTAGACGGCAAGAGTTAAACCCAGTACACCCAGATGTCCTTGGGAGGAGATGTCAGGTCAAATCAGATTGAAAATTTAACCTAACAGAAATGACAGATAAAAAAATATTATGTCAACTTCCTTCAAGCTTCATGAGCTTTTTCAGTTTTTAAAAAAGTGTAATGATATGTTTTCCATATTGCTGTGAATGTTGATCATGTAAACATAAAAGTGTGTAGTCAAATACAACTTACTAGAAAATTATTTTATCATTTTGAGGAATAATTTTAGTCTTGGTTGAATCAAATTCCAGAGTAACAAAAAGTTAAAAGGATAGAACATTTTAAATTAAATACTATACACAAGAGTAGGGCAAACACATTAGTTCATCTACCATTTCTTCCGTTAATTAGATTATATCAATTTCTTATTGTGGCATGGGATAATTCTAACAATGTGTTTATGAATGGTGTGTTTTATGCAAATGTCTTATGAGTATTCATAGTGTGATTACTATATTTACCTTGTAAACATTCATTTAATGTTTATCATGTCCTAGGAGCAGGGTTATACAAATAAGTAAAGGTAGTGCTTCATGGCTTCTGAACTCATATATCCTCTACTACTTAGAAGGTACTACAATGTTAGTAACTGGTCTTCAGTAGATAAAGAATAATGAACATGAAACTGATGCAGAGCATTGACATCACAGAAACTGGGCAACCAAGGGTCTCACAACAGACCCCCAGAAGAGTTTAGCATTCAAGGAGAGAGTCTATTTTTCAGGTGTTAACTTCTCAAGGCTGCTGCATTGAATGAGATCACTGTCCAGAGTAATGAGAGCAGTTGGGAATCTCTTCCCCTCTCTTTTGCCTGAAGGTCAACAGCCATCTGGTCAAACCATGCTGGCTTTCCAACTGAGAGTGAAAACAGATATTCACATCCAAGAACAAAGGGCATGGCTGAGTCATGGAAAATGTAGATGACACAGTTGCCTTCATACACTGAGAATATGCATCTCAATTTTCTATAAATGGACCCTTCATCAAAAAGTCCTGTAATGGAAAGAATGAAATATATTGGTCATTATAAAAGGGAGAAAGATGAACAGGGAATGAATTTCCTTTCGGAATTACAAAAGTGAGAAGGTTCTCCTTGAATAATAAATCTCAGTACTATCTTTTAAATAGAGGATAAATCCACTCCACAAGAATCTGCCAATTCTTGGAAAATAATAAAACACAAGTTATATACTTTACATTATGCACTTTAAATGGAATGATGAGTGTTCTTTCAAATTTTTGGCAGGCTACATGCTGACCTCACAGCCATGTATTGTTTCTGGTTTCCCTGGCAATTAACAAGTATTGTTTTATGACAAACTCTCCAATTGTACCACAACAGATATTATATACATTGTAAAATAAACAGTTTTAATATAATGTATAATGCTGAACTTAAGTAAGGTATCTTTATTAAATATTTCAAACACATCACACAGTTTGCTGTACTTAGGGAAATATTTAAAATAAATATTCAAGTACCAGGTGCTTTGTTCTTTCCAATTTATTTGAAAGACATTAAATATTCTACAATTAATTATGTACAGTGTATTAAGACCTTCCATTTATAGGATCAAAACTACAGGGGTCTTCATAATAGCCCTAAGTAATTACAGTTTGCAGTACGAAGAATATTGTTAATGTTCAAAAACTAGAAAACATATTCTCTTTGATCTTTGTTCCATATTGAGAGACAGAATTCTGATACAAGGAATAGATTTTTCTTCAAATATTTGATTTCTCCTAGAGGAATATATGATTAAATACAGTACGTTAGTTGTAATAAAGTAAGAAAAGAACTAGAAATTTATTTTATGTTTACTGAATTCTAGCATCTAGCATCTCAAAGATTTTTGCCATGGGATTAAGAAATTGAAAGAAAAAGCTTCTAACCCTCGAGCTGAAGAGTCACACTAGTTATTTTGGTAATTCCAGCACTGAAATGGAACTTGAGACAGAGGCAGGCACACATTTCAGAGTGAGCATTTTGTACAGCTTATAGTAATATGCATAGTTCATTCACTTATAGTTCAGCATATAGATTGGGCAGCTGCATGGATGTTTAAAAAGTAAAAGGATTTACTGGGTGCATGGAAGTTCTGTAACTGGTAATGCAGAAAGAAAAATGGTTTTCTCTCATATTATTGCATGTTTCTGAGTGTCTCTCATTGCTGGAAATCATTCTTTGTATGAGTTCATTCATTTCGAAGATATCTATTAGTTGAACAATGTTACCAAAGGCAGTGATGAACAGTGGAGTTTGGCTTGTTTTCCCATCATTGTTTAGTGGAGACAATAGTTAGTTTGCCTGTAAGACCTCATTGCTAGACATTTAGAGCATCAATAAGATGTCTTAAATATCTTTTCTTTGTCTTTTTAAAATAAGCTTCTGCAGGTTTCTGAACATAGAAGTAAGAAGACTTCCAAATAATTAAAATGAAATCATCAGAAGAATAAGGTAGTTTGTCTCTTGCTAGATGAGTGTAGCAACCTTTCTCCATTCAGCAAGAATAGTCTGTGTGAGGACAGGGTGGAAAGGCATTCATGTGTAAGTATAGGGAAAGGGCTCATGTAAAATTGGACCTGCCAGCAACTCCATCTTGGAGTCTGAGCAACTAAAACTATGGAAAAAACAAATTTTTTGCTCAGATCATCCAGTCTATGATAGTTGGCCACAGCAGCTCCAGCAAAGTGGAAGGAAAGAAACATAGTGACTATGTTTTTGAAACCAGTTATGAAAAATAAAATTCATTCCCTCTTAGACTGTTAATTCAAAAGTAAAAAACAAATGATAAATACAAAGAAAAATAGAAAATCACTTACTGTATGAAAAAGTTGAAAAATGATACATAAAAAAGTTAAGTAGATTTAGAGGCTCAGTCAGGCCTTTGTAATTCCCTTCCAGAAGGACAGTGGGAAAATCATCCTTAAGGTGCTAGTAGTTCAGCACTACAGAAAATGTGGAAGCCAGTCATAAATATAGAAGCAGAACATTTCAGAGAGAAGAAGCATTCAAAGGCTCTTACATGGGGCAGAAGTAGAGTTCTGAGTACAGTGTGGAAAGCCAAGGAGATAGCCTGGGATGTGTGAACATCAGAGAAAGCCAAGGCAGAACATCTTGGGGAACTCTTCAAAACCAAACCAACATCTCAGATGTTGGGAAGTTGCCATGTGCTTTTCCTGCCATGAATATTTCTTATTTCTCAGTATCTGTGTGTCCTATAGTTTTTAGTATCTGAAAACCACCAGTACTTATCTGCTCCAAGATCTATATGTTTGTTTGTTTTTTAATAGAGTAAACAAAAAGCCTTGAATGACATTCCATGAACTACAGAGATTCCACTTCTAATTTTGAAAGATTTTTACTAACAGCATCTTTTCTATCTTATGTTGAGAAAATTAACACATGTCTCCTTTTCAGATCTACACACCCATTCAATGCTACAGAGTCAAATAAAGATCATGTTATAAAAGGAGACTACCTCTGAGATTGTTCAGAAGAACACAGAATAAGGCTATTGATAAGTAGACTGCTAAGTTTCAAGGGGATCTGGCAGGTTGAAAGTGAACTACACTTCTTTTTATGGTAGAAATGAGAAATGGAATAGCCCAGTTAAAAAAAGAACCACTCTACAAATAGACATGAAAGTTATAAAAATTTAGTTACACTCCACTTTTTGAACAACTGTGTATTCATGGAAGCTTTAGTTCAATATAAGCGTTCCAACAGTCCCTTATGCAATGAATTTTAATACAATTAGATTTTAATTATAAAAGTTTAGACACTGATGGCTTTGAGCAATATAGTGTTACTTTTCATGTTGTTGGGACCAAATGCCTGATATGAAGTAACTTAAGGAGAAATGGCTTATTTTGGTTCATGAGGCAAGGTATAAAATTCATTATGTAGGGAAGTATAGGATAAAGAACAATGAGTTGATGGTTTCATAGCATCCACAGTCAGCAAGCAGATGGGACTCAGCTAAGTTTCTCCTGTTCCTCCTTTTATTTACCCTGCCCCTGAGCCAATTGCATGTTATTACCCATACATGAAAAGGTCTTCCTATTCAGTTAATCCTAACTGGAAATGCCCTTACAGACATACTCTGAGGTGTTCCTCATAGAAAACCTGAAATCAGGTTGCAATGGTAATTAAGATTAAGTCTAATTAGAGATAAGAGTAATAGATTTAAAAAGTGAAGAATGCTTTAAATCAACTGATTCATTTCACCTTTAATCTTTATTGTCACTCTTACACTTTGGGTTAGATGTTACTGTCTTCCCTTTCATTTTACTGGAAAAAGCACACATAAAACCAATGATTTATTTAAACTAACATGTCTGCATGAATTGATCAAACAGAAAACAAAATACATAATGATAACTCAGTGAACCATATACCACTTATTTAGTGATGGGCATATAAAATTTCCTGGAAGTAAAAATTCTTTTATTATTAGAATTGTTATCTAGTACATTTTACCATAAGACATTGTTGAAGTTCTTGTGATATTGACATAAAAATCTACTCTGCTTCTATCACATATAAAAGATCACATGTCATATGTGAGCACATGCAGTACTTGCCATCATGATAATATTTAAGTTGCAGTTTTCTATAGTCACTGCTTTATACTTTTAGTTTTAAATATCATCCCACTTATAAAAAATATTCTAAAGGAATATCCTATGCCTAATCCTTTAGCACTTTGATATATTGTGTTTATCACATTTTTGGATGACACTAACAGACCACATAAAGTTATGATATATTGCAAGGTTCATGCAAGTGCATTCATGTTTATATAATGAAATTGTCTAACTGAAAACTCCTTAAAATGGAGACTCTTCACTAAGAGACATTGACTATATATTCACACATACATTATCAATGCCTATATACTCTCACATACATAGTTTCCATGAGGGACTGTACAGTTGTAAACATTTCTGTTCAAATGAAGAGACAACCCTCTTCAAGTTGGACAATACCTTTCCCTCTTCTACTCTTACCTATATAATGTTGTTACATAATGGAGAGGTGAACAGTAAAAAAGCACTTGAGTTTTGGAGTACTGGGGGTCAGCTCTCAGAAACCCCTGCCCTAAACAATTTTTTTCTTTTATTTTTGATGCTTTATTTACATTTCCAATGTCTCCTCTTTGGAAACCCCCTATTCCTTCCCCCTCCCCGCCTCTATGAGGGAATTCTACCTCCCACCCACCCGTCCAACCATTTCCATATTCCCACCTTGACATTCCCCTTTACTGGGGCCTCTGACACCCTCAGGCCCAAGGGCCTCTCCTCTCTCCCTGATGGCAAACAAGGCCATCCTCTGCCACATATGTGGTGCGAACCATGGGTCCATAGGTGTGTATTCTTTGGTTGGTGGTCCTAACTCTAGGATGACCGGGGGTAGGGGGGTGAGGCCCATTGACACTGTTGCTCCATCCTTGGGGCTGCAAACTCTCTCAGCTCCTTCAGACCTTTCTCCAACTCCTCCATCTGGGACCTCACTCTCAGTCCAGCGGTTACTGTAAAGTGAAACTTGGGTATTCTGAACTTTTGGGCTAATATCCGCTTATCAGTGAGTACATACCATGTTCGTTCTTTTGTGACTGAGTTACCTTGCTCAGGATGATATTTTCAAGTTCCATCCATTTGCCTGAAAATTTCATTAAGTCATTGTTTTTAATAGCTGAGTAGTACTCCATTGTGTAGATGTACCACATTTTCTGTATCCATTCTTCTGATGAGGGACATCTGGGTTGTTTCCAGCTTCTGGCTATTATAAATATGGCTGCTATGAACATAGTGGAGCATGTGTCTTTATTACATGTTGGAGCATCTTCTGGGTATATGCCCAGG
>CM052704.1:4847716-4870079 GCA_028551405.1 Uromys caudimaculatus
ATCCTAGTGTCCCAGGCAGAAGTTTCCTGCCACAGCCGCCCGCTTTTGGGATCCAGGGGGTTTCTAGGCCCGCCTACCTCGGTCCCTGTGTCTCGCGGGTTCGGGGCAGTACCTGGTGAGCTGTGGGGCGTGTCTTTGGCCCTCTCCTGGGTCTTGCGATCTCCTGAGAGGGATCTTTGTCCCGGCGCTGATTAGCTGTGGGCCCCTGTGGCCCAAGCTGAGGTTTCCGGCCATCGCCGGAAGCTGCTGGCGTCAGTCTCTGTGGCCCGCGGAAAGCGGGCAGAGTCAGTGAGCTCTGGGGGCGTGTTGCCCCTGCTATGGGCTTTTCTGCATTGCTGGGAGAGAGGATTTTCTCCCGGAGCTGCTTGTCTATGGAATCCTAGTGTCCCAGGCAGAAGTTTCCTGCCACAGCCGCCGGCTTTTGGGATCCAGGGGGGTTTCTAGGCCCACCTACCTCGTGAGTACGTGTTTTGAGCATCAGGGTAATACCACATAAAAATAAACTGGAAAACGTTAACTTCTATTTATTGGAGAATATTGTGAATTAATTGAATACATTTTAAATTTTTCTTTAGACAATTACTAGATTCCCATTTACTTATTATTTGTGGGAATTTTGAAATTAGGAGTTCAATTTCTTCCACAATTATATGGCTAAGCAAACTATTGTGTGGTTAGTAATTGACATTTTTTTCAGAACTCAGTCTACTTCATCTGAGTTGTCAAAGTCATGTTTTTTTGGTGAGTGTAGAATACCTTCATAGTTTTTTGGTGTGAAGGTACAGAATGCTATTTTCTATTTTATTTGTGTTATTGGCTTCTTTTTGTCTTGTAAGAACACTGTTAATTTTCTACATATTCCAATACAGTTAGCTTTTAAAAGAAATAATTTTCAATGTAGGTGCTAGATATATCAATGTAGATATACCCATGTTTGTGTGTGAGTTTCATCTATTTCTGCTTTTAATTCATTATTTGTTTTACTTTTCTTGGAATGGGCGATACTCATTCTTACATTACTTATTTAGATTCCAGATTACAAATTTAAGAGCTTTTTCTCCAGGATAACATATGTCTCTCCACAATAGATATCTACTGGTAGGGATGGGGGTGTGGAAAGATTCAATTTTCTTTAAGGGTCTGCCTATGCTCTAGTGACTGTATGAATAAACCAAATTGGACATTTTTTTTCTGGAGGAAGTCCACAAGGTAGGGAGGAAGATCTCGGAGGACTAGGAAGTAAGGATGACTACGGTTCATTTTGTGAAATTCCTCCCAAAATCAATAAAAATTATGTTAACTTTTTTTGGTTTTTGTTGTTGTTTTAATGTACAAATTTAGGATATTTTATTTCTCCCTAGCCTTGCCTTAATTCAATGCATTTTCTTTCATTTTACATGTAACTACTCTTTCTTTGTGCAGTGAATTTAAAGCAATGGTGTTTCCTTCCAAATTTGAGGGATTTTTTGTTGTTGTTGTTATAGGTATATTACTAGTTTCAGCTTTGGCCTGGTGTCAAGAGAAGACAGTAAGAGTTCACCAATCCCAATCCAAGTGAGTTTTGTTTTATAGAACAAGATGTGATATGATTGGTGTATGTTTTGTGAGCTTCTGAGCTGAGAATTCATTGTTTTGTTGGATAGCTATTTTATGAACTCCGATTATCTCCTGTACTTGCTCATGTGTAAGTCTGAATTCTTCTTGTTTTTCTATTGAGTCATTTCATCAGTTGTTGAGAAAAGAATATTGAAGCTCCCAATTAGTAGTGGAGATGTGCTTTTCTCTCATTTGGCATATGTAATAAAAGTTCAGGTTTGCTCATGAGTCTCCATTAATATCAAAGAAGGGAGAAACTTTCTTGGTTGTTCCTGAGCAGAGGAAAAAGTTCTGTTTCTTCAACTAGTCTCCACTGATATGAAGGTATTGGGATTGACCAGTGGATGGTAGAATTTCAAGATATCATGACTTCTCCAACAACTCTGTTGGTATCAAGAATGATTAGAAGAGTCTTTTCTTCTAGTTAGTAAGTGTGAAAGTTCCAATCCATTTGTTTGATCTTCAACACTTTCATCTTTGGGGTTGTTGGAGTACTTGATTTAAAGTTGTATTACAAAGTTATGGTAATACAAACAACAATATATTGGCATTAAAAAAGAGACATGGATCAATAGAATTGAATTAAAGATCCAGACAAAGTTTCACACACCTATAGACATCTAATATTTGGCAAATAAACCAGAATCACAAAATACATATTGGAAAATATAAAGCATCTTCAACAAATGGTGCTGCTTCAATTTGATGACTGCATGTTGAAGAATGAAAGTAGGTCTATCACCATGAAGAAAACTCAACTTTATATGCATTAAAGACCTCACCATAACAAACACCCAGAACTTAAATAGTTTTGAGCTCATTGGCACAGGAAAAGATTATTTGAACAGAAAATAGATAACATAGAAACTAAGACAAACATTTAGTAAATGAGACTTTACAAAGGTGGTGGATGACTCCAAGGAAACAATGTATTCCAGACACATAGGAGATGCAAACAAATATGACCTCACAGGGAGTGTGACCACATGTAAAATGCTTATCCAAGTTCAAACCAGATAATATTCTGTCACTGAGAGGAGGGAGGGGACCAAACAAAACAAAACAAAACAAAACAAAACAAAACAAAAACAAAACAAAACAAAACAAAACAAAAAACCAATCCATGCTTAACCTACGACTTATTCCTAATTGATGCTTGTTGGTAAAGGGAAAAACAGTTTTCTCCAAAGTCATGTCTGCATCAGGTCTATACTCATGAGGAGGTAGCCAAAGCACCCTCCATGTTTTGTGTGTGTGTGTGCATGTGTGTGTGCGTGTGTGTGTGTGTGTGTGTGTGTGTGTGTGTGTGTGCGCGTGTGCGCTTTCCAGTTTGTTATTATTTCTTGTGTTCAGACCTTCAATTTTGTTGTGTTGTTTGGAGAGAGAGAGAGACACAGACAGAGAGAGACAGAGAGAGAGAGGAAGAGAAGTGAGAGAGAAGTGTGTGTATGTGTGGGGGGGCACGGAGGGAGGGAGAGATGGGTGGAGACCATGCAGGTCAGTAGGATCTAGGAAAAAGAATAAGATCAAAATGTATTGCATTGCACGAAAATGAATTTTTAAATTAATGTATTTACATTATATCACAGTCACAGCTTCCCCTCCCTCTTCTCCATCTACTCCCTAGGTCTCACCTCACCACCCTCCCCCCAATCCTCTAGTCCTCCATTTCTCTCAGAAAAGGGGCAGCCACCTGCAGATATTAACCTTCCTTGTTTTTTTGTTTTCCCATATGAATTTGAGTATTGCTTTTCCTAGGTGTGTAAAGAATTGTTTTGGAGTTTTTATGGGAATTGAACTGAATCTGTAGATTTTTCTGGCAAGATGACCATTTGTGCTATGTTAATACTATCTATTCATGAGCATGGGACATCATTTCATCTTCTAATATCTTCTTAAATTTCTTTTTTCAGAGACTTGAAGTTGTCATACAAGTCTTTCACTTGCTTGGTTAGAGACACCAAGATGATTTATTTTATGTCTGGCTATGGTAAAGGGTTTTCTTTCCTTAACTTCTTTTATCATTTTTATAAAGGAGTGCTATTAATTTTTTGTTTATTTTATGGTTAATTTTGTATCCAGCCACTTTGCTGAAGTTATATAGTATGAAGTATGTAGAAGTTTCCTGAAAGAATTTTTGGCATCATTGATAAATAGTGACACTTTGATTTCTTCATTTTCAGTTTGTATTTGCTCTATCTACTTTAGTTGTCTTATTGCTCCAGTTGAAACTTCAAGTACAATATTGAATAAGTATTTGAAGTGTTGACAGCCTAGTCTTGTTCCTGATATTAGGGGAAGTGCTTTAGCTTTCACTCTATTTAATTTAATGTTGCCTATCATCTTTCTGTATACAGCCTTTATTGTGTTTGGGTATGTGCCTTATATTCCAGACTTCTCCAAAACTTTTATCATAAAGGGATATTGGATTTTGTCAAAGGCTTCTTGAGCATGTATTGAGATATTCATGTGTGTTTTTTTTTTTAGTTTTGTTTACATAGTATATTTCTTTGATAGACTGTCCTATATTGAACCATCCTTGAATCACTGGGATAAAGCCTATTTGATCAAGGTAGTTGATATTTTTTTATGTGCTCTTAGATTTGGTTTGCAAGTGTTTTATTGGGTAGTTTTGTCCATTATGGAGATTGGTCAGAAATTCTCTTTCTTGGTTGGATTCTGTGGCTTCATAAAATGAATTTGGCAGTGTTACTTCTGCTTCTGTTTTGTGGGAGAATGTGATCAGTATTCCTATTAGCTCACCTTTGAAAGTCGGGTAGAATCTGGCCCTGGCCTTTCATTTTATTTTATTTTGGTTTGGTTTGATTTGGTTGGTTGGGAACTTTAATGACTGCTTCTATTTCCTTACATGTTATATAACTATTTCAATTGTTTACTTGATCTTTCTTTAACTTTGGTAAGTAGTATCCATCAAGAAAATCATTCATTTCATTTAGATTTTCCAATTATGTGGAGTTCAGGCTTTTGATGGAGCATATAAAAATTCTTTGCATTTCCTAGGTGTTGTTTGTTATGTACTCCTTTTCAGTTCTGATTTCATTAATTTAGATATTTTCTGTTTGTCTTTAGTTAGCTTGCGGTAGGGTTTTTCTGTCTTGTTGATTTTCTCAAAGAACCAACTATTATTTTCTTTGCATTGTTCTCTTTGTCTTGAGTTTCCTAATTTTAGCCCTGAGTATGATTATTTCTAGCCATCTATTCCTCTTTGCTATCTTTTATCTATAGCTTCCAAGTTTGCTGTTCAATTGTTAGTATTTGATCTCACCAATTTTTTTTTTTTTTTTTTTTTATGAAAGCACTTTGTGCTATGAACTTTCCTCTTAGCACTCCTTTCATTGTGTCCTCTAAGTTTGGATAGACTATGCATTTATTTTCTTTGAATACTAGAAAATCTTTAATTTCTTGACTTTTCTCTTGACACAGTGTTCTTTAATTAGAAGCTGTTTCCATGAATGTGTAGGCTTTCTACTGTTTTCGTTGTCGCTGCAGTCTAGCTCTAATTGAAGTGATTTGATATAATATAGAGGGGTTGTTTTACATTTCTTGTATCTATTAAGACATACTTTATGATCAAGCATATGCTCAAATTTGGAGAAGAAGATAACATTTGTGTTTGGTTGACATGTTCTGTAGTCATCTGTTACTTCCATCTGACTCTTAAAATCTGCTTGTTTCACTGTTTTCCTGCTTAGTTTCTGTCTGTATGACCCATCTGATGAGAGTGAGATGTTGAAACTTTTCTTTGATAAGCATGAATTGTCTTTCCCCATCTCTTTTGATTAATTTTGGTTGAAAGTCTATACTATTAGATTTTGGAATGGGTACTCCCACTTATTTCTTGGGCTCATTTTCTTGGAAAATCTTTTTCTGACCTTTAACTCTGAAGTACCGTCTATCTTTGATGCTTAGGTGTATTTCTTTTATGTAGAAGAATCATGGATCCTGTTTTGGATTCCACTCTATTAGCCTGTATTTTTTTTATTGGAGAATTGAGTTCATTGATATTGAGAGATATTAATGACTGATAAGTATTATTTCCTGTTATTGTATTCCTGTGTTGTTAGTGTGTGTGTGTGTGTGTGTGTGTGTGTGTGTGTGTGTGTGTGTGTGTGTATGTGTGTGTGTATGTGTGTTTTCCTTATTTTGGTTTTGCTAGTATGAAGTTATTTATTTCCTGTGTTTTCTTAGGTATACGTAATCTCTTTTTGTTGGAGTTTTTCTTCTAGAATCTTCTGTAGGGCTGTATTTGTGGATTGACATTGCTTAAATGTTGTTTTCTCATGGAAAAGCTTATTTTCTCCCTCTATGGAGATTGAAAGTTTTGCTAGGTATGGTAGTCTAATTTGACATCTCTTAGAGACTGCAAAAAATCTGCCCAGGACCTTTGGATTTTAGAGTCTCTATTATAGAGGTTTGGTGCGATTCTGATAGGTCTGCCTATATATGTTACTTGGACGTTTTACTATTCTTTGTGGTTTGATTTAGTGTTTTAATCATTATTTGGTGGAGGGATTTTCTTTTCTAGTCCAATCTATTTGGTGTTCTGTAAGCTTCTTGTATGCTTATAGGTATCTCCTTCTTTACATTAGGGAAATTTTCTTGTATGATTTTGTTGAAAATATATTCTAGGCCTTGGAGCTGGGAATCTTCTCCTCTTCTATGCCTATTATTCCCAGGCTTGGTCTTTTCATAGCATCCTAGATTTTCTGGACATTTTGTGTCAAGAACTTTTTAGATTTAACATTTTCTTTGACAGACACATGATTTTTTTTTTTTTTTTGTTAGTTTTTTTTTTTTTTTTTTTTTCTTCTATTGTATCTTCGAGACCTGAAATTTTCTCTCTGATCTCTTTTATTCTTCTGGTAATGCTTGTATCTGTAGTTACCAGTCTATTCCCTAGGTTCTCCATCTTCAGGATTCTCTCAGTTTGTGTTTTCTTTATTGCTTCTATTTCCCTTTTCATGTCTTGAACAATTTATTCGTTTCCTTCACCTCTGTAATTTTGTTTTCCTGTATCTCTTTTAGGTAATTATTTACTTCCTGTTTCAAGTTCTGTATCATCTTCATAAGATTATATTTAAGGTTATTTTCTTGTGCTTCAGCTGTGTTAGGTTATCCAGGGCTCACTGTAGTAGAACATCTAGGTTCTGATCTTCCCACATCATGCTGGGTGTGGGATTGTGTTTTTACACTGGCTGTTAACCATCTGGGTTTTCAGATAATTATAGGTTCTCATACTGATTGCTGAGTTTATCTCTGTTGAGTGCATCTTTTTTGCATGTTTATTCCCTTTGTTTTCTGATTCCTCTTCATTTCCTGGCCTATGTGGTTTGGACTTCTGATGACTAGTGACTCTTCAATTCTAGTAGGTCTTACCTGGTTGTTCTTGGTGCCAGCAGTCCTCCACAGAAGCAGGAAGAGTTTTGGTACAGGAAATATAATGCAGGGTGTGGGTTGCCGTTACTGCTGTGCTCTCAGGGGAGTTGGCAAACATGGATTTTTAGGAAGGGAGGGCCTTACTTGTTATCTCTGTTGCCTGCCGGCTTTCAGTAAGCAGACAGAACACTAGTGCAAGAAATTCAGCTATAGAGTATGAGGAAGAGTTTATGTTGTTGGGTATCAAAAAACAATTAAAGAAAAAGAAAGGTTAAGAAGTGAACATTGATGGCCTCCATGAAAGTGAAACACCTCCAATAGTTTAAAACTTAATGTGGATATTAAGAATTTTTTCATCACTGTTATTAAATCTGTAAGTTTGCCTGATTGTAATTTGTAACTGCATGCTTTCGTTGATGTCAATGAAAATTATTAAATGAGAATCAAATGCATAATGGTCATGTGCACAAGAATCAAGGCAGATGTGTTTATAGAGCCTGGCAGTAAAGTACAGAAGTACATGCTGGATAAAGGTGGGTTTTGGAATCTCCCACAACCTGGAATTGCAGCATTTGAATCAGTGGAACTAAGCCTAAATTGCATTTTTTTGTGAAAGGAAAGAAATAGTCTACTTAATTTATTCATTACTTTCATAGACAATTTGGTATCAGGGCAGTTTTTCTGGAAGAACCTTTTATATTTTGGTTTTCTACAATCTACTTATATCATCGAGGCTCAACATGAATTTTTTTCTACTGTGAGAAATAATTATTAATTTAAAATAAAGCTTACCAATGCATTAGTGTTCCATTGGTGTGTGCAAAATAATAATTCAATAAACTACATTAAATTAAATTAACTCAATCAGCTGCAATTTTCCTTAAAAAGCACAGCAGCTTGTTGGGGATTAAGGAATGTCATATGATATTCATTATTATTTCAGATGGTTTTATTTATTTATTTGATTCACATAATGATTAGGTCTAGCACTTCAGTTCATGGAATGATCCCATCTATATTTGTTGTGTCTTCCTATCTTTGTAGTCCTTCATGTACTTCTTCGAAGATTTTTATTTGTTCTGAATCTAAATCTCATTATTGACAGCATTGATCTTCATTCTGGAGTTTTATCTAATATATGTAAACTTAAAGAACTGAAGCAACAGTGACAGTTCACCCCAAATTCTTGCTGCATTTCCGGTGCTTTCTACTATAATTGTATCTAGTGCCCACATGTCAGCTCAGGTATAATAAGTTCAGAGACTTTTAACTTTATGTCTCTATAAAATGGTGCAATGTACAGGCACTGTAGATGTTTAAGTTTGTTTATAATTGACAATAAAATAATTCAGAAGTTCTCAAACAAATGTTTTGAGGATAGATGATGTTGGTAAATATTTCATGAGAACAAGAAACATGTTGTTCATAGTCAACCATAAAAAAGTTAGGCAATCTTTAGAATCTAGTATATACTCCATAAATAATTCTTGAAGGAATAAAGTAATAGGTGGAAAGATGGATGTACTGATGTTGTCAACAAAGGCATGATAGAAAGCTTGATGTTAGAGAATGACAATGAAAATGAGCAGCTAAGAGAACATTCTCCTCTTCCAGCAGCTTTAGGTCAGTTCCCAGCACCAATCAGGCTGTGCACAACTTTGATACAGCTAGCTCCTGCACATCCAATGTTCCCCTCTTTCCTCCACAGGAAACTGCACTTGACACGTGCACACATTTAAAGGTAAATAAATATTTACCTCCTTGTTAATGACATTATCTGCTTTGTGCTTTTTCCATTTGTCTACCTTCCTTGAACTGTGTGTGCTGATGGAAATATCTATTGATCCAAGCCTGTGCTCATCAAATTAGAGATGACAGAAACAGAAGTTAAAACAGTTTTTCTGGTTGCAATTTGTTTGAATTTAGTTTCTTTCATTACTAAGGTTTAGCACAAGAACACTTGGTTCCATGAATGTATTGTAAAAGTCATGTGATCACAGCATGTTTAGAAAGGTCATTTTATATTCCCTCTTATCAGAGAATCCACTAGTACAGCCTACTCCCAGATGAGATTGCAGTATCACACTCCAGGCTGTTTGAAATATCCTACCATGTATCTGGGCCTATTTCTGATTTACATAAATTCTCAACTACTTTTTGATTTGTGATGTTGACCTGTAAACCCCATTCTTGCCTCCTTGAAGTTCTACCTTTCAACATATGTGTTAATATTACCTTAAACAGTTTTTTAGATAGTATATACTTGTCATACAAAATACCATTTTAACTGTGACATATTCTTACATGTATACAATGCTTTTGATAATTTTCATTTATAATTGCTATTTCATCTTGCTCCTGCTGATACACTTTCTCTTCCCAAGTAGTCCCCCTTCCACTGTGGGGTCTGTGTGTGTGTGTGTGTGTGTGTGTGTTTGTGTATTTGTCTATGCTTGCGTGTGTTGGTTTTTGTGTGTGGGTCAATGAAAATTAGGAAATTAGAGGTACTTACAGAAACATAGGGAAAAAGTTATTTACAGGAGCATAGACTGATGCTCTATTACAACTAATGAGGAAAATCTGGCAACAGTTAAAGTGGTTCAGGTCAAGCATTTTATTTACCAGATCAGGTAATTGTAATGGAAACATGTTCATTTGTGTTTTCCAGTAAATATTATTCTTATAAAAGCATTATCAATGTTTTCACACATAATTTGAGGAGCCAATGCCATTTATAAATTATCCATAGAATAAAAATTATCCATAAGTTCATATTAATACTTGTAAATACTTGAACTAATAAATAAAGGAGAAAATAAAGCTTGTTTTCTCAAGTAGAAACTGAATAAGTTGACAAGTGTACCAAGGAAATAATATGAAAATTCACTAACAGTCAGTCACTCCAGTAACAATTGCAGAGGGATGTTTGCGGAGAAACATTATTTTCATAGTTTTGGTGTGCCTCCCCCAGTTTGTAAATTATGGAAAGAAAAGAAGATATTATGGAGAAATTTAGAAGATATTACCAAATGAACAAAGTGAACATGCCTACTTAATGTGACTCACTGATAACAGCACCTCATATCTACTGTATCATTACAAAGTTTGAATATTTTTAGTTAATTATGTCATATAATAGGGGGTAAATTACAGCTGCAGTTAGATGATAGTCCACAAAATATCTTACTTGTATTACTCAATGTGGTAAATCACGAAAAAGAGTGAAAGACTTGCCAGCCTGGGTAACAGGAGAAAAGAAATGTCACAGAAGCTAAAGCAACAAAGGAAGGGCTGGGATGTAACTCAGTGGTAGAGTGCTTTGCACATGGAAAGCTTTGGGTTCTGGGTTTGAACTTCAGCAAGATAAAGAGTAAGAAGAAAGAGGTACAACAATTTAGTGCAGATCAACAAAAAAAGGGGGGATAAAACCAATAAAATTTGAAAATATCATAAGTTATAGTCCAGTCAATAAATACTATGCCCACATTATTTTTTTGAATACTGGTAATTACATTGTAATTAAACAAGATGTTAAAGGAAATTAAGTGAAAGGTGGAAACTCTGTATTATTTCACATAAGTCTATATTTCACACCAATTTATTTTGTCTAAAGAAATGGAAATGGCTTAAGATGGAGTCCAACATAGTGTAGATGTTTAATAAAGTGTACTTATCCTCATACAATGTGGTTCTACCTTTTATCGGCTCAGAATACATTGGTGTGCCACATTTACTACATGTACTCCTGTGTTGAACATACCTGTCCTTTGCCAAAATAAGAACTCTGTGTAAATTTGACAAACTCTTTCTCAGCAGGTAGTCCATCTCTAACAATACATGGAAAAATTGAAGTGTAGTTTCATTGTCTTCAATCACAACAAGCAATAAAACTGTCTCTGTCTGTCCAATATCTACTGTGAGAGATGGTTTGGTCTTCTCTGAATTTAGATATAGAATTCTAGCAAGATGGCTTAGAGATAGTTAAGACCTTGCACGTACATGGAAGACCATATTTTTCTAATCTCAGGAACTCTTGGACAACACTGTTGCCTTGATTGATAAGAAAAATGTTTTCAAAACGAGCAAAAGTTTGACATTTAAGATTGATATCTAAATCAGACTCAGGGAATAAAACATAAAATAGCGTAGTGTCAGAAAACTAATTTAACAGCAGTAGACAAAAGGCAGCCATAGAGGGCAAGTTCAGCTTCAAGGGGGCTAGTAGTAGCATGCTTTCCAGAGTCCTGGGAATAAGACCTATATATTTTAGGACATGAGCAGAGAAGCAAAGATCTTTGAATTTGCTGGTGATACTAAAACTGAAGTAAGGAAATAATAAGGTCCAATATTATCAGATTGAAAAGGATTGAATTGTGGATGATTAAGGCAGAAGATGCCAAACACAGTCTAGGTATAAAAATACAAACTAATAAATATAGGATCAAGAAGCCAATTATGCAGAACATACACCCAGGAAAGGATTTGGAAGATATTGTGGGAAAATCTGTAAAACCAACAGCACAGAGCAGAGTGCATTAGGGAACTCAACCTGGATTTACTAGGTTATCTCATCAATGAGGATGAATAGAAGAGCGAGTGAAAGTAAGACATTCACTTGATTTCTATATGAATATAGTATCTGGTAATAAACTGAACAAGAAACGAAACCAACTAGGTTTGGGGACAGAGGATACAGGAAAGAGAAACATTTAATTGGATGCAATTTTCTTTTTAGTTTCCCTGGGGAATGGGGGTTTAATAGAAGAGATTTTGAACATTAGATATTCTCAGGGAATGTTTTGAAATATAGAAAATGATGAACACGTTGTTGTTTATATGTATACTCTGTTCTAGTGAGAACTCAAATATCCTTTAATGTCCCAACTAAACATATTTTTTGAACTGTTATGTTTCTGTGTTTATAAAAAGCAAAATTCAGCCCCAGGGTTGAAAAGTGAAACCAGAACTGAACCATTTAATGCAAGAAAATTCTCCAAGAAAAGCTGGTGAAGTAAAAGTGCAAATGAATTGAAGTGACACTTAAACTTATTTTTGGTGAAGGTGGTGATTAAAAAGCATTGCTAAAAAATGAAAGTCACAGTGAATGGGAAGTGTGAATACATTTTAAATGGCCAGTTTTGACATGTAAAGTTTTCAAAATTGCAATGTCTTTATGTTTAAGCTAGAATGTATCTGTACAAACAAGCCTTGAAATTTTCCACTTATTTATATTTGTATATCTTGCTGTTCTGATTCTGCCACAGGGAACATGGATCATTTTAATGAAAGTACAGTAGTTGCCAATTCCACACAGCTCAGTCTAGCATTATGCTCAACTTGGTTTGCTCAAGTCACTACGTATAGAGTTCTGGCAGGCATAAAGAGTAAAGTATGAGTACAGAAATGTTTCCTGGGGATTTAGGATTAAAGCACAATTTTCCTTTGAAATACACAAAGAAATAGAGCAAAAATGTTGAGCCTTCTTTTCATTTGGTACTTCTGAGTATTTATCTCACTTCTCCACTTTATTTTGCATGACAAAGAATCGTGGACATTTCTCCATGGAAGAGACTTTAAAAATCATCTAGTAAAATCCTCTTAAATTTCCAATAAGGAAAATGAGAAAAAAGAGAAGTTAAGAAATGTACCCAAACCTTCAAAAAGTACTTAAAGGAGCACATAGGATTAGACTTGATTCCTAATTCCTCATTTTAACATTCAGGGTTGTAGGATCCTAAATTGGTAAAATAATCTAGTTGAGTTTCTGCAATTATATATAATTTTCTCTTTTTTGTGCTTTTATTTTTAAATATATATTTTCACTTTTCAAAGAAGTAAACCTAGATAGATTTGCAAAATTATAGTACATGTGCTGGATAGCAGAGCACTCAAAAAGAACAGAGATTATCTGGGACAAGTGTGACTGCTGACTGCTGCTGCGAGAAGATGTACCAGGCATGGAGCAGTCTATTTCCCCTCAGCACAACCATGGATACCCGAAACACATGGACATGCAGATCAACTATTTCATGACTAGTTACACTACAACAATAAAGTACCACTTTGTCTATTCCACCCTACAAAGGATTGTAGTGTTAGCACCGACTAGATGATGGCGAAGGGAGCGTGTATGACATTGGAATGCAGGTGTTCTTTAGTGGAGCATTTAATTAAAAACCAACAAGAGATTTTCTAATAAAGCAAGGCATTCTTTCTAATATTTTAGGAACTAAGAGGATGAAGAAGTTTTTCACTTAGAGACTGTGAGAAATGGGTAATGATTCAGTAAAAATCTAATCATAGTACACACATAAATATTCTCATGAGAATTCCGTGACCTTAGGGTCAAATGAACGAAAGACTCATTTATTTTATAAAAGGTCTTGTAGAGAGAAATCTAGAACTAGATAGATCTAGTAGATAGAAATCAATATTTCTTATAAAGAGTGAAATGTACATAGAATTCTTCCTCACAAGCAATTTACTGTATACATCCTGCAGTGTTTGTTCCTTTGTCCTAATGGGTTAACTTTGAAATTGTTTTCACCTATGGTCATTATCTCCTACCACATATTCTCTATTTTGCTGAACTCTCTAGAGATAAATTATTACTACCAATATGTGAATTCACATTATTATTCCTTATTGCATGACTTTTCCTGGAAAGACATGAGTAAACGTCTTTTCACTACAGATATGGCATTTATGACAGCCCAAGAAATTTTGCTACCCAAATCTAGCACCACAAATCAATGATTTTATTAGGAAGTCCTTACAGGCTATGGATGACTGAGGAAAACTACATTACAGAACGTGCCCATCCCAGACTGGGTGATGTTTCTTACACTCTGCATTCCTGGAGCTACCTGACCAACTCTATCGAAGAGAGCTTACTTTCCTTATCAATTGCTAGGGAAATACATTTCAATATTATGAAATTTGTGAAATTTTTATTATTCAAATAATACCTAACATTAGGTATCATGACCAAAGCAGGAAAATGGAGTAGAATTGTGTAAATAAGTTTTCATTATTTAATTGTACAGCATGGAAGTCATAATCTATATCAGACTCTAAATTTCAACCTAAAATGAAATAGGTTCAGTAAGTTCTCCTTAGAAGTTGAGCTTATTAAAACTCCTGTATTCTAAGTGACATTTGAAAAATGATCATATAATACAATATTGTTATAATACAAATAATGAATGGTTTGGGATATGTCTACCATTAAGAACATGAGACTGAGATCTGTAATTTATTTTACAATAATTTGAAAGACTGTTAAAATATTTGCATAAAATGTTCAGTTCTATGTACTTGCCAAATAACATGAAATTTTAAAATATATGATATATGAAGGTCTGAAGGAAATACTTTTGTTCTTTTTTGCTGCTATTTCAAAATTTCAGAAAGCAACTGTTGCCAGCCTCTTTCATTTTCTTGATACATTAGTCTTCTATTTTGTTCATAAAAGGTGGTATTTTGAATTGCTTAAGGAGATTGCCATTCATCTGAACATAGCTAGATTTGGCTACAAAGCTTATGTTATAAAATGATTTTGTGGGTTAAACTATATATTATTTAATAAGAAGGTCAGAAATTATTTTTGTAACTTTGTGTTTATAAAATTTTATATGCAATTTTAGTATTTAGAATATTTTTTAATCTCCTAGGGGTAGAATCATTATGCCCTATGAAAAACAAGTATTTTTAAAGAGCTTACAATCTAAATTTTCATTTTAATTAAAAATAATGAATATACAAAAGACATTTGAATAACACTGCACAGATGCTTAACTGTTATCAATTTGATCACTAATGTGAAAGAATGAATTTGAAGAAATTGGAAGTATGAGATGCTTTACCACATTTATACTTTAGCAAAGGTCAAAGATTTGGAATATTTATATTGCTATTTGCTATAATATATATATATATGTCCTTAACTAACAATCCTTCTTCAGGATCATTAGTTGTTTGGTCCACTGAATCTCTGATTATTGGGTGAGTACTGAAAGTAACTATCATTTGGACTTTGAAATATGATTTTAAATTAAACCTTATGCCGGGCAGTGGTGGCACACGCCTTTAATCCCAGCACTTGGGAGGCAGAGGCAGGTGGATTTCTGAGTTCGAGGCCAGCCTGAGTGAGTTCCAGGACAGCACAGTTCCAGGGACACACAGAGAAACCATGTCTCAAAAAAAAAAACCAAAAAAAAAAAAAAAAAAACCAAACCAAAAAAAAAAAAAAAAAAAAAAAGAAGAAGAAAATAAGGTACAATACCTCTCTCAAAAGTGAAAAATACATTGCAGCAATTTTTTAGATCAAAACAAAATATAGGATATCTAATGATAAAATATCTGAAGATTTAAATAAAATATAAACATTCCTACAAAAGTAAAATTTACCAAAGTGAATAAAAAAATAAAATTCAAAATTCTTTTAAAAATTGAATCCATAAATACAAATTTTAACAGAAAGAAAATTCCTGGTTTAGAATATTTCATTAGTTAATCTTTTCAGTAGTTAAGGAAGAAATGAAGCTCCTAACATCACCTTATCCAGAGTGAAAGAGAAAATTTCCTAGATTAAATTAGGAGGTCAATGTAATCATAACGCTAACAGCATGAATGGTCAATGAAGGAAATGAAAATTACATTCCTAATTCACATCTGAATATTGACATAAAGTTCCTAAATAGCATTAGTAAATTGAACCCAAAACATGTCAACTGAATAATACATGATGTCTACAAAAACAGGTAAAAACTTTAGCATATATTATATGTGAAACTGCTGTGTGGATTGTTTAATTTCCATTGCTTATTCTCTATACAATTGCATCTTAAAGCTTGTAGGTTGAGTGCATTTGGATTATCTGGAAATGTGATGGCTATTCCTGCTTGCCAACTTGACACATCTTGGAAGAGGCAATGTCAACTGAATTGCTTCAATCAGACATGTTTGGAGAACATTTCTTGCTTAACAATTGATATGGGAAATCCAAGTCGACTTTGAAAATGGCCACTTTTGAGCAGATGGTCCTGGGCTCTATTAGAAAACAGGATGGGATGATTATATGTATGTGTGTTTGTGTGTACAATAAATGACTCTCTAACTGGATTTAAGACCTGCTGCAAAATTGCAAAGTGTGCCAGATATTGTAAACCTAGCTAACCGTCTATGGCTAATGAAGTTGTCGATCATAGAGAAGCAACTATACATCACATATTTACTAAATCAGCACAATCCTTAAGTATCCTCTAAACCTTTGTCATTATACCAACAGATAAACTAGGCTGTCGCCCCTCTTCAAGAGTAAACTTCTTTTTGAAGATTGATAGCCTTAAAGAAAATCACAATCATTACCTTCCTTCCAGTTTGCAACTGTTCTCCAGAGAAGATCCTGTGACCCAGCCCCCACCTATCCGACCCATACTCAGAGACAGATTGAACCACAGAAGTCCTACACAAATACACAGCCTGACTCAAGGAGACCCAATATAACCAGGCTCACCAGAGAGACAGGCTCCAATCAGAGACTTCAAGGTCAGAAAATACCAGAGATAACCAGATGGTAAGATGCAAGCACAAGAACACAAGCAACAAAAATAATGCCACTTGGCAACCTCAGAACACATTCCTCTTACCACAGCAGGTCCTGAATACCATAACACACCTGAAAACCAAGATTGTGATCTAAAATCTCATCTCATGAAGATGATGGAGGACATTAAGAAAGTCATAAATAACTCCCTTAGAAGAAATACAGGAGAAGCCCTTAAAGAGGAAACACAAAAATTCTTTAAAGAAATAAAAGAAAACATATCAAACAGGTGAAGGAATTGAGCAAAATCAGACAGGATCTAAACATGGATATAGAAACAATAAAGAAATCACAAAGGGAGACAAACCTGGAGATGGGAGACCTAAGAAAGAGATCAGGAGTCACAGATGAAAGCACCATCAACAGAATACAAGAGATAGAATAGAGAATCTCAGGTGTAAAATATATCATAGAAGACATTGACACAACAGTCAAAGAAAATACAAAGTGCAAAAAGCTCCTCACCCAAAGCACCCAGGAAATGCATGGCACGATGAAAAGACTAAACCTAGAATAATAGATATAGAAGAGAGTGAATATTCCCAATTCAAAGGGCCAGTAAACATCTGCAACAACATCATAGAAGAAAACTTCTGAAACCTAAAGAAAGATGCCCATAAACGTACAAGAAGCCTACAAAACACCAAATAGATTGGAGCAGAAAAGAAATTTCTCCTATTAAACAATAACCAAAACACCAAATGCACAGAACAAAGAAAGAATATTAAAAGTGGTAAGGAAAAATGGTCAAGTAACATATAAAAGCAGACCTATCAAAATTATGCCAGACTTTTCAACAGAGACTCCAAAAGTCAGAAGATCTTGAGTAGATGTCATGGAGACTCTAAGAGGAAAGAAAAAGTTAACCCAGGCTACTATATCCAGCAAAACTCTCCATTACCATAGAGGGAGAAACCAAGATTTTCCATGACAACCCCAAATTTAAACATTATCTTTCTACTAAATCAGCCCTACAGAGGATAATGGTAGGAACTCTTACACAGAGAGGGAAACAACACCCAAGAAAAACCAATAAATTAATCATATCACAACAAATCCAAAAGAAGAGAACCACACAAACATAATTCTATCTCTAACAACAAACATAACAGAAATCAAGAATTGGTCTTTAATATCTCTCAACATCAATTGGACTCAATTCCTCAACCAAAAAGACATAAGCTAACAGACTGGATACTTAGACAGGACCCAGCATTTTGCTGCATGCCTCAGTGACAAAGACAGACACTACCTCAGAGTAAAAGGCTGGGAAAAAAATTTTCCAATCAAATGATCCCAAGAAACAAGCTTCAGTAGCCATTTTAATATCCAATAATATAGACATTCAATCAAAATTTATCAAAAAAAATAGATAGGACACTTCATACTCATCAAAAAAAAAAATCCACCAAGACAAACTCTTAATTCTGATCATCTGTGCCCCAAATGCAAAGGTACTCATATTCATAAAAGAAACATTTAAAGTTTAAAGAACACACTGAACCTCACACAATAAGCATGGAAGACTTCAACACCCCACTCTTACCAATGGACAGATAATGGAAAAATAAGTTAAACAGAGACACAGTGAAACTAACAGAAGTTATGAACCAAATGGATTTATCAGATATCTACAGAACATTTCACTCTAAAACAAAAGAATATACCTTCTTCTCAGCACCTCATAGTACCTTCTCGAAAATTGACCATATAATAAGACACAAAACAAGCTTCAACAGATATAAGAGGATTGAATTAACCCCGTGCATTCTATCAGATCACCACAGACTAAGGCTGATCTTCAATAACAATAGAAAGCCCACTTACAGATGAAAGCTAAAGAACTCTATGCTCACTGATAATTTGGTCAGGGAAGACATACAGAAATAAAATAAGAGTTTTTAGAATGTAATGAAAATAAAGGCACAGTATACCCAAAATTATGTGACACAACGAAAGCAGTGCTAAGAAGAAAACTTATAGTTCTGAGTGCCTTCATGAATAAATTGGGGAGATCCTACGGTAGCAACTTTATAGCACTTCTGAAAGCCCTAGGAAAAAAAGAAGCACATTCACCCAAGAGATGGCAGGAAATAATCAAATTCAGGGATGAAATCAACCAAGTAGAAATGAAGAGAGCTATACAGAGAATCAACAAAACCAAGACCTGGTTATTTGAGAAAATTAACAAGATAGATAAACCTTTAGCAAGACTAACCAGAGGGCACAGAGACAGTATTCAAATTAACAAAACCAGAAATAAAAAGGGAGACAACAATAGAAATCAAGGAAATTTAAAAAATCATTAGATCCTACAACAAAAACCTATACTCAACAAAACTGGGAAATATAGATGAAATGGATGATTTTCTATACAGATACCAAGTACCAAAGATAAATCAAGATCAGATAAGCCATATAAACAGTCCTATAACCCCTAAAGAAGTACAAGCAGTCATTAAAAGTCTTTCAACCAAAAAAAGCCTAGGACAAGATGGGTTCAGTGCAGAATTATATCAGACCTTCAAAAGAGACCTAATACCAATACTCTTCAAACCATTCCACAAAATAGAAACAGAAGGAGCACTACCCAATTTGAACTATGAGACCACAATTATCCTTATACCTAAACCAAAACAAAGACCCAACAAAGAAAGAGAACTTCAAACCAATTTCCCTTATGGACATCGATGGAAACTGAATCCAGGAACACATCAAAACAATCATACATCATGATCAACTAGGCTTCTTCCCAGGGATGCTGAGATGGTTCCATATATGGAAAGACATCAATGTAATCCACTATATAAACAAACTTAAAGAAAAAAACATTTGATCATTTTGTTAGATGCTGAAAAGGCCTTTGACAAAATACAATACCAATTTATGTTAAAAGTCTTGGAAAGATCAGTAATTTAAGGCACATACCTAAACATAATAAAGCAATATACAGAAAATTGTTAGCGAAAATCAAATTAAATGGAGAGAAACTTAAAGCAACCCTAATAAAATCACAGGCAAGTCAAGGCTGCCCACTTTCTCCCTATTTATTCAAAATAGTACCCGAAATTCTATCCAGAACAATTAAACAACAAAAGGAGGTCAAAGGGAAACAAATTTGAAAGGAAGAAGCCAAGATATCACTATTTGTGGATGATATGAGAGTACACATAACAAACCCCAAAAATTCTACCAGAGAACTCTTACAACCAAGTAACTGGATATAAAATTAACTCAAACAAATCAGTAACCATCCTCTACACAAAGAATAGACAGGCTAAGAAAGAAAAAGTAAAGAATACCCTTCACTATAGTCAAAATAATATAAAGTATTTTGTTCTGACTCTAATAAACAAGTGAAAGATCTGTATGACAAGTACTTCAAGTCTCATATGAAAGAAATCAAAGAATACCTCAGAAGTTTGATAGATCTCCCATGCTCATGGATCAGCAGGATTAACATAGGAACAATAACCATTTTACCAATCAATGTACGAATTTAATGCAATCCCTATCAAAATTCCAACTCAATTCTTCACAGGGATAGAAAGAGCAATTCTCAAATACATGTGGAATAATGATAGCAAAAACTATTCTCAGCAATAAAAGAATTTCTGGGGAAATCACCATTCCTGAACTCAAGCTATACTAGAGAGCAATAGTGATTAAAACTACATGATATTGTACAGAGACAGACAGGCAGATCAATTGAATGGAATTGAAGACCCAGAAATAAACCCACGCACCGATGGTCACTTGATCTTTGACATAGAAGCCAAAATCATACAGTGGAAATTGTACTTCAACAAATGGTGTTAGTTCAACTAGCAATAGGCATGGTGAAGAATGCAAATTTTTCCATTTTTATCTCCTTGTACAAAGTTCAAGTCCAAGTAAATCAAGGATCTCCACAAAAAAGCAGATATGCTGTATCTAATAGAAGAGAAAGGGGGAGAGAGCCTTGAACATATAGGCACAGAGGGAATTTTCCTGAAGAGAACACCAATGCTTCAGGCTCTAAGATCTATAATTGTCAAATATAACCTCATGAATTTCAAAAGGTTCTGTAAGGTAAACAACACTGTCAATAGAACAAAATGGCAACCTCCAGATTTTAAAAAGATCTTTACCAACCCTGTATCAGAAGTCTAATATCCAAAATACAAATAAATCAAGAAGTTAGACTGCAGAGAACAAAATAATCTTATTTAAAAATAGGGTACAGAGTTAAACAGAGAATTCTTAACTATGGAATCTCAAATGGCCAAGAAGCACCTAAAGAAATGCTCAACATCCTTAGTCATCAAGGAAATGCAAATCAAAAAGACCCTGAGATTCCACCTCACACCAATCAGCATGGCTAAGATCAAAAACTCAAGTGACAGCAGATGCTGGAGAAGATGTAGTGAAAGAGGAATACTCACCATTGTTGGTGGTATTGCAAGCTTTGGAAAATAATCTGGAGGTTTCTCAGAAAATTGGAAATAGTTCTACCTGAAGATATAATATAGCTATACCACTACTTGGCATATTCCCAAAAGTTGATCCAACATATAGCAATCACACAGGCTCCGCCATGTTTATAGCAGCCTTATTTATAATAGCCAGAAACTGGAAACAATCCAGATGTCTCTCAACCAAAGAATGGATACAGAAAATTTGCACAATAGATTACTACTCAGCTATTACAAATGATGACTTAATGAAAATTGCAGGCAAATAGATAGAACTAGAAAATATCATCCTGAGTGAGGTGACCAAGACCCAAAAGGTCTGTACTTACTGATAAGTGGATATTAGCCCAAAACTCAGAATACCCATGGTACAACTCATAGACTATATGAAGATTAACAAGAAAGAAGACCAAAGTGTGGATGTTTTAATCCTACTTAGAAGGGGGAACGAAATAATCATGGGAGGTAGAGTGAGGGAAGGACCTGGGTGGGAGAGAGGAGGGAGAGGGAAAAGGGGGGTAGGATCAGGTATGGGGGAGCCAAGAGAGAAGTCCAAATGGATCAGGAAAATGAATAAAAATATGTCGCAATGGAGAATGGAGAATGGAGGAACCACTAGAAATTCCCAGATGTCAGGGAAGCTAGAGGTTTCCAACACCAATGGGGATGACATTATCTGAAATACCCAACAGAGGGGAGATAAACCTGTAGAGACCACCTGCAGTAGATAGGCATGACTCCCAGTTGAGGGATGGGGCCACCCACCCATCTCAAATATTTTAACTCAGAACTCTTCCTGTCTAAAGAAAACACAGGGGAAAAAAAAAACAGAACGAAAAACTGGAGCAAAGACTGAAGGAAAAGTCATCCAGAGACTGCCACATCTTGGGATCCATCCTATCTGCACACAGCAAACCCATCACTTTTGCTGATGCCAAGAAGTGCTTGCTCACAGGAGTCTGGTATAGCTGTCCTTTGAGAGGCTCCATCTTCATATGTAGTAGAGGATTTTGTTATCTTTTGTGGTATGGGAGGGGAGGCCCTTGGTCCTGTGGAGGCTTGATGCCCCAGAGTAGGGGGATGCTAGCAGCATGGGGCAAGAGTGTATGGGTGGTAGAGCACCCTCTTAGAGGCGAAGGATAAGGGAGATGAGTTGGGGGTATTGTCCTGCGCACCTCTCGCCAGCAAGAACCCACGAGGACACACGGATCCTTCTGCAGCAATGCGTTTATTGCATGATGAAAGGAGGAAGACCCCGGGGCCCCAGAATGGCGCTGCTATATAGCCCTGAGGCAGCGTGTCTTCCACT
>CM052704.1:4870179-4892531 GCA_028551405.1 Uromys caudimaculatus
AGTGGGCGGTGATTAGTCATGTACACCCATAATGCGCTTCGGGGGTTTTCCCGCGCTATCCGTAAGTTTCCTTAGAGCGACAGCGGAAGTCAGCGCCATCTTGTAATGGCGAATACTCTAACCGCTCCCTACAGGGTATGCGTAGGGGAGACTGGGAAGAGGGACCAGCATTTGAAATGTAAATAAATAAAATAACCAATAAAAAAAGGAAGAAAGAAAGAAGAAAGAAAAAAGAAGGAAAGAAAGAAAAGAAAAGAAAATCACAATCAATCAAATTGCAGAGCTGTGAAGCCCAGTCCCAAGGGATACTTCTACAAAACAACTCCTACACCTAAGGCTCAGGGAACACTGTGTAAGAAGGCATATAAAGATTGTACGTGACAGAGTTTTCTGTGAGACTATATCTACTAGGAATATCAAAAGCTAACCCCATTAAAATCTCACCAACATGATTGTCTAAAGATGACACTGAATAAGGAAAACAACAGCAGACCTGTTAAAGTGGATAGGAAAGAGCAAGAAGAGGGAAAACCTACACAAAAAATATAAACTAAGAAATATAGAGCATGGGGAAAACATTCTTCCCAAGGGAAGAGCACAGCAATTGATTAGCCAGTGTATGTTTTAGCCCTGAAAACAACATTCTTCCCTAGGGAAGAGCACAGCAATTGATTAGCCAGTGTATGTTTTAGCCCTGAAAATGTGTACATGCAAGTAAAATCATCTGCATACAAGTAAAAATATACAGACTGCGCAGGTTATATATAGGAATATATATGTATATACATCTATGCCTGCAAGAATAATTCATGTAAAAGAGGTCATGAAATTCAATGAGGAAGAAGGGCTATGTGGGAGTACTTGAGTTAGAAAAATGAGGAAATAATGTAAGTATATTATAATCTCAAAAATTTAAATAAATATTACGAATTCTTCACTAGTTTTAAAATGTTCACATCTACTCAAAATGAAGCTAATTTCCTATTAATTTTTAGACATTTATTTTGCTCTTTAGATTATTATATGCATACATAATTTCTTCCTTCTGGGTCCTCTTTCCAAAACTTCACAAGTTTTTATATCAATGTGACACTAGCTGGAGTCCTTTTGAGAGAGGGAACCTCAATTTAGAGCATCCTTTCACTAAACTGGCCTGTGAACTTGGCTAGAGTGTATTTTCTTAATAGACAATTGATATAGGAGAAATCATCTCACTTTGGGTCATATCACACATGGGCTGGCAGTCCTGGATGCCATGAGATTACTCAGTGATTGAATGCTACCTAGAAATGAAAGAAATCCTTTCCACTCCTTGTTTCTTTTGGTCACAGGGCTTTAGCGTAATAATAATTACCCTAACTAAGATACAAACTGACCAAGCTATGGAAAGCAAGCCTGTAAGCAGAGTTGCTATATTCTGCTTTAATTCTTGCCTCTAGGTTCCTATCTTGACTTCCTTGATTGTGGTCTGTAATCTTTAAGCAAATAAATCTTTTTCTCCCTCAACATACTTATGTTCATGGTATTTATTACAGAAATAGAAAGAAATCTAGGACAGAGAGGTTACTATAGGATTAGCAGTCCAGGACCTATTGCTGACAATATTTTCAGATGAAGAACTCCACATGGTTTATGCCTACATTGCAGGAAGGACTTCTTTACATGAATTTTATCATTTTTGTACAGAATATTTTAATAATTGAAATTATACAAGACAAAGAGACATTATTTGAAAAGGCTGGAAAACAGCAAGTGAAACATGACAGTTCAGGACAACCTGATGGCAGATGAAGCTGAAGACTCAAGATAAGCTATTAAAATTAATTTGTGGACTTAGTAAAGCTGCTAGGCACAAATTTAATATATAAACTGAAATGTGTTTTATATACTTGAAATAAACAATAGTAGATATGAAATTTAAAATGATACTTAAGAAAGAAGAAGAAAAACATTTTCTTGGCTGAAACTTATAAAATACCACTAAAAGAAATGAGGAAATGTGAAATCAATGCATACTTCCATTACTGTGTAGTCAGATGTCTTGGAGCACAGAGGCTCAAAGAACATGGTGATTGTTTCTTTCCTATAAGCACTGTGGTGGACATCTTTATTTATTTATTTAATTTTTCCTTTTTCAGCTTACAAAGAAAGAATGTACTAGAAGTTTAGAAAAAGCTGTTTTCTTCCAAACAAATGAAGCTGATAATCTAACGTCTTACCAAATTTCAGTTTGAAGAGGCAGCCTGGAAAAATGTAGCCTCTACTCAGACTGCCATAAATGAGTTTTAACTCATTTTTGGTATACAAATGGAAGAAGCGAGAAGCAGTTTTGGTAGGTAAGTGGCAGATTGTCCCCATTTGTGAATAGTACAGTCGGTGGCTGCTTAAGCAACCCGTTCAGATGTGAATGATGGGTAGAGCTCAGTTGTAGAGCTATCTGCCTTGCACCAAGCCCATGCAACCTTATCATTCTTAAATCTCTGGAATAAGGAAAGAATTCTCCAATACTGAATTGTAGTTTCCTCTTAGTTTTTCTCCTACTTCAATGACACATGTACTACTAATAAAATACAGTTGAATTTCCTGAATAAAGTGTTAAGGTAAAATTAAGCATCTAAAATTTTCTATAATGTGACTAACCACTCTAATATAGAAGCCTCCAAATACCAAAATTCCTCTATTGCTTCAGTTAACACAGAATTTATTATTAAATAGCCATTAAATATTAACTATTCCAATGAATGAGGCCAGTGGGGTGTTTTTAATGAGTTCACATGCAGAGATAATAATTGAACAGAGATTATGAACTCAGTCTGCTTACTGGTTAAAGTTAAATTCTGCTGGTGATACCAGTAACCCCAAATAACTGCACCTTTAGTAATATGAAAACTATGTTTACTCTTACACTCTCAAAATGTCTGTACCATATTTTGAGGGTGTGTTTTCTGCTTACAATGCCACGATTCCAGAGGAAAAGTGCTCAAACTCCAAATATGCTTAAATATATGTGGACAAAGGAGGGTAAATATGACTGAAGAACTCACATACCTGAAATTCCCTGGGACTCCTGTGGTAGTTTACTTGAGCTTCAGACATACTAACCCCAAATACACCCTGGGAGATAATAGTAAAATTAAGGTTCCTCTCACCTTACCTTCACTTTTCTTCTCTTAGGCAAGTAGTAAAACCCAGGTTGTATTTTCTCTCTTTTGCTAAATTAGGTCATAAAACTTTCCCTTTAAGAACTGGTGCATCCTTCAGGTCCAGTGCTAGCTCAACACCCATGCTCACATGGACAATCCTGCTTTTGCCATGTTTTACTTTAGTTCATAAACCTAATTCATGAAGTTCAGTCTACACTCAAGAAAATATTAGCTTATGAGTGATATCTTAAAGAAATTCATACAAAGAATTCATAAAATGCATTTAATAACATACTGGCCACATATGCCTTGTTACAGAATTAAAAGCATGTCACCCAGTTTGGGTTTAAATGCTTCAAGCTGGAAGGAACCTTCAGTTCTCCTCAGAAGTCTTAATCTTTTTCTTAAGGTTGTCAGTTTCCTGAGTGTTCTAGAAAGTGTCTATGAAATTACAGGCAAATCTTGCCACAGGATTAGCTCCATGGAAAGCTCTGTCTGCAGTAAATGGATTCTGACCCTTGTGCTCAGCTTTGATCAGTTAAAATCAGCACTTCTTTCTGTACAGGGTGTGAAGATGACTGAGAAGGTCCCTTCCCTTTCTTTTTCTTATGAACTGTAGCCAGCTTGGACTCACTTTTATAGGGCAGACTATGCCTTTTAAACATCGCTTTAGCAAAATCTATTTAATTGTAGCTGCCCCTCCCTTTGCAACATTCTTTATGATTTTCTCTTCCCATTAACCAGTGCCTTAGGCAGTTTCTAGAAAGAAGTAAATTGAGTTGCTTTTGTTATTAGCTGTGGTTTGTGAGTCAGTTTACTGCTTCTAAAACAATTACAGAAGGAAACTATTATTTTAAATAGAAATTTGAGTATATTTAGAAGAAAATGAACCATGTATTTTCTTCTAGCTGCCCATGCTTTCAAATTTCATTTTAAAGACTGAAAAAGACTGAGAAAAGTGGGTGAGTAGTGGAAAAAGGAAACTGAGAGAAGGTGAGAGCAAGTGGGAGATAAACAGTGAGAGATGATGAACAAAGACCTCAAAGGAGCCTGAAAACTCTCAGATACAGGGAGGTAACACTTCAAATTGTGTAGTCTTTGCAGTTAAATTATCCCATTTTCTTGAGATTTCCCAAAATGATAGGATTTGTGCTGACACTATGCCAATTCACATTAGCCTAAGAGATCAGTTTTCAATGACTCTATCCTCAAGACATGATAGTGTTCTGTGACTTCCTGGGACGATGGTGCAAGATAATGAAATCATTGTTTGGGCCTTGGTGTTTGCCCCAGATATGTCAATGGTGGTTTTGATTCTCAGTTCTTTATAAATGAAAACCTAAGCTTCACTAGAACCAGAAAACATGCCTTCTTCGACCTAGTTCATATCCAGCTAATAAGGCGCTGATTCTCCACATAGGATTCTAGTGTTTGACAGCTGTAGATTACATCCCTTGAGTAACGAAAGTTCAGAAAGTTCCTTTATAAGTAATGCCTATAACAAAAACATGCTTTTTTGTTCAATTTTTCATATTTATCTTTTTAACTGAAAAACAATATTTGTAAAAGTACTTGAGGAAAACTATATATGTGGTTTTGATAAATGTGTACCTCATATAAAAATGAAAGCAAGGTAATGAACAAACATATAACCTCAAACATTTATCATTTCTTTAGAAAAATAAACACTCAAAATCTTCTCTTTCTAGCTATTCTTAGCTGTATGACACAGTCACTGTAGTGTGTGACAGAAACCAGAACTCACTCTTATGTCACTGTAAGGAGCCTCCCAGACCAGGCTTGTGTGCCCCATTCTCCCTAGCAGCAGGAAGCAAATGCCTTTCTCTCTGCTTCTGTGAGGCAGGATTCTTGTTTGTTTTAGTAAGATGTATTCTGGTTTAAGAAATTTTGCATCCTTTTGGAAGTAGGTAGAGTGTTTCAGATTTCAGAAGACAGGCAGTCAAAAGTATCACTAGCAGCAAAGTTATGACACAATTTATACCACCGGAGTGGCATCTCTACCACATTTTAAGCCTAGTTCATTTCATAATTTTACAAGATAAAAATCCAACCTTAAGTAAGTAAAATCAAACCATCATTTCACAAACACGTTTCATAATATGTATCAGAAATATGTAACACATTTATGTCTTCCACAATGTCAGAATTTAAGGAATACAGTAAATTCAGAAGGTAGAAAAATCTCAAGGACAGTACTTCAGATGAAAACATTTTCTTTGATAGCTCAGGTCGAATCAAACCCAAATTCTTTTAACACAATCTTAATTTTTTTTTTTTTTTTTTGTGTGTGTGTGTGTGTGTGTGTGTGTGTGTAAGTTATATAACATCTGTAACGGGCTAAAGGGATGACTGTTTTAGAAACACAGAGAAGCAAGGAAGTTGTTACGAATTAAAACAGAGTTTGTATTAAAAACATGAAAACAAAATACAGCTAAAAGTCTGGCCAACAAAACTATAGTAACTGTTACAGAAACAGGATATAGAGTCAGAGATAAGCTTTAGAGTTGAGTCCCCTATTGAGATGAAAGGGCAGGACCAGATACAGATAAGCCAATGGTTAGATAAATTAATAACTGGTCCAGATGGACCAACAGAAGGACAAGATGAAAGCAATTGGATTAGGTTATACCACCAGCATGGACCAAAATTGTATAAAGTCCAGAAGATAATCTAGAGATCTCTGTCTATCAGTCTTTGAGACACATCCCAGATGGTGAGATGTATCTCAGATAAAGACCAGAGTCAACACAGCTACTCTCACGGTATCACTTTAATACATTGAATGGGATGTGTTGAGATTATAGTGGCATTTGGGTGTATTAAAATCATATTATGAAAAAATGTCCCAAAAATGTATGAGGTATCCCAGACTAAAGAAGCTGGACTTCCTCACGTGAATCCCTTAAAGAGGTGGGACACAAAGTTTGTGCTGTGTGTTGATGTCAAAGAGATGATGCCACTTTTGTTTCCATCCAGGTGCACTGTTATTCTCCATTCTCCAAATGGAGTCACAAGTTGCTTGTAAAATGAAGTAGCTTAGGTCAGGGGACAACTTGGTCTAAAAACTATAGCATCAGATGAGCAGATAGAGAGAATGTTCCGCTGACACCCACTGCACGTTAGTAATTTCTAAGTGTTACTTTACTTTTTCTACCCTGAGATCAAAGGGTCCCAGCAGTTCAACCCTCAATTATGGCATTCTTTTTTTTCTACTCCCTGGCTTAAGGCACAGAGCTATGCTACCATTTTGTTTGTCATCTCTAATAATGACAAGAAGATTGTGTGTGGGGGTCTCTGGTCACTGGAGGCTCCAGAGAATTAAAGTTTTTAGCTGACTTTTTATGTTTTATTGCTCTTTCAGATAACTGGATCCAACTTACAGGAATAAGAGGATTTATAGGTTTGTTTTCTCTATTTTTTGCAAAGGCGAATCTAGATCTATGCAAATGTCAAGGCACCTAAGACATACATAGTGAGGTTGTCTGGATTTCTGTAGTAGACATTGAAAAACATGACCCCACTGTAGTGACTACACTATGTGCTTCCTGGAGAAATGCATGGTCACATTCATAGGTGTTACTTACTGTTCATTTCTTGTGTAAGTAATGAGCTCTACAGCGCCCTAGTCTATACTTATAGATGCTAAAAGTCAATTGATATGTGCTTTCGGCAATACCACCAGATTAGATGGTGAACATCAGTGAATCAGGTTATACTTCCTGTATCACATGGAAGTTAGTTATTACACAGCATTCCAGGTGAACAGATACCATAATGCACTTTATAAGAGTAATATAATTTATACAAAGTGTTACTATAGTTTATTACTCAGAGTGGAACTGGAAAATGTTCCGATGCTTCCACTGTGACTTTATACAACTCTGCAGAGTAGAAGAGTTACCTTTATTTTACTATCCCAGTCATGCCAGGATGTATCACTATCCATAGGATTTCCCAGGTGTATACAACTGGTTTTGTGAGATGGAATCTTCCCGACTTATCTTCCAGCCAGCATGCCAGCATTCTGTCCCAGTTCCATCACTGCTTTTTTAATTTTTTGTTTTGTTTTGGTCTTTTAATAATGACAACAAATAGTGACAATGTAGAAAATAAATAAAACTTCCATAGATAATACAAGTTGGTGACAAATACAGAGTTTTAAATAAATTTTCATCTGGTTATTAATGCAGGAGGCTCTTTTCCATTTTTCATAGTGACTATCACATTCTCTTAAGATGCATACATTTATTACCTAACTTAAATTAGTAGTCTGGCATTAAAGACATCTAAGTTTAATGTAATTCCTCCAGTAGTGAGATATTAGGAAGGTAGATTTTCCAAATCACGCACACACACACACACACACACACAAATACCTTTGTTATAGAAATGGAAGAACATGAACACATACATTCACACTCACATGACACAGACACAAGGGTTCTACATTGAAGGATGTTAAACTACAAGACAGATAGAACTTAGGGTAGACACAGCCAAATACCAGGCAGAGCTTGGAGAGTCCTGTGGAAGAAGGGGAGGAAGGATTGAAGGAGCCCAGTATGTCAAGGATACCACAAGAAATCCCACAGAGTCAACTAATCCAAGCTCATAGGAGTCCAAGGAGTCTGAAGTGCCAAAGAGAGAGCATGCATGGGATAGACCCAGGTCCTCTCTACACTATATAACAGTTATGCATCTTGGTCTTAGTGAGGGACTCCTAAGAGCAAGAGCAGGGACTGTCTCTGAATCTGTTGTCTGTCTTTGGTCCCTTTCCTCTGTCTAGAGCCAATAGAAGATTTTCCTAGTCCTACTGTGATTTGATATGACAAGCTGGAGTGATGTTCATGGGAGACCTCCATATTTCTGAGGAGAAAGAAGGATGGGGGAGGGGACAAGACAGAGAAAAACTGGGAAGAGAGAAGGAAGGAGAAGGTACTTTCAGGATGTAAAGTAAATTAATTAATTAATATTAAAAAGTAAAATAAAAATGTAGAACTCAGTGTTTCAAATTCTGTTCTGTAGTAATTACAATATATTTTAACAAATATTTAGCCAAACTAGTCTCAAACACAAATGCATTCGGTGAAGGTTTGGGGTGAACCTTTTTTCCAGAAACTAGTAATCATGGTAGTCTTTTCCTTTTAGATTGGAGAGGTATAGAATTATTTACAAACTGAACTAAGTAACAGATGCCATAGTTTTCGACAAGAGATCATTTCAGAAACAAAGTGCCTTGTTTAGTCCTTGTCTGCTGATAGAAATTCTCACCAACCTCAAGAGCAAAAGAATTTCTGTGAAGTTAGAATGGGTTCTCTATGGTAAGAGGCAGGCAGACTCAGGTGGCATTTAAATTAGCTTTGGTCTTTTCTATAGTGGTTATCAGTGAGAACAGGGCAGCCCAGTTTCTTGTCAACGTGAGAAAAGCTAGAGTAGCTGATCTGGGAAAGAAGAACATCACTTTATAAAATGCTTTCATCATGCTGACCTGAATGCAGGATCATTTTTTCTTGATGATTGATTAGTTAAGAAGAACATTGATACATTTCTATCTCCCTGTACAAAGCTCAAGTCCAAGTAGATCAAGGACCTCCACATAAAACCAGATACACTGAATTTAAAGAAGAAAAAGTAGGGGAAAGTCTCGAACACATGGGCACAGGGAAAAGTTCCTGAACAGAATACCAATGGCTTATGCTCTAAGGTCAAGAATCGACAAATGGGACCTCATGAAATTGCAAAGCTTCTGTAAGGCAAAGAACATTGTCAATAGGACAAAATGGCAACCGACAGACTTGGAAAAGATCTTTAGCAATCCTACATCCCATAGAGGGCTAATATCCAATGTATACAAGAACTCAAGAACCAAATAACCCTATTAAAAATGGGGTACAGAGCTAGACAGAGAATTCTCAATCGAGGAAACTCGAAGGGCTGTGGAGCACCTAAAGAAATGTTCAACATCCTTAGTCATCAGGGAAATGCAAATCAAAACAACTCTGAGATTCCACCTCACACCAGTCAGAATGGCTAAGATCAAAAACTCAGATGACAGCAGATACTGGTGAGGATGTGAAGAAATAGGAACACTCCTCTCTTGCTGGTGGGATTGCAAGCTGGTACAACCACTCTGGAAATCAGTTTGTTGGATCCTCAGAAAATTGCACATAGTACTACCTGAGGACACAGCTATACTACTCCTGTGTCATATACCCAGAAGATGCTCCAACATGTAATAAGGACACATGCTCCACTATGTTCATAGAAGTCATATTTATAATAGCCAGAAGTTGGAATCAACCTAGATGCCCCTCAACAGAGGAATGGATATAGAAAATGTGGTACATGTACACAATGGAATACCACTCAGCTATTAAAAACAGTGACCTCATGAAATTCGCAGGAAAATGAATGGAACTTGAAAATACCATCCTGAGTGAGGTAACTCAGTCAAAAAAGAAGAAACATGGTATGTACTCAATGATAAGTGAATATTAGCCCCAAAGTTCAGAATACCCAAGATTCAATTCACAGACCATAATGAAGAAGCCTAAGAAGAAGGAAGACCAAAATGTGGATGCTTCAGTGTTTCTTAGAAGGGTGAACAAAATACTCACAGGAGGAAATATGGAGACAAAGTGTGGAGCAGAGAGTCAAGGAAAGGCAATCCAGAGACTGCCCCACCTGGGGATACCTCCCATATACAGCCATGAAACATGGAAGTTATTATGGACGCTGGGAAGTACTTGCTAATTGAATCATGATAAACTGTCTCCTGAGAGGCTGAGGCAGAGCTTGACAAATACAGAGTTGGATGCTTGTAGTCAACCATTGGACTGATGGTGCCAACCATTGGACTGATCCTGGAGTCCTGGATGGAGGAGTTGGAGAAGGGACTGAAGGAGCTGAGAGGGTTTGCATCCCCATGGAGGGAGCAACAGTATCAACTGGCCAGACCCCCTGGAGTTCCCGGAGACTGAATCATCAACCAAAGAATACACACAGAGGGATCCATGGTGCTGGCTGCATATGTGGCAAAGGAGGACGTTATTGGACATCAGTTGGAGGAGAGGCCCTTGGGCCTGAGGTTGTTCAATGTCCCAGTGTAGGGGAATGCTAGAGAGGGAAGACAGGAGTTTGTAGATGAGTAGGAGAGCAACCTCATAGAGGCAGGGGGAAAGGGGATGAGATGGGGGTTTTCTGAAGGTGAGACTGGGAAAGGGGAAAACACTTGAAATGTAGATAAAATAAATATCCAATTTAAAAACAAACAAAAGAGGAACATTCTCCTGTGCCAGTTTTAGGTATGTGGTCCAGGATTGTATAAGAAAGCAGACTGATGGAACCATATGGAACAAGCCAATAACCAACATTCCCTCATGGTCTCTGCTTTTGTTTCTGTCTTCACGTTCCTGCTGTGCCTCTGTTCTTACTTTGGCAGATTATGATTATAACATGTACACCAAATAAATCCTTTTTTACTCAAATTGCTTTTGGTCATGGTCTTCATCACAACAACATTAAGAAAACTAAAACAGCCTACTAAAAAGTTTTATATTTTTCTGGGTAATATTTATTGACATGGATAAGCCATGTTTCTAATATTTCATTGAGGAAAGGGGAAGGCAAGAGAATAATGACAAAAAAATAGTCCTCACAACGTCCAGAAGTCTTACTGTATATTCAGAGTGGATATAATACTTATTTTAATCCATATAAATATAGATACTCATCTAAGTCTAGAACCAAAATAACTGTTACTTATGAACAATTTTAATAGACATTAAACATACCAGACTCTCTCTCTCTCTTTCTCTTTCCTCTCTCTCTCTCTCCCTCTCTGTCTCTGTCTCTGTCTCTGTCTCTCTGCCTCTGTCTCTCTCTCTAACTCATATATATATGTGAGTTAGTGAGAATTTCTATTCTCAGGAGAGAGCATGATCTGGCACTTTGTTTCTGAAAACATCTCTTGTCTCACACTCTTGCATCTGTTACTTAGTTCAGTTTTTAGGTCATTCTGTACCTCTCCAACTGGTTTTATTTAGAGCTTTCCTTAAGGATTTTGCCATTTAGAAAATCATGTCACCTATAACAGTGCCTCTTGCGACATTTGACTTACTTGTGTCTATCTCATTCTGCACAGGAGATTCTGTATCTGGAAACCCATGTCTGGTTCCATTATCATGTTTTTTGGTATAGTTATGGAGTGCATTCACATAACAAAATATTTTAGATTTCTTTTATTACACATACATAATGTGATCAATGACTCTTAACATGCAAAGTTACAGAGTAAATATTATAAAGGAAGCATCAGAAAATATTTGTTATAAAAACCTATACTTCAGTGCTGGTATTTACTTTCAACTAAACACAGTTTTCTCTCTGCCTTCTAATCACACAGTCCCATCCTTCCTCACAGTTATCTCTTGACTTCTGACAGTGTTTGATAGCAGGAAGCCAGTGGAAAAGATGAGTAACAGGTCCAGAACTGGATCAAGCTTACCAACCTCATGCACATCTTTATGGCTAATGGAGTTGGGACAAAAACTAGGACAGTTTATGAAGACAAGTATGGAACAAAGCAGATATTTTGTCAGCAGTATTTTTTCATTTATGAGAAGATTGAAGAGAAGTATCATATGACTATATGTACTGATTCAGTTCTGTGAAAAAAATGGGCATATTTTTCATGCTTTTATATAATCCAAGGAATATCATCAGATAAATTGTCCACATTCTAGAAGCCTTGAGTTTGAGGACCTGGCCTCTTTTCTAGTCTATGACTATGTTAGGGGTACTATATCTTTTATGTTGCAGTTTCTGAGTTTGCATCCCATTTGGCTTCTGAATATGTTTGTTAATACAGAAAATATCCAATATTTCCACTTTTTACATTCTATCTGTTTTAGAAAATAAAATAAAAATCATACTACATAGTAAAAGTTTTAAAAATGAGTGATCAACATATTTTATGAAAGAAAGCATTTAAAGCAATTTAGTGCCTTCTTTAAACATACTCTGGACAACTCAATTGTGAAAAATATCCTAACCCCTACCATGGATATTAAGTATTTGGGATGGCAGATGATATTATTCAGCTAAGAATGCTACACTGCTTGATAGTATGTGTAATAAATGAAATTTTCCTATAGGAAAACATTTTTTTTAATTCAGATGCTTATTTTGGTTTAATCTTCATGTTAATTTTATATGCAAAGTAGAGACTTGGAAGATAAAGTAACACTGAAGTATTAGAATTCTCAGTATCTGGAAAGAATCATAAAATGATAGTGAACAAATATACCTCCAAAAGTCATTGTCAGAATAGTTTTAGTAGAAAGTCCTTGAAAATGTTGACTCCTCATAGTTGCTTAATTCCCTAAAATTTGAGGTGATAAAAGAAAGCTTTGCTAGCAATAAATCTTTAAGAAGGGAACCATAACTTCTTTGTGTGCAGAGTTGACATGTCCACATTGATATTAGTTGCTTTGGATTGGAGGCTGTACAGTAGCTGCTTTTCTAGCATATTTAAGATTTATTCTCATAGCAGTCATCTGATTGTATGCAACACCTATAATTGTTCCTGTGTAAAGGAGCAATCTCCCATTCTGTAATGATGCACAGCCATTGCCAAGAATTGTCTTATGTTATAGAACTGTTCTCTTGCACAGCCCAAAAGTCATTGTGAGTTAATTGCTTTCTTAAGTAGCAAAAAAAAAAAAAAAAAAAAAAAAAAAAAAAAAAATGCTGATAGATTTAATCATGACTGTTTCAGCCAGAATAAACTCTTTCTTTTCAGCACCTTTAACATTTTTCAAACTTCAAAAACTAAACTCTAAGAAGAAAACATAAAATGAGGAGTAACAAACTTATGTTATTATGGGTAGAAATAATTTTATCTACATTTAAGGCAATGCACATTTAAAAACATTTCTTTTATTGTTGAGAATATAATAAAATTACATTCACAGCTTCTCTTTTTAAATCATTTTATTCATTTACGTTCCAAATGATCTCCCTCTTCCCAGTTACCCCTTCATAGACTCCCATTCCATACCCCTTTCCCCATTCCCTTTGCCTCTATGAGAGTGCTCCCCCACCCATTCACCCACCCTTGCCTCACTGCTCTAGCATTCCCCTACACTATAGAATAAAGCTTCCACAGGATGAAGAGCCTCCCCTCCCACTGAAGCCAGATAAGGCCATCCTCTGCTACATATGTATCTGGAGCCATGGATCCCTCCATGTGTACTCTTTGGTTAGTTTAGTTCCTGGGAGCTCAGAATGGTTCAGATACTTGACTTGGATGAAATGGAGGATTTTCTAGACAGATACCAGATACATCAGGATCAGATATACCATCTAAACATTTCCATAATTCCTAAGAAAATAGAAGCAATCATTAGACGTTTCCCAACCAAAAATAAGCCCAGGGTCAGGTGGTTTTTGTGCAGAATTCTATCACACCTTCAAAGAAGCCCTAATACCAATACTTCTCAAACTATTCCACAAAATAGAAACAGAAAGAACACTACCTAATTCTTTCCATGAAGCCACACTTACGCTGATACCTAAACCACACAAAGACTCAACAAAGAAAGAGAACTGACCAATTTCCCTTATGAATATCAATGCAAAAATACTCATTAAAATTCTTGCAAACTGAATCCAAGCACACATCAAAATGATCATTCACCACAATAAAGTAGGCTTAATCCCAGGGATGCAAAGATAGTTCAATATATGATAACCCATCAATGTAATGCACTATATAAATAAACTTAAAGGAACATATCACGTGATCATCTCATTAGCTGCTGAAAAATCATTTGATAAAATACAACAGTTCTTCATGTTAAAAGTCTTAGAAAGATCAGGAATTCAAGGCCCATACCTAAACATAAAGAAGCAATATACAGCAAACCAACAACAAACATCAAATTAAATGAAGAAATACTTAAAACAATCCCACTAAAATCTTGGACAATATAAGGCTTCCCACTCTCTCTCTATCTATTCAATACTGTGCTTGGAGTTCTAGCTACAGCAATTAGACAACAACAGGAGATTAAGGGGATACAATGTGGAAGGAGGAAGTCAAGATATCACTACTTGTTGATGATATGATTATATACATAAATGACCCCAAAATTTTGCCAGAGAAATTTTACAACTTCAATATACAAGTTCAGCAACATGGCTGGTTATAAAATTAACTCCAAAAAAAATCAGTGGCGTTCCTTTATTCAGATGATAAACAGGCTGAGAATGGCTCATGCTCTGAGATCAGCAATCGACAAATCAGACCTCATAAAATTGAAAAGCTTCCGCAAGGCAAATGACACTATCAATAGGACAAAATGGCAACCCACAGATTGGGAAAAAAATTCTTTACCAATCCTACATTTTATAGAGGGTTAATATATAAAATATACAAAGAACTCAAGGAGTTAGACTTTAGAGAACTATATAACCCTATTAAAAATGGGGTACAGAGCTAAACAGAATTCTCAACTGAGGAATCTTGAATAGAAGAGAAGCACTTAAAGAAATGTTCAACATCCTTAGTCATCAGGGAAATGCAAATCAAAATGACCCTGACATTCTATCTCACAACAATCAGAATGGCTAAGATCAAAAATGTAGGTGATAGCAGATGTTAGCAAGGATGTGGAGAAAGAGGAATACTCCTCCATAGCTGATGGGACTACAAGCTGGTAAAACCACTTTGGAAATCAATCTGGTGGTTCCTGTGAAAATTGGAAATAGTTCTACTTGAAGCTTCAGCTATACCACTATTGAGCATATATCCAAAAGTTGCTCCATCATATAACAAGCATACATGCATCATTATGTTTATAGCAGTCTTATTTATAATAGTTAGAAGCTGGAAACAACCCAGATGTCCCTCATCAGAAGAATGGATACAGAAAATGTGGTACATTGCACAATGGAGTACTACTTAGCTATTAAAAACAATGATTTCATGAAATTTGCAGACAAATGGATGGAACTAGAAAATATCAACCCGAGTGAGGTAACCCAGACACAAAAGAACACACATGGTATATACTCACTGATAAATGACTATTAGTCCAGAACCCCTGAATACCCACAATACAACCGACAAGCCATATGGAACTTAAGAAGAAGGAAAACCAAAGTGTGGATTTTTTAAAACTGCATACAAACAGGAACAAAATAATTGCTGGAAGTAAAGGGAGGTAGGAACCTGGGAGGGAGAGAGGAGGAAGGAGGAAAAACATGGGGCAGGATCAGGTACTGGAAGGGACAGGAGAGAAGTACATAGGGTCATGAAATTGAATAAAAATATGTAGCAGTTTAGGATGAGGAGCTGGGATAGCCAGTAGAAATTTCCAGCACTAGGGAAGGGAGAGGCTCCCAGGTGCGAATGTGGATGACTTTGGCTGAAATATGCAACAAATGGGAGAGAGAACCTGTAGAGATAACCTCCAGTGGATAGGCATGGCCCCCAGTTGAGGGAAGCGACCATCTACCCATCTCAAAAATTTTAACATAGAAATGTCCCTGTCCAAATGAAATAAAGGGACAAAAAGTGGAACAGAGACTGTAAAGACTGAAGAAAAAGACATCCAGAGAACACCTGATGGAGGGATCCATCCCATCTATAGATACCAAACCCATACACTGTTTCTGATGTCAAGAAGCGCTTGCTGACAGGAGTCTGGTATGGCTGTTCCCTGAGAGTTTCTACCAGCACTTAACCAATAAAGATGCAGATACAGCCAAACAACCATTGAACTGAGCCCAGAGATCCCAATGGAAGAGATAGGGGATGGACTGAAGGAGCTGAAGGGGATTGCAACCCTATAGGATGAACAATGTCAACAACCGGACCACCCAATGCTCTCCGAGACTAAACTACCAACCAAAGGATACACATGGAGGGATCCACGGCTCCAGATACATATGTAGTATAGGATGGCCTCATCTGACATCAATAGGAGGGGAGGCCCTCGGTCCTGTGGAAGTTTGATTCCCCAGCATAGGGGGATGCTGGAGTGGTGAGGTGGGAGTGGGTGAATGAGTAGAGGAGCACCCTCATAGAGGCAAGGGGGAGGAGGAGAGGGAGGATGGAATGTGGGGCTTGTGGAGGGGTAACTTGGAAGGGGTATATCATCTAAAATATAATCAAATAAAATGATTAATAAAAATAATGATTATTAAATAGCTCTATAATTATTTAATTATATGAATGTATTCTTCCCCAAATTTTATTGATATAAGAAATTGAATGTCTGATTTAGTTTATTATCATGGTCAGTAATATTTTTTTTAATTTTTATTGGTTATTTTATTTATTTGCATTTCAAGTGTTATCTGCCTTAAAAGTTCTGTTCTTATGAAGTATTAAAACAGGAAGTTCTGCCATACGATGACACACACCATTAATCCCATACTCAGGAAGCAAATGCAGGTGAATCTCTGAGTTCAAGACCAACCTAGACAACAGAGCAAGTTCTGGAATATCCAGGGATATACACAGTAACCCAGTCTAAAAGGAATCAAAGAATAAAAGTGAATTTAATAAAAGAGAACAACCAAAAAGGAAGCAACAGTATGTTAAAAATATAGCAATAAATTTATAAGTTTAAATTTAATAGAATTAAATGTGAAATCTCACTCCACGTCATTTTATATATTACAAAATATACAAATTCATAGTATTAGTCATATATATATACATATATATATATATATTCTGTTTTCAAAACTTTTTAGATTGTAATATGAACATTTTAGTCATAAGGAAACAATAGCATGCATTTTATAACTTACATTTGTATGAACTTTTTAAAAAATTTTTGATACTTTATTTACATTTCAAAAGTTTTCCCTTTTCCAGGTCTCCCCTTTGGAAACCCCCAATTCCATTCCTCCTCCCCCTGCATCTATGAGGGTATTCCCCCACACATCCAACCACTATTGTTTACCATCCCTGGCAATTCCCCTATACTGGGGCATCTAATAGTCTCTGATCCAAGGGCCTGTCTACCCACTGATAGCCAACAAGGCCCTCCTCTGCCACATAGATGGCCAGCACCATGGGTCCCTCCATATGTATTCTTTGGTTGGTGGTCCAGTCTCTGGAAAGCATCAGGGAGCCTGACCAGTTTACATTGCTGCTCCCTCCATGGGGCTGCAAACTGCCATTTTGTCCTATTGACAGTGTCCTTTGCCTTACAGAAGCTTTGCAATTTCATGAGGTCCCATTTGTTGATTCTTGATCTTAGCGCATAAGCCATTGGTGTTCTGTTCAGGAACTTTCCCATGTGCCCATTTGTTTGAGACTTTCCCCACCTTCTCTTCTATTAGATTCACTATATCTGGTTTTATGTTGAAGTCCTTGATCCACTTGGACTTGAGCTTTGTACAGGATTAATTTGCATTCTTCTATATGTTGGCCACCAGTTGAGCCAGCACAATTTGTTGAAAATGGTGTCTTTTTTCCCACTGGATAGTTTTAGCTCCTTTGTCAAAGATCAAGTGACCATAGGTATGTGGGTTCATTTCTGGATCTGCAATTCTATTCCATTGATCAACGTGCTTGTCACTGTACGAATACCATACAGTTTTTATCACTCCTGCTCTGTAGTACAGCTTGAGGTCAGGAATGCTGATTCCCCCAGAAGTTCTTTTATTGTTGAGAATAGTTTTTGATATCGTGTGTTTTTTGTTATTTTAAATGAATTTGAGAATTGTTCTTTCTAAGTCTATGAAGAACTGAGCTGGAATTTTGATGGGGATTGCATTGAATCTGTAGATTACTTTTGGCAGGATGGCCATTTTTACTATATTAATCCTGCCAATCCATGAGCATGGGAAATCTTTCCATCTTCTGAGGTCTTCTTCGATTTCTTTCATCAAACACTTTAAGTTCTTGTCATACAGATCTTTCATTTGTTTGGCTAGAGTCACACCAAGATACTTTATATTGTTTGTGACTTTTGTGAAGGATGTCATTTCCCTAATTTCTTTCTCAGTCTGTTTACCCTTGGAGTATAGGAAGGCTACTGATTTGTTTGAGTTAATTTTATATCTGGACATTTTGCTGAAAATGTTTATCAGTTGTAGCAGTTCTGTGGTGGAGTTTTCCAGTCACTTAAGTATATGATCATATAATCTGTAAATAGTGATATTTTGATTTCTTCCTTTTCAATTTGTATCCCTTTAATCTCCTTTTGTTGTCTAATTGCTCTAGCTAGAACTTGAAGTACTATATTAATAGATAGGGAGAGTGTGGACAGCCTTGTCAAGTCTCTGATTTTAGTGGGAATGCTTCAAGTATCTCTCCATTGAGTTTGATGTTGGTTACTGGTTTGCTGTATATTGCTTTTACTATGTTTAGGTACAGGCCTTGAATTCCTGATCTTTCCAACACTTTTAACATGAAGGGATGCTGAGTTTTGTCAAATGATTTTTCAGCATCTAATTAAATAAGCAGGTAGTTTTTTCTTTGACTTTGTTTATGTAGTGGATTACATTGATGGATTTCTGGGAATTGAACCATCCCTGCATCCCTGGTATGAAGCCTACTTGATCATGATGAACAATCATTTGGATGTGTTCTTGGATTCAGTTTGCAAGAATTTTATTGAGTATTTTTGCATTGATATTCATAAGGGAAATTGGTCTGAAGTTTTCTTTCTTTGTTGGGTCTTTGTGAGGTTTTGGTATCAGTGTAAATGTGGCCTCATAGACTGAATTGGATTGTGTTACTTCTGTTTCAATTTTGTGGAATATTTTGAAGAGTATTGCTATTGGGTCTTCTTTGAAGTTCTAATGGAATTCTGCACTAAACTCATCTAGTCCTGGGATTTTTTTTTGGATGGGAGATTTTAATGACTACTTCTACTTCTTTAGGGGTTATGGGACTGTTTAGTTGGTTTATCTGATCCTGACTTAACTTTGGTATTTGGTATCTGTATAGAAAATTGTCCATTTCATCCAGATTTTCCAATTTTGTTAGTATAAGCTTTTGTAGTAGGATCTGATGATTTTTTAAATTTCCTCAGAACCGGTTGTTATATCTCTCTTTTCGTTTCTGATTTTGTTAATTTGGGTACTGTCTCTGTGCCCTCTGGTTAGTCTGGCTAAGGGTTTATCTATCTTGTTGATTTTCTAAAAGAATGAGCTCCTGGTTTCGTTGATTCTTTGTATAGTTCATTTTCTTTGTACTTGGTTGATTTCAGCTCTGAGTTTGATTGTTTCTTGGCTTCTACTCCTGTTGAGTATATTAGCGTCTTTCTGTTCTAGAGCTTTCAAGTGTGCTGTTAAGCTGCTAGTGTATGCTCTCTCCAGTTTCTTTTTGGAGGCACTCAGAGCTATGAGTTTGCCTCTTAACACTGCTTTCATTGTGTCCCATAAGTTTGGATATGTTGTACTTCCATTTTCATTATATTCTAGGAATTCTTTAATTTCTTTCTTTATTTCTTCCTTGACTAATTTATCATTGAGTAGAGTGTTGTTCAGCTTCCATGCGTATGTCAGATTTCTGTTGTTTTTGGAAAGATATTGTGTAAATTTGGTTTTGTCATGGAATATCTTGGTTTCACCATCTATGGTAATTGAGAGTTTTGCTGGGTATAGCAGCCTGGGCTGGAAGTTATGTTCTCTTATGGTCAGTATGCGATCTGCCCAGGATCTTCTAGTTTTCATAGTCTCTGGTGAGAAGTCTGGTGTAATTTGATAGGTCTGCCTTTATATGTTACTTGACCTTTTTCCCTTACTGCTTTTAATATTCTTTCCTTGTTTCGTGCATTTGGAGTTTTGATTATTATGTCACAGGGGAATTTCTTTTCTGGTCCAATCTATTTGGAGTTCTGTAGGCTTCTTGAATGTTTATGTTCATCTCTTTCTTTAGGTTAGGGAAGTTTTCTTCTATAATTTTGTTGAAGATATTTACTGGCCCCTTAAGTTGGGAATCTTTACTCTCTTCTATACCTATTATCCTTAGGTTTGGTCTTCTTATTGTTTCCTGGATTTCCTGGATTTTTTGCTTTGGAGCGTTTTGTATTTTGCATTTTCTTTGACTGTTGTGTCAATGTTGTCTATGGTATCTTCTGCATCTGAGATTCTCTCTTCTATCTCTTGTATTCTGTTGGCTATGTTTCCATCTCCTGTTCTCCTGCTCTCTTTTCTAGTGTTTCTATCTCCAGGGTTTTCTCCTTTTGTGAGTTCTTCATTGTTTCTATTTCCATTTTTAGATCTTGGATGATTTTGTTCATGTACTTTGCCTGTTTATGTTTTCCCATATTTCCTCTTTAAGGACTTCTAGCTGTTTACCTGTGTTCTCTTGTATTTCTTTAATGGAATTATTTCCTTCTTAATGTCTTCTGTCATCATCATGAGAAGCTATTTTTAATCTGAGTCTTGCTTTTCTGGTGTGTTGGGGTATCCAGGGCTCGCTGCTGTGGGAGAACTGGGTTCTGATGATGCCATGTTGCCTTGGTTTCTGTTCCTTATGTTCTTGCCCTTGCCTTTTGCCATCTGGTTAACTCTGGTATTAGCTTGTCTTGTTCCCTCTGACTGTGACTTGTCCCTCCTGCAAACCTTTGTGCCAGTACTCCTTGGAGACAAGATCTTTTAGAGGAATTTGAGGTTGGAGAGCTATGGTACAGGGTCAGCTCTGGGGTACAGACAGAAACCAGAAGGATCCTGTCTCCAGCTTTTCCTTAGTTCTTGTTTCCTTATGGCTCTGCAAGGGTCCCTGTTGATCGAGCAATTTGAACAGAAATGGTGGTCTTCCTGTGCTTGAAGGTGTGTAGGCACTCCTGGGAGACTAGCTCCCTCTTGGCACTATTTGAGTATGGGGCCCTGTGTCACAGGATCAGCTTCCTGGCCCCTGAAGGAAACCGGAAGGCCACTGCTCAGTCTCTGTGTCCTGAGATTTCTGGGCCGGTCCCTCTGAGCAGAGGTGATCACAGACTTGTCCACACTCCGGGGCCACTGGCTCCTTCCTTGCGCTATTTGGGTATAGAGCCGCGTGGCACAGAACACAGTAGTAACCTGGAAGACTCCTGTCCCAGACTGCTCCTAGGTCTCTGTGTCCTGAGGATTCTGGACAGGTCCTGCTGAGCAGTTGTACTAGTCTTACGTGCACTCATGGGGCTTGTCCATACTTCTGGGATGCTAGCTTTCTCCCAGCATTATTTGGCTATGGAGCTCTGTGGCACAGACTGAGGTCCCTAGCCACAGAAGGAAAAGGTCAGTAATATTTAAATATTATATATTCCATCTAATTTTTGTAAATATTTGTCTCTTACATTAGCAATTACATTAACAATAGATGAAACATGGCCTTTATTCACTAGGAACAAATACTGAGTTACTTGTCTTCCCGAATCATTTGTTTTAAAATAAAATATTAGAAAAATGACATATACAAATATTTATTTGTCATTTTTGTTTATTTTAAAATGGTGTATTTTTAACCATTGGAATCTGTATGGAAGAATGGACTATCAAAAGGCATCTTATTACAGTAAGTGCTTAGAAAGGAATTCAGTTTATTTGCACATGGTAAGTGTTCTCTGTTATTTGCTAACTTTGAGTTTCCTTATCTTTAAAATGATACATAGTTTATAGATTTGTCTTAAGTATAAACCTAGAAAACCTTGATATATAGTAAACCTTAAGAAATAACTTGGAAAATGCTTATTTAATAAGGAAATGATTTAGAAGCCTTGGAAGAATAAACATTTGACCTAGGGCTTAGACTCGGCCCAATATACATCTGCCATCTCCCATACACCATTATCCATGTACTTTCTGAGTATCTCATAAAGGTATAAACACAAATCAATATTACTCTTATTGAATTGAAAAGATAAATTTTCCATCTACTAGATAGGGTCTGTGTCTGACTATGACTATAGAACTCAATAGGAGTATCTACACCAGACTTTAAGGTTAGAACCAAACTCGTCAACATGTCCAATATTTGTGGTTGAAGATGCAGTCAGAAGTAAGGTCTAACTACTTAGAAAGAATAAGGCGGCTCTGCCTGCGCCGCCAGGAGTCGGTAGCCAACGAGCACCAGAGAGGGGTGCCCTCCCAGGAGCCTGGAAAGGCCGTGAGTGGGGTTGAGGGGAGCAGCACCTCTCTCCCAGACCCGCCTGGATCTGCCGGGATCCGGGGCCT
>CM052704.1:4893031-4940531 GCA_028551405.1 Uromys caudimaculatus
GGTATGTACTCACTGATAAGCAGATATTAGCCTAAAAGTTCAGAATGCCCAAGTTTCACATAACAGTAACCGCTGGACTGAGAGTGAGGTCCCAGATGGAGGAGTTGGAGGAAGGTCTGAAGGAGCTGAGGAAATTTGCAGCCCCATGGAGGGAGCAAGAGAGTCAATAGACCTGACCCCCCCCCCAGTCCTATTGGAGTTTGGACCACCAACCAAAGAATACACATTGATGGACTTATGGTTTGGACCACATATGTGGCAGAGGATGACCTCGATGGCCATCAGGGGGAAAGGAAAGGCCCTTGGGTCTGAGGATGTTAGAGGCCTCAGTAAAGGGGAATGTCAAGGCGGGAATATGGGGATGGGTGGTCGGGAGGGGGGTGGGAGGTGAAATTCCCTCCTAGAGGCGGGTTGGGGAGGGGATGGGGTATCAAAAGAGGAGACTCAGAAAAGGGGGAACATTGGAAATGTATATAAAGTATCAAAAATAAAAAAGGAGGAAAAAAAAAAAAAGAAAAAATAAGGTGCTCAGATGGTGAGGTGGCCATTAGTGCACAATAACAAAGTTGATGCTTCTGTCCAATAACATGGATGATCAAAAGATTGAAAGAAAGTCAGAAGACCAAAAGTCTTACAGGCATAAGCAAGATCACAAAGAAAGTAGTTTAAAGTCGTGGTACTTTGATTCCATTTTTTTATAATTAATTAGAATGAGCAAGAATTATGATGTTTAAGTCAACAGGTCACTTATTTTTAGATGAGATGATGATGAATATTATGATTTTCTGAAATAAAAAAATGGCACACAGTAGCAGGTTGTATATTCATACCAAAATCCCCAAATACACTAGACTGAAATGTTCTCTATCTTAGTCAACAAACAAAATTCAAGAAAACAAACAAAATCTACTGCTCATCTTGGCTATTTTTTCAATCAGTCCCAGTTACCTTCTTACTTTAAATCCTTTAAAATAGTAACAACTTACTACACACTAAATAACTGTCAAAGTCATGACTCTTACGAATATTGTAAAGCCAGGGATCTCCCCTAACACAACACTCATTAATTTAAGATGTTAAGAAGAATGAGAGTGTGTTCATCATACAGCAAAAGCTCATTTGTTCCTGCTGAATCTCCATCAAGATATACATACCTTGTGGCTTTTGGAATGCATCACAAGAGAGTGTGTAACTGAAAGTTCTCTATGCTACACCATCCAAACCCATGAACATTTCTGAAAGGAAGGTATACTTTAGACTCTGGGGATATTTTTAATTGCTTATGTGCCTCATTCAAGCCATTGCTCTTACAGTCTAGATAAACTGCCAATTTATAATTTCTGTCTAGCCCTTGTTCCCTGTGTCTGATGCAGGTATACTTAATGCCATTCGAGGTAAAGATAATTGGCTATTTGCATGCTTCTAAATGTAACAGCTAAAAGGGTACTTCAAGAAATAAACTCTGTGAGTCTTAGAGAGACTGCATTGTGGATGCAGATTAACCATCATGTGGGCAGACATTAATGAAACCTGGAATGCCTTGACCTGTGATATACACAATGAATATACTATTCCTAAGAAGCTTCTGACTAACAACAGCCACAAAAGTTAGATGGACCTAATTTGGCTATCAGTGTGCAAAGCTGAAAACGAGGGAAGAATGAGTCTGACACCAACATGTCCTTCTACTGAGGAATGAGAACTTCAAATAAGCTTTGGGCAATGATTTAGAAGGGGGAAATGCAAATGCAAGAGGATTAAATTAGCTATCCCTACATATTGATTAACAGCTTTTCAGCCCATCAGTCATACTTTAATTTCTATGTGTGGTGTGTTTAACTTGAGCTCCCAATCCACCTGATTAGATTACCTCACCACCCATAAAAGAATCAGCAGCTAGGGCTTAAAACTGTAATTAGAATCAGGCTGTAATTTGTGCTGGGAGGGTTTTGGGCGGTTGTGGGGGCAAACCCTCTTGCCCCCTCTGTTTCAGTTTTTCTCTATAGATGATGAATAATAATTACATTGCAGTCAATTACCTCTGAGATAATAGGTAGTACATATGTGACAGGAAATCTGAGTTTTACAGATTCCTCTTCCATAAAGGGGTCAGTAACATACAGGAGATAAGCTCATTGTTCACATAGTCTCCAATTTCAATGGAACTAGTGACTGGGAAGAGATCAGTCCTGCCTTAAATATCCAAAATATTCTCATGCTGTTTCTATTTTCTTGCTGATTTTTAAGGTTTTAGTAATATGTACTACCATCTATGTTGTAAAATATAAGCAAAATATGAAATATCTACCATTAATAATAACTTAAATTACTTTAAGCTTAGGATTTAAATGTCTAAATTTATAAAATAAATTTACAACTTTTCTTTTCTCCTACTCTTTCTAAATTATGTTTTCCATGATACTTTCATAAGGACTGTTTTCTTTAGTCTTATTATAAAATTTGGCCAAAGATAAAAACCTACTGTTTCCATCCTTATTTAAAGAACTACTGTTAATAGAATACCAAACATAGATTTCTTCAAAAACAAATTAGTACTTTCAAATTAGATATAATATGTTAAGAAATACATCGTGATACTGTTTTAAGATATGACTTGGAATAATAATTCACTATTTAAAACTGAACATATAAATTTCATCTAAAGTGTGTGATAGAAAATTTGGAGCTACTACATATAAGAAAATTGGAAAATAATATAAGTATCTGTAATGAAAGGTTTAGTCATTTAAGGTGAAGTTTCATCCATTGAGTAAAAACAAAAAATTCATACATCCTAAACTTAAATTCCCTTCATGACATTGAACAGCAAGGCACTGTGTCATTCTCAGGGCAAGCCTACTTGTGTGAAAGCGCAACCACAGCCCAAAACCATGTCATTCTATCATTCACTCCATGGTGTGGCTATTAAGTCTCAAAGCAAATACACTGTTGTCAGATGACATCACTCCCTGATTCTGCCCAGATAGAAACGTCATCTTCTTTATGCAGGCTTCTGTACTGAAGCTCATTTCTCCTGGCTCCTTGTGAATCACAATCCATCTCGATACTCTCTCTTATTCTAGCTATCACCGGGTACTGTACGATTCCACCTGTTCATCCCTCTCTGTACTCATTCTTATAGAATTATTACCCACATTGTTACTCTAATTCTGTTGTGCTTTGTGCAGTGATGAGCACCCATCTTGGTAGGGTAAAAAGAGCCTTGGCTAAGGCTTTCATAATTGTCAGTTACTAACATAGAATTTAATATCTCTGGGCCTCAGGTCTATGATATGTAAATGAGGAGTGAGTTGAAGGGATCTCATCTTGTACAATCCTTTATACATAAACAGCTTAACATTTTCATAATGTCTTGCTCAGTAGCAATTTCACGTATGGATGCTCTGACTCTAATTAGACAGCAAGGTTTCCATGAGGAAGCACTAGAACTTCTCTTCTATTGTATCATATCTCTGAGCACACTTCTGAATGTATTATAGATATTCAATAGATGTTCATTGATTAGTTTACAGAAACCACCCTGGAGAAGATGTTTTCTTTATATCATTGCTACCACTATTATTACTAGTGTGAAAGTAGATATAGAAGTCCTTTTTTCCAGGAAATTTATAGATTAAAAATTACAATTATGTCACCTCATAGTCATCTGTATTGGCAATTGTTTCATGATTTTAATAATTTGCAGCAATAATTTAAAGAGCAATTGGAGAAAATACTCTGAGGAAATGAATATTTGGTGATTGTTTAAATAACTTATTTTTTACTTTCAGGGGCTGAGTGAAACACTCCTAAACTTTGAGATCTAATAACCACTATGGGCTTGACCAGGAGGTCTACAAACTATTTGCAACCTGTGTATTTTGCAAAAATGGAGGCTTATTTTACTTAATGCTTGTAAGCATGCTTTCTCTGAACTTATGAGTAGGAAAAAACAAAATGAATTCACACAGAAATAAGCATTTTATTTTATCTTTCTACTGGTGAATAGTATGAGTTGTCTGAATGAAAGAATTTTTATATCAATTTTTCTGACATGTGAAAATGTTATTAAATGTGTATAAGCCAACAACGTCTCATGCACCTTTTAAAAAATCAGTTGTTAGCTAAAATAAATTAGCACTTAATGTATAAAAGGGGAAAGACCGAAGAAGTCATATGAACTCTATATGTCTGGACAACTCACAGGTACCCTTTTCTCATGCACTCATATTGAGAATAGAAAGAATGTCATTCTGCACTCTGGGAGAATTGAAGTCCTCACAGGAATGTGTAATATCATCAGTGATAGAAGAAATCTTGGTGATCACCCTGAGTTCAACTGTCTTAATGCTAAGATAACTGAAGTATTGAGATTTAAGTAACAAACTACTCTCTCCTCAATACTGAATTTCATTTTTCTCTTAGATGACTTGAATATACTCTCTGTCTCCCTGACTAGTCTATAGGATTCCAGAGTACAGACAGAGTTACACTTAAATTGACTTTTCAAGTACATATTTTTCTAATTAATTTTTGTTTGGAAGTCCTTCAAAGTGATAATCACAGTTCTCATATTTTGATATTTTATTATATTCTGTACTTCCCACTCTACTGCAAACAATGAACAGGATTTTAATCATACAAACATATAAACACATATATGTATGTAGATCTATGTGAATTTGTGTTCATATAATTTCTGCATATTCATTTGTAGTTCTAGTATTCACATATATATGTCTACATTTGCAAAACAATTTGCTTAATGTCTTTTACCTCAATTTATGTTGCAATTTCCTCATCTATAAAATATGGATAATAATAATATCTATGTTATAGAACTTCACATATCATTTGATTCATTAATTATCAATGAAATGTTTAAAATGAATTGAATACACTTCATATTATTATTATTTAATTAACTTAAGGCTATGTAATTTTCACTCTTGATAATGCCGGTGATTCCAACATCTCTACACATCAAAAATTAATTTTATTTCTAACAGATTGTGAAACTGTCTTTGTATTCTCCCACAAGTGGGTTATCCATAGTTTTTTATGTCTTCATCTTAGGGCCATGTATACTGATGAGGTTCTATTAATCTTCAAGATATTACAGAAAAAATCTTTAAGAAAACTAAAGCCAATGAATGAGAAGTTTAATTATGTATCTTTCTGCTATCTTTAGAATGAATGGAGGGAGGACCTGTGAGTCCTTGCTCCTACTGCTGAACTATTGACTTTTGATAGGTTTGGAGAAATGGGGGGGTATTATTTCCAGTTGTCTTCCCACTGTTGAAATCATGAAGCTCCAATGAATAATTTAAACTCATGATTGTACAAAGAGGCTCAATTAAACTCAGTGGGTCACAAAACAAATCTAACATACATGAATCAGAGAAAGTTTTGATGGAAAATGTAGGCAGGGATGGGAAAGGCTAGACATATTTATTTGCACCTCTAAACCTAATATTTGGGAGGCAAAGGCAAGCACATCACTGAAATTTTTAAGCAACAACGAATACACAGTGAGACCACACACACACACACACACACACACACACACACACACACACACACACTCAAAACTAATGTAGAGAATTGGGAGAGAGTAGAGTGTAAGATTGGTTAATATGTATTATGTAAATTGGTGAAACAAAGAGTAATTTAGTTAATAAAAATATCTAAAAGTATGACAGATTGGGATTGTACTGAATGGTTTTGAGGACATAAGAACTGAACGACTTACATTTTGTCTGTTGTGCACAGTATATTTAGTTATTGAGACAAATGTACACAATTTTAATAAAGGTGAATATGTTATATGCTATTATATGGTAGGAACCAGAGGTTCAAAGACATCACAAGAAAATCCACAGAATCAACTAACTTGGACCCACAAGGGCTCCCAGAAACGGAATAGACAACCAGGGAATCACCATGGGACTGACCAAGGTATTCTATACATGTTATAGATGTATCGCTCTGTCTTCTTGTGGGACATATAACAATGGGTACTGAGCTGTCTCTGACTATTTTGCTGGTCTTTAGGATTCTTTCCCTCATAATGGATTGCCTCTTCCAGCCTCAAAATGAGGGAAGGTGCTTAGTCTAACTGCAACTTGATACAGCATGTTAGGTGACTGGGAGGAGAGATGGGAGAAGAAACTGCAATTGGGATGCAATATATATATATATATATATATAATATATATATATATATTATATATATTTATATTTATATTTCTGCATGCTGAGGTCCTATGTCTGAGATTCCCATCACTAGAAAAAGTTATGATGTAAATTAATTGGGAAACTGCTTCTTTGCTCACAGTTTCATAGATTTCATTCTGTGATCATTGGGCTTTGCTGCCTTGAGTCTATAGGTATGCAGTAGGTTAGACTAAGAGCATAAAGCAGAGCCTACTCAACTCAGGCAGTTAGAAAACAAGGAAGGGAAAGCCTGAAGCCACAATTCTATTTTAAAGGCATACTTTTATTAACCTCAGGGCCTCTCCTGGGTCCTACCTTCCATAGGTTCAGCCATTTACCATCAGATCCCCAGGGCAGTGACCATAGCAGCTTGGTGCTTTCTACTATTTACTAGAAAATGTTAAGAAATTTTCTGTAGATGCCTGAGCCCAGTGATAGTATTAAATACTATATGTGCTTTTTCATAGAAACACATACCAATGACAAAATGTGTATGTTAAGCATAGTAAGATATTAACAACTATTACAGCAAATTTAAACAATTATTCATATAATAAAAGTTATTTAAAGCTCTGCATAAATTAGGTATATTTTGGAATTTTACACTTAAAATTATCAGATCAAGGGACCAGTGAGATCCAAACAATTGAAATGGGTTAAAAAAAAAAAAATTACCAGACAACCCTGGATTGGGCTAAAATCCCCGATCTTGGTCTAAGAAGTATCAACAACGGTAGCATTCAGTTGATATTAGAATCATTCTAAAAATGTAAGCTGGCTAGCATCTCCAGAAAACAGTCGTTGTGGGTTCTCACTTTTATTTTAATTAATTAATTTATTAATTTATTAATTTTAAACTCCAGATTTTATTCCACTTCTGCTCTTCCCTCCAACTGTTCCCCATCCCATAACTCCCCCATGTCACCCTATCTCCACGAGGATGTCCCTACTACCCATCCCCACCCCTCCAGACCTCTAAATTCCCTGGGGCCTCCAGTCGCTTGAAAGTTAGGTGCATACTCTCTGACTAAACCCAGACCCAGCAGTCTTCTGCTATATATGTGTTGGGGGCCTCATATCAGCTGGTGTATGCTGCCTGTTTGGTGGTCCAGTGTCTGAGAGATCTCTGGGGTCCAGGTTAACTGAGAATGCTGGTCCTCCTATAGGGTTGACCTCCTCTTCAGCTTCTTTCAGATTTTCCCTAATTCAACCACAGGGTTCAGTACCTTCTGTCAAATGATTGGGTGCAAATATTTGCATCTGACACTTTCAACAGTTTGTTGGTTCTTTCAGAGGGCAGTCATGACAGGTCCCTTTATGTAAGCACTCCATAGCCATAATAGTGTCAGGTCTTGGGGCCTCCCATTAAGCTGGATCCCACTTTGGACCTGTACCTGGACCTTTTTATCCTCAGGTTCCTCTCCATTTCCATCCCTGCATTTCTTTCAGACAGGAACAATTGTGGGTCAAAATTTTGACTGCAGGATGGCAACCCCATCTCTCGCTTGATCCCCTTTCAACTGGAGGTGGGCTCTACAAGTTCCCTCTCCCCAATATAGGGTATTTCATCTTAGATCACTCTCTTTGAGTCCTGAGAGTCTCTTACCTCCCAGGTCTCTGGTATATTCTGGATGTTCTGCCCAACCTCCTACCTCACGAGGTTATATGTTTCTCTTCTTTCTGCTGGCCTCCAGGGATTTCAGTCCTTTTCCCCCCACTCAATAACTGATCATGTTCTCCTCTCCACCGCCCATCTCCTTTCCCTTCCAGGTCCCTCCCTCCCCCCTTGTGATTGGTTTCTTCTCCCTCCCAAGTGGGACTGAGGCATCCACACTTGTGCCCTTTAGCTTGTTGAGCTTTTTGAGTTCTGTGAGCTGTATCTTGGGTATTTGGCACTTTCTCTTTCTTTGGCTAATATCCACTTATTAGTGAGTATATACCATTCATGTCCTTTTGGGTCTGAGTTACCTCACTCAGGATGATATTTTCTAGTTCCATCCATTTGCCTACAAATCTCAGGATGTCCTCATATTTAATAGCTGAGTAGTATTCCATTGTGTAAATGAACCACATTTTCTGTATCCATTCTTCTGTCAAGGGACGTCTGGGTTGATTCCAGCTTCTGGCTATCATAAACAAGGTTACTATGAACATAGTGGAACATGTGTTCCTGTGACATGGTGGGGCATCTTTTGGATATATTCCCAAAAGTGGTATTTCTGGGTCTTCAGATCTATTTACAATTTTTCAAGGAACCTCCAGGTTGATTTCCAAAGTGGTTGTACCACTTTGCAATCCCACCAGCAATCTTTTTCCACATCCTTGTCAACATGTGTTGTCACCTGAAGTTTTGATTTTAGCCATTCTGACTGGTGTAAGGTAGAATCTCAGGATCATTTTGATTTGCGTTTCTCTGATCGCTAAGTTCTTTGAACATTTCTTTAGGTGTTTCTCAGGCATTCAAGATTCCTCAGTTGTGAATTACCGGTTTATTTCTATACCCCATTTTTTTTTTTATTGAGTAGGTGATTAACTTCTTGAGTTCTTTATATATTTTGGATATTAGCCCTCTATCAGATGTGGGATTAGTGAAGATTTTTTTCCCAATCCGTAGGTTGCTGATTTGTCTCATTGGCTATGTCTTTTGCCTTACAGAAGCTTTCCAGTTTCTTGAGGTCTCATTTATCAATTCTTGATCTTAGAGCATGAGCCACTAGAGTTTTATTTAGGAAATTTTCCCCTGTGCCAATGAGTTCAAGGCTCTTTCCCAATTTCTTTTCTATTGGATTCAGTGTATCTGGTTTTATGTGGAGTTCCTTGATCCACTTGGACTTGAGCTTTGTGCAGAACAAAGAAAGAATATTAAAAGCTGCAAGGGGAAAGGGTTCTCTTTTTTTTCTTCAAAATCTATGTTTGCTTTGTTCAAATAAAATAAAGAACTGGACATGACTTCCGCATTGTGTATTTTGCTAGAATGTTAGGGAAAGAAAGTCTTTATGCACATGACCCTTTGTTACTATCACATTATTGAAAAGGTTCTCATGCAGCCCAGTGTAGGGAGCGGTTAGAGTATTCGCCATTACAAGATGGCGCTGACTTCCACTGTCGCTCTAAGGAAACTTACGGATAGCGCGGGAAAACCCCGAAGCGCTTGAGCATTAAGGGTGTACATGACTAATCACCGCCCACTCCCGGGGCGCGCCAATCAGTGGAGGACGCGCTGCCTCAGGGCTATATAAGCAGCGCCATTCTGGGGCCCCGGGGTCTTCCTCTTTTCATCATGCAATAAACGCATTGCTGCAGAAGGATCCGTGTGTCCGCGTGGGTTCTTGCTGGCGAGACCAAACAGCGCACGGGACAGCCCAGCTTGATCAGAGATAAACTATGCAGCCAAGGATGATTTTCAATAATGCTGGCTGATCTTGTGGCTTCATCTACTGTATAATGGGGTTAAAGATATGGGACACTATGCCTTCCTTCCAAATGTGTCATTTAAATGCCCTTCCCATTTTATTTTGTTACAATTTTAAGTATTTTACTAGCATAAACATGTTGAGAAAATTATAAAATTGCACAGCCTTTTCTTAGGCATTTATGTGTCAATAATAACTACTTCTATCAAGAATTTATATGTTGTATTGTATATTCTTTTGAGTCTTTCTATTTGTTTCTTAAAATGCTTTCTCTGTTGCTCAGAAACGTGGAGTATATATTGAATCTGGGTTCATCAACAGAGCAGTGAGATAACGATGCACTGAGTACTACTGACCCTTCTTTTAGGTTTTGCCTCAACTATAATTTAGCCATGGACTTTGGGACATAGGCCCTAATCTCTCTGACCCCAAAAGTTCTATAAAATGGTAATTTCCCACTGTCCTTTTCAACTGTTTGAAATGGTATGCTTTTAAAACAATAGAATAAGAATTTTTATTTATTTACTTACTTCTTACTATAAATTTCCTTAAGAGTTGCTAGAATTAGCAGAAAGTAGAATAATGAATTTGAGTGAAGACTTAAAAGCTAAGAGGACATTTCAAAGGAATGGTGTCCGTGACTCTAGTCCTAAATGTGTATATGACAAAGGAAAAACTGACATTCTGAGCAGTTGCCCTGACATGCTTTGGTTAAGTCACTCCTCACACAACAACTCTAAGGAAGAAGAGAAAATAAATGAGCCATGAACCTTTAAACATGGAAGGCTAGTGAAATTGTCTGTAGATATCAGACAAGTGGACCGTGAACTAATTCCTACTGAAATATAGGGAAGAAATTTTGAACTGGTTGCATATTAACACAGGCACACAAAGCTTTTCCCTGAATTGAAATCTATATTAGTTTTGCTTCTTGTGGGGGGCAAACCTCTTTTCTGGGGGCAGGTGATATAATTCAGTGGAAATCTGAGCATTATTCCAAAAACAAAATAAAAAAATAAGCAATGATTATTTTATCCTGTTTTGTTTAATACATGGGGCCTATAAATTAAACTTCCGGAAGACAGAGAAGTATTAGCAAAACAGTCAAACCAACCAACCAACCAACAAACAATCAAAAAACTCAACAACAGTGATTGTTAGTCAAATATGTATACCCAGAAGCTTCCATCAAATTTGTCTCAAGTTCTGGGCTTGGTGTAACATACTCATAGGGGAAAGAGATGGAAACAAGGTCATTTCCACTTAAACAAAAGGTATTTAGAAAATAAAAGGAACCTTTAACAATTAGATGACAGTGCTCACAGAAAGGTCTATTTTATGGTAATGAATCAGTTCTAGATTGCTCTCATTAAGATAATTGACACCAATTGTATCTTTTGAATAACTTTTAAATTATTTTGAGAAGCTTTACTTTTAGGCAAGAGATCCCAGGAACTCACATAACTATTTATCTTTCTATCTGTCTGTCTGTCTATCTGTCTGTCTGTCTATCTGTCTGTCTGTCTATCTATCTACTGAGCTTAGCATGAGCTTCTAAAGTTGTCTTTTAATGCCCATGTACGTATGGTGACACTAGGGCTTATATGTTTATCTTCTATTCTAGCTTTTTCTCTGTTGCTGTGATAAAGATCCTACTATATCAATAAGAAATTAATAAAATACTTTAGAGACGTGGCCATAGGCCAGTCTGATCTGGGCAGTTCTTTAGTTAAGAAATCCTCTTCTCAAGTAATGACTAAAGCTAACTATGGAATCCTTTCTGCTCAGTACTTGAACCCAATTATTATATTTATGTTTCATGGGTAAAATAATGTAGTAGTGAGAAATTAGAGTTTAAAAATATTTCTCAAGTATAAAGAAGATTTCTTTGAAAATGATGTTTCTAGTTTAAATTCAAACCTTTAGTTTCTACTTCATAATTATTTTTCTTAAAAAATTGCATGCTATTTCAGACATAAATCTACACCAAAACAATTTTATTGTAATATGTCAATATATTAATTTGAACCATATAAAGCTGATAGTTTTTAAGTAAGATTATAGAAATATCTAATTACATGTGAAGTTGTATTATAACTGTTACACACAAACATGTAAATCACTGACAACAATGTGAAAAGAAACTTTAGATTTTACATTTAATTTTCATCTATTTTCCCCACAGCTGAGCCTAGTGGTGTTAGACAGTTTAGTAAGTGTTATAAGATTGATTAAGTGGACAGTAGCTTCACTTCTAAGTGGTTCCTCAAGTGGGAAGGTGAAAGAATTGTGCTGCCCTAATGGTGAAAGAATAATTAGACAAATAACATTCTCTCTCTGGACATATTTAGTGGAAGAGTGAATCCAGAGAGAAGAATACTGTGCTGCTGGAAGTCAAGAAATTAAGTAAAATTTTTCTATCTAAAGATACCCCAAAATAAACATCGGAATATTTGTTGCTTTCAAGAAAGTCATCATTCTAAATTCATTCCTAGTTAGTTCTTTCTGAGCTACATAAAAATCTCATAGGGCTGATTCAGACAGATACTTTCTGATAAACGGCTCTAATACATAAGATTTCCATCAACTTCTAAACATAAGGAAGCACTAGACTCTGAGCTATATTACATTTTTGATGGAACATACAGACATCCAAACATGGAGAGAAGTGAGTGAGCTAGGCTGACTATGTAACTGGTAGATAAGAAGAAACATTCACCAGTACCCACATCTTAGAGTAAGAAGAAATCTAGAAAGAAATGTAAATATTAATTTTAATATAAATATTAGTAGTGAATAAATATGGTGGCTCAGAGACCAATATTAATTTTCAAGTTTCACCTCAATACTTGGGCAGAAAACTGATCTATATTAATCCCCTAAACTAATCTTGAAACGTCTGCACCCAAATCCCCATAATACTTGAATTTAGCTCCTTCCACGCTTCAGCTGATTTTTCATGAATTCATTTTGTCTCTCCTCATGAATCTATTCTCTCTCTCTCTCTCTCTCTCTCTCTCTCTCTCTCTCTCTCTCTCTCTCTCTCTCTTCTCCTGGGGGCTATTGTTCTACCCTATTTTTCTTTTGCCCAGCCATTTTGTGATTATCTTTTATTGACCAGGCAGAGAATTGATTACACAGACTTGAGACAAGTGATTCTTGACAGAAACATTACAGTGTTGTGTCCAGATTGAAATAAGATATTAGGGCAGAGAAATCAGCATTTTAATAACACAAGGATAACCTTTACACAGTATACAAAAACATTATGCCTATACACAGTCATATACTTAAATCTAGATATTTATTTGGTTGCATTCCACCCTCTTCCCCTTGCCATGAACATTCCAGGTAGGTTTCCCAGGCCTTGTTTAATATGACTTTGTATCTTTTGAGTAGATGGTATGTGGTAAAGAAAGTATTCAAAAGTCATCTTAAGTAATTGGAATTTCTGATAATTCAAGGTAGAAAAACCTCCTCACCTCTTTTCATGAGCTAAATCTTATTTATTATTTTTTGAAAGGGGATAGTATAATAAAATTGCTCCACTTTAACATGTACTTTATGAGATAGAGTGACATCTATGTTATTAGTGTGTCCTGCTGGTATGAGTAGAAGATGAGAAGTCAAACCTCAGACTTGCTCAGAACTTCTTGGAGTTTTGAATATGACCTTGTATCCCTCTAGTTGACAGTCTCAAGGTGATATTTTATGAAAGTGGTATAATCCATGGACTCTCCTAATATTTATTACTTGAAAAAAAAGTAAAAGTAGGATTTTCCCTTTTAATAGTTATCTAAACTTCTATGAGCAGGTATCTATAACACCAAATTTCTATCAGTGTTACAAGCAGCAGTGTTTCCCCCATAGCCTCAGTAGTTTTCTCTTTCTCAAGAAACACTACATGCTATCTATGCTGTTGGGAAAAGAGTTAATTGGATTAGTGTTACATTAAGTCTTCCTGGAGACATGGACAAAAGTCTACTCTCCAGACATGGAATAAAGGACAACAAATAAATGATCTCATCCAAGTTTAACTTGGTGAAGCAATAAATGAAATTGGATTATCTATTAAACTGTGGGTGAGGGAAACTTACAAGCAGCTACATTACTACAGAAAGGATTTCCCCCACCCAACTGGCAGTCACTTATGTATGCTTGGGAAGCAGCAAGCCTTGTAAGCGTTTCTCCCTAGGATGGAATTATAGGTAGGGTTTATCAGAGTAACCACAGCCAGTAAAATTTCAAGATAGCAAGAGCCTTATCACACTAGACGTTAGCATTCTACAACAACTAGTATATGTTTCTCTTTGACAATATGGGACTAACCTATATACATATTTGATGCATCAAGCACTTAATCCGCAATGTCTCTTTAAACGCTGTTGAAACAGGCTGAAGAGATATCTAAATGCTTATGAGACCAAGCTGCTCTTGCAGAGGACCAGAGTACAGTTCCCAACATAAATGTGGGGCATCTCACAATTGCCTGTAACTTCAGTTTCAGAAAATTCCAATGCCTTGAGGAGAACCTTCACTCATACATACACATAAATATATGAAAATACACACACACACACACACACACACATACACACACACACACACACACATACAAACATATACAAACACTTTTTAAAATAAAAATAAATCTTAAAAATTAAAAGCTGTTAACAAAAGCACACAGTAGCACAGTTAAGACCCTAATCCTCAAGATGATTAATCAGCAATAGAGTACTGTCTTTGTTGTTGTCGTTTGTTTGTGTGCTTGTTTGTTTTTTCTAGGTTAAACATTCCCAGCCATTGGCACATGACAGTTTTGTATTCTTTCAATATACTTCTTCCTCACAAATTATAACATTAATTGTACTAGTAAAGGACATTTTCACAAAAGTTCTTTTGCAGACAGTGTATGTTTTATTCGTGAAATGTAATCATGGTAGTTTGAAAGGGTTATATGTGGGAAGCTACTTCTGTGCCAGATAATAATCCCATGGACGTTTTGAGGGAAAGAGACCTTGGTACCGCTAGCTCCTGTTGTTTCACTTATGAATTTTATTACATTGTGGAAAGTAACATTCATTCATGGCAAGAAGTAGAATGGTTTGAGATTATGAGCACAGAAGATGCTGGAGTTGAGAATGGAGCAATATTGACTACTTTGGAATTCCTCCCTCTTATCCCTGGCATTTCATATCCATTAATACCAATAGCGTGAGAATTAAGTAACTACAATTATTGAGGCTGCAGGCATCAGAAGATACATGAATACTCTTTTCTGTTGTTTGTGTATTACTGAAGTGTTAATACTAGAGTATAATGAACACTAAAGGTTTGAAGACATACAACTTTCTTCTACATTTATTTGTTCTCTAATTTCATGGTAATGGTCAAGGTTTAAAGTCAATGAAACAACCTTGATTTTTTTCCCATGTAGCACCAGAGCTGGCTTTTTAGAGAAGTTCACCGAGTGCATCGTGGGATATAGTTTTTGTCTCTGAAAACCACATGAATGTATTCTCAGCACTTTTTACTTTTACTCATAACATTTCATCAAAACCATGGAGAACATATAACTTTTGTGATTTGATTTGAAGTGTGTCTTTAAAGGAGCCTCTGAAGATGGTTCAGGGACTTGTTAATGATTCCTAGCTAATGCTCCTAAAGGGCAATGTGAGTTCACTGTGGCTGGGAAAAATCTGCTTAAAAGTATAGACAAGAAAAATAACTATTGAATAGGATATTTAGAATGAAAAACTGGACACAAACTGTGCTCTCCACTTTGAAATAATACAAAGCACAGGAATGTGGATGGCCCTGTATAGCAAAAAGCAGACTGCTATGCCTTTTCACTGAAGATAATGAAAAGCCGACTATGAGTGCGTGTCGGGACCTCTTTGAAAATAGCATTTCTTCTGTACATCCTCAAGCACACTTACATCTCCTGGCCTTATCTGACACTGACCCAGTCTTCTAGGAAATGCTAGAATTGTACTATTTTTATACAACATGGCCATCTATCCTCAGTACTAGTGTGTAGCTCAGCAAGACAGAGCTGTGACCTTTTTCTTAGTGTTGCTGTTGAAACTATAGAGGATTTGAAATTTCCGTGAATCTAATCTGAGTAATCTCTTCTATAGCATTATCTTACTGCTTGACTTCCTGCTGTATATTTGTTTCTAAAAGGAAATAATGGATTTCAAATCCTTAAATATGAAAGTAACATTAGTTTACAGTGCAGATAACATCATTGATAACTTTGAATGTATATGTGGGGTAAAACTTTAAATGTTCATAGCCTATTCCATGCGATATCTCTAAATGAAAATTTTAATAAAACCTAATTTTTCACAAACTATAATTACTTTAATTATAGGATAATTATATAAATAATGCATTTAGATGTAGGTTTCAGTTTTCTTTGTTTTCTAAATATCATCTTTCACTGTTTTCAAATGTATAAACAGGAAATATTTGAGTTTAGATGAAGAGCAGGTGAACTGCCTGTGATACAAGCAGAGACAATCAAAGGATGATTAGGCTATTGAAAACTGCCTAACTAGGTGCTAATTTTTAAGTGAGCAGGTGTAGTTAGTTATTATAACTTTAAAATGAAAATATGTTGAATTAAACCAACCCTTCAACGTTAAAATAACATTAAAGGTCCAAATAGTACTGACTATACACAGAGGGTAATTCAGACATGAAGCATTCAGTCCTTCAGTATGAAGAGAGAGCTGTAGGTTTGTAATGGAATGCCAAATTGGTTTCAAAACATTTTATCAACTTTTAAACCATGTCTAAAGCATAATTAGTATGTCAAAATATTAACATTTTATTTATTGTTAGAGGATGATTAATTTTGTACAGTAATTGTATAAAAGCCACAACGATCTTACAATTACTTCAGGCAGAAGCCAATCAGTATTTTCATTCTCAGTTCAGCTGTTTCCTTATTGACACTGAAGAGCATTCAGGCACCCAGTTCTTGGAATGGGGCACAAAAACCTGATTCTGAATCAAAAAGGATGGTAAACTTGTGACTAAGTCAGAAACACTGCTATTCAAGGTGAAATGACACTCTTAATGCTCATTTATTTCACATATAACTGAACATGAAATAGAAAAAAGTTTAATTAAAATATATGCAACAAAATGAAATAAACTAATATAATATTTCATATGGGACAGTTTTTGACCCATTAATCAGTGGAGAAGAATCTAAATACTTTCTAAGGATCCAGGTGATGTTTAGAATATTTATAAGTTTACTAAATTTGTCTTTAGTGCAGAAAATTACACTTCAGTGTATGGAAAGAGCTTGAAATCTCTTGAAAAGTGAAAATATACTACCACAAATTTAAATACATAATAAATGAATCTGAATGATCTTGTGTAAACTACTTGAGTAGGTGTCTGGTATGGTATGGTACACTCAACTTCCAGCTAAGTCTAGTAAGCCTTCAAATGTTCCTTCAACTGCCCACAATCCATCTCTTCTCCTTAACTCATTAGAGATTATACAGTTCTTACTTTGCCTTCATCTTTAAACTATTTAAACTCTTCTCTAACAGCACTAATATGGGCTAGGCCTACTCAATGCTTCAATAATTTCCACAAGTATGTCAATTAAAAACTTTTAAAATTTTCTTGGTTGTATACAATGTACGTTGATCATATCCACCCTATTCTTTCTTCCTCTAACCCCTCTTATGACTCCACGTATCTCTTTCTTGACTTCATACCTTTATTATTTCCTATTATTAAATACCATGTTCAATAATTAGTGCTGATTATTGGTGCTTGGGTATGGGACCATCCACTGGGACACTGGCAACCTACTAACAAACACATCCCCAAAGACAGTTGCTTTACCACCCTTAGCAATCATTTAGTGTCCATACATTTTCTGTTATTGGTGGTTCTTTAGGAGCCCATCTACTATCCATCATAAACCTGTGAGTAGCCTGATACTATATAGGTCTTGTGCAAGCAACTTCACTGTTGTGTATTGACACAATGTCATGTCCAGAAGACAGCATCCCATAGCTCTCTGCCCTGCTGCCTGGCTTTTACATTATTTTTGCCTCTTCCATGATGTTCCTGACTCATGGAATAGGTTTCTGTGGATGGCAAATATAGTTGCACCACAGAAGGGATTGTATGTCTGATGTTATAATCCTGGTCAAAACCCCAAACCTAGGGAGACCATAGGCCCTTGGGGGAACCCGCTCCTGCTGTTTCTCTAAACAATAATGTTGCCAAACTGACTTCTAAACACTTATGTTAATGTCTATATATTTAGGCTTCTCATCATCTTTTTATTGAATATTTTATGTATTTCCATTTCAAATGTTGTCCCCTTTCCCGATTTCCCCTCTGGAACCCACCTCCTATAACCCTCCCCCTGCTTCTATGAAGATGCTCTCCCTCCCACCCTCCCACTCGCACCTCACGACCGTGACATTCCCTTACCCTTCGGCATCAGGCCTTCACAGGACCAAAGGCCTCTCCTCCCATTGATGTCCAACAAGACCATCCTCTGCTACATATGCTGCTGGAGCCATAGGTCCCTCCATGTGTATTCTTCGGTTGGTGGTTTAGTCCCTGTGGGCTCTGGAGGTTCTGGTTGGTTGATATTGTTGTTCTTCCTATGGGGTTGCAAGCCCCTTCAGCTCCTTTAGTCCTTTCTCTATATCCTCCACTGGGGACCCCGTGCTATTTTTTCAGTGGGTAATAGTTAATGCTATGAGTCTCCATAACAAATGAATTATTTAAAGAACCTCTTGATGCCTGTCCCAATTATTACTAGTCTCTAGAGTATTAAATTTGACCCTAAATGGTTTTTGTGAATACAATGCCTATGAATAAAAATAATTTATGGATGAGTGTTTCAAATACATTTTTGGTACGGTTTGTTTTTGTTCTTTGTGTGTGTGTGTATACAATTGATAAAGAATTTTCTAGAAGAATCCATACTGATACTATAACCTATCTTATATTAACCAAGACTGAAAAAAAGATGTCAGTAATACACAAGTTTACATTAGGCTAAAATTACTTTTCATGCTCAAGACTGGTATTATGAATATAACAAATAAATCATAGAAGAGTTCTACTTTTCATGCTAAAAGTTCTGCCATCGATGTACATGAATGTATCCCCTTAATATTATTCAAGTACTACCATATGTATATCCTTAATATATATCTAAGAAAACCTAAGGGGTTAGAGTTCCCAAACTTAACCAAAGAATGTTTTTTATACATCTGGATCATATATACATGGTACCAAAGAAATAAAAATAGATAACTGGATATTAATTCAAATAAACCTCACTCTGTGAAGAAATTTTATTTTTTCCCACTTCTACATTTATCTTATCACTTCTTTTATACTTTTCAATTCTAATGTCTTAATGCATAGTTTAATTATTTTATTTCTGCTTCCTACTTCTATCAAGATTAATTCAATATAGAGATTCTCATATATTAATCTATTAACTGAAATTTCCTGAGAATTAATTGAATTGGAAAATTAATATATTTGCAAATTCTCACTTTAGTTACTTATGTGTTCAGAGACATTGTGTGGCATTTTCTTTTTCACAAAAATTAAAGATGATATTAAAGGTAATCATTCTCATTTTTTTGTTACATTGTCTGGTTTTTAAAATTACTTTTATTTTTTCACAGTCCAGACACTGTAATCTTTATACTTTATTAAATTATTTTATTTGTTAATATTCCAAAGTTGTCCCCCTTCCTGGTCCCTCCTCCCTGAGTTCTTCACACCATCCTCTCAGCCTCCACCTCAAAGAGGGTGTTCCCTCACTAGCCCTCCCACCCTTACCTCACCCCCACCAGCATCTCTCTTCCCTGTGGCATCAATGGCAACCTATATGTTAGGAAAAGATCTTCACTAACCCTACATCCAACAGAGGGTTAATATCCAAATTATAGAAAAAACTCAAGACGTTAGACTCCAAAAAACCAAATAGCCCAATTTAAAAATGGGGTACAGAGTTAAACAGAAAATTCTCACCAGAGGAATCTCAAGTGACTGAGAAGCAATTAAAGAAGTACTCAGCATCCTTAATCATCAGGGAAACACATATCAAAATGACGCTGACATCCCACCTTACACCAATAAGAATGGCTAAGATCAAAACCTCAAGTGAAAGCACATGCTGGCAAGGATGCAGAGAAAGAAAAACAGTGCTCCATTGTTGGTGAGATCTCAATATAGCACAACCACTTTGGAAATCAATCTGGCAGTTCCCCAGAAAATTGGAAATAAATCTACCTAAGGACCCAGCTATACTCCTGGGAATATACCCAAAAGTTCCTCCACCATAACACAAGGACACATGCTCCACTATATTCACAGCAGGCTTATTTGTAATAGCCAGTAGCTGGAAAGAAACCAGACGTCCCACAATGGATACAGAAAATGTCGTTCGTTTACACAATGGAATACTATTCAGCTGTTAAAAATCATCATGAATTTTGTATGCAAATGGATGGAACTAGAAAATTTCATTCTGAGTGAGTTAACCCAGACATGAAAGGATATGCATGGTATGTACACACTGAGAAGTGGATATTAACCAAAAAGTTCAAATAATACATACCCATGATACAACTCACAGACCAAAGGAAGCTCAAGTAGAAGGAAGACTCAAGTGTGAAATTCACTTAGAAGGGGGTCAAAATAATCATGAAAGGCAGAGGGAGTGGGGAAATTGGGTGGGAGAGCAGAGGGGGAGGAGAAAAGGAGAGGCAGGATCAGGTGTAGGGAGAGACAGGAGTGACACCCAGAAGGAAAGAAGAATATATTGAAATATGCAGCAGTGGGCCTTAGGTGGTAGAGGAATCCCAGAGACCTGGAATGTGAGAGGTTACCAGGACTCAATGGGGATGACATTAGCAGAAATGCCCAATGGTGATTCCACTGTTTATTCCTTTATCATTTATTTCTTAACATATATTGAACATTGATGGATTTTTAATAAGTATATTAAAAAACATAGTTTGCAACTGTAATTCAATAGAACTTAAGCTTAAAGAGGACAAATACTCTGACCAGAAAATGCAAAAGGTAAGTGCTAACATGGTTTTATAGTGACATAGAACTAAACTCTCATTGTTCTTGCTTCCTTTTTCTTGCTGTAATAAAACACTGACCAAAGCACTCATTAACAGAGTGGATTGATTTGACTTACAATTCTAAGTCCCATTCCTTCACTGACGAAGATCAGGATAGGAATTTTAGCAGAAGTTTGAATCAAAAACCATGTAAGGATTTTCCTTTTTGACTTGCACACTGGTTTGCTAGTGGCTCACAGGTTCATGCTTAGCTCCCTTCCCTATACAGCCCTGGACCACCTACCCTAGGAAGGGCAGAATCCTCATGGGATTAGGCCCTTTTTCATCAATTAATGAGCAAAACAATATCCCCATAGAAACTAGAAAGAGGCCAATCTGATATAGGGATGTTTCAATTGAGCCTTTCATTTCTGATGAGTTTATGCTGTGTCAAGTTTACAATTAAAAGTACTTGGGACAACTGTGTGATATTATCACTGTTTAATTTTAAACATTCCAAAATAATTATTAAATGTACTGGTGATATTATAATTGGGAAGACTCACTGAAAAAAACTCCATGAAACAAGCACGTGACAAACATATGAATCTTTATAGCCGATTTTGAGGTTCCGTTGAAAGATCAGATCAGATTATCAGAACGGTTGTTAAGCAACCACATTTGCTTACACTCCCTACTACTCCTTATGCCACATTCCTTGTCTACAGCTTTCCTTCATATATAATACGTTTTGTAAAAGTCGTACCTTGTTTCCTTATGCTTGATAAAGGCTTCCCTGGAATCACTCCACTTTTATGTTTCCCAAGAGGATTTGATTTTTTTTCCCCCAAAATTCCTGCTCAGTAGCAGAACTATTAAATTATTTTCTTTTTAAGCTTAGTTTATTTATTTTATTTTTATGATTTTATTTTACTTGTGCCTTTATTTAAGAGATGTCTTACATATCAAAGTAACTGGATTTATTTATACAACCTTGATATTAATTGTCACTTTGTCCTGTAAAATGAATATATTTTGGTTCCAGGGAAAACGCTGTTCAAATCTAAGTAGAACCAGGTGGGCCTCCAATGCCTGACATTCTTGTCCTTGGAAAACTAAAATGAAAGGGTATCTGTGAATTAAAAAGCAGTCTGGGCAACATAACGAGTTTCAACATAACCTGAACTATGGAAAAAGATTCTTGTTTTGAAAAGCAAACAATCAAAAATAATTAAAAATTGGATTATGTCTTATTAGGTACTTATTTGAATTTACTTATAATTAGTAGTCCATATTTTTTATTGAAATTTTGAGGAATTACCTGAAAGACAATATTAAGAATAAATTTTGAAAACCATTTCCTATGTCTCTATCCATATGTGTCTATCTATTGTTCTATCTATCATCTACCTATCTTTTGTCTGTATATGGATTTATCTTAAGAGAACTTTTTGAGAAATAATATCTATTAAGGGAATTACAGTAATCTCAGGTTTTGTATATCAATGACTGCTTTTAATATGTGATAAATATATTTGTTTATATTTTTTTCAAATAATGCAATCACAAGAAGCCTACTCTTGGAATACTTTCATTTCTATACTCTCATTGGAGAAAGCCAGTGTTTGAGTTAATTACATAACTACAACAGCTTGATTTCTTATTTGAAAACATTTTTGCAGAAGAACATTACAAAGCGCTTTGTATGATGAAGTAATGCTGCTCCTGAGCTCTCACATTCTAGGGACCCTATAATAGTCCACAGCCAGCTAGTGTCTTGGCTGTATAAATAGACCACTAATCACCAAGAGGCAGGAAAGCTGGTTAACATTAGAATTTAAGATATAGCTATATACTTGTATTTTTGTTGGAGTCCACTACAACATGATTCTTACGTACATAAGCATCAACTTGAAACATGATCTGAACTAAAAAGAAACCATACGATAAGACTGCTTATTTATTGCTTATTCTTCAACAGTCTGTTGAGACATCACTATATTGGCACGTTGGTAATCTTTCCAAATCTGTTAACATGGAAGAGTTACTCCAAAGTCACAGAGAGGAATAAGAGAGTTCTTTACCTATAACTTGCTACCACGAAGCAGGTGGCTATTTTTAAATCCCACATTCAAAGTTATGAGGTTGTCAAGTTCTTGTTGATTTGCTTTTTTTGATGTGCACCTAAAGGGGGGAAATGGGCAGTTTGGTACTGTTTTGTTTTGAGAAAACTTTAAATAAGCTTTTTCTTATTTTCTTAAATATATCAACAAATTTCTTTGCTTTTACATGTTTGTGTTTACAATTTGAATTCATTTTCTTACAGTTTACAGTCTCCATTTAACCACTTTTCATAGACCAGTATTTTCAATTTCTTAAATCCCCTATCACTAATCATAACCCCAAACTCCATTTTTGGATCACATATCACATGATAAGAGTTAGTCATATATTTGTTTAACAAATACTCAACACAAACAACTTAAAAGGAGGACAGGATTTTCTTTGGCTCATGGTTTCAAAGGTTTTATTTCACAGTTCATATATATGTTTGTGATGAGTCAGAGTATCAGTGTTTGGAGTTGCACCCATGATAAGGCAAAGAATCATGGTGTTTGTTTTATACACACACACACACACACACACACACACACACACACACACACACACATCCATATTATGGCATAGAAGCAGGGTGTTTGATGAATGGGATGTGATGAAGCAGAGAGTTATGGCATTTGAATGTAACAGAGGAAACTCTTTACTTCATGGCAGTTAGGAATATGAAAGGAAAGGAAAGATCTGAGATGGCATGTTACCTTCAGGAGTATATTTGTAGACACAGTCAATGCCAGGTATTCTGCTCTCAGATTTTCTTTCTATCTCCTTCTCTCTGTTCCTCAAGACCCGATCCTTCAGTTTCATATCTATCACTGCAACAGATAACCATTTGTAGCTTCCATATTCCCTGTTCACATCTATGGATCCTATAGACCATCCCCTCCTAGCCTCCCTCCTCCAACACATGTTATATTCCAACCTCCAACAACAGCCATTGCCTGTGCAGATACAAAGTAACATACAACCATAAAACGTGCAGAATATCTAGATCAGAAACAGAATTCTACTACTACTAGAATTATCTAAAACCCAGAAGCCTAGATGCCAGGTTAAAAACATAATCAGTAACAGTCAGTACAGTATGCCTCCACTAGAGCCCAGCCATGCTACCAGAGCAGGCTCTGGATATTCCAACATAGCTGAAATACAAGAAAAAAACCTTAAAACCAATTATGTGAAGATAATAGAGGACCTTATAAAAATGAATAAACCCAATACAGAAGTTTAGAAAAACACAAAGAAACAGTTACAGAAAACAAATAAATCTCTTGAAGAAATTTAGGACAATACCACCAAGCAACTGGAGAAAATGAATAATAAGTTCCTTAAAGAAAGCCAAAAAAACCCAAAAGCCTAACTACAAAATAATACAACCAGTTCAAACACCTAAAAATGGGAATAAAAGCAAAAAATAATGATAAAAAAAAACCAGAAAAAAATCCAAAATGAAGAAATAAACGACAACTTAAAACCCCCACATTAATTCCCACTGAGGGAATTATGGAAATGGAAAATTTAGGAGTCTGAACAAGAAGTACAGACACAAGCTTCACCAAAATAATACAAAAGATAGTCAAAATAATCTAAGGCATTAATGATACGAAAGAAGACATTGATATACTGGTCAAACAAAATATTAAATATATATAAAAAATCCTGTCACGAAGCTTCCAGGAACTCTGAGATAATATGAAAAGACCAAATCTAAGAATAATATGTATAGATGAAAAAGAACAATCCAAGCTCATATTCCCAGAAAATATTTTCAGGAAAATGATAAAAGAAAATTTTATAATGGAAAATAGAAGATTCCTATGCAGGTATAAGAAGCATACAGAATACCAAATATATTGGATCAGAAAAGAAAGTCTCCTCTCCCCTTAATAACCAAAATATTAAACATATAGAGGAAAGACTATTAAAAGCTCCAAAGCAAAAAACAAAAACAAACAAACAAACAAACAAACAAAAAGCCATATATGAAAGCAACCCTATTAGAATTACACATGGCTTCTCAGTGGACATAGGAGGATCAGGACAGATGTGCTTTAGACTGTAAGAGAACACAGACTGCAACCCAGACTATTACACCTAGAAAAACTTTCAAGTAGCACAGATGGAGAAAATAAGATATCTCATGATAAAGTTATATTTAAATATTATTTATCTCTAAATCCTGCCTTTCAGAGAAGGTGCTAGAAGAAAATCTCTAAATTAAGGAGGTTAACTACACTCATGAAAATATAAAACAAAGGACACAAACACTACTATCATAACCAGAAACACTACCATCACCACAAACAATAACAAAATAACAGGAAGCAACAGTCATTGGTCATGGGTAGTTCTCAATTTAAATGGCATAATTTTCTCAATAAAAAGACATAAATTAACAGACTGGATTGGAAAACAAGATTGATCCACTTGCTGAATCCAAAAACTACAGTTTAACATCAAGGAAAAAAAAACTACCTCATGGTAAAGATATTGAAAAAATATACCAAGCACATTGACATAAGAAGCAAGCTACTTTAGTCATTTTAATCTCCAACAAAAAAGACTTCAAACAAAAACAAATTACAAGAGATGAGGAAGGACACAACATACTCATCAAAGAAAAAAATCCACCAAGATTATGTTTCAATTCTTAACATCTATTTCCCAAACACCCTCACCCATTGATAGTGGGAGTCTTCACCTCTTCACTCTCACCCACGGACATGTAATTCAGACAAAAACAGAAATGCTGGAGTTAAAAGACATTATAAATCAAATGGACCTAGCAGATATGTACAGAACATTTTACCAAAATACACTGTATGGTATTGCTACTGGGACAGGCATGTAGATCAATGGAATAGACTTGAAGCCCCAGAAATGAACCAACACACCTATGGTCACTTGATCTTTGACAAAGGAGCTAAAACCCTCCAGTGGAAAAAAGACAGAATTTTCAACAAATGGTGCTAGTTCAACTGGTGATCAATATGTAGAAGAATGCTAATTGATCCATTCGTATCTACTTGTACAAAGCTCAAGTCCAAGTGGATCAAGGACCTCCACATAAAACCAGATACACTGAATCTAGTAGATAAAAAAGTGGGGAAAAGTCTTGAACAGATGAGCACAGGGGAAAAGTTCCTGAACAGAACAACAGTGGCTTTTACTCTAAGATCAAGACTCAACAAATAGGACCTCATAAAATTGCAAAGCTTCTGTAAGGCAAAGGACACTGTCAGTAGGACAAAATGGCAGCCAACATATTGGGGAAATATCTTTACTAATCCTACATCTAATATAGGGCTAATATCCAATATATACAAAGAACTCAAGAAGCTAGACTCCAGAGAACCAAATAACTCTATGAAAAATGGGGTACAGAACTAAAAAAAGAATTCTCAAATGAGGAATATCTAATGGGAGAGAAGAACCTAAAGAAATGTTCAACATCCTCTGTCATCAGGGAAATGACAACCCTGAGATTCCACCTCACACCAGTCAGAATTGTTAAGATCAAAAACTCAGGTGAGAGCAGATGCTGGGGAGGATGTGGAGAAAGAGGAATACTCCTCCGATGTTGATGGGATGGTAAGCTGGTAAAAAACACTCTGGAAATCAGTCTGGCAGTTCCTCAGAAAATTGGACATAGTACTACCTGAGGACCCAGCTATACCACTCCTGGGCACATATCCAAAAGATGTTCCAAGATATAACAAGAACACATGCTTTACTATGTTCACAGCAGCTTTATTTATAATAGCCAGAAGCTAGAAAGAATCCAGATGTCCCTCAACAGAGGAATGGTTACCGAAAATGTGCTACATTTACACAATGGAGTACTTCTCAGCCATTAAAAACAATTACTTCATGAAATTCTTAGGCAAATGGATGGAACTAGGAAATATCATCCTGAGTGAGGTAACCCAAACAGAAAAGAACGCACATGCTAGGTACCTACTGATAAGTGGATATTAGCCCAAAAGCTCGGAAAACCCAAGATACAATTCATAGACCACATGAAGCTCAAGAAGAATGAAGACCAAAGTGTGGGTTCTTCGTCCCATCTTAGAAACAGGAACAAAATACTCATGGGAGTAGGTGGAGACAGTGTAGAGCAGAGACTGAAGAAAAGGCCTTCCAGAGACTGTCCCACCTGGGGATTCATCCCATGTATAGTCACAAAATCTAGACACTATTGTGGATGCCAAGAAATGCTTGATGACAGGAGCCTGATATAACTGTCTCTTGAGAGGCTCTGCCAGAGCCTGACAAATACAGAGGTAGATGCTCACAGCCAACCATTGAACTCAGCACTGGGTCTCCAGTGGAGGAGTTAGAGCAAAGACTGAAGGAGCTGAAGAGGTTTGCAACCCCATAGAAGGAACAACAGTATCAACCAACCAGACTTCCCAGAGCTCACAGGACAAAACCAATAACCAAATTGTACACATGGAGTGACACTTGGCTCCAGCTGCATATATAGCAGAGGATAGCTTTGTAGGGGATCAATGGGAGGAGAAGCCTTCTGTCCTGTGAAGGTTTTATTCTCCAGTGTAGTGGAATGTTAGGGTGGGGAGGCATGAATGGGTGAGTGTGTGGGAGAGCACCCTCATAGAAGCAGAGGGAGAGGGAATGAGATAGGAGGTTTCAGGGGGGGAAATAGGGAAGGGGATAACATTGAAAGGTAAATAAAGAAAGTATCATTTCCCTTAAAAAAAAAGAATAGTATTAAATAGGAAGTTAAAATGTGAAAAAAATATTAACTCCTTCTTAGTACCTCATGGAACTTTCTCCAAAACTGAACACATGCACTAACACAAAGCAAGTCTTCATGAATATAAAAAAATGAAATAACTCTCTAATTCTTGTCAGACATTCATGGATTAAAGATGAACACCAAAAACAATAGAAAAAACAAAAAGCTTATAAACTCATTGAAAATGAAAAAGTCTCTATTGATTGAAGAATGGATCAATCAATCAATCAATCAATCAATAAGTCTTTCTAGAATTCAATGAAAATGAATACACAGTATACCCAAACTTACAGGAAACAAGGAGAGCTGTGCTAATAAGAAAGTTATTAGTACTAAGTGCCTTCATTATAAAACAAAACAAACAAACAAACCAAAAACATGAGAGAGACCTCGTACTAGCAACTTAACAGCACACCTGGAGAGTTCTACAACAAAAAGAAGTAAGTATAATCCAGAGGAATAATCAGCAAGACTTAGGCCTGAAATCAAAAAAATAGAAACAAAGAGAACAATACAAAAATAAATAAAAATAAAATAAAACAAAAAACAAAGCATCATTGACAGAAGGATACAATGATGGAAATGAAAACAAGATAGACAAACACTTATCCAAAGTAAATAAAAGAATCAGAGAATATTCAAATGAACAAAATTTTAGATATGAAAAGGGAGACACAACAGAAACAGGGGATATCAGAGAATCATAAGGACTTACTTTAAAAACCTGTACTCCACAAGATTAGAAAATTTAATGATAATTTTCTCAAAAGGTACAACTTACCAAAATTAAATCAATATCAGACAAACTATTTAAATAGACCTCTAACTCCTACTGAAATAGAAATAGCTATCAAAAGCCTCCACCAAATCTCTAGCCATGTGCTTTTAGTAATTATATCAGACTTTCAAAGAAGAGTACAACTTCTTTTCACTTCTACTTCTCAAATTATTCCAAGACATAGACACAGTAGGAACATTGATCAACACATTTTATGAGATCACAGATACTCTGATACCCAAATAATATAAAGATGCAACAAAGAAAGAGAATTACAAGCTGATTTCCCTCATGAACATAGTTGCATAGTACCCAGTAAAACACTTGGAAAAGGAATCTAGAAAGACATCAAAAAATCATTCACCTTGATTAAGAAACCTTTATTCCATAGATTCAGGGATGGTTCAATATATGAAAATCATTTACTATACTACTATAGAAACAAACTGAAATTTAAAGACCACACCATTATCTCCTTAGTTGCAGAAAAGGCCATAAAATCTAACAAGACTTCCTTCCTAGAGTTACTAGAGATACAAGAGACATACTTAAACAAAGTAAAGGCAATTTACAGCCAGCCTATATCCAACATCAAATTTAATGGAGAGAAATTCAGAGCAATCCTACTAAAATCAGCAAGGTTATTCATGCTCTTCATTTCTATTCAATATAGAATTTGAAATTTTCATTAAAGCAATAAGACAACTGAAGGATATCAAGAAGATAAAAATTGAAAAGGAAGTCAAAATACCTTTATTTGCAGATGATATGTTATTATACGTAAATGGACCGAGAAAGGCCACCAGCAAACTCATACAGCTGATAAACACCTTCAGCTAAATGGTATGATATAAGATTTACTAAAAATAAAATCAGTATTTTTTATATACAAAAATGACCTGAACTGAGAGAAAAATCAGCAATACAACACTTTTCACAATATCCTCAAATAGTGTAAAATATCATGGGGCAACTCTAAGTAAGAAAGTGAAATAATTTGTATGATAAAAACATCAAATCTTTGAAAATAATTAAAGAACTTGTGAGTAGATGAAAAGATCTCACATGCTTATGAATCTGTATGATTAAAATAGTAAAAATGGCCACCCTATGGAAAGCAATCTACATATTCAATCAAACCCCCATCAAAAAACCAACATAATTTTTACAAACCTTGAAAGAAATTCTCGACTCCAAAAAAAATCCAGGAATGCTAAAACATTTCTGAACAATAACGGAACTTCTGGAGGTAACACCATCCCTGATTTCACACTGTAATATAGACCTATAATAATAAAATCCATATAGTAATGGCATGGAAACCGTCAAGTTGAGCAATGTAACTGAATTAAAAGCCCAGGTATAATTCCAAATATATATATATATATATATATATATATATATATATATATATATATATATGGATTCCTGAATCACAGATATGATTCCAAATATATATGAACTCTAGAGTTTTACTAACGAATCTAGAAATACACACTGGAAAACAATCAGAATCTTCAACAAATATTCCTGGTCTAACTGGAAGTCTACATAAAGAAGCATGCAAATAGATCTTTATTTTTTAGCCTAGTATATATTCTCTTAAAAGTAGATATTAGCCATTAAGTAAATGATAACCCAGCTAAAAGAGGTAAACCTGGAGATATCAGAAAAGCCTAGGTCAAATGCATGAATCTCCCAGAAAACAGAAAATATAGTAGATTTTGTATGCTAACTGCAGACTGGGAACTGGGAACAGAGTTATCCGGCATGTGGGGAAGATGAAATGGGAGAAAGTCTGGTAAAAGAGATGGTTGAAATTGGGGAGCATTTGGGGGTGATTATGGAAACCTCATGTAGTGGAAACATCTTGAGATCTATGGAGATGATCCTACTAAGCATTCCCGGTAATGGTGGATAACAAGTCCCAGCTGGCCGTGCCTGGTAGTCAGGCAAGGCTTCAAGTGAAATAAAAGGGTTCTATTCAAGTGCATTGTTGTTCAACATGACTCCCACGGAAATCTCCAAACATCCTAAGCTGTTAAAAGACAACACATTGGGCTGGAGAAATGGCTTAGTAGTTAAGAGCACTAACTGATCTTCCAGAGGACCTGAATTCAATTCCCAGCAACCACAAGGTGGCTCACAACCATATGTAATGGGATCGGATGCCCTCTTCTGGAATGTCTGAATATAGCTACAGTGTACTCATACATATATAAAAAAATAAGTAAATCTTAAAAAAAAAAAAAAAAAAAAAAAGACAAAGCATTACTCTTGGGGACCCCATTGCTAAGTGTAATATCTATATAACTCATTTAACCTAGAGAGTTAAGCTGGTGCCCACATGCAGCCTTTACTACTGCCTTCTAGACTCCCCCTGCCACACACAACACCACTGGAAACCATGTCACTGTCCATGGACTGTATTGCTTCTGGAAGCCATATTGAGGTCTGATGGGGTCTGAATTATGTTCTAATCTTTTTGGTGTTGGAAAGTATTCTGCAGGCTAACACCAGCCCAGATACAAAACCTTTGACCTATAATCTTTCCTGCCTGCAAAATATGATAGAACAGTGGTGGTACAGAATTTTTGGAAGTAGTCAACAAATGTCTTAACATAAGGCTCAGTGCATGAGAAGGAATCTGTGAAGATACCAATACCTGAAACTACTTGGGCAATCAAGACCCAAAGACTAGATACCACAGAGACCTAGGATAAAACAAAACACAAGGTATTCAGGACCAAAGCACATACTGTACTTGATGCTTAATTTTATTTTTCATGAATGTTTATTTCATACAATTTACAAACAATCAGACTCTTTTTGCTCTCTGCCTATTTTTAATCATCTTTTCCACCTCTTCCTCTGCTTTTCACAGAAACCCATGAGTCTCATGGCTATTGGGTAAACTGGAAGTCTGAATTGAGTTAAAAGTAATTCTAAATACAAACTACATCTAAGGTATCAAACATATAATAGGAAAAATAAAATAAATTATCATATTAATTATGGTTTATTTTCATTACTTATGGTACCTATATTCTATTTCATCTCCAGGAACTCCAAATGCACAAATACTAAAAAGTTGTTCCCAGGGCAAGTGTAAAGTCACATTCGTCTGGCTACAGCATTCATCAACAGATCAATAGATAATCTTATCCTATTTTGTGTATATTCTTGTTTAAAGGGTAGATATAGATAGAGACATAGATATAGATATAGATAGATGATAGAGATTAGATAGATGATATAGAGATGATTAGATAAGTATAGAGATATATTAGATATAGATAAAGAGATAAATACATATAGACAGATGATAGACAGACAAAGACAGAGATTATAGCTAGCTAGCTAGATATATACATACATACATAGATACATACATAGATAAATAGATACATAGATAAATATACATTTATGGCCCAAGGCACTATGGTTAAAGGCTACATGACATTTTTTAACAATTTTTTTCCCGGGAATATAAGTCCCAGACCCGTATGTTAACAAACACCAGGCAACCTGTCAGCATTATGCTTGGAAGGTGGGACATAAGAAGCATTGGTATCATCAAGAAAAAGCATAAAGTTTCAAAACTAAACTAGAGTGTGGACTCAACCAGGCCACAGACAGGACAGTGACTTATCATATGAACTAGCACTGAAAGGCAGAGCATCTTTATCTGTTACCTTAGTTGTAAACTGCCACCCAGGTTCTCCTTTCCTGCCCATTGCCCTTTGCAGTACAATCTTTCTGAGTTTGATCATCACCTGGGCATCTTGAGAGGGGAAAGTGGGTCAAGACTGGTAAGGAAGAGAAGAGGCTTCAGGTGGCTCTGAGCATTATGAGAAGAGACACCCAGGAGACAACATGAGTAAGAAAGCTTGTTTAATGGGGGAAACAGCTACTTCAGTCTTTAGTAGACGGATAGAGTCTTTTTGGGTGAGCATATATCATTGGCCCAAGAAGGATGCTTGGGATGCCTCCTTTGCATAAGGAGGAATTCCATGACCTTATAATGGAAGAGGATGTTTAACCTGGCTACCAACCTCCTCCAGGGGACAAAGTTTGGACTGCAGGAATACAAGTGCAAGGTCAGGCAGACCCAGAGGTGGAGGTGGATGTTGGGTGGGGAGGTGCTACTCTTGCTAATCTCGGGGAGAGATTCTCAGGCGTGGATAAGCCTTGACCCTACTCTTTTTCAAGCTACATGGTCCCAACACTCCCCAGTCCAACAGGGAACATAATTTTCTAGGCATTCAGTTATTGTCTAGTTGGCTCAAATCTACAGCTGACTACTAAGCATTTATTATGATTATGGTGAAAAATAACTATCAGCAAGATAACGAACCCTCAAATAGGGAATCTGTCAATCATGGAGATGGCCTACATTTTCCACTGATTATGTGTTGAAATGATAATATTCTAGATGTATTATTTGAATCTCTCACTAGAAAAAATTGTAATGCTTTAAGTGTGTGGGTTAAGCAAAATATGCACTAAAATAATGTATTTTTCATATTTTTTCACCATTTTCATGCAGATACTACAAATTTTGTGAATATATGTGGGGTTCTCATGGCTGCTGCTCTTTATTGATGAGACAGTACTTTTATAGGGAAAGGAGTGCGACAGGACTGAATACTTGCCATTGACTGTCTGTCTTGTTCTCATGACTAGATAACATGTATTTAGCAAAGACATCTCATACGTTAGTTTCAGGCTTGCTTGATTGGCTGTTTCTCTTACATTGATTATCTGCACTACATAGAGTCCAAACCAAATATGGATAGATATTCTATTACACTTATTCTAGAAAGAAGCTGTGGAATATGGGGCTGGAAAGAAGGCTTGGTGGTTAAGAAAATTGGCTGCACCTGAAGAGGACCTAGGATCAATTTCTAGAACCTGGATAACAGCTCACAACTATAACTTGAATTTCAGAATACCCAACATTCTCTTCTTCTTTCTGTGGCCTCCAGGCATGCCAGGGGTAAAGAGACTACATATAGCCAAAATGTCCATTTGTGTAAATAATTCAAAATTATTTTTAAATAATCTGCAAATTAATATAAACTAATGTTTTCTAGAAGAAGAAAATTTGACATTTTATGGTGCACTAAGGACAGAATGTGATTTGTGACCTGTCCAAAGATCCCCCTGTCCCTCTTTCAGATATCAAGACCTTATGCAGGAAATTTGTTTTTAATTTCTTTAAAATGGTTGATATCAAAAGTCACCATGCTTCTCTTGACTTTTTCATATTGCTGAGTGTTTCCACAGCCATTTGTAAATATTCCATGATGTATGAACATAAGGAAGAAGTTACTTCATTACATAAAACTTAAGATACAAGTAGCTGATGTGCAAGGACAGTACACTGAGTCTCACAGTTACTTTATTTATAGTGCTTTTTTTGTTTAATTATAAGCATTATGAATTATAGGTACTGTAAAGAGGGTGACATATTTTGGGCATAGATTTTGATTTCCTCTTTTCACGGATCGTCCCAGGGTCAAAAGCACACTATAATTAGTGCTCCCACCTATCTCTGTATAACCCAACATGACTCCAACATGTACCAAATTTGAAATTACTCAAATCTCATAAATATAAAAATAAAAGAAATCAATCTTGAATAGAGCTTCATGAGGTATGTATATGCATTTACTGACAAAACTTTTTTGGGAGTGACAGTAGCACCATACTGAACAGGGCATTTCCTACCAAGCACTTTTGAGCTTACAGTGCTCAGAAAGGATCCATTTCTCCGTAGTGTTCTACTTAAATACTGTGTCAGTGACACTGCAATAAACCCATCAATATGATATATAATATAGATGTTATTGCACATAACAGAAAGCATCCATTGGGCTTAATGTACTTTTGTTGCCTGCATTCTGGCACCAAGAAGATATAAGTGTGGTTTAATGTATTTCCTCTTAAAGGTCCAATGTAGCCTCATGCTTTACTTTTTGTATAAGGTTTAGTGAGCAGCTCCCTTTTAGTAGCTGACTTCTATATCCTCCCCAGGACCCCTGATAGTTCTAATTACAAATTGCACACTTTTCTCTTCGTTTTTTGCTGTTCTTTGCCACTGCTTTGCTCATAGACATTTAAACAGTGGAAGCTGTTTATAGTTCATTAAACACTTTAAGTTGTTCTAAACTTTTATCCTTTTTATGTATTTCCATATCATTGCATGCTGTGCAACACAATTCAAAAAGAATCATCAGATATGCACACTATTGTGAATAGAACCAAGTAATTCACATGAGTCACAGATTCTGATGATATACTATGTTTCATAGGGCATTTGGCATGATATGTTTAGACTTTTATGCTTCTGAAGAAAACATTCCATGTTTCATTCTAAAGCAGTAATTTTCTTTACTTCTTAAATACACACACTAGCCAAAAGGAGTATTAGCTCAGATGATGATATGATATAGCACAGGAAATGTGTCTGTGGGAAACCTATACACTTTCATTTATTACCACAATAGGAGAAGATATAGTAATTTCTCCAACAAATGACCCATTAGGATGGTACAACTGTCTAATGAAAGAGTTATTTGTATTCAGACAACCAAGGAGAGTGAAAGAGACAATAATGGGAATAGAAGGAAGGGATCACATTGGTTTTGGAGTTTTTGTTTGTTTTTGTGGGGTTGATTTGTTTTGTTTTGTTTTGGTTTACTTTTTATTTTTATTTTTGGACTAGGCACACTGGGATTGCTGTTTCTTGAAGTTCTGGAGAAGGTTTTGTATAAGCCACTGTACTAGAAGACTATCTAGATGAAGGTAAATTGCTTTCACTTCTAAAACCATTACAATCATCTTGTGAACATAGTTACATATCTATTGTTTCTATTTTAGATATTTTAGTCGATCAAACAATTGAAAAATGTTCCTACATCACATTTCTATTAGCTTATGAGGAAAGATTACTTTAAACCATCACAGGTCCATGCTTAGAACATGGCTCTTCAATAGAAATGAAAGTAAACTCCCAAGAAACCAAATTTAAAACAGGAAGAACAATGTAGGAAAAAGTAGTTTCCAATTAACATTTCATTTTCTAATGATTGTTTTAAGGGCCTCCAGAAGAAGGAGTTAATGTTTGAGGGATATTAAAGTGCTGTTATGACAACACCTGAAGAGAACAGGCTCATCTCAGGATGTACTCTTTTAATAGACTAAAAAGGAACCAAAATTGTGTCTGTTTCTGTCCAATTCCCAGTGCAATAGTCTTTCTTCCCTCCATTTTAGTTACTGCCCCTGATTATTGTGAGATCAAGTGATCGCAGAGTAAGTCAATAAATAGACATATGATAAAAATTATGCACATAAAAATATGTCATCTAGGCTCACAAGTGGAACCCGGAAATCAGAGAACACTGAGGCAATGCTTATAGCTGTTAGCAAGCAATAAATAAATGGGCACGTTTTTCTTTCATTTGAATTGTATTGGCATGTGCACAGTACAAGCCTGATGACATCATAGGTATGTTGTATTCATAGAAGGATGACCCAAAGCTAAAAAAATTCATTTATTTTGAAATTTACTATAGAATATAATTCAGACAATATTTTCTTCAGGAATTTGAACACTTTATTTCTATACTCGTAATTTCATAATTTATGTGAAAATCTTATGATTTTTGTCTCATACTTTCTATTTATAAAATGATAAAGTTGTATCTAACTCCTAGCAACAAAAAAGGCAATTAATACTTTTTAAAAGGTAATTCTGCAAACCATAAAATATGGAAATCAATCTGGTAGTTCCTCAGAAAATTGGACATAGTACTATTTGAGGACCCGGCTATACCACTCCTGGGCATATAGCCAAAAGATTCTCCAACATATAACAAGGACACATGATCCACTATGTTCATAGCAGTTTTATTTATAATAGCCAGAAGTTGGAAAGAACCCAGATGTCCTTCAACAGAAGAATGGATACAGAAAATCGGGTACACTTACACAATGGAGAACTACTCAGCCAGTAAAAATGATCAATTCATGAAATTCTTAAGCAAATGGATGGAACTGGAAATTATCCTCCTGAGTGAGGTAACCCAATCACAAAAGAACACACATATTAATTGCCCACTGATAAGGGGATATTAGCCCAAAAGCTCGGAATACCCAAGATACAATTCACAGACCACATGAAGCTCAAAAAAAAGGAAGACCAAGGTGTGGGTGCTTTGGTCCTTCTTAGAAATATTAACAAAATACTCACGGGAGCAAATGTGGAGACATAGTGTAGAGCAGAGACTGAAGAAAAGACCATCCAAAGGCTGTCCCACCTGGAGATTCATTCCCATCAACAGTCACCAAACCCAGACATGATTGTAGATGCCAAGAAGTGCATGCTGACAGGAGCGTGATATAGCTGTCTCCTGAGAGGCTCTGACAGATCCTGACAAATACAGAGATGGATGTTCACAGCCAACCATTGGACTGAGCACTGGATCCCCAATGGAGGAGTTAGAGGAAGGACTGAAGGAGCTGAAGGGGTTTGCAACCCCATAGGAAGAACAACAATATCAACCTTCCAGACTCCCCCAGAGCTCCCAGGAATTAATCCACCAAACAACATGGCTCCAGCTACATACGTAGCAGAGGATGACCTTGTCAGGCATCAATGGGAGCAGAGGTCCTTGGTCCCATGAAGGTTAGATAGATGACCCACTATAGGGGATTCAAGGGCGGGGAGGCAGCAGTGGATGCATGAGTGGAGTAACATCCTCATAGAAGCAGGGGAAAGGGGGATGGGATAGGGTGTTTCTGGGAGGAGGAGAAACAAGAAAAGAGGATGATATTTTAAATATAAATAAAGAAAATATCCAATTTTTAAAAAATATTGCATAAATATGTTTCAACAATAAAAAGGAAAAAGCATGTCTCCCTTTGTGCTACAGAATTATGATCCCACATACTGAAAATTAAGTACCTGAAGAGAAACATTGAGTGGACACAAGGGATCTGTTTTAAGTAGAAAACAAGAATTTTTAGCAAAATCAAACTTCACACTTTATTCCACATCACATTATTTAATTAATTTTGTATTTTCTTACCTGTTTTATCTCTTCCAATACTTGAACACGATTTTCATGAAAGCAGTAATTTTTCCTGCCTATAAGGAGTGACAATTTTGTTGAAAATATGTCACTGGAGGAGGGCTTTTGAGGTTTCAGATGAACAAACCAGGTACAGCTCTTCCTGCTATCTATCAATCCAGATGGAAAACTCTCAGCTACTTCTCCAGCCTATATGCCAGCATGCTTTCCACCACAGCAATAATGGGCAAAACCTTTGAATTGTAAGCCAACCCATATTTAATGTGTTTCTTTATAAGAGAATCTAATAGAAGAGAAAGTGGAAAAGAGCTTCAAACTCATTGGCACAGGAGGAAATTTCCTAAACAGAACATCAATGGCTCAGGCTCTAAGATCAAAAGTTGATAAATGGAACCAAGGAATTGGAACGCTTCTGTAAGGGAAAGGATACAGTCAATAGGACAAACTGGCAACCTACAGATTTGGAAAAAATCTTCACTACCCCACATCTGATAGAGAACTAATATATCCAAAATATAAACAGAACTGAACAAGATAACCACAAAAATACCATATAACCCAGTTAAAAATAGGGTACAGAGGACAGGAGTCTTCTGGTTTTCCATCTGCGGCCTGGGAGCTGATGCTGTGACACAGGGCTCCATACTCAAATAGTGCCAGGAGAAAATTTGTCTTCCAGGAGTGTTGACACACTTTTGAGCACATGCAAGACCACCATTTCTGTTCAAATTCCTGGATCAAGAGGGACCCTCAGAGAACCATCAGGACACAGGAACCAAGAAAGAGCTGTGGACAGGTGCCTTCTGGTTTCTGTTTGCAACCCAGAGCTGACCCTGTACCACAGCTCCCCAAACCTAAATTCCTCTCAGAGAGAGCAGGTCTCCAAGGAGTATTGACACAGGGGCTTGCAGGGGGACAAGCCACAGTCAGGAGGAGCAAGACCAGCTAACACGTGAAATAACCAGATGGCTAAAGGAAAGGCAAGGACAAAAACATAAGGAACAGAAACGAAGGCATCATCAGGATCCAGTTCTCCCACCACAGTGAGCCCTGGATACCACAAGATACCAGAAAAGCAAGATTCAGATTTAAAATCACATCTCATGATGATGATAGAAGACTTCAAGAAATAAATAAATAACTCCTTTAAAGAAATACAAGAGAACACAGGTAAACAGCTAGCAGCCCTTAAAGAGGAAACACAAAAATCCCTTAAAGAACTACAGGAAAACAAAATCAAACAGGTAAAGGAAATGAACAAAACCATCCAGGATCTAAAATTGGAAATAGAAACACTAAAGAAACCACAAAGGGAGACAACCCTGGAGATAGAAACCCTAGGAAAGAGATCAGGAGTCATAGATGTAAGCATCACCAACAGAATATAAGAGAAAGATGAGAGAATCACAGGTACAGAAGATACCATACAAAACATTGAAACAACATTCAAAGAAAATGCAAAATGCAAAAAGTTCCTAACCCAAAACACCCAGGAAATCCAGTACATAAGGAGAAGATAAAATCTAAGGATAATAGGTATAGAAGAGAGTGAAGATTCCCAACTTAAAGGGCCAGTAAATATCTTCAACAAAATTATAGAAGAAAACTTCCCTAATCTAAAGAAAGAGATGAACATAAACATTCAAGAAACCTACAGAACTCCAAATAGATTGGACCAGAAAAGAAATCCCTCCCTACACATAATATCAAAACACCAAACGCACAAAACAAGGAAAGAATATTAAAAGCAATAAGGGAAAACAGTCAAGTGACATACAAAGACAGACCTATCAAATTATACCAGACTTCTTGCCAGAGACTATGAAAGCTAGAAAATCCTGGACAGATCTCATATAAACCCTTAGAGAACATAACTGCCAGCCCAGGCTGCTATACCCAGCAAAACTCTCAATTATAGATGGTGAAACCAAGATATTCCCTGCCAAAACCAAATTTATACAATATCTTTTCACAAACCCATACCTACAAAGGATAATAGATGGAAAACAACAACACGAGAAGGAAAACTACATCCTAGAAAAAGCAAAAAAAGTTATCTTTCAACAAACCCTAAAGAAGATAGCCACAAAAACATAAAAATAACATCAAAAATAACAGGAAGCAAAAAATCACTATTCCGTTATATCTCTTAACATCAATGGACTCAATTCCCCATTAAAAGGCATAGGCTAACAGAATGGATACATAAACAAGACCCAGCATTTTGCTGCATACAGGAAATGCACCTCAGTGTTAAAGACAAACACTACCTCAGAGGAAAGGGCTGGAAAACAGTTTTCCATGCAAGTGGTCCCAATAAACAGACTGAAGTAGCCATTCTAATATCAGATAAAATCTACTTTCAACCAAAAGTCATCAAAAAAGACAAGGAAGGATACTTCATAATCATCCAAGGAAAAGTCTACCAAGAAGAACTCTCAATTTTGAACATCTATGCTCCAAATGCAAGGGCACCCATATTCCTAAAAGAAACTTTACTAAAGCTCAAAGCACACATTGCACCTCTCACAATTATGGTGGGAGATTTCAAAATCCCATTCTGATCAATGGACAGATCTTGAAATCACAAACTAAACAGACACACAGTGAAACTAACAAAAGTTATGGACCAAATGGATTTAGCAGAAAGCTATAGAACATTTCATCCTAAATCAAAAGAATATACCTTCTTTTCAGCACCTCATGGAACCTTCTTCAAAATTGACCATATAATCGGTCACAAAACAAACATCAACAGATATATAAGAAGATAGAAATAATCTCTTGCCTCTTATCAGATCACTATGGATCAAGACTGGTCTTCAATAGCAAGAAAACAACAGAAATCCCACATAAATATTGAAGATGAACAACACTCCACTCAATGATAACTTAGTCAAGGAAGAAATAAAGAAAGAAATTAAAGACTTCCTAGAATTTAATGAAATGAAAGTAACATATCCAAACCTAAGGGACACAATGAAAGCAGTGTTAAGAGTAAAACTCATAGCTCTGAGGGCCTCCAAAAAGAAACTGGAGAGTGCATACATTAGCAGCTTAATAGCACACAAGAAAGGTCTAGGACAAAAAGATGCTAGTACACCCAAGAGGAGTAGAGGGCAGGAAATAATCAAACCCAGGGCTGAAATTAACCAAGTAGAAACAAAAAGAACTATACAAAGAATCAACAAAACCAGGAGATGGTACTTTGAAAAAAATCAACTAGATAGATAAATCCTTAGCCAGAGGGCACAGAGAGAGTATCCAAATTGACAAAATAAGAAATGAAAAGGGAGATATAACAACAGCATCTGAAAAACCCTCAGATCCTTCTATAAAAGTCTATACGCAACAAAATTGGAAAATCTGGATGAAATGGACAATTTTCTAGACAGATACCAAATACCAAAGTTAAGTCAGTATCAGATAAACCATCTAAACAGTCCCATAACCCCTAACGAAATAGAAGCAGTCATTAAACGTCTCTCAACTCAAAAAAGGCCAGGACCAGATGGGTTTAGTGCAGAATTCTATCAGACCTTCAAAGAAGACCTAATACCAATACTCTTCAAAATATTCCACAATATAGAAACAGAAAGGACACTACCCAATTCATTCTATGAGGCACAGTTACACTGATACCAAAACCTCACAAAGACCCAACAAAGAAAGAAAACTTCAGAACAATCTCCCTTATGAATATCGATGCAAAAATGCTCAATAAAATTCTCTCAAACCAAATCCAAGAACACATCAAAACGATCATTCACCACTATCTAGAAGGCTTCATCCCAGGGATGCAGGGATGGTTCAATACCCAGAAATCCATCAATGTAATCCACTACATAAACAAACACAAAGAAAAAACCACATGGTCATTTCATTAGATGCTGAAAAAGCATTTGACAAAATTCAATATCCCTTCATGATAAAAGTCATGGAATGATAAGGAATTCAAGGCCCATACCTAAGCATAGTAAAAGCCATATACAGCAAACCAGTAGCCAACATCAAACTAAATGTAGAGAGACTTGAAGCAATCCCTCTAAAATCAGAGACTAGACAAGGCCCTCTCTCTCCCTATCTATTCAATATAGTACTTGAAGTTCTAGCTAGAACAGTTAGACACCAAAAGTAGGTCAAGTTGGTTTTTGGTCTTATTTTGGGCCAGTATTTCCTCATTATGTTCTCTTTTCTCCCTTTTGCAATGGTAATGTATATCCTGTGTCATTATATGTTGGAAGTAAGGTGGGGATTGGCTCTAATGGTTTGAATTAATCCAGCCCCCAGAATCAGAAATCTGAGTATCCAAAAGCTGAAAGTCCTTTTCCCTATTGATTTTTGATCAATCAATAAAGAGCCAATGCCCAATAGGCAGGCGGGGGAACATTTAGGAGGGCCCAAACTTTGAGCTAGTCACAGCATGTTTAAAATTAACTGGAGTGGCATGTGTGTGTGTGTGTGTGTGTGTGTGTGTGTGTGTGTGTGTGTGAGTGAGTCAGTGTCTTTCACTCTCAAATACAGAGGGCTCTTGCAGATGGCTGGGACCATGACCCTCTGGGAGTACAAAGCAGTTTAGCTAAACTTATCTCTACAGAAGTATGTGGTCTGGTTTTTCAGTTTGATTTTACAGAGGATTACAATTAATAGATTCTGAGTCTCAGAAGAGACTTTGAACATTTTTAAATTGAAAATTTTTAAATTTTTAAACAGTATTGATACTGTGATAGACTATGGGGATATTTGAAGTTAGATTATGATATGACTTTACACCTATGGGGACCAGGGAATGGAATGTGGTGCTATGAATAAAAATAGCCCCTAGAGGCCCTTAGGGAGTAGAAGTATCAGGAAGTATGGACTTGTTGGAGTAGATGTGATCATTTTATAAGAAATATGTCACTGGAGATGGGCTTTGAATTTTCAGATGTTAAAGCTAGGCCCAATGTTATTTTCTCCTCCTGCTGATACAGATGTAGAACTCTTGGCTTCTTCTCCAGTACCATGTCTACCTGCTGTTATGCTTCCAGCCATATTGATAATGTACTGAACCTCTGAACTATAAGCTGGCCGCAATTAATTGTTTCTAGTTATAAATGTTGTGTTTATGGCAGTGTCGTCACAGCAACAGAAACCCTAAGAAAACAGTGGTATAATACAAAAGCCTAACCCAGTAACATATGCATATGTTATCCTCCGTAAATATTTGCTGAATAATCAAAATAGCATTGTAATATTCACCAGGCTTTTTTGTGTTGATATTCATTTACTGTGCATGATATATTAGGTTTTTTTTTTGCAAGAATATACATATATAGGCAACAAAGTACACATATGAAGACCAGAAGACTGAAGTTTGTTCTCTTCTACCATGTCAGCCCAAGGATCAAATTCAGATTGTCAGGTTCAGACACACCTGCCTTCACCTGTCACTCCATGTCTTAGACTCTTCAGTAGGCTTTGAAAGGGAAGATATCCATAGAGAATACAACCTGTTTAAAATGTTTAAAAAAACTCTTGTATGCCAGAAGCAAGCCAATGGTGGAGCACCTTGAGAATATCGCACCACACATATTATTATAGAATGTTTAAGATCAGAAAGAGTAAATGTTTAATGCTAGTATATAAAGTATATATATTTTTTACATAAAGAGAAAATTTCAAGTGATTTTATGTCTAATCTTAAGAGTTATGGGAATGTTTTGTTTTCTACAATTTTCTTGTATCTTTTCATGTTTTATATCATTAGTAAGTTTCTTTTTTTGTAATGAGATTTTCTGTAGTAAATGAAAACTTTCTGGGAAGCAAATGGTTAAGTATAGTACTAATAAGCTTTAAAAGAGGTAGTTCTTATTCTATTGTGTTTTTTAGAAAAAGATATATGGAAATAAAATTCAGGGAAAACTCTGATCTTAGCACTCTACAACAAATTATAATTTTTCTAAACATCTAATCAGTTTTTGGTCCGAAAGATAATGTACTGTGTGCATCAGCTACTGAGAGTTCTGGGCTATAGAATAATAGTGAAAAATTAGAGGCAACATAAAGCGTCAAAGCTAGAGGGAGAGTTAAATCTACAATATTCTTACACATGTACATATGCTTGTTTGTTTGTATCTAAAGAAAGTTGACCTGGATTCTATACAACAAACCATTCACAGCGCCTTTCTGTGTTCTGACCAGGAAATCCTATTTATTAATTGAATATTTTTTATAGAAAGTATGCCTTTTAACTAAAAGCTTCTTTTTTTTTTCTGTTTATTTTTTTTTTCTGGGTTTTTTTTTTTTTTTCTGTTTTTTTCGAGACAGGGTTTCTCTGTGTAGCTCTGGCTGTCCTGGAACTCACTCTGTAGACCAGGCTGGCCTCGAACTCAGAAATCCGCCTGCCTCTGCCTCCCGAGTGCTGGGATTAAAGGCGTGCACCACGACCGCCCGGCTCTAAAAGCTTCTTAAATTGGAAATTAACCTACATAACATGTCTGCTTAGGACAGTTTTGTGATAGAATTAAAGTTTTCTTATTTTTATAATGTTTTTGAGAAAAATTACATAATCATTTGTAATTTTATAATAAACAATTCCTAATTATCATACTTTTTCAAATTTAATTACATTAGGAACATCAAAAGATAGGAAGGGTTTACCTTATGATATATATAAAGTATATGGGATAAATTTTTCTTAATAAAATTTCCAAAGACATTAATTAAACAAATTGCTTAAAACAAAATCTACTTAACACAATCCCTATCATCTCTTAAGTGTTGGACAATATAAAATTCCTAAAGTTCAAAAATGTTTCTCAATATTATCAGCATGTGTTTACATAGGATTATATATATGTGTGGGCACATGTGTATGAGTGTGTATGTGGAGGTAGATGATAACTTTGTAGAATCAACTCTCTCCATGTAGTTTTATGTTGGTTCCAAGGATCAAGCTATGTCTCTAATGTGCACCTAAAGTTTTAAGTTAAATAGTTTATATAGCATTATTTTTATATTCACATACATTTTAAGATAATACAGAGATGTTCTAAGTGACCATTACCAACTAACCACAATAATTTTTCAAAAATATGTACTCTCTGAATTTCACCATCTACTGTAATAAGCTTTTGTGATGTTAGCTGAGAGATAAACTAATCTATGGTTATAACAATGAGTCATTAAGTATCATTTTAATATTATATCCATTTAGCATTTTAATAGTAGTAGGTTCTCCCCTAGTGTCTATAGGCTATTTGTCCACAGTGTATTAGTTTAATAATGGTGTTAGGAATGGATTCAATCTTGTAAAATAGGCCTTATATCCAATAAGAAAATGCTTGGTTATTCCCATTAGATTTATGCTACTATGACATATCAAGATAGTTGGCATATCTTGCCATGTTAACCATAGTTCACAGTATTCACAAATAGATAAGAATGTGATTTTCTTTGCTGGTAGCATGCATAGTACCTTCTAGCACTTAGAAAGTTTGTCAACAGTGATGAAACTTCCAGCTGAGTATGAACTTCCTTTCTCTGTGTTCTATCATTGGCATATATGGTGTCTTCTACAACTAGGGGTTTACTTTAAGAGTAATGACAAACACCAGTAATATTTGGTGTCTATGGGATCTCAATAGCCAACCACATCAAAAGACAACCTACTCCTACTAGTGTGGTGCTTACGATTTACCATCTTGGAGTATCTAGTATGGCATTATCCATTTATACTCCTTCATATATGTGCAGATATATTTTTAAGTAAACATTTTATAAATGACTTTTTTCAAAAGGCTTTTGAGTTAGTTGTCATTCCCCATGCTTCCTCTTCTACCATGCCCTTCTATCCCCTCCTCTAACCCATTTAATTATAGAGGTTCTGTTATTCTCTTTTTCCCATTTATATATCTGCAGTCTTTCTTTCTCCTTATGATACACTACCATTCTCCATGGCCCCTTACATGTATCCTAACTCTCTGCATGTTTCAAATGAAACATATCTAAAGATTCAGATCTATGAATGGAAGTAAAAATGCAATGTTCATATTTCTGCTCTGGGTTATCTCACTCAGGATGATTATTTTAAGCTCTATCAATTTACTTTTAAATTTATAAATTTTTAGCAGCTGTATAATATTGTTTTATAAACTTACTATATTTCTATATTCTTTCATCAGTTAAAAACATCTAAGAAAGCCAAAGAATGCATAAACAATTCTAGAACAGTTAATCAAAAGAGATCTGAGAAAACCACAAGAAAATAACAAGAATGATTACACAGTGTTCAATAATATCTCTTAATATTAATTATTTCAACTCCTCATTAACAAGACATGGTGAAACAGATTAGACTGGTAAACAGAATTATTTACTTATTTATTTATTTATTTATTTATTTATTTATTTATTTATTTATTTATTTGGTTATTTATTTATTTTGCTTTATCCAACAGAGAACGCACCTTGCCAATAGTGGTAGATACCATATTAGGTAGTAGGATAGTAAAAAGTATTCTAAGCAAACAGAACCAAGGAAAATTCAGGTGTAGCTAACTATTCTGATGACAAAATAAACTTCAGATAAAAACTAATCGGAAAATAAGAGTAGGGTCACTTCGTATTCTTTACAGAAGTAAAAATATCCACCCAGAGAATATTATTATTCTAAATATCTACTCACTAATCACATGCAATTCTGTTCTGTTTTGATTTTTCACATAAATACTACTAGACCTAAAACTCCACAGTGACTCCAACAGAGTGATGGTGGATAACTTCAATACCCAACTCTCACCAACAAGTCACCCAGACAAAATTGTACTTCAGATAAAACCATAAACATATCTAATAGACATCTATAATACATACTTCCAAGTACTAAAATATACACTTTCTGTTCAGCAGCAGCCCAATGAACTTTCTTCAAAATTAACCACATTTTTTACAATATAAAGCGTTTGTCAATAAACATATGAAAATTAAAATCACATCTTGTATTCTGTAAGACCACAAAAAAAAAAAAATAAAAGTTGATAACAGGAGCAATGGAAATCAAAGAAAATATACAAAGTCCTGGAAGCTACACAACACATCAGTGAAAGAAAATTGGGTCAAACCTGAATTAAGAAGGAAAAAATGTAAATTTCTAGAATTAAATGACAGTGAAATTGTAGCATATGGAACTATGGGACACAATAAAGTCTGTACTAAAAAGAAAGTTTATAAACATTATTTCTTAAAATTTTTCTTTCACTCCCTTACTCTATCTGGAATTCTGAAGAATATATATATATCAGTATAATCCCTAACAACAATCTATAAACATTTATCTTTATAATCAGAGTTAAGTGTAGTCTTTCCTCCTCATTAAGGAAATTTTCCTTTACAATAGACAGAGACCACTACAGAAAAACTACAACCAAACTACAGAGTAGTGGAACCCAATCCAATATATACATCAAGAAAATACTCCTGCACCCAAGGCTTAGGAAACATTATGGAAGGAAAGGCAGAAACTGTGTAATAAGCAGAGAATAAGGACTTTTTCTTTAAGATTGTGTTTCCTAGTAATACATGACTTTCCAAATATAAGCTGAAAAAAGATGACATAAAACAATGTGACAAACTGTATAAGGAAAAGCCAGGAGGTTTCAAACCAACACAGAGAACTATAGACAGTTGAGAAAAGCTGGAATCAGGAGAGGAAGTTATCCCCAGGTAGAAGCACATAGTTGTGTAGTGCCAAATTCTAAGTCCTGAAATTAACATTATATGGACAGGACAGGTTATATTCTACAATTTGTTTTATTTTCATTTTTTGGTATAACATGGACTTAATAATTTAAAAGGAGAAAAAGTACTGATAACAAAAAAAATACTAAAGGTTTGTATAATCAGCACATTCACGTTATTGTTAAGCTGTATGGAATATAGAGGAATTTTAATCCAGCAACATGTCTTCTCTAGCACAGGATCACATATCCAGCTGAAGAACAGATACACCATACAATTTTAATCCCTCTGGCTGGAATATGTACCTTTGA
>CM052704.1:4945531-4955103 GCA_028551405.1 Uromys caudimaculatus
GAAGGGCATTTAGATAGTTTCCATTTCTGTCTATTATTTATACAGCAGCAATAAATGGGGTTGAGTAAATTTCTCTGTGGAAGGATAAAGTGTTCTTTGGGTATATGCCCAAGAGTTCTATAACTGGATCTTGAAGTACATGGGATATTACCTTCATGAGAAACTGCTACAAAGATTTTCATAGTGACTATACAAACTTGCATGCCAACCAGCAATTGAAGATTGTTTCGACACTCCACAACCCCTTAATAGGAGCTGTAATTTGTTTTAATTATTTTGATCATTCTAATTGGTATAACATGAAATATGAAAGTAGTCATGATTTGCACTCCTCTGATGACAAAGGATCCTGAAAAATTCTTTAAATATTTCTCAGCCATTTGTGTTTGCTCTTTAGGAAATTCTTTGTTTTGATCTGAACTCCATTTTTAAATTGGATTATTTTTTTCTTGGTGTCTAGGTGTTTTGTTTTTAGTTTTTTACTTCTTTATAAATTTTAAATGTTAACCTTCTATTAGGTCTGTACCTAGTAAAACTATTTAATCAATCTGTAGCCAACCACTTTGTCCTAATGGGGATATCTATGGTGACTTTAATAAAAGTAATTTGTATTAAAAATATGTCTTCCCACCTCAAGATCCTGATAAATGATATATGATTTCCTATCTCAAAGGTACAGACTATAAGTATACTCACACATTTCAAACCAAGCAAAAGCTCTCTCACAGTTGTGCCCTCCATTTCTGGATTAAGGTTCATTCCAGATATAGTCAAATTGATAAACAAGAATAGCTATCACAAATCCACATTTTGTCATCTTGACACAAAATCATATCTCATTATGTCATTATTAATATCCAAATGAAAAAAAAACAGGTTATAATAATACCTAAACATAACTATTTCCAGTACAATTTCAAATGCATTATTTATTTATACAGGTCAAAAGTCTCCCTAATATAAAAAAGTAGTATTTGTACAACTGCAAACATATTATAAATTTAGAATAGGTGGTAATGTCCCTTACTTGGGACTAGGATATTGTTGCAATAGGTGAGGCCTTGTTTTTATTTGGAAGAAAGTGGACTTTTGGACTTTGAATTAGAAAAAGAGCTGAATACTTTAAGTGGCCTTAAGCGGTCATACTAGCAGGAGCATGAGAAACAGTGGTGCTGAGATGATCTGAATTGTGGGGTTCTGGCTCAAGGCTTTAGGGGAGAAGAATATTAGTGTGTGGTTTAAAAACTGTTCTTGTAATATTTTGGCAAAGAATAAGGATACTTTCTACCCTTGTCCAAAGTATCTGCATGAGAATAAATTGATGACTTATGCATTAAAAGCTTAGGTAGAAAAAATTTTCATACAGCCTAATATTGACTATGTATTTTGTTTATTACTGATCATACTTATGTAGATTTATAATGAAAAACAGCAAGCTGAGCAAGGAAATACAATACATACAGTTGAAGGAGAAAAAAAGCGCCAAGAAGTGTAAAAAGATTAAAGCAAAGCCTGATGCTAAGTGGACGAAAGGCAGGGGTGAACTTAGAGCAAGACCCCACCTAGCTGAGCTCCTAATTTGTAAAAATGAATTAAAGAACAGCTTGAGGATAGGTGTCCTTGTGCTCAACTTTAGTGCCAGCACTCAGAAGATAGAGGTTAGAAGAGCACTGAGTTTAAGTCCAGCCTGGTATATAGAGTTTCAGAACAACAAAGATCAAGCAGTGAAGAAAATCATCAAAAACAAAAAGTTGGTGAAGACCTAACTTAACTAGGGTACCATGTTTCAGACCCAGCTAACAGCAGCTCTTGGCAGCTTCAGCCACGTGGTTTTGGCTTTAGAGACAAGGGTAGAAGTAAAGAGTTATGAACTCTCTCACTCCATGGCTAAGGAAAACCACTGAGGCCAGTCATGTGTCAGGAGTTTACCTACATGTAGGCCTAGAGAGGCCATTGTAGAAGGTATGGAGGTAGAACCTGGATTTTCTTGGAGATTCCAAAACTTTAGAGATGCCAGAGCCATGGGATACCTGCAAAGGACAGATTCTAACAGGAAGTGGAACCAGCATGAGAAACATGTGAGTTGCAGTCAACAAATCAGAAGGGAGTTGGAGAACTAAATACCATTTTGATATCAAATCTGGAGGTGCAGAATTTGGAGTTTGCCCATTTAGTTTTGGGGTTTATTTTGGTCCAGTATTTCTAGCTATTGTTCCTTCCTTCCCCTTTGAACAGTAATGTATATTCTATGGCATTGTATATTGGAAGTATGTGATCTGCTTTTAAAATTTTAATTTACATGGAATTACACTTAAGAGATTTCATGTGTCTCAGAAAAGACTTAGAAATTTTATCTTAGTCAAAGTTTCTATTTCTACACAAAACATCATGACCAAGAAGCAAGTTGGGGAGGAAAGGGTTTTTTCACCTTACTCTTCCAAGTTGCTGTTCATCACTAAAGGAAGTCAGGACTGGAACTCTAGCAGGTCAGGACGAAGGAGCTGATGCAGAGGCCATAGAGGGTTGTTACTTACTGGCTTGCTTCCCCTGGCTGCTCAGCTTGCTCTCTTATAGAACCCAAGACTACCAGCCCAGGGATGGCACCACCTACAATGAGCCCTCCCCCCTTGATCACTAATTGAGAAAATGCCTTACAGCTGGATCTCATGGAGGCATTTCCTTACCTGAAGTTCCTTTTTCCTCGATAACTCCAGTTTGTGTCAAGTTGACACAAAACCAGCCAGTATAACTTTGGACCGTTAAAGAAGGGTGAGATAATTTTAGACTATGGGGACTTTTAATATAGTAATAACTACATTTCTGCATTATGATATGGCTACAAGCCTATGCATGTCAAGGATGAGAATGTGGTAGTTTGAGTGAAAATGGCCTCCATAGGCTCAAAGGGAATGGCACTAATAGAAGATGTGGCATTATTGAAGTAGGCACAATCTTGGAGAAAATGTGTCACTGCTGAGGGGATTTAGGGTTTCAGAAGTTCAAACTAAGCAGTGTTACTCTTTTTTTCCTGCTGCCTGATGATCCCTATATAGAAAACTTGGCTCCTTCTCCAGGACCATATCTGCATGTATGACACCCAGTGCTTCCTGCCATAAAGACAATGGACTAATCTTATGAACTGTAAGCCAGCCCCTACTAAATGTGTTCCTTTATAAGAGTCATCATTATCATGGTGTCTCTTCACAAGCAATAGAAACCATTATGAGAAAAAAATGTGTGTTGCAGTCAAAGAACAAAGACAATGTCCTTTGTTGTACAAAAGCTTTAAAGTTTCATGAAGTCCCTTTTATTTATTGTTGTTCTAGTGGCTGTGCTGAAGTATTGTGTTCAGAAGATCTTTTCTTCTGTACCAGTGAGTTCAAGACTATTTCTTATGTTTTCTCCTAAAAACTTCAGCGTGTTTGGTTTTATGTTGAGTCGGATCCATTTGTAGTTGAGTTTTGTGCATGATAGTAACTATGGATCTATTTTGATTCCTCAATACTTAGATATCTAGTTTGAGCCGCACCAGTTGTTGAATGTGCTGTCATTTTCTCAGTATGTATATTTTAGGCTCCTTACTGAAAAACAAACAAAAAAACAAAACAAAAACAAACAAACAAACAAACAAAAACCCAGGTGTCTGTAGTGTATGTATTTATGTGGTCTTAAATTGGATTCCATTTGTCAAAATTTGTCTTTTTGTTTCTTTTTTTTTATTTATTCACTTTACATCCTGCTCACTGGCCCCCTCCATGTCACCACCATCAACAAACCTTCCCCCCTCCTCTTCTCTTCTGAGAGGGTAGGGACCACTGTATATCCTCTCACCTTGGCACATAAAGTCTCTGTAGGACTAGGCACATCATCTCCCACTGAAAGTAGACAAGGCAGAGCAGCTAAACAACATACCCCACAAACAGGTAACAGCTTTTGGGATTATCCCAATTCAGGACCCACATGAAGATCAATCTGCACATCTGCTTCACATGTGCAGGGAGGTCTAGGTCCAGCCCATGAATGCTCTTTGCTTGGTGGCTAAGTTTCTGAGACCCCAAGTGTCTAGGTTAGTTGACTCTGTTGGTCTTCCTGTGGAATTTCCTATTCCCTACAGTGCCTGCAATCCTTCCTCTTAATCTTCCATAAGAACTACTAACTCCATTGGGTCTAGGTGTCTGCATCCCTATGAGTCAGCTGCTGTATGGTGATACTCAAATGACAGCCAGTCTAGACTCCTGTCTACAAGCATAATAATATCATTAATAGAGTCAGGGATTGGTGCTTGCCCATGGGATGGGTCTCAAGTTGGGCCTCTTATTGCTTGGCCATTCCCTCAGTCCCAGCTCCAACCCCTGTTCCTGCATTTTTTTCTAGAGGGGTAAGGTTCAGGTAGAAATTTATGCAGATGGGTTACCTGGCAACTGAGGTGGCATCTTCAGCTCCTATATCTCCAATGATATGAATCACAGCTAAGGTGATCGCTCTTGATTCTTGAGCATCTCCCTCCCATATCCCAGGTCTCTGTTACATCCTGGAGGTGCCTCCCACCTCCCCACATAGTCAGTTGAAGATTTTCTTTCATTCTTCTGGCTATCTGGCCACCTTTTCTGTCCTTCCCCACACCTGATCCTGAAAACCCCATTCCTTTTCTGAATCCCCTTTCACCCTCCCTATATCTACCTGTTATGATTATTTTATTCCCTCTTCTCAGTGAGATTCAAGCATCCATGATTGGACCTTGTTGTTTAGCCTTTTTGGGCCTTTATAGTACCACATGTATATCCTGTATTTTATGGCTAATATACACTTATCAGTGAGTACATACTATGTATGCCTTTTAGGAACTTTGTTACTCACTAAGTATAATATTCTCAAGTTCCATCCATTTGTTTGCAAATTTATGATGTCTTTGTATTTAATAATTCCATTGTGTATTCCATTGTGCAGATAATCACATTTTCTTTATCCATTCTTCAACTGAGCGACATCTAGGTTGTTTGCAGTTTCCGGCTACTACAAATAAAGCTACTATGAACATAGTTAATCAAGTGTCTTTGTGGGATGATAGAACATCTTTGGGACTATGACCAGGAATGTTATAGCTTTGTCTTGAGGTAGAACTATTAGTAGTTTTCTGAAAAATGGCCAAATTAATTTCCAAAGTGTTTGTACAAATTTACATACCCACCAGCAATGGAGAAGTGTTCCCCTCGCTCCACATTCTCACCAGCACATGCTATTATTTGAGTATTTTATTTTAGCCATTCTGACTGCTCTAAGATGGATACTCAGTGTCATTTTGATTTGCATTTCCCTGATGACTAAGGACTTTGAACGTTTCTTTAAATGCTTCTTGGCCATTCGAGATTCCTCTTTTGAGAATTATCTGCTTATCTCTGTTCCCCATTTTTAATTGTGTTATTTGGGTTGTTGGTATCTAAGTTGTTGAATTATTTATGAATTTTAGACATTAGCCTTTTGTCAAATATAGGGTTGGTGAAGATTGTTTACCAATAGACTACCCTTTTGTCCTATTGACAGTGCCCTTTACTTTACAGAAACTTTTTAGTTTCATGAATTCATATTTATCAATTGTTGATCTTAGAGCCTGAGTCATTGGTCTCTGTTCAGTAAATTGTCTCCAGTGCTAATGCTTTATCTTTTAAGATGTTTAGTGTATCCAGTTTTATGTTGAGGTCCTTGATCCACTTGAATTTGAGCTTTATGCAGGATGATAAATATTGATTTATTTGCATTTGTCTACATGTAGACATCCAGCTAGAAAATCAATATGTGTTGAAGATGTTTTCATTTTTCCATTGTATAGCTGTTGTTTATTTATTGAAATTCAAGTGTTCGTAGGTGTGTGGGGTTTTTTCTAGATGCTTGATTCAATTCCATTCTGTCCATTTCTGCACCAATAACATGCAGATTTCATCACTATTGTTCTATAGTTCAACTTGAGTTCAGGGATGGTGATTCCTTCCAAAGGTCTTTATTGTTCAGGATTGTTTTGGTTACCCTGGGAATTTTTCTTTTGCCATATGAAGTTGATAATTGCTTTTGTAAGGTCTGAAAAAATGTGTTGGAATTTTGATGGACATTGCGTTGAATCTGTAGATTGCTTTTGGTAAGTTGTAATTTTCACTATGTTAATGCTACCTATCTATGTACATGGAACATCTTTCTTCAAATTCCTTCTTCAGAAACTTAAAGTTCTGGCCATATAGATATTTTACTTGCTTGCTTAGAGTAACACCAAGATATTTTATATTATTCATGTCTATTATAAAGATGTTGTTTCCCCATTTTATCAGCCAACTTATCATTTGTGTAAAGAAGGGCTACTGATTTCTTTGATTTAATTTTGTATCCAGCCACTTTGCAGAAGATGTATATCAGCTGTAGCAGTTCTCTCTTAGAAGTTTTCTGGTTGGTTATGTGTACACTCATATCATCCTCAAGTACTTATAATTTTACTTCTTCCTTTCCAAGATGTATCCCGTTGGTCATCTTCAGTTATTTTATTGCTCCAGCTACTACTTCAAGTATTATATTGAATATTCCAATTTTGTGGAGTACAGGCTTTTGAAGTAAGATCTAATCATTCTTTGAACTTACTCTGTGTCTGTTGTTATGTCTCCATTTTAATGTCTGATTTTGTTTATTTAGATGCTGTCTCTCTTTCTTTCGGTTAGTTTGGCTAAGGGTTTGTCTATGTTGTTGATTTTCTCAAAGTATCTTCTCTTGGTTTCATTGATTCTTTATACTATTTTCTTTATTTCAAAATGATTGATTTCAGCCCTGATTTTGATTATTTCCTGATTTCTACTCCTCTTTGGTATACTCACTTCTCTCTTTTAAAGTTATTAGGTATACTTCTGAATTACTGATATGCAAACTTTCAAATTCTTTATGAATTCACTTAATGCTATGAACTTTCCTCTTAGCACTGCTTTATTTGTGTCTCATAAATTTGGGCATGTTGTGCCTTCATTTTCACTGAATTCAAGAAAGTCTTTAATTTCTTAATTTCTTCTCTTATCCAGAGATCATTGAGTAAAGAGTTGTTCAATTTCCGTGAGTGTATAGGCTTTACAGTGTTTCTCTTGTTGAAGTCTAGCTTTAATTCTTGGTGGATTGATAAGATACAATACATTATTTCAATTTTCTTTTATATGTTGAGGCATGGTTTGTAGCTGTCTATATGGTAGTTTTGCAGAATTCATGAGTGGAATATTCTATATATGTATATATATATATATATATATATATATATATATATATATATATGCAAATATATATGTATGTGTGTGTGTGTGTGTGAGAGAGAGAGAGAAAGAGAGAATCCATTTGATTCACAGTGTCATTTAGTGTCATCATTTCTCTGTTTATATTTATCTGCATGACCTGTCTATTCGTGAGTGTTAGGTATTGCAGTCTCCCACTATTAATATGTGGACTATGACGTGTGGTTTAAACTTCAGCAATGTTTGTTTTAAAATGTGGGACTTACTTATTACCTTTGTTTTCTTGGATGTAGTTAACCTCCTTGGGTTGGAGTCTTCCCTATAATATCATATGTAGGGCTGGATTTGTGGACAAATATTGTTTGAAGTTGGATTTGTCTTGAAATATCTTGTTTTCTACATCAATGGTGGCTGAGAGTTTTTACGGGTATAGTAGTCTAGGTTAGCACTTGTGGCTTTTTAGAGGTTCCAAGATATCTGTACAGGCCCTACTACATGCTAAAGTATCTAGAGAAGTTGGGTATAATTCTGATAGGTATGCCTTTGTATGTTACCCTGCCTATTTCCCCAGTTGCTTTTGTTCTGTAGATTTTGTGGTTTGATTCTTATGTTGTAGGAGGTCCATTCTTATTATTAGTGTTCTATAAGCTTCTGATATATTTTATAAGTATCTCTTTCTTTAGGTTGGGAAATTTTTTTCTGTAATTCTGTTGAAAGTATTTTCTGTGCCTTGGAGCTGGGAATCTTTACCTTCTGCTATCCTTATTATTCCTAGTTCAGGTCTTTGCGAGGTATCCCAGATTTCCTGTATATTTTGTGTCAGAAAGGATTTGGGTTTAACATTTTTTTTGATTGCTGTATTAGTCTCTTGCATTGTATTGTCTACACCTGAAATTCACTCTCCTGTCTCCTGTATTCTGTTTATGATGCTTGCATTTGTCCTGTTCTCTTCCTTATGTTTGCCATCTCCTAGATCCCCTCAGTTTGTGATTTAGTTATTGCTTCTATTTCTATTTTCAGATCTTGCACAGTTTTATTTACTTATTTCAACCTGTTTAGTTGTATCTTCCTTTTTATCTTTAAGAGATTTATTTGTTTCCTCTTCAAATACCTCTACCTGTTTGATTGTATTTTCCTCTATTTCTTAAAGAGATTTGTGGATTTCTTCTTTAACAGCCTCTATCATCTGTATAAGATTCGAGTTAATGTCATTTTCTTCTGTTTCGGTTGTGTTAGGATATCCAGGGCTTTCTGTAGTAGTATAGCTGTGCTATGAAGGATTCATATTGCCCTGACTTTTATTGATTGTGTTCTTTTGATGGCCTTTACTCATCTGATGGCTTTGGTCACTGGATGCTCCTGTTGTAGAAGGTATTGGGAGGCAGTTAACCTCAGTGGTCATGGTGTGGCAAGTCTCTGGTGGATATCCTTATGCTGTCTGATTCTGGTTCAGGAGTTCTATATGGTTCAGCATCCACAGGTATGATTAAGATAGGCAGAGAGTTTGGATGAGAATCAATACATCTTTTGATGTTAGAGCTATGCTATTTTTATTCCTATAGCTTTGTGATACAATTTGAGGTATAGACTCATGAAACTTCCAGCAGTTTTTTTTTTTTTAATATTTTTTGATACTTTATTTACATTTCCAATGTTTCCCCCTTTCTTGATCTCCTCTTTGGAAACCACCTATCCCCTTACCCTACACCACCTCTATGAGGAAATTCCACCTCCCCCCCACCCGCCCACCCGTTCCCATATTCCCACCTTGACATTCCCCTTTACTGGGGCCTCTCCTCCCCGTGATGGCCAACAAGGCCCTCCTCTGCTACATATGTGGTCCGAACCATGGGTCCCTCAATGTGTATTCTTTGGTTGGTGGTCCAGCCTCCAGGAGGACCCGGGGGGGGGGTCAGGCCAGTTGACATTGTTGCTCACTCCATGGAGCTGCAGACTCCCTCAGCTCCTTCAGTCCCTTCTCCACCTCCTCCATCTGGGACCTCACTCTCAGTCCAGCGGTTACTGTAAAGTGAAACTTGGGCATTCTGAACTTTTGGGCTAATATCCGCTTATCAGTGGGTACATACCATGTTCCTTCTTTTGTGACTGAGTTACCTCGCTCAGGATGATATTTTCAAGTTCCATCCATTTGCCTGCAAATTTCATTAAGTCATTGTTTTTAATAGCTGAGTAGTACTCGATTGTATAATATACTACTTTTTCTGTATCCATTCATCTGATGAGGGACATCTATGTTGTTTCCAGCTTCTGGCTATTATAAATATGGCTGCTATGAACATAGTGGAGCATATGTCTTTATTA
>CM052704.1:4955603-4971276 GCA_028551405.1 Uromys caudimaculatus
TGTTCCTCTTTCTCCACATCCTCGCCAGCATCTGCTGTCACCTGAGGTTTTGATCTTAGCCATTCTGACTGGTGTGAGGTGGAATCTCAGACTTGTTTTGATTTGCATTTCCCTGATGACTAAGGATGTTGAACATTTCTTTAGGTGCTTCTCAGCCCTGTGAATTTCCTCAGTTGAGAATTCTCTGCTTAGCTCTGTTCCCCATTTTTTGATAGGGTTATTTGGTTTTCTGGAGTCTAATTTCTTGAGTTCTTTGTATATGTTGGATATTAGCCCTCTATCGGATGTAGGATTGGTAAAGATCTTTTCCCAATCTGTTGGTTGCCGTTTGGTCCTATTGACAGTGTCCTTTGCCTTACAGAAGCTTTGCAATTTCATGAGGTCGTATTTGTCGATTCTTGATCTTAGAGCGTAAGCCACTGGTGTTCTGTTCAGGAACTTTTCCCCTGTGCCCATGTGTTCGAGAGTTTTCCCCACTTTCTCTTCTATTAGATTCAGTGTATCTGGTTTTATGTGGAGGTCCTTGATCCACATGGACTTGAGCTTTGTACAGGGAGATAGGAATGGATCAATTTGCATTCTTCTACATGTAGACCACCAATTGAATCAGCACCATTTGTTGAAAATGCTGTCTGTTTTCCACTGGGTGGTTTTAGCTCCTTTGTCAAACATCAAGTGACCATAAGTGTGTGGATTCATCTCTGGGTCTTCAATTCTATTTCATTGATCTACGTGCCTGTCGCTGTACCAATACCATGCAGTTTTTATCACTGCTGCTCTGTAGTAGAGCTTGAAGTCAGGAATGTTGATTCCCCCAGAAGTTCTTTTTTTGTTGAGAATAGCTTTTGCTATCCTGGGATTTTTGTTGTTCCAAATGAATTTGAGAATTGCTCTTTCTAAGTCTATGAAGAATTGCGTTGGAATTTTGAAGGGGATTGCATTGAATCTGTAGATTGCTTTTGGCAGTATGGCCATTTTTACTATATTAATCCTGCCAGTCCATGAGCACGGGAGAGCTTTTCATCTTCTGAGGTCATTTCATTAGATGCTGAAAAAGCATTTCACAAAATTCAACATCCCTTCATGATAAAAGTCCTGGAAAGATCAGGAATTCAAGGCCCATACCTAAACATAGTAAAAGCAATATACAGCAAACCAGTAGCCAACATCAAACTAAATGGAGAGAAACTCGAAGCAATCCCATATATATATATATATATATATATATATATATATATATATATATATATATATATATATATATGTGTGTGTGTGTGTGTGTGTGTGTGTGTGTGTGTGTGTGTGTGTGTGTTTGTGTGTGTAGTGAAAGATAAAGGAGAAAGCAGAACACAGAAGGAAATTATATAAGTCTAATTAAGTAGTGCACAGAAAGATAGGTTGTAATTTTGGGTACATTTGAAAGTATGATTTACTAGACAGTAGAAAAGGCCAAACTCACAGATTGATAAATGAATAAGGTTACAAATAATTGAAATAGAAAAAAGGAGTTTTCATTTTTTAAAAATTTATTGTATTTGACATTAGGCAGGCTATATAAAAATCGAAATAAATAGAAGATACATATTTTTAAATTTATTTTACTTTATTTACTTTTAATAAAATAAAATATAATACCACAAAACAGAAATCATCACTTCAATGTTGAACAAGGCAAGTCAAAAGAAGAGAAAGAATCCCATCAACAATCTCAAGAATAAGGCCGTGGAAGCCATCTTCCAGTAACTCACCAAAATGATGAACACAAAGAGAAAGAGGAGAGACACTCAGTATATATTCTCTAGGCCTTTTAGGAAACATGGAGTTGTTCCTTTGGACACATACATGCTAATCTACAAGAAGGGTGATATCATAGACATCAAGGGAATGGGCAATGTTAGAAAAGGAATGCCCTATAAGTGTTACCACGGCAAAACTGGAATAATCTACAACGTCACCCAGCATGCTGTGGGCATCACTGTAAACAAGCAAGTTAGGGCAAGATTCTGGCCAAGAGGTTCCATGGGCGGATTGCGCGCATCAAGCCCTCAAAGAGCAGATACAGGTTCCTGAATCAAGTGAAGGAGAATGAGCAGAAGAAAAAGGAAGCCAAAGAGAAGGCATCTGGGTTCAGCTGAAGTGCCAGCCTGCACCACCCAGAGAAGCACACTTTATGAGGACTAATCGGAAGGAGCCTGAGCTGCTGGAGCCCATTCCATATGAATTCATGGCCTAAAGTACAAAAAAGAAATAAAGGACATGGACTGCAAAGTGTTTTTCTTAAAAATAAATAAATAAATAAATCTCAAGAACCATAGAGTCTCAATTACACATTCAGGAGTCCATAAAAAATTCCAAAAAGAAATTTAGGACCAGAGACACATTCATATGAGTCCTGTGCTCACTGCTCCAGTGTCTATGAGTTCATATAAGTTTTTGCTCAGTAAGTTTAGAGAGTTTTGTTTTCCTAATGTCCTCTATCTCCTCTGGTTCTCACACTCATACTGCCTCTTTTTCTTTTGGCTTCCCTGAGCTTTAAAGAGAGAAATTTAATGGAGGCATCTTTTTAGAGCTCTGTGCTACAAGGCCTCCTCCTCTGTATAATATCTGGTTGTAGGTCTCCTGGTTCCATCTGCTGCTGGAATAAGGCTCCTGATAATGGCTAGTTACTGTAATGACATATAAATATAGCAAAATATGTTTAGGAATCATTTTATTGTTACTTTTTTATATAACAGTAGTAATTGGTTTTATATTAGACCTGTGTGCTATCTAGTCTCTGGTTCTTGGGGAACCAAGCAGTACAGTGTATGGATTATATATACACAATGGGATTGAAATCAAATCCATTATTGTGTGGTTACTCCCAGAAGGCTTGTGCCACCACTGCCCTAGCATATCTTGCAGTCAGGACACATGTTTACTGCTCTAGAGGAGACGGGATATGGTAGAATGTGCATTTTTGTTTGGTGCATTGATGCTAAGAGCAACTTTGTGAGTTGCTCCTTTGATAAGTAGATAGTGTCCTTCCCTATCTCTTGATTAGTTTTCACTTGAAATCTATTTATTAGATATTAAAATGGCTATACCAGCTTGCTTCTTAAGACTGTTTGCTTGGTATATTTCTTTGTAACACTTTACCCCCGGGATGTCTATTTTTATTCTTTTTTTTATTGGTTATTTTATTTTATTTTTTTGCATTTCAAATATTATCCCTCTTCCCAGTTTCGCCTCCACAAGCCCCCTATCTCCTTTTCCTTCCCCCTGCCTCTGTGAGGGTGCTCTCCTACCTGCCCATCCACTCCTGCCTCAGCGTCCTAGCATTCCCCTATCCTAAGACATCAAACCTCCACAGGACCAAGGGGCTCCTCTCTCAGTGATAACAGATAAGGCAGCCCTCTGCTATATATCCAGCTTGAGACATGAGTACCCCTGAGTACTCTTTGGTTGGTGGTCTAGTCCTTGGGAGCTCTGGAGGGGGGGGTTGTGGGTTGATATTATTGTTCTTCCAATGAGGTACACAGCCAAACATTGGAGTGAGCATGGGGACCCCAGGGGACCCCAATGGAGAAGTTAGGGTGATGTCTATTTTTATGTTGAGATGTTTTTCTTGGAACAGAAGAAAGAAGGGCCCTGTTTTGATAGCCATCCAATTAGTCTTGGTCTCTTTATTAAGGGATTGAGACCAATGACAGTGATAGGTATCAAACAATGATTGTTGATTCCTCTTATTTTATTGTTATCATTGTAAAGGTGTGTGTGTGTGTATGTGTTTGTGTGTGTATGTGTGTGTGTGTGTGTGTGTGTGTGTGTGTGAGAGAGAGAGAGAGAGAGAGAGAGAGAGAGAGAGAGAGAGAGAGAGAGAGAGAGAGAGAGAGAGATTTTTCACTGGGATATTTATATATCCATTGCTTATATTTGGTTTTATTATGGAATGTCTTATTTCCTTCATTTATTGTAATTGTAATGTTTCCTGGGAAAGCATTTCCTGGGTGGCATTTGTGTTCTCTTAAGGTGTCTAGCACATAAATCCTGGCCCTTCTGGTTTCTAGTATCTTCATTGAGAAATAAGTCTACCTTAATATGTTACTTGGTCTTTTCCCCTTGCAGCTTTTGATATTATTACTTTGTTCTGCATATTTAAAATTGGGCTTATTATGTGCTGAGGGGATTTACTTTTCTGGCCAGTCTATTTTGTGTTCTATATAGTTCTGTTAGCTTGATAAGCATACCCTATTTAAGTCAGGATTTTTTTCTTCTATGATTTTGTTGAAAATGGTTTCTGCGTTTTTGACTTGTATTTATTTTTTTGGCTTCTATTTCTATTATTCTTATATTTGTTCATTTTTTCATGTCTCAGATTTCCTAGATGACTGTGCCAGGAGGTTTTTTGTTTGTTTTTTTTGTTTTTTGCTCTTTTGTTGCTTTTTTTTTCTTTTGTTTAAGATTTAACATTTTGACTGGTGTATCAATTTCTTCTAGTAGCTTTTCAATGCACTTCTATCTTTTCTATTCTGTTGGTGAAGCTTGTCTCTCCAGTTCCTGTTTGGGTTCTTAAATTTTTCATTTCAAGATTTCTCTCAGTTTGGATTTTGATTCTATTTACACTTTTTTTTTTTCATTTCCTCCAACTATTTGTATTTTTATAGATTTGCTGAGGGACTTACATATTTCTGCTACCATGTTCATAATGGTTGTTTTAATGTCTTTTCTTGTTCTTCAGCTATATTGGAATACTCAGATCTGCTGTGGTAAAATTTCTGGGTTCTAGTGAAATTATATTGTCATGGTTATTATTAATTGTGTTTTGACAGTAATGTCTAAGCATCTGGGATTGAAAAGATTATATTTGTAGGTTATAATGTCTGGTCTTGCTTTTGTTGGATTGGGGCTTTGTATTTTTGGTTTCTATTTTCTCACATGTTCTTAAGAGTTTATGATGGCTATGTGTACCCTGGTAGGAAATTCTTATGGGATTCTAATAGGTGTAGCCACTGAGGTTTCCAGCTAATCTGTGTTTCTGGGTAATGGGACCAGACACTTAGAAATGGAGATGAACTTGTAAGGGGCTGAATGGGTCAAGAGTGAGGAGGAAAGTAAGTTCCAAAGTCTTACTGTCATGCCAAAATGCCAAAGTTTCATTGAAAGGTGACTTCTATTTTAGATATAAAAAAAGAAAATCTCAAACTATGTGAAAAAATAGTTGATACCAAACATTGAGATGGTAGGTATAATAATGATGAGGCAAAGATTTTAAAAGCAGCCATAGTGGAAAGAGAAAGGTGCTATTGCGTCAGCATCTGTTTAGTCTCTTAGTATTGGGTACAGAAAGTGGAGAGGCTACAGAAGGTCTGCTTCAGAGCTGGCTTGCAGACTCTGGATTGGATCTGCAGGAGCCGAGGAGATGTGAAGATCTACAGTCAGCCTACTTGCTTCCCTGACAGGAGCATTCTTTGTTTTCTCATGAATGTGCCCTGAGTTGAGGGTTAAGATAAAGCAATAAGTAGAAGGGAGGGAAGTTTGGAAGAGAATATTTGTGTACTTCAAGGGGAGGCTTCAACAAGTGGTCTGCTATAGAGCAAAAGATAAGCCTGGAGAATTGGATTTGGAGAAGCTGTGGGCGAGTTAGCTTCCTTCTATAAACAGAATGCCCTGTAGACTGGATCCAATGGAGTGCCTGCTGAAGGTTGTGGTTGGGATAAGACAAGGGGTCCAGTCAGGAGGGAGCCTAGAAGAGAAAGATCCTTAAGATCCATTAAAGTTTGGAGAGGGAAAACCATAAGTGTTCTGCTGTAGAGCTTGCAATGAAGCTGGGAGGACTGGGCTTGAAGGAATGCAAGGAGGGATGCAATGAGCTTATCTGCTTTCGTCACCAGAGTCATAGTCAATGTTTTCTTTCTGAAACACTTCCACTATGGCTCTATGGCTACTTTTAAAGTCTCTGCTTCATCATTATTTTATCTATCATCTAAATGTTTGTTCTCAACTATTTTTCACATAGTTTGAGATTTTCTCTTCTTATCTCTAAAATACTAGCTGCTTCTCAATGAAAATTTGGCATTTTTGGCATCACAATGAAATTTTGGATCTTACTCAAAGGTTCTGTTTTCGCTTATCTATTACGACCCTTGTTTGGCAGACAGAAGGTGATATTACCTTACTCATGCCAAGCATTAACTTTTGACTTCAGTAGAAGGGAACCATTACAGCTGGGTAAGGGTAGTGCACCCAAACCCCCACATTGTTTTCATTAGCACTAAAGTGGAGTGACCTTTTTGATGCCTGTTGAGTGGGAATATTCTTTTCCCACTTCAGTGATGAGGAAAAAGGATAGTCATCCCATAACATTAAATAGTGTTAAAATCTTAGATTATCTTGCTCACTCTGTCTCTTGTGGTACTTGTTAGGGATTGTGATTCACTAACAGATAGTTGACAGTTCTGCCTACACATTTTTTTTTTCTGATATCATCCTAGAAAAGGGTATGGTACCTTGTTGTGATCTCATGAGGACAGAATTCTTTGCTTCCCATTCAGATTTGAATGGGCTATGAGTGTGCAAGTGTTGATTATTTTCTATGTAGGTTGTTTTTATATTGATCATGTGACTAGAGAGAAGACATTGGTTTTTGTTTGCTTTGTTTATTTTGTTTTGTTTTGTTTATTATGTCTATACTGGTAAATATTGTTGAGTTGCTAATAAACTAAGCTCTAATTTGAGTTTACAAGGCAAAAAAAAAAAAAAAAAAAAAAAAGAGAGAGAGAGAACTTGGGTTATTCTATAGTCTCAAGAACCTTAGTGGATCTACTTATTTCTCTCATCTTTCCAAGTTCTATTTGGTATTATATATATTTCCCAGGCATTTTAGTTATACTTAATAAGGAGAATAGAGTAAATGGGAACAGTTTGATGTACCGACACACACACACACACACACACACACACACACACACACACACACACACACACACAGAGAGAGAGAGAGAAAGAGAGAGAGAGAGAGAGAGAGAGAGTAAATATTTTATTTATTTTGTTAAGATTTATTCATTTGTTTGTTTATTTATGTTCATGTGTACCTCTGTATGTGCCTTTTTATACATGTACCATTAGAGGCCAGAAATAGGCATCAGATCGCCTGGAGCTGGAATTAATGGCAAATGTAAGCTGACTAATATGAAGATTGGGAAACAAACACCTGTCCTTTTGAAAAAGCATCTAGTGATCCTAACTGCTAAGCCATCTTGCCATATCTTCAGCTAACTTCTCTGTCCTGAATCATTTTGGTTTATTTGTTTGTTTGTTCATTTGATTTTGAAACAGAGTCTCAAATCTCAATCTGTATTGTCCTGGTCCTTTCTCAACCTCCTCAACACAGAATTAGGATGACTGTACTCACTTTTCATATGGCACCTGGGGGTTCGAATTTATGTCCTCCTGTTCTTATATCACTGATTCATCTCCCTTACCTCATTTAAACCGTAATTGGAAAAGTTTTCTTCTGATAGTGATCTTGAAAATTCTTTTCATAGAGTATCATATGCACACATCAACCTTAGAATGAAGAAAAACTTAAATTATTTAACAAAAAGGTATTAGAAAATCACTTTTTGTACTCCATAATACTCATACAATGAAGCAAAAGTAAAGGGTGGTGACCTTAGTTATATTATGAACAATTTTCCAAATTTGTGAATGGTTGACACAAGGACAAAAATTAAGTGTCTATTGAGATTTTTCTTATGAAACAACAAAAATATTTTTTTTTTTTACTAAATTATCATGTTGTTTTGACATTTGGAAGCCATTAATGCTTTCAAATGACTTTGCTAAGATAGGGCTGCTGACTTTCTGTACTTCATCACATCCTAGTATTACAGTAAATACATGTATTTTGCTCTCATACATTTCTTTGTGAGTCCATTATTATACTGTAATTAATCCTTCAAGGCAGAAACAGAGTCCCACAACTCAATAAGGAACTACTTTATTTTATATAGAACAGTGGTTTTTGGTTATATTATTCCTCTGGGAGAAAGGTCAAAATAAAGGGTTTTCTGGTTACTGGCTCAAGGATATGCTGATTTGGGAGAAAGGTTTTATCTTTGCATGTTTAGAATAGGTGATTAGTGTCTATATGCCTTCGAGAGCAATATCGATAAGATTTGATAGAGGGAGACACCCAGAGAACTAGATTCCAGAGAATCAAACAAAAAAATTATCTTAATGATACTAAATTTTGTTTGTTTGCTGAACAAACCTGCTTGAGCTCCTGATGTCTTAGACTTTCGGCTGGATCCAGTCAGGACACAGACATCAGAGACTATATCAATCATTTGTGTGGCCTTCTTAAGGACAACCACCTCTCCCATTTTCCCTACCCTCCCCTTTCAAAATATCTCAACTCCCATATCCAGCTTGAAGAAGTTACGAAGGGCTGCCATCCCAGTTTCCTGGGCTTTGGGGCTGGAGGTGGTTATTATAGGTTGTCTTTCTAGGGAATTTAGAAATGGTCATAATTGGAACAGAGAAGAAATAACTAGAATTGATTGTATAGCCATAATCTCATTTGGTAGAAATCTTTATAATTGTTACTAAGTTGTAGTCATAATTTCTTATTTCAGTTCAGAATTTATTTTGATGCAAAATCAAGGTTTTCATTAGTATAAATTTCTTCTATTGATACAAAAGTTTTAAAAGTACGGGGCTTCGAACCAGTCCTTCTATAACTGTTATTATAAGCTGATCTGAGATGATTAAGCCCATGACTTAGGGACAAATAGCAAATTCATAGCTTTGAGTTTATTGTTAGGGTGTTTTCAAGATATTTAATTAGAAATAGCTGAGAGTAGTTAATGAAGAATTGTCCAGATTACTTTAAATAGATAGTTGGTTTTCAGAAATGTCATAAATCCATAGAATATGACATTTGATGTTATTTATTCACTTATTGTTGAGACAAATCTGCTCCTAACAGCTTCCCATTTGTGGATTCAAAGAAGCATCTGAGCATCTATACCTCCAGGTGAGGCTGTACATTGTGGCTAGGTTGCCACTGGGCAGAAATTGCCTTTCTCTCCTGTAGACCTATACTGTTCTTAAAAGGACACAATTTACAGGCTAAGACAGCTTAGTTCTGCTGAGACAGAATAGGCTTGTCCTTAATAATTTCTGTTTCTCAAAGGTCTGTCAGATGATCCTGGGCCAGAAGGCTGAAGACTGGTACTCCAACTTCCTGACTTTCTGGGGCTGTATATAGGTATGCAGCTGTCTCTACAATTTGTCTCAGTCCTGGAAGCTGTGATAGGCTTCCTATATACTTTCAGTTAATGTTGGTCATTCTCAGATTTCTGATGAGGTTCAAAGACTACTTATACTCTCATATCCAACCCAGGCTATTTACATTGAGAGAACAGATTTGAGAGGATGGTATTCAGATGGCATTCAATCTAAATCCATGACATAAGTCAAGTGTAGAATTATAAGTCTTTTAAGTTAGGATAGATTACAATGTTCTATTTTAATGACAAAAATGATGGATTGGGTGTTAGGTCTATCTTGTACTTTATAAATTATAAAATGGTAATAGTTGTGCTCAATTTATATCTGAGATAAAAGAGTCTTTTAAGTGGACTGAAAGGGAAGTGTTGTGGATAGCCATGGGGTTGCTTGTATTTTGATTCTAACTACACTCTCCTGGGAGGGGTTGTGAATGAGGAATGAGTCATGTACTTAGATGACTTATTGTGAACCATCCCCTAATGAATAAAAGAGCCAATTATTGGGAGAGTAGGCAGAACTTCTGAGTTGGACAGAGAAAGAGGGGAAGCAGGAGAGAGAGGGCTTTTTGACAAGGATAGCATAATGACAACATGTAGCTACTGGGAGACACCAGTTTCAATGATGAATCAATCAGGATTCACCTCCAGAGGAATTAAATTTAATATGGTTTACAAGATTAGGATTCTAGTTGTTGCACCCAGAGATGGAGCTACCATTGTTTCTGAACTAAGTTTATGTGGTATATTCCTTCTTGCGGAGACTGGACTGGGTTCCAGAGAGAAAGGTATGGCAGCAAAGTGTGGGTGTGCAACACAAAGGCCATGGGGTTCTTGAATCATGGGTCTGGCATGGTAGCGACACATCAGTGGGAACTAAGTGAGCTGGGTGGAGAGATTTTGGAGCACTGAGTCAGAGAGTCTCCACAAGATAAAACACGTCAGCCATTGCCCACCAGTGCATAGCTGGCCAGCCTGGCAGGGAAGAGAGAACCAGGGCATAGCGTGGGAAGTTGCCATTTCTCTTTTTAACATTTCCCGCAGCAGCAAAATTTTAATGTAGGAAATTCTTTCACTCAAAGCCTCTGGGGTTCAGTTTTATGTTATGTAGAAGAGAATAGCGATAAATTTGGAGTGACACTTGATGATTTATGGCTTCAAAAAATCCTTCTCTAAAATTTTTTGCCACTTTCAGATTGCAAACTTACCAGAGCATTCATTGAGTAACATGAATCTTAAAGATGTGGCTCCAATCCTTTAAATTAGCTAAGCTAAATTCAATGTTTTGATCCAATTTCCCTGGTCTCATCAGTGATAGATTCAAAATACCAGATTGGTTCATGGCCATCAGGACTTTGATGTAGCCTTGAGGATCAAAGTCATCTGGCTAATTGATCAGTTCCAACATTGTTCTCTTGGTGTTAGTGTAACCCTCAGCAACACCATCAAACCAAGCCACTCAGATGATATCAATTTAACATAAGTAAAGGCAGAGTTGTTGTTGTTGTTGCCATTTAAAAAGCTCATGAACACTGAGCCCCCTCATGGATGTCTTTCTGTATGAGCTCAGACTCAGTAATTCTAACGAAGAAGGCATCAGTTTTATTAGCAATTCCACTGGTACCAAGTCTCTTGCTTGCGCTAGAAGGAACCAAACAGCAGCATGACCTCAGTCTCAATTCCAAGTTTAAGAAACCTCTACAGATATAGTGGAGGAGTTTCATCTACTTGTTGCAGTTTCTAAATCTGTTCCTTATAGCCACGAACATCTCTGTGTGTGACAACAGGTTTTTGTTCCACTTGCATCATGATAAGTCTTGGGTCAATTTTAGGTGATAGCCAAATATGAATTCGGTGTTTGTTTCTGTCCACATCAACTCTTATCCCTCCTTCAATAGCTGCCAGCTAAAGACGGAGATCTACCACAATCTTGGAAAACTGCATTGTTTCCCACTGATAGTATAATTTCGATCCTCTGAATGAGCATCAATTATCTTCATACAGTTCACAACCTGTAAAGATTGTTCATTCTGAAGTGTTTGTTTATCTGCAGCCAAATTCCATAGAGAGGGCTGGTGGTGCCAGGCCAGTGAGTTAAATGTCATGCTCAACCTATTTGATATGCCTAGAGTAAGTATTCTGACTTCAGTTTTCAATAGCCCATTCATCCAGAGCTCAGTTTGGCTTGTGGTCCTTCTCATATTCTCTGGTTTTTTGATGGTTGGCAATTAGGCAATCTGGCAGTTTAAAAGCTACAAGTGCTTCATAGTTAGTACAGTACCTTTCTCTCTTCCAGTGGTCTCTTGTTTATTTTTTTTTTTTTTTGGAAACATATAAAATTATTTATTGATATATCACTAGCATAAATTGTTGGTAAGATAGGACAAGAAGGCAGGAAGAAGGGAAATGCATATTTAAATACAGGATTAACTCTTATTTCATCAAAAGCAAGAAAGCAAACACAATTTTACTTTGTCATGAATATAGACTTTTGTTTTCTATACTAATATAGGTAACCTTAAAAATTAAGGACATTGTATTTTTTTTTTAAAAAAATGACTTGCACTATACATGAGATAAAAGTTAATAAACGTTACATTTATTTTCATAGAGAATTTTTTCTTTTAGGTGGGCTTTCTTTTTCTGCCTACAATTTATTTATTTATTTCATACATCAAATTTTGATCACGTTTTATAGTTCCCCACTTGCTACCCCCACATACTATCCCATCTTCCCCCACCCAACTGTATGTTTTGTTGATCTCTGTCTTTTTTTTTTTTGATACTTTATTTACATTTCCAATGTTTCCCCCCTTCTAGGTCTCCTCTTTGGAAACCCCCTATCCCCTCCCCCTCCCCAACTCTATGAGGGTATTCCACCTCCCACCCATCTGCCCACCCACTCCCGTATTCCCACTTTGACATTCCCCTTTACTGACATTACCCTCAGGCCCAAGGGCCTCTCCTCCTCCTGATGGCCAACAAGGCCCTTCTCTGCCACATATGTGGTCTGAGTCATGAGTCCCTCGATGTGTATGTATTCTTTGATTGGTGGTCCAGCCTCCAGGAGGACTGGTTTGTTTTTAATGCTATTTTAAATAAAGATTATTTTCACAGATGATCAGGTAATACAAAGATCATTTTATTGTGTAATTGGATACTTTTGTGCATATACTTAACTATCAAACTATAAAGTAGTTTTATATCATACCTAATGTTAAAGAAACATCTGAAAGACTTATTCCATCTGAAAGTGGTAATCTATGTATTAGAAAGAATGACATTAGGCATTTGGTACAATGGTCTTCACATTCATTAATGAAGCCTCCTTGCTTATGAACAAAAAGCACTGAATCTAAATATATTCTTTGGCACAAACCTCAAAGACAATGTTCACGCAGGCTGCAGCACATGTAGTTGTAAGATTTAAGCCACAAAGTTGCCTTGATATGTAATTATTGTATTCTGTTTTCTTTCTTTAATTCTGTAATTACTTTTACAAATTTTGTATGTATTTTTCTGCTTCTACATCTGAGATTAATGTTCCCTAATTAACTAGAAAGAATTCGATTTATTGGAAGTGTCTATAACTGGCCAGTCCATAATAGTTCCTTGGGGCATATTGTCGATTCAGAGCTGTAAACAGGTGAGAAAAAACAGGTATAGGGAAGCTCTCTAACCTACTCTGTTCTATATAAAAATTCACCTCAAACTTCCTCGATAAAAGTTCTCTCTATACCAAAAAAGAGAATGCCTTACTACCAAAGCTTGAAAATCAATTTAGAAATGAACCTGAAGAAACAGACTAACATAAATCCTATATTCCTCTATTTTCCTCCCACTGGTCTCCTGATATATATTATTGATTCTTTGTGAATTTAACATCATGCGCCTCAATCACAATCATCTCTCTGTCCCAGCATATCTGCCCTCTGCCCTCGCAACTCCTGTCCTCAAAAGAAAAAAAACAAAAAAACAAAAAACAAACAACAAACAACACACACAAAACCAAAAAGCAAAACCAAACCAAACCAAACCAAACACCACCACGTTTTGAAAGCTGTAGTGTGTCACAGTGTATCCACTGTATTCACTTTTGTTCACATTCTTTCCTTGCAAATATTCATTATAATGACTCATTGGTCTGACTCAAGGCCTCTAGCTTCATCAACACTGGATATTCACTGGGACTCCTCTAGGATATCCTGTTCTTACCCTGTTGTCATGGAGATACTGCAGCCTTGATTCTGCAGGACTAGTGCCTTTATATAAGCCAGCAGTTTATAGATGGGGTGGGGGGGGTGTCAATTCATAGCCCTGGACTTGGGCATGGGTTATAGGTGATTTGTTCCATCTGACAGACCAGTTCCCATATACTCTCATGACCAGGGTGATCTCTCCAGCACTATCCTTGCTAACTCACCCAATATCACATCCCTCAAGGGGCAGGGTTAGCTCTCTCATTCCTCACTTGGGCCCACACCTTTCTGTAGTTGCCCATGTTTTCATATATAAATACTGAAATCTTGTAATTCCTGCTGAAATGGACTCCACAGTTTCAAACTCATTCCCCCAGGACTCCCATTACCAATGACAGCTTATTTAGAAAACCTTCCTTGAATAAAATTCTCAATTCCCACCTGCTCCTAGACACATTTATACCTTCTTCTAATTACTTCCTCAGGATCCAGTGTTTAGCCAAATTATCCCGCTGGATATATTTGCTGAATTTTTTATATTTCTCCCCAAGTAGATTATTAGCTCCTTTGGGGAAAGAAACTGTAGTTTCTACAGAAGAGTGTCCAGCATTTAAAAGAGATGTTAAATATTTGATAGGCTTAAAAATAAAGATGAGAAAAGTCTGTAGATCTTACATTACCTTTGGCCACACCTTCTCTTGTCCCTCCTCTACTTACCATTTTATTTCTAAATGTCGTCCTTTCTCCTTCCTCATGTAGACTGGTAAGTTTACTGTATACATAGGAAGGAAAAATAATGCTTTCATTTTTTTATATTTGAGTTGAATTTTTATAAACTCTAAAACATATTTGTTGATAATTTTTCTTCCTTTATTTGTTTCTGGATTCCTATAGTCTTTCCATATGGTAATATCTCAAAGTATTTTCATGAAACTATTATAAAGCACTTTGTGAAACATGTGCTTTATATAGTAACAAGCTTATAAATAGGCTTATGTTTTATAGTAGGACGGACTGTGAAACTCTGACACTTCTAATTTTATTAGTTATTTGAGAGTTTTATATATGTTTTAATCAACATAGTCACCCCTTCTAAATATTCATAGGTTAATCTTATTTCCTTACCCACACATTTTCTCCACCAAGACCAATCTGAACTGTTTAAATATTCTTGTATATATAGTCTTCCACTGGAGCATACTTAACTTACCAGGAGCTATTCTCTTAGAAAAAACTGTCTCTCCCTCTACCAACAGGTAAAAATCTCTAATTGCTCTGTGTCTAGGGGTAGATATTCTTACCAAATCCACATTCCATGCTGGAATTTGTCTGGTTGGGCTTGAATGGTTTTTTTTGTTTTTTGTTTTTTGTTTTTTGAGTGTTGTCTCAACCACTCTGAGTCCATCTGTGTAGTTTCCCTGCTGGGTCCAAAAGACAATGTTTTCCTGTCTTCATTAACTGTCTGTAGTACTCACACTCTTTCTGATCCCTTTTCCACAGGGTTGCTTGAGCCTGAGGAGGAGAGAGCATGGTATATATGTTCCATTTATGGCTGAAATTTCTGTATTCTCTTCTCTTAGCTTTGGCCAGTTGTGGGTCTCTGTGTTACCTACCACCTACTACAAATACAATTTCTCAGATGAAGATTGATATATTCATTGATGTATGTATATGATAGTTCGTTAGGACTTGGTTTAATACTATACATACCTGAAATGGCAATAGTAGATTTCCCCTATGGCCTATGATCTATCTATTCATAGTTTTTTTTCATAAGATAATGATACCAAGACTGGGTGTCATCTTGTAGCATGAGACTTAATTCTAATCAGAATGTGTTTGGTTTGTAAGACCACCAAAGCTTGTGCCACTATTGTATCAGTGGACCAGAAAGAATAAAGCATCCAGGTGGGTATGATCTTGATTCCTCTATGTTTTATGACTCAGTTATGGAGTACCTTTCATAATCCTGTAACAGAACAACAATATCATAGGTAAACAACAAGAAGAAAGAAAGCTCAGTTCAAAGAATAGGTTGTTTATTTGGAGTTGTTGTCAGTGACATCCCATAGACCCTAAAACCTTAAAGATATTGCAATTACCTTTGGTTACCTTCTCCTCCTTCTCCTCCTCCTTCCCCTCCTCCTCCTCCTCCTCCTCCTCCTCCTCCTCCTCCTCCTCCTCCTCCTCCTCCTCCTCCTC
>CM052704.1:4971776-4998962 GCA_028551405.1 Uromys caudimaculatus
AATATCCGCTTATCAGTGAGTACATACCATGTTCGTTCTTTTGTGACTGAGTTACCTCGCTCAGGATGATATTTTCAAGTTCCATCCATTTGCCTGCAAATTTCATTAAGTCATTGTTTTTAATAGCTGAGTAGTACTCCATTGTGTAAATGTACCACATTTTCTGTATCCATTCCTCTGATGAGGGACATCTGGGTTGATATTTCAATCCAATAGATGTCCTGTGTCAGGGCAGCTGCTTTGGTCAGGGTATTCATTAGGAGTCATTGCCATGTCATGTCTTCATCTTTTTAAAACAAATGTGTTCTCTGTTAACAGCTCTATAAACTGTTCTTAGCTTCTTATTTTTCTGGTTAGAAATAATTAATTTTAGGCCAGCACCATTTATTGAAGACGATGCTTTCTTTTTCTCCTTGTATATTTTTGGTTTCTTTGTCAAAGATCATGTGTCCATAAGTGTGTGGTTTTATTTTTGGGTCTTCAGTTATATTACATTGATCAACACATCTATCTCTGTAACCAATACTATGAAGTTTTTATCACTATTGCTCTGTAGTATAGCTTGACGTCAGGGATGGTGATTGCCCCAGTAGTTCTTTTATTATTAAGAATTGTTTTCGCTCTTCTGGGTTTTTTGCTTTTCCAGATGAATTTGAGAATTGTTCTTTCCATGTCTTTGAAGAATTGTGTTGGGATTTTGATGGGATTGTGTTGAATCTGTAGACTGCCTTTGGTAGGAGGGCCATTTTTACTGTTTTAATTCTGCCAATCCATGAGCTTGAGAGAGCTCTCCGTTTTCTTATTAAGAGGGTGTGAACCTAAGTGAGTGTTTTCAGTCCTAGCTTTGTCTGGTAATTGTCATGGTTCCTCCCCTCTTAGAGTAACCGTGCTTTCCTGTAGACCCAAGAAGCAAAGCCATGCTGGTTTTCTATACTTGTAAGTCATGATAGAGGCTCTCAGAGTCAGAAGGCTTGTTAAGTTTGAAGAGTAGTTACTAATGATAGAAAAAAGAGAAATGTTTTTACTGCCCTAAATTCTGAGTCTCATATATAAACAGTCAGCTTCATTTATTATATCTGCTGCTGAATGCCAGTCATTGTGTCAGGAATACTATTAGATAGATACTCCAAACACAATTTTTTAAAATTTTTCTGTGTACCCAGACACTTATTATTTTCTCTATCACAAAGATTAGCCAGTCATCATTTTCACTTTGCCCCACACTCAGAAACACATTCATTCTCTGTAGGTCCGGTTCCCATCAAACTCTCTGTGCATCCCAGCCTGAACCTGAACTGTCTGAATGCTTATTACTTGTATGGTATGTGTGGTACCTGCCTGGTTGCCTCCTTTCTATTAATTCACATTATTTCCCTAAGTTACTATCCCACATTTCCTTCCTACTTAAAACTGTGGGTTACCTGCTCCAAAAAATGATTTTAATATTTTTCTTATGTTGATATTTATACATTGTTATTCTTGCTACAATTTCAGTATTGTTTTCATCTTCAGTCTGTTTTCATCTTGTATCTGACCTTCTGCATAACCAGTAGAATACAAAACTCAAGGATTAAGACATAGTTTTTTATTTTCCTTTAAATCTTCAAGGTATTGAATAATACAATAACCCTGCCTCTCTTCTCCTTTACTTCACTAAGGAAGAGGATGAAAAACTCTGACCCATAATTTTCCTGTCTGAAAGAACTGCTGGGATGAAAATAGAGAGGAGCCTGAGGAAAAGAAGGTCCAGTGAAATGCCTAAAGTGGGATCCAGCTCAAGTGGAAGCCACAAGACCTGACACAATTACGGAGGCTATGGAGTGCTCACAAAAAGGGACCTATTATGACTGCCCTGGGAAAGACCCAACAAGCAGCTGAAAGAGTCAGATGCAGATATTTGCACCCAACCAATGGACAGAAGCTGCTGACCCCTGTTGTTGAATTAGGGGAAAGCTGGAAGAGGCAGGGGAGGAGGACGGCCCTGTGGTAGGACAAGCAGTCTCAATAAACCTAGACCCCCGAGATCTCTCAGGGACTGGAACATTGACCAGGCAGCATATGCCAGCTGATATGGGGCCACCAGCACATAAGCAGCTGGGTTTAGTCAGAGAGGATGCACCTAACCCTCAAGAGACTGAAAGCCCCAGGGAGTTTAGAGGTCTGGTGGTGTTGGGGTGGGAAACATCCTCATTGAGACAGTGGGGTGGCCAGGACATATGGGATGTGGAACAGTCAGAGGGTGCACCAGGAGGGGAATAAAATCTGGAGTTTAAAATAAATAGATAGATAGATAGATAGATAGATAGATAGATAGATAGATAGATAGATAGATAGATGGATGGATGGATGGATAAATAAGAAGGAAAATGCAAATATTTTCCCTCTAGGGAAGTTGTGGAAAGCATTTATTTCAGTGGCTAATTATTTGTACTCTGGGCTTAATGGTCCATCTAAATCTAATGCAATAAGAAAAAATAACTTCATGGAATGCTGAAGGGGATAGAATGGAATAAGGAAAACGTATTCTCTAGGAGCCAAGTAAAAGCTCGAGAAGGAGACCAAGGAGTAGCAGGGTCAGTAATAGGTACACCAAGACAGATAGGAGGCAGAATGATCCACATGGAAAAGCTTAGGTACAGCTGTGAGGCTGACCTAATAAAAGGCATCCACCAAAACCAGAGTCCTCGGAAAATGTGGTGTCTCACAACAATACTCATTGCACATTTTTACCTTGGCAGACCTCCTTGCCTCTGCTGTGGGACAATATTTGACTTTGATACCAGTAGATCCCCATGAGCTGTCATGACATTTCTGCTGTCCTTAAGACCACTAACATCATCCATGTGAATCATGGTTTAGTCATAAGGTACCTGTATACCATCTTTGAGGCTTTTGTACAATCTAGATTTCTCTACAGATTTTACATTATATCTGTATATATACTCAGGTCTTAGAGACCTTTTGAAATTAATATATCCCAATCTAGATTCTTCTCTTCCCCCACTTAAATGATATCAGTACATATATTTTAAGCCATATACCCAGAAGTCCTTCCAGATATATTTGTGTGTCATAACCAAAAATGAACAGAGAACTGTTTATAAAGTTGAAAGCATAGTTAAATAAACTATCAATAACATGTGTGTCTTAAATAGTGACAGTGTGAAAGTAGAGCCTCTTCCTGGGCCAGATAGTGATGGGGATACATGAAAAGAGTAATAGAGAGGGCCGCAGGGGGCCGTGGGGATGTAAATGTTATGCAGACAACAGCAAGGGCAATCAATCTGCACAGTGAGGAGATCTTCACAGAACGAATCTCCCATGGTTTCTCCCCATGGGTACTCAGACCCCCTGTATTGTTCTTAAAGCCATAGGATAAAAGGAAAAAAGAATCCTGTTGATGTAACTTCAGAAAGCGTCCTAGGATACAGAGCAATGTAGGAAAAGATAAAGATTCAAACTCCAATATTATGTCTCTAATTTCATGTATTTTCCCAGTCTATTTTTAAATAAAAATAATAGAAGTCTGCTAAAAATATAAAACACTATACAAAGAAATGCTTAGAAAGAGAATTATCTAGAACCTTCCAGATTGGAATACTAGCTGATGACACTGCCGTTTTTTAGATGATGTACACAGGGACACATTGAGAGTGATTTCCTTCATCTCGCCCACACTTAGAAGGCAACATTGTTTCTTGCTTGTTTAGTTCTCTGAGATCATGAAGCTTTTCTTGAAGACCCATCCTGCAGTGCTCCCTCATTCGCACACTGACATCAAATCAAATGTTTTACTTTGGTTCCGTTATATTTTTATCAAAATACTTTGAAGAAAAAAATAATTGACACCACCACATTAATTCAGTTGAGGGCAAACAATCTTCAAAGCACAGTTGCCTCTCCTTGAGCTGGCTCAACAGTTTTCAATATTGAATTAATAAACTGAGTTACTTCTGCTTTAGCTGATTTTCCTTGAAAGTAGAAATTATTCTCTTTCTTTTTACATAATCAATTATAGATTAAAGTAAGTAACATGAGTTGTTTGCTACAGATCAATTTCTGTATAAAACCACAAAAGGGAAGATCATAAAAAAGAGAGTGAAAAGTTTCTGCTAAATAAAGGCTCTCCTAAGCAAATCCAAAAATACTTCTTCCTTTGGCTTCCAGAAAACTACATTCTCCTCCATGTAAGTGTGTATGTATGTGTGTATGTGTGTGTGTGTGTGTGTGTGTGTGTGTGTGTGTGTACATCTGTGTGTAGAGCAACATTCCATGGCATGTGTTCAGAAAGAGGATGACTTTAGGGAGTTGTTTTCATAGATTACTAAGGGAATTAGGATTAAACTCAGATCATCATGGTTATATTGGAATTACCTATTCCCTCTGAGCTATCTCTCTGGGGAGTCATCCATCTCCTTATTGCTCTAATAATACATCTGAAATAATCAACTGATAAGAGGAAAGAATTATTATGGTTCACATTTTCAGAACTTTCAGTCCATAGGAGTTTGACCATACTACTACAGAGACATGGCATGCAGATATACTGTAACATGTCACTGCTAGCCCTTTCATAGAAATGGGTCAGAGAGAGTGTGAGCTTGCTTTATATATATATATATAAGTGTCCCTACTCTTAAACTCATTAAGCTTTCAATCTATAAGTATATTAGTGCATGCATAATGTTATAGCCTTCATGATCAATCAACTTCTAAAGGCCTCACCTCTGAATACTGCTACATTTGGCGCTAAATATTTTTAACATGACCTTTGGGGAGCTATTTCAACTTTAAACTATGACATTGACTACAAATTCTTTGATCACACTTTCAGGTCAATACACATAAATCTAAGTTACCTTTCCTTAAGTATGAACTAGGTTTTAGTGACTTATGTCAAATAAGTAGAGTGGTAGTAAAAAAAGTGCAGCTCATCTCTGTTATTTTTAAGTCTGAGCACATAAGTGGACCTCGGCCTATACTGGAGACACAGCTGTTGTTATCCCAGGCTTCCATGTAAGAAATCTGTCTCTGTCGATGTTACCTACTTGTAAAATCACATCAAGACAGAGAAAAATTTTAGCTGCCTGGCCAGTCCTTTTGATGCTCACATGTGGGGAGTATTTTTGGTAAGATCAGTCTCATCACTTATGAGCAATCTTATGAGGTACTCTAACTGAAATGTAGTTATGGGGTCAAGTTGTAGAACTACAAAGCCTAATTGTTGAAAGAGATGCTATTGTTTTATACTACCAATATGTGATATTTAGCAACAGCACCCAGGCCAGGACACTGTGTCTTATCACTTTATACTCTAAGTATTGGATGTCTTCTAATAACGTGCTCGACTTCCTCCACTCCTACATTTTGTACCTTTTTTCTAAGTAACTTCACCATCCTGTGACCTTCAATGACACTTTGTATGATCTTCAGCATTGGTGGATTTGTTAGTAAACTGTAGTTCTTCCTACCCATATTCCACCCATTCAAATGTAACATTTATTAGAAAATCTTTGTTCGTTATGTCCTGAAACTACTGCATTCTGAATTCTAGAAATTCTAATTCTACAGTTATGAAATACATAAATTACTTTTGTTTCCACTACTACCATAATTTATGTATTTCATAATTGTAGAATTTTTGTTTCCATTACTACCACTCTGGTCCAAGGTAGACTTGTTTCTTACCTATTTGTATACAATAAATGTTTAGTACTTTTTCTATTGAAAATGCTGTCATACCCACTGTGAGAACTCCAACACCTGATCTTCAGAGAATACCATGACATTTTTTCAAAACATATACAGTACAATGATGCCAACCTCTTCTCAAAGAAAATTCAGTAAGCATTGAGTTTTCCTACAGTCTAACTTGGTGGCTTAAGTCATTTGACCTTGTTTTGCCATCTATCTTCCTTGTTCACTAGAACACCTCACCCTGACTTTCTATTAATTCCTCAAAATTTCCCAAGATTTTGCATACACTTTCCATATTTGGAGGGCCATTCTGGATTCCTCAGCATCTCCTCTCACTTTTGAATACATCTCCCATCTTAATTCACATTCCACTTTCTGGATTAGCTTCAATACTACATTTTCAAAAAGCAACTGTGTCCAACTTAGATCTCTTGAAATCTTTTTACCTAAGATATTCCTATTTTCATATACAGATACTCCTAAAATTAGAAATTATATGTACAATTCTTGTGCTTAACTGCTTCATATTTTATCATCACCAATACTTTTAAGTATCATAAGAGACAAGATCGAGACTCATCTCTTTACCAAATGACCAGTAATTAATATTTTCTATATCACTATAGATGTTTATTACATACTTATTAAACAAAGATATTCTTATGAAGTGTCTTAGGGTTTTATTGCTTTGAAGAGACAACAGAATCTTATCAACTCTTATAAAGGAAAATATTTAACTGAGGCTGGTTTACAGTCCAGACGTTTAGTCTATTATCCTCATGGCAGGAAGCACGGTCGCATGTTAGAGAAGGAGCAGAGAGTTTTCCATCGGGATCCACAGGCAGCAGGAAGATTCACGGGGCCTGGCTTCAGTATCTGAGACCTCAAAGCGCATTTCCAGTGACATACTTGCTCCAACAAGGTCACACCTCCCATAATGACATTCCCTATAACTCTATGAGGGGGATTTTCTTTCAAACCACCACACCAAGTTTGGTTTTAGGGAAAGACGTTTGAGGTGCTTCTAATTTTGAAAAGAAAAATAGCTACTCATTTGTGATTTTTCTGCTCACAAGATCTTGCCAATATTTGAATAGGAGAAAATATTTCTGGAGAACAAAGATTTCATTCAGAGACAAGGTAAAGTTCAAAACCAGTCTTCAGAAGAGTTGGAGGATTCTCTACTATCTCTACTTAAGATATATCTGGTCTTCCTACTTTTCTATGATTTTTTTTTTTTTTTGGTTGGTTTTTTGAACAGGTTTCTCTGTGTCGCCCTGGCTGTCCTGGAACTCACTCTGTAGACCAGGCTGGCCTCGAACTCAGAAATCCACCTGCCTCTGCCTCTCAAGTGCTGGGATTAAAGGCGTGCACCACCACTGCCCAGCCTTTTCTATGATTTTTATGCAAACCTATGTTCTCCCTTGTACAGAGTCTTTTGGAGGATATACCAGCTAGATAAAAGCATAACATTAGTAGTAAGGATGGTTTTCATCAATATTACTGTTATTTTTATGATTACAAATAAAATCTTATTTTCTAGTATTATGAATATATTTAACCCCTGACTTTATAACCATCAATACCAACAAAGTAAATAAAAAACTCATTTAGGCAGTACATGCTTACCTCTCTGGATATTGTGAGAGCCAGATGAGCAATTAAATATTTTAATTTTTTTATATTATAGTTTATCATTATGGGTAAACTGGACCCTGTTTCTTGTGCTCAATTTTCTGTCCTACAACTCTGTCTGCATTAATCAAGGCCTGCTGACAACAGGGATAACCAGGTAGAACCCCACCCCACCCCAAGCTCCTGTCCACTGAGTCCCATTAAGCAAGCCTAACAGTGGTAAGCTGTACCCTGCCCCCTGTAATCCATTTTCTGGCTCATATCTTGTCTGTGTCCTGGAGGCCACTCTGGCACCAGGGACCCTAGGACACACTTGTATCAGGCACCCCAGTGGCAAGATTAGCATCCAAGACAAAAGGCCACACAGGCCACAATACCCCAGGTGAAACACCCTGCTGGACCTGAAGACTCACCTGCTCACCTGAACCGCAGACCACTTAGACCAGAAGACACCCAGAGATAAAACCTTTTCCAAATACTATCCCATTCAGGAAGCTCCCCAACTCTACTGTAGCATCTATGGAAATTCACAGTAAAATAGGTTAGATAAAAATCAGACATTTTTTTTTTCTTCCTGGGATTAGAAACACCTTATTTCCTCCTACCCTCAATGAAAGATTGCAATTAAATATTTTTTTCTGTCAATAATATTGGTAAAGAATGGACTAAATAAATTGCCTCAGCAGTAAAGTAGCAAATGCATGGATCAGGCAGTGCCCTCTTTCTTCATTTTTTTTTTTTTTATTGACACATTTGCTGCTCTTCTAAAATTGTTCAAGAAAGTGTTCTGAAAGAAAAAGTAAAAGAATTGCAGACGTCCTTGCTTAATGAAAACAGATGACCACACTAGGTCAGAACAAGGTATTTACTGACATAAAATCAGAGTGCTACAAAATTTTGCTTTTTGTCATGAATTTTATTCAAAATTACTATTTAAAAATATTTGTTTCTTCAGTGTAATGCTCTATGTTGCCCATGTTCTTATAAGTGACTAAGTTCTGAAGTTCATCTTGTGGCACTTGAATGGCATGATTTTTGGTCTGTTGATACCCTGTCTGTAGTGAGCAGATGTTTGTTTTCTAATACATCTTTGTAGCTATGGAGAAAATTTTCTAAGGAATGACGAACTTTTTGCTTAAATATGCTCCTTAAAAGGGTTTGGAAATACAGAACTGATGTATGTGGGTTTCTTAGGAAATTAATAAATACTATTGGCATTTTAAAAATTTTTGAGAGATTAATATCATTATAATTGTTGACATTTGTATGTGTATACATATTCAAACTCATTTGATCTCAGGGCTCTTTTAATTTTTACTTTATTACTATGTGTGTATGCATGATAGTTATATATGAGTGCTTGTACCACCACATACTTATGGAGGACAGAGGCTAATTTTGGTGGAGCCAGTTTTATCTTTCACATTTGTGTGTGTTTCAGTAAACGAACTCATGTTACCATGTTTGTGTAGGAAACATTTTAACACATTGAATCTGCTTGCCAGCTGAGAAAGTGCTTCTATAGTGTTTCTACTGTACATGCACAGATAGAGTATCTCATTATCACTCCCCACGTAATATACTATAGTAACTATTTACACAGCATTCACATTGTAGTAGGACTCATGAATAATGCAGAGATGGATCAAAACACAGGGAAGTATGTATAAGGTTATATGCAAATACTGATTGATCTTGTATATCAGATGACAGAACCCAAAGATTTATCATTATGTTATCCTGGAAGGACAGAGCTAGGAATGAAAGACAGAATTCAGGCCCAGTACCCTAGTGATATCTCACATTTTGATTGGGGAAACGGACAGACAAAAATCTTCTTAAAAAGAGACAGGAAACATCTGAGCCAGAGAAAATATGAATTGGAGATCTAATACGCAGAGTGAGTAAGTAGTTCACACTTCTAAAAAGTCTCTGAATCTTCTAACCTTCAGTTTGTCCCTATGCAAAAGAAATTGGAACTTCATTGACTCTAAGCTCTATAGCAATTTCCACATTTAATCGATTTTGCTGTCTTTTACCTTGCAAAGGCCAGGTTTTAGGAAGCTTGGCAGCCAAAGAAATAACAACTGATCTGCTTCTTAGATACTTGTTCATTTCTATTTATTTTATTATCAAATTTACATAAAAATTTGGTTATTGTTTGAAGTAAAAGATCATTAAACATAAAGCATCTCAATGGTGTTGTGATTATCAGACTCTGAAGAGCTCAGGAATCAGATATTTACCATATTGTTTTCCTTCCTTTGTACAAAATGAAACCTCTTTGTACAGGTTGAAATAAAAGATTAGATGCTAATTTGTTTCCTTGCATCAGAGAGCAGTCGTTAACACACTACAGAGATATGAGCTTATCTGGTGGGACTGTGTTTGAAAGACATGCTGGTATTCCAAGAGATAAGGGCTACTAGTTTTGTTTTCCCAAATTATTCAGAAGAGAAATAACTGGCTGATTTTCCGATATGCAGATAAATATCAGGTATTAGATTTAAATACCAACAACATGCCCGTTACCTAAATACCTCTCTTCCTTTCTGAGAATATTGAACCTCATAAAACAGAAGGAGACTTTGTAAAGATATTAGATAGTTCCTCCAGGCAAGAAAAATATTAGATAAACTCCATTGTCCTGAACAGAAAGAAACCTGGTCTCCTCAAATGTGGATAAAAAATTCCGTGTCTATCCATGGGGCTTCAACATGGAGACACTAAGGAGCGGGAGGATTTCCACATAGATATAACGAATTAGAAGTAGTACAATTTATACTAATGTAAAGATATAAAAGACAGTCCTCCTTTAAGCTTTGCTCTTTCACAGCATTCTTTATCTGTTCTAACTCATATATTGTTTTTTTTTTTCATTTTCAATTTAGAAAGTTAAAAAAAATGAAATGTGAAGTACCTTTTTTAACCCAGATTTTACCTGATCTAGTGTTGTTATATTCAACAATCCTCTTCCATTAAGTTTCTCCTCTAATAGCCTCCTTTTCTTCAATGTATTCAATGTATTCTTTCAGATACTTTTGTAAATAAAAATCAGGTAGGTATAGTTGTATAGACATATGTCTAGGTCCTCTATCCTTTTCTATTGATCTGGGTGGCTGTTTTATTTGTCAGTTCCGTGGTAGAAGAATGTTAATCAAAATGAAGTATACATTTAAGAAAACTATACAGAAACCTACTGTCTTGCAGCTTAATTGTGATTGAACTTGAAGCCTGCTCTACAAGAATGAATTCATGCTTGGTACCATAAACCTGGTCAAAGGTCCATGAGTATGGAAGTCAGAGGCCTTAAGAAGGAACTAACTATTGCTATTTTGCTGAAAGCTCATAGTGTCAAATTGCCTTCTAAACAAAGTTTATATCGTAGATCTATGTATTCTCAACCAGGATGAGAGAAGCTTCTTTTTGAAGTAGGAAGTGGTTAATATAGAAACTCATCATGGTCAAAGTTCTCAGAATACATGACTATGAGTACTCAGGTCTAAATGGAACATGAATTGTCCATAGCAATCTCTCTATTCCCTGACCCAAAGGCTCAGGTACAGTTTGGAAGAAGAATCGGAAAGTGCTAGAGGATAGGAAGGAGTGCTGGTACATGCTGTCTTCTAGACAGGGGCATGAACATTGTACTCATGAACTCATAGAAGCTTTGATTGTCTTCTTAAGATCAACACAAGACCAAATATGAGTCATGATTTCAGCATGGGTTCTTGAGCAGCTCTTAAGGACCCACTTGTAGCTGAGGAGCCATTGGTAGCTAATAGCTGCTTGAAGAAGAACTGTCACTTTTTCGGGGAAGTAAAGATATTGGTAGGTAGTCTGTGCTACAGAAGATGGACCCACCCACACCACTAATTGGACTCAGTGAAATACATGGTTACAGAAGGGACTTGAAGAAGGGTGGGGTGAATATGATGAACATGATGAAAATACATTGTATACGTGTGCTATAATGTATTTAAAATGTTATAGACTGTTAAATGAACATTTCAGGCATACACATCTGGATTGTTTGGGAATATTCTTTTCTCTGACATCAGTTTTGTTTTTCTGTTTCCCAAGGTAGTTGCCTGTCTTCAGCTGCTTAAAGTGCAATGCCTACAATTACGTTTTATTTTGTGTTACTAAACCAACTACTATTCTGATTTTCAATGGGGCATTTCTCTGAGGAATTTTTTCTCCATATTGCCATCACTCTGTAAATGATTCTCACCTCTCCCTACAATTCTACTCTCAAATGCTTGCTTGTTCTTACTTTTGTTATATGGTGAACCACACAGAACAATGCCAGATAGTACTGTATGAGAAAAATACTCTCTTTTATTCATGGTCAGTTAAAATAAAAGCATGCCAATATATTCCTTAAAGAAAAGCATTAGCCATCTTTATTAGATGCTAAACATAGAACACATTTTAACTTCCATTGTCTTGTAATTTGGTTTGCTATATTTTTGTTGTCGAAGAACAAATCATTTTGTTGACAATGACAGTTGTTTCTTTGGCCTATTTTATCTCTACTGTGCTTATCCCTGTGTTTCTATTGCCATTACTAAAATGTGGACATCAAGTGGAAGACACCTGAGGTATCTGCCATAGAAATATATCTGCTCAAAGACATCAAACGGTCTGACAACAGATCCTGTACCCACAAACATGTTTGAAGTAGAAAGAAACAGATCAGAAGGGAATATTTAATTTCTTCCCCAACTCCACCCTCATGAATGCTTCTAATAATACTATCATGTAGAATAACAAGACAGAAGCCCAGGATATGGTATTTTCCACTTTGCTGAAGGGAGTATTCAATGTGGTACCGGAGATAGACTGAACACTAAAGTTACCTTGGAGGTGGTCAGGTGGGAAAGTTTTAGAGATCGTAGAAATATCCTTGAGTCTAAATACAAACTCCATGAAATGTTTATGAGACCAATGACAGGATTCCAGCTCTTATCATATCATCTTTTAGCTGATTAAAAACAAATGTCTCAGGAAAAGTCATGTTTCTACAATGTTCATCAATATCATATTGGTGCTTACAAAGTTACATCAATTTCCATTTTAATTTCAGTATTCTTTTATTAGTGAGAAAATTGTCATTCAAGAAAGAAAAATATAGAACTATATGGAAGAGAAAAAGAAAATAGGATAAGCCTACTGAGAAAATGCACAGAAGACAATCTGCTTCAATGACAATTTAATGTATGAAATGGTCCATTGTATTTTACAAGTTCTACATTCATGGCCTCGTTTTTATTCTATTCAAATTTCATTTCATGCCAATAATCCAACAGACCTTAATTTCTATATCCAAAATAATTCTATATCTTCTAAATAAACTTCCCTAAAAAATTATAGGTCATAAATACTTTTATGTACAATCTGGCTTAAATATATACTCCTTGATACAAATTCTTATTTTTCAATGTAATATGTTGATGGTTTTTAGAATTGAGACTCTTAGAGAGTAAGCGTCATAATGTCAGGACCCCATGATCTGAGTGCTGGCTTTATTAGAGGAAGAAGACTTGAGAGGATACTCTTTATTTCTTGCATGTTGTCACCATTTTCTGATGCAACCCAGACCCACAATGGATTCTGACATCTTGAAACTGATTTTTATCCCCCTAGGAATTGTGAGAATCATAGTTCCTTATGAATTCCCAAGTCTTTACTATTCTACCAAAGGAACAGAAAGAGAGCAACACAACCAGATTTAATAAAACAATATCTCAATTATCATATGTGTAATTAAAGTTAGGTTCTTAATTCTTTACTTTCTTATTATAACTTACTGCTAATCATGTAAAAAATAGTTTGGTATGAAACCTCTGATCTGTAAACATATATCTTCAACAATTATTATTTGCATAGATAATGAATTTAAAATTATAATTAGAAAATAATTAGTTGCAAAAAAATTATACTATAGTACTGAGATGAAAAATAGAGGATAGAATATTAAGGACTCCTAAAATAAATGAAATTAATATTTTCTTAGCTAGTTACCCACCTATGTCTCAACTTTCTAATTCTGTTTTCTTTTCTTTTATAAACAAATTCTTGATATTTATCATTATAAAACATTTCATTATTAATTTTGAAAATAACAAATCAACAATCACAAATAATTTAATAACGTATTTCTTTAATTCAAGCCCCATGAATTTAAACAATCTATTTCTCTGTTGTTTAGATAGCTACACCAAACAGGAACCTTCTAAGGCGGAAGTCCTAGGCATGTACTTGTCATGTGGTTGTTTATGTAATTTTTGTATTCTAGAGGACAGTTTTAGAAGACATGAATTTTAACCTTTGAGTCAAATTTTCCCTTGGTCCTCAAGTGAATGAATTAAGAAAAAAAATGAATTTATTTGCTGTGTGTATTCTGGTACCATATCACCTGTGTGTAGATCAGGAGACAAATTGTAAGAGTCAGTTCTGCCTTCCAACCATGTTGATTCAGGGATTATACTCAGTTATGCTGTAGCTTTCATCACTATTTCATTAGGGTTTTGTTTTGTTTTGTTTTTGGATAAGTGCTAGTCTATTCTATGGATATCATATTTTGTTTATCTATTTCTCTGCTGAGGGATATTTGACCCTTTTCATCTTTTGTCTGCTGTGTATGTTGATAGATGAATATTTGAACATAATTTTTTACTGTAAAACTGTTTCTATTGTTCTTGAGATAATACATACATGTAGAATTATTGGATTGTATAGTAATTCTTTTTTAATTATTTTTTTTAATTTCTCACTTTACATTCCACTCACTGTGCCCCTCCTAGTCACCCCACCCACAATCCTTTCCCCATTCCACTTTCCTTTCTCCTCTGAGAGGGTAGAGGAGGCCTCTGGGTACCCCCAACTCTTACACTTCAAGTCTCTGTGAGGCTAGGAACATCTCCCACTAACGCCAGACAAGGCAACCCAGCTCAAAGATAATGCCCCACGTACAGGCAACAGCTTTTGGTACAGCCTCCATTAAGGACCCACATGAAGGTCAAGCTACACATCTGATACATAGGTGCTGAGAGGCCTAAGTCCAGCCCATGTATGTTCTTTGGTTGGTGGTTCAGTCTCTGAGAGTCCCAGGTTAGGTGATCTTCTTACGAAGTCCCTATCCCCTTTGGGGTTACAATTCCTCTACCTATTAAAACATAAGAGTCCCAAAGCTCCATCCACTGTTTCCCTGTGTGTGTTAACTTTGTGAGAAACTATCAAAGTTTTTCCACAGTTCTGTCAGGGCAATTTTTTATAATCCCAAATGGCTGAGGATTCCCATTTCCTCACACCCTCCTCACTACATTTTCTTTTTGTTTGTTGCTGCTGCTGCTGCTGCTGATGATGATGATAATGGCGATGATGATGATGATGGTGATGAATTTCCTATGTAGGCTGCCCTGTGAACATGTCTATGTGGAATTACTTTGTCATTTGGAATTGGAGAAGAAACCTCATGGAGGCCTCTTGACTAGAACCAGAGTTGTGAAGAAAAATAACATCAAATAAGCAGGCAGAATGAGTGATTTAATTTTTCTAACTTTGAGTGTACAAGTTAATAGATGCTTATGCCCTTGGCTATTGATTGTGCAGGTAACTTAAACATATGGTATGTCCACTCTTAACTCCAATTACATTTGTAGATTTAGAGTCTGCTCACATCATCCAGAACTTGTAGATAGCGGAGTCTTTTACATAAGTTTTACAAGTCTCAGAAATAGGTTAGAGGTTTTTACATCCGATTTCCCCTGAGTTTCCTATTCATGAGCCTTTATTCCAAGGCATTGAACCTTTCTATTAACACCTGAGAACCAACCTTAAGCAGCAGAAACCAGCACGTTGCTTTAAATGTTTCCAACAAGTACCATCTCACTTATGGGAAACTTTATGCTTAGAAGGGGAAATGCAACCACCTTGTTCCATGGTTCAGAGATTAACAAGACAGATTAAAATCACCCAGCATCATGTTTTGGTCTGGCATCCATATTAGAGATGAAATGTTTCACAAGGCCATCACTCTGATACAGGATGGCAGGCTGCTAGGTTGCTGTTTTTTTCTGGATTGAACAGAACTTCCAGAGAGAAAGAGGAAAGACTGAAGACTTCTAAAAAAAAAAAAAAAAAAACTCACAAAATTTACAGTGTCCACAGGCTCACGCCAAAGGCTTGTGTCAGGAGTGATGGCAAATGACTACCAGGAGAAAACAGACTCTAGTGTAGTGTAGTAGCCTGCAATTTGGGTGGAATAGAGATTGAGCAGCACCCCAGGGATGTAGCTTTGTGAATTGTCACCGATATGGAAACTAGATTTTTTGATGATGGTGCTTTTGGAATCATCCATACTCCTTATGTAACCCAGGTGTGTAAAAATGTCCAAAATTCCTTCCTAAGATTCAGGTTTCCCTTTTCTTTCTTGGAATAGCTATTCTCTTTGATGCTCTAAGATTATGGTTAATGCCCATGGTTTCAAAACAGATGTAATTGAATTTGCCAATTTGCTTCTGTGAGTGAGATGGCTTTTCCGTTTTGCTGAGGTTTATCAGGTTGATAACTATGGCAAGCATATAATTTTGAACCCACCCCTTAACCATGACACGGGACGTTAACATCATTTACATCCCAAAGGTCTCTAATGTTCGTTGTAGAACAAACCTCATGTTTAGAACTCAGGGAGCTTTTATCAAGTTCGATTGTTTACAGATTTTAATGCAAGTAGAATCACAAATGTTTTCTGCCAGATGTTTGTTTTCGATCACATATTCCAGAGAGAGTGAATTCATATTAATTTTCTTTGGATGGTTTATAGACATTGTTCCCTTTTAGAACTTATGAATGTGGTTAAGAGTGACAGCCAGTGTCTCCTACCTTATTCTTAACCCTAATGTTCATAAAATACGGACTAGCTGAATGTGCATAAATGATAGGTATTAAAACTTTTTTCAAGGAGCAAACATCACAGTTTGGATAATAGTGCCCATGAGAATTGTATAAAGGTCATGGAATATGAATAAATGTTAATGTACTTCATGCAAAATTGGAAAAAATGTGCTGTTACACTGGAATTTTATTCAAAGACAAGCATTGTAATCAAGGTTTATCTTTTCCCTTGGCAGTGGAGGAGAATTGCAAGTTTATTCTCAGCCTTTAACTAGTTCATAATTATTTGAAAAATTCAAATGTAAGTCTTGTTGCAACAACAGTTAAAACCTAAATGAACAGCTAGTTATTGGCTCAACTGCATGACATTTGACTCTCGTAGCATTCATTTTGCTGCCTCATGTTCTGCAGTGTTATAGTCTCAATCAGCTGGTTTAACCCAAAAAATTCTATAGTTAACCTAACTCTTTGCTGTCTCATCTCTTGCTACAGCAAGTATGCATTTTCTGGAATATGTAAATGTAACTTGCCTTTGTATTTGATCAGAGACTTTTGATTTCTTTTATTTTTTAATTTTTATTTATTTATTTTTTATTTTTATTTTTTATTTATTTTTTTATTATTTTTGATATTTTATTTACATTTCCAATGTTCCCCCTTTTCTAGGTCTCCTCTTTAGAAACCCCCTATCCCCTTCCCCTCCCCGCCTCTATGGGGGAATTTCATCTCCCACCCACCTGCCCACCCATTCCCATATTCCCACCTTGACATTCCCCTTTACTAACGCCCTCAGGCCCAATGGCCTCTCCTCTCTCCCTGATGGCCAATGAGACCATCCTCTGCCACATATGTGGGCCGAACCATGGGTCCATAGATGTGTATTCTTTGGTTGGTGGTCCAAACTCCAAGATGACCGGGGGGGGGGGGGGTGTCAGGCCCGTTGACTCTCTTGCTCCCTCCATGGGGCTGCAAATTCCCTCAGCTCCTTCAGACCTTTCTCCAACTCCTCCATCTGGGACCTCACTCTCAGTCCAGCGGTTACTGTAAAGTGAAACTTGGGCATTCTGGACTTTTGGGCTAATATTCACTTATCAATGAGTACATACCCTGTTCATTCTTTTGTGACTGAGTTACCTCGCTCAGAATGATATTTTCAAGTTCCATCCATTTGCCTGCAAATTTCATTAAGTCATTGTTTTTAATAGCTGATTTCTTTTCCCTGAAAATCCACTGGACCATTCTTACCCAGCAGGATAATGTCAGTTTACACCTGAGAACTAGGATCTATGATGGTCCATTTTAGATCCTCCATTCCACAGCTGTCAGCTGCTTTTTCTCCCAAACTGCTAAAGCATGTAAATGTTGTTAAATATTTGAAGTTATAATTTGGTTCTGTTTCCAAAGAACCACATAATCTATGCCACCTTGTTGACTCTAGTTAACTTTACACTTAAATTCTGACATGTACCAAAAGCAAAAATTGACAGCAGTGTATTTAGATTTTAAAGAAAGAATAATATAAATTAATTGTGTGGTTTTGCAACTTGTTTCCTATCAAAATATTCAAAATTAAAAATTAAACTCTTCATTGCTATAATAAAATATTGAGTAAAGTGCTTAAGGGAGAAAAGATTTATTATGCTCATAGTTTTAGAAATGCAAAATCATTGCTGCTGGAAGAACAAGGCAGGGTAGAGCAGTTTATGTCACATGGCAGTAACATCAAAGCAGAGAACAAAATGGGACCACAGAGTGAGATCTATTTTCTCAACATAATCTCTACCCGTTTAAGTTTCCTGATCAAGAATGGTTCACTGGGGAATTCCTCAAATCTGAGCCTTGGGCTGGAAAGAAGGCTTAGTGGTTAAGAGCATGGACTGCTCTTCCAGAGGTTCTGAGTTCAATTCCCAGGACGTACACGGTGGCTCACAACCATCTGTAATGGGATCTGATGCCCTCTTCTGCTGTTTCTGAAGACAGCAACAATGTATTCATGGATATACAATAAATAATTGACTTTTTAAAAAAAATCTGAACCTTAACTTCATTTTCTTTATGCTTGAAAAGACAAGAACATCTATAAGAATAAAAGGATGATTTGTTGAATATGTTTAAGTTGAAAAATTGCTTCAATGTCTATAGACAAAAAATAAGCATTAAAATAAGGCATATGACCTATGGAGAAACTAAAATACTAAAGCAATTTAAGTCATAACTAAAAGAGGATTTTAAATGCCTTATTTAACTATCCCCCCCATGATAAATAAGATGCATGAGATTTAAACTTATAAAGATTGCTGATAGAAACTGTTGTTCTAGCAATAAGAATGAATCAACAAATATTAAGAACAGATGATGGCAGCAGTTTATCAGTGACTTCAAAAGAGGCTGCTTTTCTTTAACATTTTTCTGTATGTTAGACTTGTGGTTGAAAAAGAGCCTTGCTATCCTCATATTATCTCAAAATGTATGCATATTGTCAGATGAATTGTGACTTCTCAGTAAATGCTTGTGGAAATTAGCTGAATTGAGATTCAAATCATATACCCTTTCTTAGCAGTGTTATTATTAACATTGTCACTATTATCTGTAGTATGATAAGTCTAATTACAAACAGAAGTAAGTAAGTTTCAGAGATGTTCTGGTAACCAATATGACTCAGATTATATGGCAAATATTAGGATATTCAAATATATATAACCTTAAATGTGAAACTCTTTAAAGTGACCTTAGTTACTTTTGATGATAGTGAAGGAGTCTCTCATTTCTTTGTTGAGCTGAATTTTTTTTATATTTCTAAACTCAGTTCCACATCTTCTGGGAAGAGCAAGCTAATTCTTTATGTCTATTGAAGTGCCCTGTTGTATGACAAGACAATTTCTAGGGAGACACATCACACATATGTCTAAATTATGGATGTCATCAAAGTACAACTTGGTGAACCAATGAGTTTTATGGACTAACTTGTAGAAATATGTGTGAAGGGTTACTTACAGAAGCAGAAATGACTCAAAGACAGCTGCATAACCAAAGTCTACTGCATGTCTGCATACCAGACACTACCCATAGAGATCTCTGGCCCAGCCTGCAGGAGCGTTCAAGTGAAGGGAAAGGGCATGAGAAGGGAGGGGGAAGTGAAACAACCATCTCTGCTACTGTCCTGGCCACATCCACTGTGGCTCTTAATCACTGTGCTGTGCAGAGCCAAGCCAGCGGAAGGCTTGGCTAGCAAGCAGAGGTGTAGGGGAGCTTCTCACAGCAAAAGATTCAGGGAAACCTTCTTCTCAGAAAGTATTACAGATCTTATATAGCAGATGCTCTCAGATTATGGAGTAATTTTCATACACCTTTAATCCTTTTGGAGAGGATCTTATCCAGTTTTGTGGAGGGTTGGGGTCTGACAGCAGATGCTTCCTATTGGCTGACTGAGATGTTAGGGATGCCTCATCTGCATGTGGAGGGGCATGGAGGTGCTGCCTCTACATTACTGATGATCACAGTTCTTTTTATGAGGGGCTGTAGCTACATAACAGGGGCCTGGTATCAGGAGTAGATGAAGCTCCTATTGTTGCTTTGAGTCCAGGAGCTTCCAACACAGCTCAAACTTACCAGATTTCCTCTCACAAGTAGACTGCTCCACAGTCCATTCCACTGTTGATTGACAAGTCAGTAAAGGTCAAGCACACTGCCCAAGCCTGACATCAACTCCAAGGGACTCACTGTGTCTATGCCCCTTCCTCATAGCTAAGCTGGTTTCTACTTCTTCTGGGCAGCTCAGCTGGTATCAGTTTTCTTTGTACATTGGCTCTGCATTGCAGGGTATCTTCTCCATCAGTGACTCTCAGCAGTTTTGTTGTTTATTCTTGGGAGGAAGGGGCTTTTTGAATCTGGTTTCAGAAACTTCCTGTAGCTATTTGGGCTCTTCATCTTCTGTTTTAAGGAACATCCCTGGAATACTTGAAACATAGAAAACACTGCAGCATAGTGAGTCTGTCTGTCCCCCAGTATGTCTGTCCCCCATCCTCTTATATTATCTTTGATTTCCACAATAATATTTAAGTCATTAAAGTAAAGAAAGATTTACTAATAATTTGTTTTTGAGGTGTTTCAGTGTTGGTCACTTAGAAGTTATTCTGTTACTATTTGTTGAATTAACCAACAGGGACTGGATGTGTAGTGTAGTTGGTCCTTGTCATGCTTGCAAAAGGCCCTGGGATCAGTCTTTATCAGCACAAAACCAAAACCAAAAATCAGATTTAGTGTCACATGCCTATAATTTTAACTTTCCTGGGAGAGAGACAAAACCATCAGAAGGTGAAGATTATCCATAGATTCATAAGATTTGAGGCAATCTTGGGTTACATATGACCATTTTGTAGAAAGAACAAAGGGGGTACACTCATATTTTAATCTCATAATGTATTTAGTAATAAAATACATGACTTCTATGTAAAATACATATGTAGAAGCTATGCATCATACATCAGAAAAGCATGGAATTTTTGGTGACTTCAAACAAAATGTCTCAATATTTTGATGCATAAGATGGTTAGTGGTTTGAGTCCATTTAGTATTATGCTCTGTTATTAGAACTGATAGGCCTTTCTCTCTCCTGACAATCAGACACAGGGCAGATTACACCAGATTAAAAATAAACAAAATCAGATTTATTAGTCAGTATTCCTGAGAGGGTTCATCAGGCTGAGAGAGTCCTGCACCTGAGTTAGAGCAGCAAGTTTTATAGACGGAAGGAGAGTAGTGATGACATGTGAGCAATAAACTGGATTTGTGCCCAAGTATGGTCAAGAGCTGAGCAGTTGGGCAAGAATTTACGTAGCTGGCAACAGCAAGAGAGGAGGTTGTGACAGCTGCCAAGAATACAGAACCATTCTTTGATTCTCCTAAAATCATTTTTTTATTTGAACATTTTCAGTTCTGGCAGCGTTGGTAGAAAGAAGGCTGCTGGGGGGTTCCCAGTTCGTGAGAAGACAGGAGTTCCAGCTTAACAAGAACTAATGAAGAAATAAAACACAAAACAAAAACTAGAATTATACTCTTCATCTTCAAAAACACTTGGAGGTAGACAGATTTCTGAAATGTGGAATCAGAACAAACGCTACAAATTCCATGAGAACTAAATAACACTTAAGAACATACAGTAAGCCGGTTTCCTTCTGTGGCCCGGGACCTCAGACTGTCCCGCAAAGCTCCATAGTCAAATAGCACCGGCAAAAAGCTAATATCCCAGAAGTGTGGACAGGCCCATGAGTGGAGGTAAGACAAGCACCACTGCTCAGCAGGACCCGCCTGGAATCCTCAGGACACGGGGAACAAGGAACACCCTGGGACAGGAGCCTTCTAGTTTACACCTGTGGTCTGTGCCACACAGCTCCATACCCAAATAGCACAGGGAAAGAGCTACCCTCCCAGGAGTGTGGACAAGCCTGTGAGCAGGGATAAGGACAGCACCTCTGCTCAGAAGTACCCGCCCAGAACTCTCAGACACAGGGACTGAGGAGTGGCCTTCAGTTTCCTTCTGTGGCCAAGGAGCTGATCTGTGACACAGGACTCCATACTCAGTGCCAGGGGAACTAGTCTCCCAGAAGTGCCTACACACATTCAAGCACAGGAAGAGCACCACTTCTGTTCAAATTCCTCAATCAATAGGGACCCTTGCAGAGACATCAGGAAACAGGAACCAAAGAAGAGCTGGGGAGAGGATCCTACTGGTTTCTGTTTGCACTCCAGCACTGATCCTGTACCACAGATCTCCAAACCCAAATTCCTCTCAGAGAGAGCTGGTCTCCAAGGAGTACTGACACAAAAGCTTGCAGGAGGGGCAAGCCACAGTCAGAGAGAGCAAGACCAGCTAACACCAGAGATAGCCAGATGGCAAAAGGCAAGAGCAAGAGCATAAGGAACAGAAACCAAGGCAACTTGGTATCATCAGAACCTAGTTCTACCACCACAGTGAGCCCTGGATACCCCAAAACACCATAAAAGCAAGACTCAGATTTAAAATCACTTCTCACGATGCTGATAGAAGACTTTAAGAAGGAAATAAATAACTCCCTTAAGAAATACAAGAGGACACAGGTAAACAGCTAGAAGCCCTTAAAGAGGAAATACATGAAAACACAATCAAACAGGTGAAGTGAAATTACATATAGGGTTATGAGTGTTAGTTCTCATGTATGTGATAGTTGCAAGTTGTTTATGTGGCTAGTTAGTTTTCCTCGTTGGGTTGTGATAAACCATCCAATATCTAAAAATGGAAATAGAAACAGTAAAAAATCACAAAGGGAGACAACCCTGGAGTTAGAAAACCTAGGAAAGAGATCAGGAGACATAGATGCAAGAATCACCAACAGAATACAAGAGATAGAAGAAAGAATCTAAGGTACGGAAGATACCATAGAAAACATTGACACAGTAGTCAAAATAAATACAAAATACAAAAAGCTCAAAAACCCAAAACATCCAGGAAATCCAGGACACAATGAGAAGAAAAAAAAAAATAGGATAATAAGTATAGAAAAGAATGAAGATCCCAACTTAAAGGGCCAGTAAATATCTTCAACAAAATTATTGAAGAAAACTTCCCTAACCTAAAGAAAGAGATGAACATAAACATTCAAGAAGCCAACAGAACTCCAAATAGATTGGACCAGAAAAGAAATTCCTCCTGTCACATAATAGTCAAAACACCAAATGCACAAAACAAGGAAAGAATATTAAAAGCATTAAGGGAAAAAGGTCAAGTAACATTTAAAGGCAGACCTATCAGATTTACACCAGACTTCTCACCAGAGACTATGAAAGCTAGAAGATCCTGGACAGATCTCATACAGACCCTAAGAGAACACAAGTGCCAGCACAGGCTGTTATAGCCAGCAAAACTCTAAATTACCATAGATGGTGAAACCAAGATATTCCATGACAAAACCAAATTTACATAATAACTTTCCACAAACCCAGCCCTACAAAGGATAATAGATGGAAAACACCAACACAAGGAGGGAAACTACACTCTAGAAAAAGCAAGAAAATAATCTTAAAACAAACCCAAAAGAAGACAGCCACAGAAATTGAAAAATAACACAGAAAATAACAGGAAGCAACAGTCACTTTTCCTTAATATCTCTTAAATTCAATGGACTCAATTCCCCCCAAAAAAGATACAGGCTAACAGACTGGATACATAAACAAGACCCAGCATTTTGCTGCATACAGGAAATGCACTTCAGTGTTAATGACAAACACTACCTTAGAATAAAGGGCTGGAAAACAATTTTCCAGGCAAATGGTCCCAAGAAACAGGCAGGAGTAGCCATTCTAATATCAGATAAAATTGACTTTCAACTAAAAGTCATCAAAAAAGATATGAAAGGACACTTCATCCTCATCAAAGGAAAAATCTACCAAGAAGAACTCTCAATTCTGAACATCTACGCTCCAAATGCAAGGGTACCCACATTCATAAAAGAAACTTTACTAAAGCACAAAACACACATTGCACCTTACACCATAATAGTGGGAGACTTCAACACTCCACTATCATCAATGGACAGATCTTAGAAACACAACCAAACAGAGACAGAGTGAAACTAACAGAAGCTAAGGACCAAGTATATTTAACAGATATCTATAGAATATTTCATCCTAAATCAAAAGAATATACCTTCTTCTCAGCATCTCATGGTACTTTCTCCAAAATTGACCATGTAATTGGTCACAAAACAAATCTCAACAAATATAAGAAGATTGAATAATCCCATGCCTCCTATCATATCACTGAGGATTAAGCTGGTCTCAATGGCAACAAAAACAACAGAAAGCCCACATACATATGGAAACTGATCAACGCTCTACTCAATGATAACTTGGTCAAGGAAGAAATAAGGAAAGACATTAAAGACTTCCTAGAATTTAATGAAAATGAAAGTACAACATATCCAAACTTATGGGACACAATGAGAGCAGTGTTAAGAGGAAAACTCATAGCTCTGAGTGCCTCCAAAAAGAAACTGGAGAGAGCATACACTAGGAACTTAACAGCATACCTGAAAGCTCTAGAACAAAAAGAAGCTAATACACACAACAGGAGTAGAAGGCAAGAAATAATCAAACTCACAGCTGAAATCAACCAAGTAGAAACAAAAAGAACTATATAAAGAATCAACAAAACCAGAAGCTGGTTCCTTCAGAAAATCAACAAGATAGATAAACTCTTAGCCAGACTAACCAGAGAGCACAGAGACAGTAATCAAATTAACAAAACTAGAAATGAAAAGAGTGATATAACACAGAATCTGAGGAAATTCAAAAAATCCTCAGATCCTACTACAAAAGCCTATACTCAACAAAATTGGAAAATCTGGATGAAATGGACAATTTTCTAGACAGATATCAAATACCAAAGTTAGGTCAGGATCTGATAAACCATCTGAGCAGTCCCATAATCCCTAAAGAAATAGAACCAGTCATTAAAAGTCTCCCAATCAAAAAAAGCCCAGGACCAGATGGGTTTGGTGCAGAATTCTAGAGGACCTTCAAATAAGACCTAATACCAATAATCTTCAAACTATTCAACAAACTCGAAACAGAAGGAGCACTACCCAATTCATTCTGTAAGGCCACAGTTATAGTGATTCCAAAACCTCACAAAGACCCAACAAAGAAAGAAAACTTCAGACCAATTTCCCTTATGAATATCGATGCAAAAATACTCAATAAAATTCTCGCAAACCAAATCCAAGAACACATCAAAACGATCATTCATTATGATCAAGTAGGCTTCATCCCAGGGATGCAGAGATGGTTCAATATTCAGAAATCCAACAATGTAATCCACTACATAAACAAACTCAAAGAAAACAAACACATGGTCATCTCATTAGATGCTGAAACAGCATTTGACAAAATTCAACATCGCTTCATGATTAAAGCCTTGGAAAGATCAGGAATTCAAGGCCCATACCTAAACATAGTGAAAGCAATATACAGCAAACCAGTAGCCAACATCAAACTAAAAGGAGAGAAACTTGAAACATCCCCACTAAAATCAGGTACTAGACAAGGCTGTCCACTCTCTCCATATCTATTCAGTATAGTACTTAAATTCCTAGCAAGAGGAATTAGACAACAAAAGTACATCAAAGAGATATCAATTGGAGAGGAAAAGAAATCAAAATATCACTATTTGCAGATGATATGATCGTATACTTAAGTGATTGAAAAACTCCACCAAAGAACTGCTACAACTGATAAACAACTTTAACAAACTGGCCAGATATAAAATTAACTCAAACCGATCAGTAGCCTTCCTATATTAGAAGGATAAATAGGCTGAGAAAGAAATTAGGAAAATGACACCCTTCATAATAGTCTCAAAGAATACGAAGTGTCTTGCTGTAACTCTTGCCAAACAAGTGAAAGATCTGTATGACAAGAACTTCATGTCTCTGAGGAAAGAAAATGAAGAAGACCTCAGAAGATGGAAAGATCTCCCATGCTCATGGATTAGCAGGATTAATATAATAAAATGGCCATCCTGCCAAAAGCAATCTACGGACTCAATGCAATCTCCATCAAAATCCAACTCCATTCTTCATAGACTTAGAAAGAGCAATTCTCAACTTCATTTGGAATAACAAGAAACCCAGGATAGCAAACACTATTCTCAACAACAAAAGAATTTCTGGGGGAATCAGCATTCCTGACCTCCAGCTGTACTACAGAGCAGTAGTGATAAAAACTGGATGATATTGATACAGTGACAGGCAGGTAGGTCAATGGAATAGAATTGAAGATCCAGAAATGAACCCACACACCTATGGTCACTTGATCTTTGACAAAGGAGCTAAAACAATCCAGTGGGAAAAAGACAGCATTTTTAACAAATGGTGCTGGCTCAAGTGGTGGTCAACATGTAGAAGAATGCAAATTGATCCATTCCTATCTCCCTGTACAAAGGTCTAGTACAAGTGGATTAAGGACCTTCACATATATCCAGATATACTGAATCTAATAGAAGAGAAAGTGGGGGAAAAGTCTTAAACTCATGGACACGGGAAAAGTTCCTGAACAGAACACCAATGGCTTATGCTCTATGCAAGAATTGACAAATTGGATGTCATAAAATTGCGAAGCTTCTGTAAGGAGAAGGATATTGTCAAAAGGACAAAATGGCAGCCAACAGATTGGGAAAAGATCTTTACCAATCCTACATCCAATAGAGGGCTAATATCCAATATATACGAAGAACTCAAGAAGTTAGACTCCAGAGCAACAAATAACTGTACCAAAAATGGGGAACAGCTAAACAGAGAATTTTCAATTGAGGAAATTCGAAGGGCTGAGAAGCACTTAAAGAAATGTTCAACATCCTTTGTCATTGGGGATGACAACAAATCAAAACAACTCTGAGATTCAACTTCATACCAGTCAGAATGGCTAAGATCAAAATCTCAGGTGACAACAGATGCTGGTGAGGATATAGAGAAAGATGAACACTCCTCCATTGCTGGTGGGATTGCAAGCTAGTACAACCAATCTGGAAATCATTGTGGCGAAACCCCAGATAATTGGACATAATACTACCTGAGGACCCAGCTATACTACTTCTGGGCATTGACCCAGCAGATGCTCCAACATGTAATAAGGACACATGTTCCACTATGTTCATATCAGCCATACTTATAATAACCAGAAGCTGGAAACAACCAAGATGTCCCTCAGCAGACAAATGGATATAGAAAATGTGGTACATTTACACAATGAAATACTACTCAGCAATTAAAAAATAATGACTTCGAGCAACTTCCGCAGGCGGCCGGGAACCTCAGCTTGGGCCACAGGGCAACACAGCTAATCAGCGCCTGGACAAAGATCCCTCTCAGGAGATTGCAAGAGCCAGGAGAGGGCCAAAGACACGCCCCACAGCTCACCAGG
>CM052704.1:5004614-5049369 GCA_028551405.1 Uromys caudimaculatus
CAAGTTCAGAATGTCCAAGTTTCACTTAACAGTAACCGCTGGACTGAGAGTGAGGTACCAGATGGAGGGGTTAGAGAAAGATCTGAAGGAGCGGAGGGAATTGGCAGCCCCATGGAGGGAGCAAGGGTGTCAATGGGCCTGACCCTCCCCCTGGTCATCCTGGATTTCAGACCACTAACCAAAGAATACACATCTATTGACCCATGGTTTGGACTACATATGAGGCAGAAGAATCACCTCGATGGCCATCAGGGAGAAAGGAGAGGACTTTGGGCCTGAGGGTGCTAGAGGCCCCAGTAAAGGGGAATGTCAAGGTGGGAATATTGGAATGGGTGGGCGGGTAGGTGGGAGGAGGAATTCCCTCACAGAGGCGGGGAGGGGGAGGGGATACGGGGTTTCCAAAGAGGACACCCAGAAAAGGGGAAACATCGGAAATGTAAATAAAGTATCAAAAAAAAAAATAATGACTTCCTGAAATTCGTAGGCGAATGGATGGAACTTGAAAATATCATCCTGAGTAAGGTAACTCAGTCACAAAAGAACAATCACGGTATGTACTCACTGATAAGCAGATATTAGCTCAAATTTTGGAACACCCATGATTCAATTCATAGTAACTGTTGGACTGAGCATGGAATCCCAGGTGGAGATGTTAGAGAAAGGACTGAAGGATCTGAGATAGTTTGCAGCCCCATGGGGAGGGAGCAACAGTGCCAACTGGTCAGGCCCCCCTGTGTTCCTAGAGACTGGACCACCAACCAAAGAATACCTATGGAGGGACCCATGGTGCTGGCCACCTATGTGGCAGAGGAGGGCCTTGTTGACCATCAGTGGGTAGGGGTCATGCCCAAGTATAGGGGAATGCCAGGGAGGGAAGACTGGAGTGAGTAGGCGGGTGGAGGAATACCCTCAGAGAGGAAGGAGAGGAGGTATGGCATAGGGGGTTTCCAAAGGGGAGACCTAGAAAGGGGAAAACATTTGAAATGCAAATAAAGTATCAAAATAAAAAGAATAGTAGTAAGATATTGGCCATGTAACAGAGTTTAGAACAATTAATTCGTTACAGTAGTTCAGTGATTCCTAATCATAGATCCTACCATGACAATAAAGTGCTTGTGTGAGAAATTAAAAATTATGCAAATAAGCTAAATCTGTAGGAAGCTATCTTTCACTTAGAAATGAGAAGAGGAATCAGCATTCTGAACATACTAATCATTCCAAATGTTGGTTTTATAAAAAGGTTAAAAGAAAATAGTATGCTAGGCAGCAGTGGCATGCACATGCCTTAAATCACAGCACATGTGAGGCAGAGGCAGGTAGATCTCTGAATTCTACAAAAGGCTGATCTACAGAGTCAATTTAAGTACAACCAGAGATGCATAGAAAAACCCTGCTTCAAGAAACCGAAATCAAACCATCAAAACTTTATCTTTAATATGTCTGTGAGGGAACTAGTAAACGTAATTCCTCTTGGAGGCTTTCTAAATCATGAACAAGCAGCCTAGTGATCTCTGTCCAGCTTGCTTCTGAAGGACACGCTTAAGTCAATTATTACTAATCTCATATTCATGCCAATATCCACCTCAGTCTGTGTTTGTGCTATTCTTACCCTTTACATGTCAGGACATTCTTTCCAGATTATAGACAACAATGAAACAGCATGGCCATTTTCCATAAATCATGGAAATGATGGTCACTTTGACTAAGTCCACAATCAGAACCAGAAGAACTTATGAGGGGCCACAGTGTTACATATGGATATCAATTAATGGCCACATTTTGGTATATAAAGACTCTTACTTCTAGTTACCACAATGATGTAGTTACCTTCCAGAAAAAGTACCTTGGGCACCACATGGTGTTTGTACGATGTCTTTAAGAAGGAGTTTTGAAGATTGTTCTTAGTGTCTATATAAATATTTTAAGAAAATCACTATAATTTATTGGTGATTACACTTACAGTAAATTGAACTTATTTTATGATACAGCATCATTTTAATATTCTGATTTTCAAACTGACATAAAAGTCTATAACTTCAGAAAAAAAGAAAGCAAAATAGTATACCATAATTATCTGGTATATGACCTTGAACATCTTTGACACAGCAGCAAGGAAAGGCCGAGTGGAGGCTGGGAAGGTTGTTCAGTGGTTAAAGTACCTTTTATGCATGCATGAGGATCAGCGTTTGGGATCCTCAGAAGCCACATAAATTCATGGTGACTATCTGTAATTCCAGCTTACTTAGTTTATGTCACAGCATCAATTTGATATTCTGTTTCTGGAACAAAAGTCCACACCATTAATGAAAGAGAGAGAGAGAGAGAGAGAGAGAGAGAGAGAGAGAGAGAGAGAGAGAGAGAGAAGGAAAGAGGAAAGAAGGAAAGAAGGAAAAAAGGAAAGAAGGAAAGAAGGAAAGAAAGTGTAATAACATAAATGCAGGTGGGCGTGTTGGCTGTCTGAGATCAATGATCCCGAGAGCAAGCTGTATAACAATACATATCTGGAAGCTCTGAATTTTATTGAGGGACTCTGAATCAATTTATTTTAGAAAAAATATTAATGATGATTACAGTTATCAATCTGGAGTGTATACATAATGCATACAGACACCCGTAGTGTATGTGTGTGCACATTGATGTGTACCCATATACATGTAAATACAACACACACACACACATTGTAAATGTAACTATTATTTGCAATATAAAATTGACATCTTGAGGCTTGCCTGTGTAAGTTAACCTAGACCTATTCCTGAAAGCTTCTAATCTCTGTACAATCTAAAGTAGGCTTAGAATATTTTCAGCCCCTGAGACATGCTACTGAATAACCTCAGTTTCTTGGTCATTCTGAACTCTTGTTGGCTGGTTCAACTCAGATATTCTATCTCAACACTCTTCTTTGCACTAGCTGATTCAATGTGGCTTTTCTCTCTTGGTCTTTCCTGGATTGCTATGGTTGGCCTCATACTAACTTTGACAATCTTTTCTAATCTTCTGGTTCCTTCTTGTTCTCCGGCTGGTTCTGTCTTTATCTGTGCCTAGATTATTGTCTCACCTGCCTGTTTCTGTGGAACTCTCCCTGTGAAACTGCCTCTCTCTCCCTCTCCCTCCCCGCCCCCTCCCCCTCCCCCTCCCCCTTTCCCTCTCCCTTCCTCTCTCTCCTCTCTCTCTCTCTCTCTCTCTCTCTCTCTCTCTCTCTCTCTCTCTCTCTCCTTTCTGTTCTCATGAGAATTGGGCATATTCTAGTCTGTCAAATATTTCTCTAATTTATCACTTTGCCGCTCAATTAGCCATCACTTTCAAACATGGTACATCCTTCTATAAACTTTACCTTCATTGTTTGGGAGTAAAGGCATGCACTGAGGGCCTTTCTGTATTCCAGCCAGAGGAATGAAAGGTATGTGCTAAGCCTAAACCACATCACAACTAGAAACAGATCTTTATAGTAAGCAACACAATCTCTGAGTTCATAATGTGATCAAATATCTAAAACACACACACACACACACAAACACATACACTGGAGGCATGTAAATGTAAAAAGAGAAAACAGTTGAATGAAAATACTCTATTTTTAATATGTTGCCTTTTGACAAAATAAAGAATTTATAGAGAGAACACACATGTGTGAGTACAAACACAAACCAAAGATGATGAAAGAGTAAATGACAAATGACAAACTTTTAAGGAGAAAAATGTTTTTGCATTAAGACATTAAATTCCAATAAAATGTATTCTTGTACTTTAAAGTGTTAATAAAGTGTGTATATTTATAACAGAAAAATTAAATATATAAAATTTCATGTAAAAACTAAAATTAGAATATATGAATTATTCATTGGTAGATACTAAGATATAAAATGAATATTATTGAAACAAAGAAAAAAAGCTGAAGGGAATACAAACCCTATAAGAAAAAACAGTATCAATTAAACAGGATCCCTCAGAGCTCACCAACCAAAGAGCATGCGTGGGCTGGTCCATGGCCCCCGGCACATTAGCAGCTGAGGACTGCCTAATCTGGCCTCAGTGGGAGAGGATGCCTAATCCTGTAAAGACTTGATGCCCAGGAATGTGGGATGCTGGGGGTAGAAGTAGGTATGGGTAGGTGGGGAGGAATACCATCCCAGAAGCAAAGAGAAGGGGAGATGGGGGTGAAGAACTCTTAGGGGGATTGGGAAGGGGGGCAATATTTACAATAAAAAATAAATAAAATATTTTAATTAAAACATTGTCCACCTAAGATATAATGAAAGAAATGGTTCTATTTGAGGGACAATCAAGTTGTATAAAATAGATCAGAATATACAAAACTTACTTAGGATTTGTAACAAATTTATGTGGAAACTATGAATATAGAACCTTGAAGAGTTAGGTAGAAAGTCTCCCTTTCTGTATCTTTCTCTGTGTCTGTCTCTCTGTCTTTGTCTCTGTCTCTGTCTCTCTCTGCCTCTCTCTGTCTCTTTCTGTCTCTCTTTCTCTCTCTGGAATATTTAACAACACACAAGATATTCATGCTAGCATAAATATGGCAAGCCTGTCAAGATTAATTCATAAAATAACTATGATCAGTAATACTGAAATGTTTGCTTTTTAATATGATTTAATAGAAATCAAATTACATCCATCTCTCATTTCTCTTCTCCCTCCAGCCTCTCCAAGCTACCTGCCATCTAACCCCTCCCATGTTTCCCCACATCTCAAGTTGAGAGCTTCTCTATTTTTGATTATTTTTGTTGTATTGCTAAATCTGGTTTTGTTTTTGTCAGTGTGGTTCAAGACTGAAAACTCTTCATTGCACAACCAATGAAAAGGAATATCTTTGGTAGGAACTAATTCTTCTCCCAATGTTCATTAGTTGCCCATAGTACTCTATCTAGGGTTAAGACCCATGAAAAGTTTCCTCTTTCATGTTAACTTTCTCATTGATGTTGGCATTATTCCAATCTTGTTTATTGACATGACTAAGTCATGTCAGTAATTCCAGACTTAAAATTAATCTAGACTTAAAATTAAGTAACATGACTTAAAATTAGTCATGTTAACTCTTAATTCATACAGAAAGCTTAACTAGTAATATTAATTAAAATAGAGCTAAGCATGGTGGCACATATCACTAAATCCAGTTGAGGTATAGGTAGGTGTATCTTCATGAGTTCCAGGCCAGTCTTGCCTACATAGTGAATTCTAGGATGCCTTTGTCTCAAAAACAAAAAATTAAAGCACCCAAAAGGTACAGGAATAATGTGGTTTGTTCTAGAAATATAAAATTCTAATGGTTAAAATAAAATAAAATAGTGAAACAAATCAGAAGAATAGAAAATCCAGCCTTGCACCTACAGCAAAATAATTATGACTCAGTTAATGTTTCAAAATGAGACTGCATTATATTTTTAAAACAGTAGGATAGCAATAGACTTGGTTGCTGTTTGTATAAGTTCTAGATAAATCAAGAATATAAATGTAAAATTAAAGTTTAGCTTTGGAAAACATTGAATTTTTTTAACTCTAAGAAATCCAGGAGTTTTAATTGTGAAATAAATCTCTGAAGTTGCTTAAACAAATGATTTATTTAATCAAATACAAATAAATCCTTTATCACTCTAGATAAATGACAATTTGAGAAAGAATAGCTGCAATTTATGTAATATTTAAAAGGTGGTACTTTAACATGGAAATATTTCTACAAAGCCACACATAAGTCTCATGATATGAAGAAAAATATGGAAACTCTTAAAAAAGAAAAAATAGCTTAACTAATTAATTACTGATTCAAACTGTGAGCCTGTTTTCAACAACTGAATTGGCAAAGACTCAAGTGTGCAGAGGCAGTGCACAAAGATGCATTAAGCTGGCAAGAGTGTGAGAGAAGAGCTCACTCCTGGCGCCTGTTAGCACAGACTACCACAGCCGACTGTAGGGATCAATTTGGCAGAAAAACTGAAAACAGCTATTTCATGTCTTGAAACTTATCTCACTGAAATATCCGCAGATGTATAACCTGCATGAGTGACATCAGGACTAGCAAATCATTTGCAAAAATTTCACTGTGTAATTTAATTAAAGATTTTCAAATAAAATTGTTGCACTCATATCTGAGAAGAAATATTTAGCCATCTTAGAAAGAAGCAGTGTTTAATAAACTGATGAGGGAAAAAAGGAGCAAAAATGTCACGAAAAATAAAAAACCTAAAAGAGTAAACAATGTACGTGCTAGCTAAAATTTGTGTTTTGAGAGGGAAAGCATACACACTGTGTTGATTCACATAAAATAATCCTGAAAATGTTCTCTGATACAAGCGCAGAGATGAGAAAGAAAACTGAAGGCAGAAAACATGAAAGTTCTTCTATTCACAAAATGTTCTTTATAATTTCAATATTATATCCTAAAAATGTTTTCATTTTAACAAGAGGAAAAACATAGTATTTAGGGTAAATCAGCACAGTGGGAGATGACATAGGCATCACTGCACAGAGTCCCAGGACTCTGTTACTTCCTGTCTGCCAAACCTGGAACATAGCACTGATCTCTGTGGCTTCGTTGCCTCATGTTTACAGTGGTAGTAATATTACTCCATCATGTTGTTATGAAGAAAAAAGAAATTAATATGGTGGAGCAAATAGAACATGCCTAAAATAGAAAAGTACTTTATTAATTTTTATTAATCTTAAAAAAGCAAAAGTAACTAAATTGATTGTCCTGGGTTCTGAAAAACAGACCCCAATTTATGTGCAAAAAAGAGCAGAACTAAGCAGTGAACACAGCAGCCATTGGCATTATAAGGGAGGGAAGTCAATTACGGGTTTCATTGTTGCCAGTTTTAGAGATTGTACTTGCTGTTTCAAAGGTGGTTGGACCCCACCACCACCACCACAAAGTGTGTGTGTACTATAGAACACATATTGGAAATTTTTTTTTAATAAGAGGCTGGTAGACATATGAGGGAGTCTATCTAGTCTAATGGTCAGGGAGTAGTGAAAGCCATCAACAGGTGGAGAAGCTGTCTCACTATCGGAGGGTTAGCTGCCTTTCAGAAGTCATTCCACTAAGTTCAACATAGTCCCCTGAGGCATTTTCTGGCTAAGCTACTGATAATGGAGAGTGACCCTCTGGAGTCTTAAATATGTGTAGGCCTATTAGACTGTGTTATATAGTCAGTTTGTACCCCTTGATTGAAGGCACTAGAGTTCCTGATGGGAGTGAGGCCAGAAAGTTCTCTCAGCAAAGTCTGATGTTACTTAGTATATTTTCCTATATGGTAAATGGCTATGGGCAATTATGCTGAAAATTTTCGAGTTTATCTTATTTCTAGACACTTGCAAGGAAGAACAATGGCCTTGTAATATTAAATCTAATAGAATCTATTATTATGTATAGTTACACTATTCACATCAGAAGTTTATCTTCATCCATAGGCAAGAATTTTAAAGACACAATTAACCCTTCTGAATCTCTCATGCATATACAAATCCAAGCATGCTGTGCTAGGTAGCTACTATTGGCCAGCTATTCTGAAAAAGCATTTTCTCATCATATGTTTCAGAAAAGTGAATGCAGATGGTGGAGCATAAATTCAGCTCCCAAATGCTTGCTTTGAGTTGTGACTTGGACTACCAACATAATTATCCTAGTGGTTTTCTATGCTAATCATCAAATAACAGTTTCCCAACTCTTAGCACTTATAATCCTCAATGCATTCTTCAAACAAGAAAGTCTCATCTTCATTCCTTTTTCTGTCTTCCATCTATCCCTTATTCACCACCCTCTGTGCTTTTGGTTTTTGAAATAGAAAAAAGAAATATTTGCTTTTGTTTTGTTTATATACAAATTAGCTTATCTGGTTGCCTATCAAATATTATCTCAAAGCTTTTTCTTTGGGAAACATAGCAAGAGGGCTAACAGATAACTGTGACCAAAAGGAAACAGAATCTCTACACTTGTAAGAAAGAAGAGAATTACTCAGATGTATTTAGTATGGAATAATAAGAAAATAACATTTCATATTTTACCTTCTACCCACCTATAGCCTTCAGTTGACTCATATCCTTTAAATGTCATATGATTTATCTGCCCAGTAAATGCCTGAGACATTGAACTATGATTCCTGGTTTTTAACCAGTGTTGGGGATTTGCTGTAGTGATAGTGGCATGATTTTTTTTTTTTCATGTAGGCATTGCTGATTTTGTAGATCTGGATATAGTTCTATAGGATTACTAAAGAAATTACTGCTTGAAGATGTGTAATTGGAAAAGAAGTATAATCATTATTACCATTTTTTCTTGCTTATTCTTTTGCCATATGTGATATAACATATTACAGTCTATGTGATAAAGCACTAGCCATCAGAAGAAAAAGCTTAATAAAGTGTGTGCAGTCCATCTTTTCTGAACAAGTACATGCCATGTATTTATGTGCTGAACAGTGTAAGCAGATCTTAGTACAAACACATGGTTGGCTGCAAATAGCTCCCCCTGGCATCTTTCCATTTCTCCTGGTATGGATAGCCCCTGAATGCCTCTTCTGTATTTCAGAAACAGATCAGAAATGGAGAACCAACTGCATGTTAGAAAGAAATGCCATGACACAACCATCAATTTGCCTTGGGGAGGTTGAGGAGAAATTCAAACCTAAATTTGAGGAGATATTTCAGTTATCCTATAAGCTAAACTGTTTTAATCTACTTGGAGCACAAAGCATTCCTGATATTGGGTGATATGAAGAGGATATATTTATTGAGGAACCCAAATTAATCTTACACTAGGAAATATGAAGTACTGAACTTCACAAAGCATTTTATATTCTGATTTTAATTTTACTGACAGTTTCTATTTATACATTTTTATATCCATCACTGTGATGCATACAAAATTTCTGTTCCAGAGTGTGATACAACATAAAGAGATGTACACCTACCCACTGGGTATAAAAATAGAAGAGTACCTACCACTAGTGCTACTCTAAGGCCTTTTTACTTCAGTGCTCTCAGGTTAGAGACTGCCAATAATTGATGTTCCTTGTAATTATCTTTGTTTCCTCTTTTTCTTCCTGTATTAATAATATATAAAGTAATAATAGTGCACAGTATTTGTCAGTGGACAATATAGCATATGCACTAAAAAAGACAGCCAGCAAAATATAGTCACCTAAGCATATAAAACTACCCCACAGAATGTTGTGATTAGTGGCAACTTGGTTTTATTTAGACTCATAGCTAGTGCTTACTTTCATGGCTCTGAGGAATTATGTGGCAGTCTAAAATACATTCTTCTTTTCACATATATTTTCTGCAGAGCTTTCACACATTGGCTCAACTTAATATCATGCTCACCAAGAAACATGCTTGAAACTCCTCCATGATGTCTTTACTGAGGTCTTAGATTCAAATGGAAAATGAATTTTAAGCCAGTGCTTTTCATACTTTTATTTTCAACATTAGAATTTTATGTCAGACTTTCTAATTGAACTGTGCTAAGGTAACATTATAAGATCCATTTTTAGAAAACAAATAAACAACTCCTCATGTAACACTTGGCTTCTCTAGTCAGATGTTGACTGCATAGGAATTTTCTAGCAAAAGTACTGTTCTTAGTCTCATATGTGTGTTCATATGTAATCCACACATTTAGTTCTTCTTGATCATTAAACCAAGAAAGAAGACCACAGAGATGGAAAAGAAAAAAAAAGAAAACAAAGAAAAGAAAAAGAAAACCATGACTATTATCTCTATGAAGCTGAAGATTAAATGGACCACCTTCCTTGTGGTTTAAGACCTATTTGAACAGAGGAAATATTGACCATGAGTTTCTCTTTATGTCTATAATGTCTATGTCCTTGGTGGTAGGTGTTGTGATGGTACAAATTGAATACACATTGTAAAAACTGGTGTCAATAAAGTACTTATGAGAGCTACATTTGTAGAATGCATGATGGGACAATGTTATTGATACTTTAGTGAGCACATTAAAATACACTAAAAGAACAAGTATATAAAATAGAAAAAGAAAAAAAGACTATTGAGGTTTGGCCTTTTGATACATATTCTAATGTTCATACTAACCAGCCCCCAATATCTGATTTCCCTTAGGGATTAGAAAATCCTTAAGCACACCAAGTAATGCTATGTAACCTTGCTCCTTACTTTAAAACTATTGATTGAATAAAAATACCTATAGCTTATAGCTGGGCAGAAGAGAGTTAGGTAGAGCTTTGATTCCCTGGCTTGGGCTAGGAGTCTGAGGCAGAGAGCATGGGAAGGGAGAGAGAGAAGGTGGAGAGTGAGGAAGATGGCATGAGATAATGGATCCTCCAAACTTGTCATGAGGGCTAGGCAATCAAAGTAAGAGGAGCCCAGGCAACACATGACAAGCCATATCTTGGGGTTATCGTCAGGGAAGTAGACATAATAGATTATAGGTAGGTATCTGTCCATCTCTAGTGGAGATTAAGGCTTATTATAAATATGAAGGTTGTTTATCTTTTACCTGGAAACTGAATGATCAAAGGCAGGATAGAAACTCCAGATCAAGATTAAATATTTAGTACAACAAAGGACAAATTAAAAGTGTCAGAAAGAAAATAAATAAACTAGAGCTTGGAAAATGGAAAGAAAATAAACTTACCTGTGTCCCCCAACGTCCCATATTCCAAGAGACTGTGATATGTCTAAGATTTATCATTTCTATGCCTAAACAAGATAACCTGTCACTTAATGAACCTGGATATGAGCTTCCTTCTTGGATCTGCTGCCCATGTACTCTCTCTGGGAATTGACCAGACTATGTAAACACAGTTAGCCTATATCTCAGCTGAGTTACCCTGATTTGGAATGTCTAGCAATCCCAAACTTCTCACTAACTAGAGATCCCCAGACCCTTGTATAAGGATACATTTTTCTCATTATAGTGGACAGTAATCTTTCCAGGTCCCATTTCTCAATTCTTGATCTTAGAGCATGAGCCACTGGAGTTCTGTTTAGGAAATTTCACCCTGTGTCAATGTGTTCAAGGCTCTTTCCTACTTTTTCTTCTATTAGATTCAGTGTATCTGGTTTTATGTTAAGGTCCTTGATCCACTTGGACTTGAGCTTTGTGCAAGGTGACAAATATGGGTTTATTTTCCTTTTTCAACATACAAACAGCCAGTTAGACCAGCACCATTTATTGAAAATGCTTTCTTTTTTCCATTGTATACTTTTGGCATCTTTGTCAAAGATCAAGTGTCCATAAGTGTGTGGTTTTATTTCTGGGTCTTCAATTCTATTCCATTGATCAATGTGTTTGTCTCTGTACCAATACCATCCAGTTTTTATCACTGGGGCTCTGTTGTAAAACTTGAGGTCAGGATGGCAATTCCCCTAGCCATTCTTTTATTGTTAAAAATTGTTTTTACTCTTTTGGGTTTTTTGACTTTCCAGATGAATTTGAGAATTACTCTTTTCATGTCTTTGAAGAATTGTGTTGGGATTTTGATGGGAATTGCAAAGAATCTGTAGATAGTCTTTGGTAGGATGGCCATTTTTACTATACTAATTCTGCCAATCTATGAGCATGGGAAATATCTCCATTTTCTGAGATCATATTTGATTTCTTTCTTGAGAGACTTAAAGTTATTGTCATACAGGTCTTTCACTTGCTTGGTTAGAGTAAGCTTCTATAAGGCAAAAGACATAGTCAACAAGACAATCATCAACCTACAGATTGGGTAGAAATCTTCACTAACCCCACATCCAATAGATGGCTGATATTCAGAATTTATAAAGAAGTCAAGAAGCTAACCACCAAAAAAACCAAACAACGCAATCAAAAAATGGAGTATAGAACTAAACAGAGAATTCACAACAGAGGAATCTTGAATGGCTGAGAAGCACCTAAAGACATGTTCAAAGTCCTTAGTGATCAGAGAAATGCAAATCAAAACGACCCTGAGATTCCATCTTACACCAATGAGAATGGCTAAGACCAAAACTTCAGGTGACAACACATGTTGTCGAGGATGTAGAGAAAGATGAACACTTCTCCATTGCTGGTGGGATCGAAAACTAGTACAACCACTCTGAAAATCAATCTGGAAGTTCCTCAGAAAATAGAAAATAGATCTACCTGAAGACCCAGCAATACCACTCTTGGTAATATACCCAAAAGATCCCTGTACTGGCTGGATTTGTGTGTCAACTTGACACAAGCTGGAGTTATTACAGAGAAAGGAGCTTCAGTTGAGAAAATGCCTCCATGAGATCCAGCTGTAAGGCATTTTCTCAATTAGTGATCAAGGTGGGAGGGCCCCTTGTGGGTGGTGCCATCCCTGAGCTGGTAGTCTTGGGTTCTATAAGAAAACAAGCTGAGCAAACCAGGAAAAGCAAGCCAGTAAGAAACATCCCTCCATGGCCTCTGCATCAGCTCCTGCTTCCTGACCTGCTGGGGTTCCAGTCCTGACTTCCTTTGGTGATTAACAGCAATATGGAAGTTTAAGCTGAATAAACCCTTTCCTCCCCAACTTGCATCTTGGTCATGATGTTTATGCAGGAATAGAAACATGGACTAACACAACGCCCCACCATGCCACAGGGCATGTGTTCCACTATGTTCATAGCAACCTTATTTCTGATAGCCAGAAGCTGGAAATAACCCAGATGTCCCACAACAGAAGAGTGGATGCAGGAAATGTGATTCATTTACACTATGGAATACTACTCAGCTATTAAGAATGAGGACATCCTGGGTTTTGTAGGCAAATGGACGGAACTAGAAAATATCTTCCTGTGTGAGGTAACTCAGACCCAAAAGGGCATATATAGTAGATACTCACTAATAAGTGAATATTAGCCAACAACAACAAAAAAAGTACAGAATACCCAAGATACAGTTCACAGAATTGAAAAAGGTCAACAAATTGAAGGGCCCAAGTTAGGACACCTCAACCCCAATTGGCAGGGAGAAGAAAGCAAACAAAAGTGGGGAGGGAGGAACCAGGGAGGGAAACTGAACAGGGGTGAGGGTGGTAAGAATGGAACCTAATCTGGTATTGGGTGAGGGAAAAGGACTGAAACCCTGAGGGCCAGCAGAAAGAATGGAAAGAGGCTACCTCAGGAGGTAGGAGGTTGGGGAAACCCTCCAGAATGCACCAGAGACCTGGGAGGTGAGAGACTCTCAGGACTCAAAGGGAGGGACCTTAGTTGTAATGTCTGACAATAGTGAGAGGGATCTTATAGAGCCCACCTCCAGCAGGAAGACAGGGCATCAAATGAGGGAGGGGGTTGCCATCCCACAGTCAAAACTCTGACTCATAATTCTTCCTCTCTGAAAGAACTTCAGGGATGGAAATGGAGAGGAGCCTAAGCAAAAGAAGGTAGAGCAACAGGCTCCAAGTGGAATCTTAGCTCAAGGGGAGGTCCCAAGGCCTGACACTATTACTGAGCCTATGGAGCACTCATGAATGCACTCACAAAGACCCAATAAGCAGCTGAATGAGTCAGATGCAGACATTTGCACCCAACCAATGGACAGAAGCTGCTGACCCCTGGGGTTGAATTAGGGAAATGAGGAAAGAAGCTAGGGAGAAGGGTGACCTTGTAGGAGGACCAGCAGTCTCAATTAATCTGGACCCCAGAGATCTCTCAAACACCGGACCACTAAACAAGCAGCATATACCATGAGGTCCCAACACATATACAGCAGAAGCCTGCTGGGTCTGTGTTCAATCAGAGGTGATGCACCTAACCCTCAAGAGACTTGAGGCCCCAGGGAGTTTAGATGTCAGGTGGGATGGGAGTTGGGAGGTGGGATAATCCTGGTGGAGACAGGGGTTTGGGGAGGAAGTATTGGATGTGGAACAGTCAGAGGGTGTAGGGGTGGGATAAAATCTGGAGTGTAACAAAATAAAAAAATAAATAATAATAAGCAAGTAAAAGATAAATAAATAAATAAATAAATAAATAAATAAATAAATAAATAAATAAAGTCTAGCATTATACAAATGCTAAGATTAAAAATTTTATTGGGCAGTAAATAAGTCTGCACTGTACTCCCAGGAATCCGTGGCCTCTATGAACATTGAGACAAGGAGACTTCTGTTGAAGAATAAGGGGCATCTTCCACTGCCCTTTACTCTTCAGCTACCTTACCAAGCAGCATGAAGTTCTTTACTGTCTTCCCTGTGGGCAGAATTATGAGATAAACTCATGAATCTTAGAAAACTGCTCATTCTTTCTGCTTTAATTGACATTTTAGTGAACAACTTATCTTTTTCTAAACATATCATGTAATTTCTTTCTTTCCTGAGCAATGTGGAAATACATGGATCACCTCTACTTTCAGAAAATTTAAATCTTAAATGTATTATATCAGTGTATTCACACATGTCACATTTACAATGCATTTCATTTGTATAATATAGTAATTCCATCATTGTGTCAAAAAGTTGTACATTTAAAGCACTCACTGATGTGCCTGTGTTTGTTGCATAGGGAAATAAGTGTCGTTTAATTTGGGGAATTGATCCTTTCAACAACAGCATAACTAAATCAATTTTACCTTCAATAAAATTGAATTATTTAACAGTGGTGACCAGCCTTAAGCAAAGGACATAATGAATCAACAAATCTTTCACATGTTACTTTATAGTTCATTCTGTCAAATTATAAGATGATTATAAACTAGTTCAACAATTAGACCTAGTATCAGCACCAAAATAAGGTATTTAATTAATCTAGGGAGGCATTGCATGCCTGTGATAACATATTTAAGAGAAGGGCAATTGTATTCCAGACAAACAATAAGCAAGGGTGCTTGATGCTTACCATGAGCAATATCCTCGGGTCCCATATATCTACTGGTGGTTAGAGTCTAGCAATGTACTTCAGATAAACAAATCTAAAACTGGGCATTATGGCCTCAGGACTATAATCCCAGTATTCGGGGTGGGGGGCATGCTAAAAAAAGAGCAATTCCAAAAGTTTGAGGTCATCATTGAATTCTTAGTGAGAATTTCATCTCTAAAAACAAAACAAGACTATTATGTAAAATGCACAGAAAATATGCCACAAGAACTTTTTTCTCAGTATTATCCATATCACTACGCACGTAAAAACTACTTAGAGTACTTTATTTTATTTATAATATTTCCCAACAAAGGAGAACTAAAACAACTTGATGCCTCCAGGCTTTGGAGGATTTTCTTCCCTTCATCATTAACACCAATTCATTTTGTTTTCACATCTAATGATGAAAGATATTATGGTTAATTATTAGATTATTCTTATTTACATCAAAGTTGTTACACTGCTCTTAGGGTTTTAGAATTTCAGATATTCTTTTGAAAGAAATAGGTAACAGGAATTCACATTAGTAAAATGTAATATATTAGAGAAACCCTGTCTCGAAAAACCAAAAAAAAAAAAAAAAAAAAAGTAATGTATTAATTTTTAAATGTCCTCTTGAGGAACCAATTGTATTAAACTAGAAAAGTATAAATGACTCCAAAACATAAATCCTCGGTATTTTAAGAGATTTAGAGGACAAGGAGAGATTCTTTCTTCTAAAATTTCATGGTGCATTTAAATAAACATTTTGAAAATGCAGCTAGCACAATTCAATGTGTAACTGGAGGCTTAATATATTTTTAGGTATAGACTTCTTGATATTGCTAACAACCTTATATAGCTTCTAAATTTCAGTAGTCTCCCATTTTTAACAAAGAGAAAAAGTACTTGCTTTGATTTATGGATCAGAAAATGGCAGTTAATGTACTTCCCTAATATGAAATGATTAGACCATTTTTTATAACTTTGTTTTTAAAAACATTTTATTTCCAAATTCTCAAAAGGATAGAGATTAAAATTATTTTGTTCTCTGCGTTTATTAGTAGTTAGAATATAGAAGAAACATTTATTTTCTATCAACCTATGTCGTGATCTTCTGTCAAGCAAATTCTGAGAGTTGAGAATATTTTTAAAGCATTTTTTAAACTAATTTTTTCATGTGAAACTTAGAATTTACTCATTTAACTAGTTCAAATGATTCCATATTTTCTTGTACTAATTGTTTTACCAAGTACCAATGGAAATATAATTTGAATAACTTTATTTTTATTGTGTAAGAGAAGAATGGTGCATGGATTATTTTACCCACTTATTACCTCTAGCAATTTCGGAGGACCAATTTAGCATAGCTTATTTTTTAAAAAGGAAAATATGGCACGAGTCTCTTCCTGTGATAACTAACTGTATGCTATCTAAAGATGTGTCTAACACACTATATTAAAATTAATTTGAAACAATAACTTAATAGATATGGATAGTGAAAGGTACCTTTCAGGTAATTTTGACAAAATTTTATTGTAACCACAACAAAACTTGTTTAAGAACCAGATAAAATTAACCTGAAAAGTGAACATACAATAGAGTTACAAATTCTTGGTTAGCTAAAGAGTAAGCACATTTGAAGTTCACAGTTTTTGAGATATGCTACAGGCTAACATTATCCCCACTGTTAGGAAGAATAATAAACCAAGGTATTTAACTACTATCAGCTATATGTGCTCTCATGTCTCTGTATCAAAGAAGGTACAGGTTCATATTCCGTGTTAGTATGGCATCCTCTATTGAAGATGTCTTAAATCTAAGCTTAAAACATTTATGTGGATGACATTGAACAAAGATTCCAACTTGCTTCTGTGTTGTCCTTCAAATTCAAGGTTAGTAGAAAAGTAAATTTATTTTTTAACTACTGAACAAAGCAGAACATGCTTATGTTGAAAGTTCATGGTTTAGTCATCTACTCATTAATTTTCACAATAGTCCTTTCACTTAAATATCTCTTAGTTTTGAAAGTGAAGTTATTTTTCCTGAGGTCAAGAAAATCTTAAAATTCAACATGCCCTATAATCTTGAACTTTGAAAGTACCTAAAACATATTTATTTTTAAAGAAAAGTAAAAATAAGTTACTTTTAAATTATTTTAAAAGAAACTGTTTACAGATAGTGATACTACAGCATTAGAAACATTCATTCTAAATACAACAATAAAAACTGGCTTGTATTATGATAACAGTATGTAAAAGTAGCTGGAGAAAAATGACAAGTAGAAAGTATATTAAAATAGAAGCTGTGGTTATTTAGTGAGGTAGAAGCATTTTCTTTTTGTTGCAATGTTCTTTTATTTTTCCTCAAAATGTCTATAGTTGTTAAGTATTAATATTTAAAAATATATTAATTTTATTTAAAATATTCTTATTTAATATTTTTATTAATCATTTATTATTTTGAGACTTTCATATATGAGCACTGTATCTATATCACTTGGCTTTCTTCTTTCCCTTCAACTATTCCCAAATTCATGATCTCTGCCTTAATTATTATTATTACATGTATATGCATGAATATGAAAACTGCTGAGTCCTTTGGGTGTGCCCATATGTGTATGTGTCCAGAACTGACCTCTTGAGAGGTATTTTATTCCTTCACATTCAATCAAATGTTGAAAATTGTTTTCACTCTTCGTTTTGATGAGCAATTCCCTTTATGTCTTTTTCTTTGTCAAATGAACTTTAGAATTCTTTATGGTTCTCCGTAGTTACAATTTTGGCTTTCTTGCTACCTTGGTACTATGAGCATTGGCCATTCTCTTCTGTACTTATCAGTGGTTCCACCAGTTGCACTCACAATCACCTTACTATCTCTTGGACTTCAGCCTTCTCTATTGCTAAGGATGGAGAATTAAAACCATGGCAAGCAAAGAGATCATGAATTATTTCTTTTTAATTTCTTTACATCTGCTGTCACAAAGATCTTTTGCAACAATAAAAATTGTATTGGCCCTTCAGCCCCCTTTGAATTCCTATATTTCTATATATCCAAAGGTCACAGTTAGAGTGTTCTTTCATCTCTACTGTGTTTGGAAATCTAGTAAATAATTCTCTTTTATTCCACCTACATTCCCTTTTATACAGTATTTTTCCTTTCACCTGTACCTTCATTTTCTTGTACATTACCATTAGACTGAATATGTCATCTTTCTATTTTCCAAGACTTTAAAAGTCCTCCCAAATAGCTGAAAACAGTACCATGGGTAATAACACTCTTATTCTGAGTCTTGTGACTTTGAATAAATACCTAAGCCTCTCAGGCTTTCTCCTTGCTCATTTTCAAATAGAGCAATCTAGTTGATACGGATGTTGTATACCTCATGTTGAGGATACACATATTCAAGTTCTTTAGTTCTTATTAACTACTATACATTTTGCATTTGATCCATCTTCATGCCTTCGTCTCTCAACACTTCTGTACTCATGAAGGTCAACTCGTATGTTCCAGATGCAGTGAAGAGTGTGTGATTGCCTGAAAATAACACAGTCCTGACATTCAAACTTCCTGGAATTATCAATCTGTTCTCACCCTGCCAAATTTTTCTTTATCTTCAAATCTCAATGTCAATGTCAGCAACTCCAACATGCTTGTCCAACAGTCCTACTGATTGTACTTCATTGATAGCTAGATTAACAGTTTCTTCTATTCTGCATCCTAATCTGTCTCTTTAATTCTTCACTTGATTCCTATATTTCTCTTCAGTCAATGCTATTAATTCCATTTTGTTGGCATACTCATATCCCAGGGTCTTATCAAGGATCTGGGGGCTGTATGCAATTGGCTCACAATTGAATTAATGAATTGAAAAACAAGTAGAGTTTTGCAGCAATGGATTATTTTATATTAATTTGAAATAAATACATTAAAATTAAATATAAGTAATGGTTAATATATCTTCCCTTGTTTGGCTATCATATTTTTGCAACCAGGCTAACCCAACAGTTAATACAATGCTTATCACACAGTACATATGGCACCTTATCTTGGAATGGCATCCCTCTATCAACCTAGATGAAAAAACTGTGGATATCATGGTCAGGTGATAAAAGAAGAGAAGAAATAACAGTTAAACAAACAAAAATTAACATGAAATCTATTTAATTTCAAAAAGAGTTGTTTGACTAGAAAACAATAAACCCACATAAAGGAAACCCAAGTAATTGCTGTTAACTTACAGACTGCTCCTTGAATTGGACTCCCATCCAGCTAGAGCTATCTGAATTAGAGACAGCTGTTCAATCCAAACATTGTGCAGCATACAGAATCAGATTGAGTGCTTGAGTGTCTGCACCCCAGGAAATTGATTTGACGACTATGTCAATTACTTCTGGCACCAAGCATTCTGCGGTTGCATTACAACTGCTCTTTTGGTCAGCTGTGTCTGCTTCCCCATCCACGCCTATTGTTTTAGATTTATTTACTGCACCAGCAGTCATAAATTATAGACTTTTCCTATACCATCTGGAAACGCTGGTGTCATGGTTTAGGTCAATTTTGATTACATGCTCTTATTCTCAGCTACTGCCAAGGATGTTGTATCTTGAATTATGAAAAACTTCCTCCATAAGCTGACTTATTTGTGAACAACCATGTCACATCACATATTTTTATTTCATTCAACATATAGTTAAATAAAATGTGAGAAGTGCTTCCTTTAACACCACTGGAAATTATTCTTGTTTCTATGAAAGGCTTTGTACCTCACAATTCATTTTCAATTTTTCTTGTTAGCCAATTGCATAGTCACGTTATTGTCTGAAAGCAAGATTTCACAGAGTGAACTTCTTGTATTGGAATTGAAATTTCCCGATATTATCATCTAGTGTACATTACTACCTAGAATCTCCTACTTTGCATTATGAACTTAAAATTAGAATTCCTCTCTGAAAGCATTCATAAAACAAGGCTGACACCTTTTGACTTTTCTTTTTTCTAGTGTTAGTGATCTAACACCTAGAGTTAATTACTGTAATACTTTCTATTATACTGGCTACAATTGACTCAGCACTGTTTTTTCTCCAGTCCAAGAACCCAGAAACCTACCTGTATTCATTTTGTGCAGATGCCTCATTTGCAGCCCAAATCAAATATGAAACTGCCACCAAGAAGTACAATCCAGAGAAGCAATTTGAATATTAGAATTTTGTTTAATTTTCTAGCCATAGCTGCCTGCATCTGACAACTTCTTCAGCATTTTAGAGTGACCAATGACTTTATTTTTCCCTGACAACTTCAATGTTGAGTTGTATGGGCCTTTGCACATAACTACTGAGTCATCCAAAGTATCTTTCTCTATCTACATAGGCCAATGATCCAAATCATATTATTTATAGTTGAAACCTGCCTACATTCTATCCTTTTAAAACACCAGCTATCATGGTAATTATAATGAGAATAGTCTCATTTTCCTTGTAATATTTTCTTATAGAAGAAATTTCATTATCATTAGTGGGTATCTCCATGATTTGAAAGAAAATTTTCTTAAAAAGCAAAATACTAACTCAGTCATAGGTTTTCAGTAGATGGAGGAATATGATATGATTGTTTCACTATTCAAGTGTCCTGTTAGAAAGACTTTGTCCATGACAGAGACATAATGCATTTGCTCTTATTAGCTCTGAATCTTGTTAAACCCAATTTCATATTTTGTCCACATTACAGAACTGCTTACTGTGACTTCAAGTCTTATCCTACCATGTTCTGTTATGCCAACTATACAATGCCCCTCCCAAAACCTGAACAAAATTGCCATGGGAGATATGGAAAAATGAGACAATGTGTGTGTCCTCTCACCATTGCCTTTCGACAATGCAGAGGGACGCCTCCACCACTTTGCAGAACAGTATAGTTCAAATTTGAGGTGGTTGGACATTTGAGCCACTGCTTGTTTTTAAATGATTTTATTCTATCTATTAGATTCGCCACTACTGTAGTGTCATTTGTTAACATATTGTCAAGTTTCTAGATAATCCAGCTGATAGATCTTGCAAGGAAGCAAAGAATAATACTACAAAAGCAAAATGATTTGCTCCCTAAAAGCATCATGAAAAGCACACCACTTTTCCTTTGTATTAAAAGGCTAATATCAGCCCAGTTGTACTTCTGATTTAAAAAAAAAAATATCCTAAAGCACACTGTTGGCAAGGTGTGATATTACTTTCAATATGTTCCTATGTTCCTATCTATTCTTCTCCCCGCCTATTTCAGAACCTGTTTACACAGAAGACTGATGAAAACTTGAACTGATGGGTGTTGCTTTGGTCAGAAAGAGAAGCTTCTTTGGTTGATTCCTAGATGTATTTGCAGTTTCTTTCATTGGGATATGTTGAGAAAAATAATCAGAGTATCTATATCTAATAGTCTCATACTTACCAGGTTTTTATATTTTGCTGAGATAAAAAGGAGAAAATACACTGTGGTGCTGGTATTGAGGAATTCTCAATAATAAAGTGTTGTTTTCTATTTTCACTACTGGAATCAAAGTGGGAAAACCAAGAAAATAATCTGACCAGAGTGTAATCTGTATATAAAGGCAGTGTTTCTGTTAAAGGACTTGCAGCACTATTTAATTTATGAACAATGATGATATCTGTTAAAGAGAAACCAATTCCAAGTAAGTTAGTTTTCTGATATGAAAAATACTGAAAGCATAACTTCTTTTATGTTTGTCCATTTTATATTGTTTTATGTTTATTCTAATGAAAGACTGAAAATGTGTTAAAAACAAAACAAAACAAAACAACAACAACAACAACAACAGCAACAGCAAAAACACTGATTGCTAGTGAACCTCAAAAGAGCAGCAGTTAAAAATCAGGAGTCGGTGAATCAGAGGTATATCAAGGAAACTAACATTCTAATTCTGCTCAACCTTTTATTAAGATTGCTATTGTATGGCAATACATAAAAGAGTGGCTGTTGCACTCTCTGCATCAGCGAGATCTTGGTACCTTCAGAGGTCATACCAGTCATCTTTTATTCATGTTGTCATTGGTAATGAAAGTTATGTTAATAGATCTGTGTCAGGCACACAGGGACATAAGGAGAGGTGGGACATAAATCCCAGGTCACAAGCCCATCTACAATCCCAACCGGCAAGATGAAGCGGCACCAAACAAGGGCAGCAACCACTTCTGAAGCTTTGTCCTCTGCCCCTCAGATGGCCAAATGGCAGTCAAATCTCAAAGGACCTATTCATTCACCTTCCCATTCATTTATTCACTCACTCATTCATGTCCATTAACAGAACACAAATGCTAAAAAGGAGTTCTCATACCAACCTCTTTCATTCTAAGACAGTTACACAGTTACAGAGCTTTACAAACATATTTTTGGCAGATTTGCTTTTACAAAAGTGTGAAATATAAAGCATTCTATATAGATTTTAGGACATTTAAAAATTGACTCATCATGAACTTAACATTATTTTTCTTTTCACTTCAACATTTTAGCAATTACTATCATCTCATCCGAATAAAACTTGAATTATTCTGTCTCTGGTTCTTTCTTCACCATATTATGTTGTGAGATATCATTCACAATGAGAAATTTCAATGCATCTTATATGAATATTCCTATTTTCCTTTAGAGTGTTATATGTACTTGGAAGAACATAATTTCTATGATAAATAAATAATTTTAAAGTATTTATTTTTAATGAATTGTGTGAAAATCTTTAAATAATTTACAGAGTGAAAAATGTATCCTTCAAAATAGAGTGCATGATTGACTAATATTTCAAAGATATAGAAATCATAATTTTATGTCCCACTAAGCACAAACAGTATTATGTTGCTGTATCTGTTTATAAAATCTGACTTTTAATTTATAAAATAAAGCACAGATTTTTCAATTGAAATAGTATCATACATACTATACAGACAAATCTATTTTGTTTTCAACCCAAAGAATTAAAATTCTAACTTAAAAGTTAGTTTACACAGGATTCTTAAACCTTTAAACATTTCCATAGGCCACTGTGTATGAATACTATGACAGCTGAATTCACGTTAGTTGACAAAACTCTGTATCCATATTCTTACCATTTACAATGAATCTGAATATAAGTCAGCAGATATGGAAAGCACACGGAAGCAGACACTGAGAATGACAGAATCATGCTTGTCAACAACAGTTTTAAAACCAATGTGCTTAATTTAAAAAGTGAAATCAATTAAAATCAAAATAACAGTGCAGTAAGTACAAATGGTGGAATAATCATTAGGCCTTGCTGAATAATGGAAGAGTATAGAATATTTTTAATGGAACAGCAGGGGTGATACATTACACAAAGCAACAATCTACAGCAATATGACAATTGAATTACTTCAACCCCATTAGGCAGGTGCAGAGGAATAATTAACAAGTATTTTCCAATGAAAAGAGAAAAAGGCAACTTTTTTCCTCCTTTTTAATAAAGCTTACACCATTAGCTAACTTTGCATTAAACAAGCCTATAATAGACAAACCTATGATTTTTTAAAAAGTGTTTAATAACAATGATGTTTTCTGTTCATTACCTAAATAAACTGAATGATATAGGACACTGTATAATAAAATGCTAACTTCTTATATGTACTTACTATGTCTGTGCATGTGGCTTTTGATCTTTACAACATAGCAAACAAAATAACAGATTTGCTATTATCTGACTATCTTATCTAATTCAGGTATAAAACGTATCCAACAAAGCCCTGAGTAATATTTATTATCTTATTATCAGCTGAAATGTAAAAACAAATTGTGACCTCTACTTTAGAGGGATAGTGATTATTCTGAATGGAAAGGATATTAAAGCCACCTCACATTTTCATGTGGATGATAAGAACTTTAAGGTTTTGGTACTTTTCCTGGCCAAAAATGTTATCATGTTTTAAGACATATAAGATGGAGATCCTCCTTTTTTCTTCCTCCCTATGGTATCTAATTTATACTGAGACAAGTGATTATGAGCATAAAAACTAAACCTCATTAATTTGATTACCATCAAGGAATTAAACCAAATGTTCTTCATTCTTACTGTACCATTCAGATTAGATAAATCTAAATCACTGATTTTTCACAGACAATCATAAGACAGGGGCTTGTATTGAGAAAGATAACTCCTTGCTCTTATATTATCATTTATATTTAGCCTCAACAAATTTTACCAGTGAGGTATCCTTCATTCCTCTGCAATTTCAAACAAAAGTCCTGCCTCCTGATTTTTAAAAACAAAAGGCAGTTGCAAACTTGATTATATTGTGTGTAGGAAATTTCTCCTGGAGGTCTTCTGTAGAAAGGGACAGTATACTCACAAATAAATCAACAAACAATGCCCATTAATCAAAATATATAGTCAATATTTGAAAATATACATATAAACATATTAATGTCTGGAGAAATGATTATGTGACTGGCAAAGGATCATGGAAAAGAAATGGTCATAATTACACATTGTGAAAAGCATACAGTTGTTACTTAATAAAGGTGAGAATGCCCCTTTTGTCAGAGTAGACCTTCTCTTTATTATTCAGATTTATATTCAGATTGTAGTGTAAATTTTGTTCCAAAATTTTAGCAATATAGATTCCTTCTCTAATTGAAATTATTGAAAAATTCTCCCTCATGTATTCAGATTCTTGGGATCTATGTTTTTGGGTATAGAACGAGGCTAGAAAATGGGCCCTTCTTTCTGAAAATGCTTATTGAGCATGAAGTTCTTCAGAGTCTATTATCTATCTGGGACTCAGTGGACATAACAGGGGCTGTGGGCTGAGGCCCTGTGCCCTCTGTACATTCCAGAACCACAGTAGTTCTCACCTTTTAGTGTTTTCCCAGAGTGTCCCAGATATGAGAAATGGTTCATCTGGACTTTGGCAATGAAGGAATTGTCTGTATACCCAGAGATTCCCTAGAATATTTTCTTCACTTGGATCTGTTTTGAAGAGCTGGTTGATGAGATCTGAAATCACACATCGATATGTTTGGCTGTGGGTCTCTGTATCTATTTCCATCGGCTGTTTGGCGGAGCCACTCAGAAGACAGTAGTGCTAAGATCTTACCTGTAAACATAATAGTGTATTGTTAGTAATGTCAAGGATTATTTCTTTCCCATTGGACGGTTCTCAGTTAGGGTCAGTCTGTTCCATATTTGTCTCTGAACATCTTGTAGGTAGGATACATTTTGGGTTAAAGGTTTTGCAGGTGGGTTGCTGTCCTTATCCCATAAGTGGGAGTCCTGCCTGGCTACAGACAGTGGGCACTTCAGCCTCCATATCCCCTACTGCGAGGAGTTTCAGGTAGATTCACCTCCATAGACTCCCTCTGGACTGTCCCACGCCCCAATCTGAGGTCTCTTGCACATGCTATAATTTAACAATTATTTTTTAGAGTATATTTTAGGGTTTTACTGCTGTGAACAGACACCATGACTAAAGCAAGTCTTATAAAAGACAACATTTAATTGGGAGTGGCTTACACGTTTGGAAGTATCATCAAGGCAGGAACATGGCAGCACTCAGGCAAGCATGGTTCAGGAGGAGCTGAGAGTTCTACATCTTTATCTGAAGACTGCTAGCAGAGTACTGACTTACAGGCAGTTAGGACTAGAATCTTAAAGCTCACGCCTACAATGGCACACCTACTCCAACAAGTCCATACCTCCAAATAGTGTCACTCCCTAGGCCAAGCATATTCAAACCATGACAGAGTATAAACACAAATATTTGTCACACTCACAAACATAAGAACTGTATAACAATGCAGTCTTCTATCTTATGAAAACATTAGTTTACATGTCACAAGCAATATAAATATGTTATTCTTAGATTATATTTTCAAATAGAGATAAAATTTTATCTTCAGAGAAAACATTTCTAAGTGTTGAGCAAAAATATTGTGGTGCATTCGTTTCTATTTGTTGTTGTTGTTGTTGTATTTGAAAGGCATGTGCTCCAACAGGGAGCCTTTAGAAATGCATGAAATTGTACAACTAATTTATCTCTCATTAATAAATCATTAGAACCTAGTTATATTTTTATATTGACTTTTTTTATATTGACATTTTAAAATGTTGTATTTCAGATGGTATAGGGTATTTCATTCATGTTAGTACAAAACTAAGAAACAAAAGTTGTATTTAAGTGACAAACACAATGTTGTGAAAGTGTATATTTCTCAGCCATTTAAGATTTCTCAGTTGAGAATTCTCTATTGACCCCCTCAACCCACTTTTTAATAGGGTCATTTGGTTCTCTGGAGTCTGATTTACTGAGTTCTTTGTATATTTTGGATATTAGCCCTCCATCGGATGTAGGGCTAGTAAATATCTTTCCCAAACTGTGAGGTGCCGTTTTGTCCTATTGATAGTATCCCTTGCTTTACAAAAGCTTTTCAATTTTATGGCTGAGAAACACTTAAAGAAATATTCAATATGCTTAATCATCAGGGAAATGCAAATCAAAATGACCCTGAGATTCTACCTCGTACCATTCAGAATACCTAAAATAAAAAACTCAGGTGACAGCAGATGCTGGCAAGGATGTTGATAAAGAAGAACACTCCTCCATTGTTGGTGCAATTGCAAGCTGATACAACCACTCTGGAAATCAGTCTGGCGGTTCCTCAGAAAATTGTACATAGTATTACCTGAGGACCCAGCTATACCACTCCTGGGCATATATCCAAAAGATGCTGCAACATATAACAAGGACACATGTTCCACCATGTTCAAAGCAATCTTATTTATAATAGCCAGAAGCTGGAAACAACCCAGATGTCCCTCAACAGAGGAATGGATACAGAAAATGTGCTACATTTACACAATGGAATACTACTCAGCTATTAAAAACAATGACTTCATGAAATTCTCAGGCAAATGGATGGAACTAGAAAATATCATCCTGAGTGAAGTAACCCAGACACAAAAGAACACACATGGTATGTGCTCATTAATAAGTGAATACTAACCCAAAAGCTCACAGTGCATATGATGCAACCTACAGACCACATGGAATGTAGAAGGAAGGAAGATCAGGGGGTGGATGCTTCAGTCCTGCATGGAGGGGGGAACAGGATGATTATGGGAGATGGAAGGAGAGGGAGACAAGGGACGGAGAAAGGAGGAGGAGGAAATAAGGGTGGCAGTATCAGAATCTGGAGGACATGTGAGAGAGGTACAGAGAGTCAGGAAGTCGAATAAAAATAGGTAGGGTGGTGAATGAGGAACTGGGGATATCGACTGGAGAGTCCCAGACACCAGAGAAATGTGAGGCTCATGGGACACAATGGGATTGACTTTAGAAGGGTGAAATAGAGCCTGTGGAGACCACCTCCAGTGGATAGGCACGGCCCCTGGTGGAGGGATGGAGGAGTCACCCACCCATCTCAAAGTTTTTTGTTTTTTATTTTTTAACCCCAGAAATGATCATCCCCAAAGGAAGAACAGGGACAAAATATGGAACAGAGACCGAAGGAAGGGCCAACCGGGGAACAGCCCCACCTGTGGGATACATCCTGTCTACAGACACCAAACCCAACACTGTTATTGGAGTCAAGGGCACTTGAGAGAGGAACCAAGTGTGGCAGTTCCTAGGGAGGTCTAGCCAGGAACTGACCAATGCAGAGGAAGATGCTTGGAAAAGCTGGCGGGGAGCTGGCCGAAACACTGGTGGAGCAGAGGGGGAGTGCAAACCCATTGGAAAAAGAACATAGGCTGGTCTGACCACCCAGTTCTCCCAGAGACTAGACTACCAATCAAGGAGTGTACCTAGAAGGATCTTTGGTTCTAGATACCTATGTAGCTGAGGATAGCCTTGCCGGACAGCAATGAGAGGGGAGTTCCTTGGTCTCAGGGAAGGGAGGTTTGATGCCCCAGAGTAGGGGGATGATGGATTGGTGGGGCAGGAGAATATGGGTGAGTGGGGGAAGCACTCCCATAGAGGCAAAAGGAAGAGGGGAGGACAGATGTAGGATGGGGAGATGGTGGAGGGGTAACCGGAAAGTGGGATATCATTTGGGACATAAACAAATGGAATGATTAATATTAATAAAAGAAAATATTAAAAAGAAAGTATATATAAATACTTAGGAGTGGATAAAAACAAGATTGATAACTGCAATATCTCACACCCTTACCAGTTTTCTGTTTAGTAGAAACTCTTAAAATCTAGCAGTTTCCAGATACAGGATACACTGGCACAGACTACAGTTTTACAATGGTTCTCTTAAGTTTTCTCCTACTCCCTAATTCAGATTTCATAAGACTTTGACCAATATCCCAAACCTACACTTAAACCTCAGTATGCACATTCCAGATTTTATTATTCTTCCATGAGTTTGTCTTTCTTAAATTCTACCTGCAAGTTAGACTATATAATGTCTAACTTTGACTTTCCTGGTATTACATTTTAAGACTCTTTGTTTATGGAATTAATTCTCTCTCTCTCTCTCTCTCTCTCTCTCTCTCTCTCTCTCTCTCTCTCTCTCTCTCGCAATTGTTTTTCTCTATAGTTTTCATATTATTGAGAAATTAAGCATGCATATTATTTTTCCATTGCTCACCAAAATCAAGAAGAACTGTATAAATTGGAAGAAGAGAGCTTTATAGTTCATCGGTTATGGTTTCTTAAACACTCCCTATTTTAACCAAGATGTTCCTCTATAGTTGTATTCAAGTTGTAATAAAAAATTCATGTGACGATAAGAGAAACAAGAACATAGACCTAAATTATTATTTCTAATATTCTATTTTCATTTTTCCTTCCACTCTTATAGGGTGTAGAAAGAAAGGCATTCTTTGTAGTGACAAGCTGACCAATGCATCCTTGGGGAAAAGACTCATTTTCTTCAAGACTGAAAAAGGCACATTTTGACACTTTAACTATAGGTGTAAAATTTATAATTAACCTCTAGAAATGAGCTTAAATCTCTGATCAGTGATAGTGAAACACATCACACAACACTGACTATTGCATAGCTGTATATAGCAACACATTCATCCTCTTTTTAATTTGATATTTAAATCAAAAGGGATTTCAGCTCTATGCAAGGGCTAATTACTTGGGGCTGAAAAACTGTAAGAGTCAATAATGACAGTGAGTAGCTTTCACTTTCAGCTCACATCTGCAAATAAATTCTTTTACTAACACAGGCATGAAGATCTCTTTGTGTGAAATTCCAAATATGTGTTTTGAAATTATAAAGTTTAAAAGCAAAAATATCACAAATGAACAAAATATTATAGAATATTATGGAAAGATTATTTTCATCATATTATATTCATTTATTCTTAACTTGATATTTATATTTTTTATCTGAAGACTATCCAGTGAATATTGAGTTCCATAATTGATGAGAATCTTCTTGATATAATGATAATATTGAACAACTAGGTTAAATAGATTTTATTTGAAAATCCATTATTGTAGACATTTTTAGGTAGGTATATTTGTTAAATGTCTGTCTGTCTGTATACATCTATTGAGTCTATGTATTTCAAAGAAAACGTATTTGATAACGTGCCCAAAAATTAATGTGTTAAAATCAAATGAAAATATAAGTGTTCCGATTTCTGTATTTGTATCTAGATAATTTGTCTTTTCCACTAATCTTACAGCACTTCTTGCCTTTTACATATCTTACTTCATGTTCTTTAAGTACTATTGTTGAGATGATTGGCTCTTATATATGAAGGAACCATAACATAAGTACAAAACATAAACTGACTATCCTTAGTAGCAATGAAAATGTGAAAATAGCAAAAACTGTGACAAATCACTGTTGAACAACTAGCTTAAAAATAGACTAGAAGGCAGTACCAAATGTTTGCATTGAGGTGAGGACACAACTCCATAATGGAATGAAAATGTTCACATTTATAAAAATCATATTAGATACATTAAAATATGAAATGCACATTAAAGCATAATAGAAATATTTAAAATAGGTTTAAACTATACTTTACAAACAAAAACCTGAATTTCAAGTAAACTTGCAAGAAATTATTAAGAATCAATGATGTATCAGCTTTGAAAGAAACTTGGATTGTTTAAATAAGTCTGTGAGACCAAATAAAATTCCCATTTTAGGTATATACTAAAAAATAAGAATAAATTCATAGACATTCATAAATTATTATTGCAGTATTATTCATAGCAGCAAAAGCTTAGAGATATGATAACTGTCTTCTATGAGAAAATGAATAAACTGAAATAAAAGCTCCTAAGGGGAAAATCATCTTTAGGAAGACATGCATAAAAACAAAGCATTGAGGTGAAGAAACTGAAAACTTTTGCCATCCCTATAATTTCTTAATGAATTTTAAAAATCTGTATTATGAAAAAAGGTTGCAAAAGATAATCTTAAATAGTATAAAGGTCAGAAACCTCATGGAAATTAAGAAATATATTCAAAACAGCAATAATTTCTTTGAAAGATGCTATGATATGATGTCTTTTATATTTCCTTATGTCATTAACTAAGTTTATGTGGGATGTCTATGGATTTCATAGTCAGATTATACCATGTTTTATTGGCTGAAGAATATTGTAACAAAGCAAATGAGATTTGTGTTTCTGGCAACATACCAAATTAAATGTTTATAGTAATCGTACCTTTAGAAGTAGCAACATAAAATTAAAAAAAAAAAAAAAACAAAAAAAAACCTGGTAATTGAAAATTAAATTTGAGGCTGAGCTACTATAAAACACATATCCTTGGAGGTCAGAGTTGGAGTAGAAGCACCATCCCTGTATCACGCATGGAGCACTAAGTTCAGTGTTTCTTCATGTTAAATCTGTGGATCTTTTTTTTTGTTTTTTTGGGGGGGTTTTGTTTGTTTGTTTGTTTGTTTTTTTGTTTGTTTGTTTTTTTATGTTTCTTAATTCTGTTTTCTTTTTTTTTTATTTTACTATTATTTTTTTTTTATTTACATTTCCGATGATTCCCCTTTTCTTTGGAAACCCCGTGTCCCCTCCCCCTCCCCACCTCTGTGAGGGAATTCCTCCTCCCACCCACCCGCCCACCCATTCCCATATTCCCACCTTGACATTCCCTTTTATCTTACAGTTCATCCAGGCCTATACTTAAGAACTCACAAACAGGAGGTAGGACACAGGCCCTGACCTTGAGGAGGGTGAGAGTGCAGTGGTCATCATACTCAGAAATAAAATTATCTCAAAAACTCCATGCAGAGGACAAAATAGAGAGAGCTTCTCATCAGAGTATCACTGTGTCTTTTAAGCCTGGTTAAGGACAATAGGAAAAATGGTGAAACATATTCTTGAGGAGGTTTCTACTAGGATTAATAACTGTGTCCTAATAATGGCTTGTTTTGCTGCTGCAATCAAATAATTGGTGGTTATACAAGAAGTTTCTCTTCAGATGAATACATTTTAAATAATGACCTAAAAATTTTTGCAAGGAAAATTGCAACCAACATGAAATCTTCATTTAAACAAAAATCATTAAGCACATGAGGAAATCAAAATCTCAATGAGCAATGTCGACTTTCTCTTTAGTGAGAGATTCAAGTGAGGTTGCCTCTGAACTTCCAGCAACTATCTAGTGGGGTAAGGATTATCTTCTCTACTCACTCTCAAGAATATCATTCCAGTTTTCTTTAGGATATATCAACAGAAGTGGAAAAAAAAAAAAGACCCCTCTAGCTGCATTTAGGGCATTACCACTGGGGCTTTAAAGAGACAAAGCCACCCTGTTTCCTCCTGCTCACATCAGTCTCAGGTGCTCGAGTTTTCATGCTTCTTGCTTCTACTGTCACTGGTGCGGGGTTTCTGTGCAGCTGAGCACTGCCTACGTCCCGTTCTGCTTTAATTCTGTGCCCTTTTTTGGGATGCAGGAGCTATCATTAGTACATTTTGCTCTGTTAGACCTTTCCTTCATCCTTTTCTACAACATATTGCTCCAGCATCAACAGCTAGAATATTTCTTCTCTACAGCATCCTCATGAAGATCATTACTTGCATTTTCGATTTTTAATTTAAATTTTAGTTCTTGGGGAAGTTTATATCTGTACACTATATATAAATAATTTTCATCCTATCTCTCTCCCCTTTTGTGCCCTCTCACTTCCCAAATTTGTAACCTCTTCTTCTTTAATTATTAGTTATGTAAGTAAAACATACATATATTTTATATACATATATACATTTATATGCTGCTGATTTCATTTATATTTGTTCAAATGCACATGTCTTTAGCAATGACCACTCACTAATGATAATCGTCAAATGGCTCTTTCCTGAAGAAGTCTGCATCTCCATATTTTAGCAGCCATTCATTTCAAACAGTTCTTTATCTAGGAGTAAAGCTCCACGGGATTTTTACTACCTTTATTGTCATGTCAGCTGGTGATGTCATTGTGAAGCTCTTGCTTAGGTGACCACATGTTGAGATTTTATGGATGGAGATTTCCTGTAATATACATAAAACTCTATCTTGCTAAAGGTCTCCTGGTCCCCTGACTATTACAATATTTCTACCTGCTATTTGACGATATTCCCTGAACCTTACATATAGGGATTGTGTTACAGATTCACCAATTTGTGTTGGGCATGACATTGTTAATTCTTCTCTGTATTTTGATCAGATCTAGAGTCATGTAATGGTTTCTATCTCCTGTAAAAAGAAACTTTTTAAATGAACAGTAAGCTAAGAATTATCTGTGTATGTAAAAATAAATATTTAGAATGCAACTTGAAAGTACACTGGTTTAGGAAAATCATAGTAGCTAAGTTCTTCTCTGGGTCCATATCTCAGGAACGATGGGAAATCAGCAAGGTTTTCAATACCGGGCATGAATTATCTCCTATTGAGTGAGTCTGAATTTCAATTAGATAGTTGTTGGTTAGAGTCAAGATATAAGTGCCACTTACTACAACCTTGAAGATCTCTTGTCATGTAGGTAATTTTTATGATTTAGCAAGCCTTATATTTGGGTAGGAGTATTGATTGTTTTTCTTCCTTGGCTGCTTGCAAAGAATTTTCAGGTAATGTAAAAGCTAGTTCTAAGAGAGTTCTAGGTAAGTTCCAGTTCCATTTCTCCAAATTCAGTTTCTGAAATATGTGATGTCTTTAATGAGCGTTTTTCCTTCAAGTGTTCTATAACAACTAAATGAAACAATAGTCCATATTCTTTTTTGACTCTCTTGAACAACTCAAAGGGATTTTTCCTTGGTTGGCACTGGTAATTTTGTTGGTCTATAGTTTTTGGGAGAAGCATTATCACCCAATGTGGCATAACTACATTTAAACTACACATGCACACAAACAAATACAAACACACACACACACACACACACACACACACACGGACACACACACATTTTAAATATATGTATATAATAAAGGTTATAAATAATATGCTTCTCCTATTGGATTTTAAATCATTCTTATTGTTATTTCCTTTATACCCCCCCTCCCTCTCTATTATGCTTTCCTGTTTCCAATAAATGTCCTCTATGTTTTCCCACTTTGTACCACTTATATCCCACTATCACTGTATCTAGAGTTTCCTCTCTCATTCCTTTCCCATCCACCATGATCCTATTGCATTTTTCCTGATTTAAGCAGTTACTCCAGGTTATACACACACACATCTAAAGACTCTGAACTATAATATATAAATAAGAGAGAGCATGTAGCATTTGCTGTGATAAGTCTGATGTACCTCACTCACTATAATATACACAAATGGAATTCTATGAAGCCTTCAAGAAAACTGAAATCATAAACTTTGCAGGTTAATCAGTAGAAAATTTTCTTGCCTTTTCTTTCAGATAGCCTTCCTGTCTTATAGGTGAGGATATTTGTTCCTCAGTGCTGCTTCTCAGTCATGCTTCCTTGTAACCTTTCAGTTCCACTGATTTCAAATTCACTGATTTTTATACTGTATATGTTTTTAAATCACAACATAATCAGAATGCATCTCCCCAGGCCCACAATTGTATGCTTCCACATAGTTTCACATATTACAAACATTCCTTTTGCCTTGGGCAAACCTGTCCTGCCAATCTGAAGGCAGCCTTTTCTGGAGGAAAAGATAGCTTGCTTCCTTTTCTCACCCACTCAAAGTGAACCGACAATTTTTCTCTATTGTCTTCTATTTCTACATTTCCTTTTCATTTTCCTTTTTTTAGCACAACAAAAACACAGCATGACTTCTGACTGCACACTAAATATTTATTATTATACCCACAAATAACTGTAGCTCTCAGCACACAACAAGGAAACTTCTCTTTGTGACAGGCAGAGGTTCATAACTGATGAAACCGGAGATAATAAGTGTTATGCAGTGCCCAGCTCCAACTGATACATGTACAACAGATCTCCTGCAACTGAAGCTTAAGGGACAGCATGGAAGAAGAGGCAAAAATATTTTAAGAGCCAGAGGACAAGGAAGTAGTCTGTGAGATTGCATCTCTTCAAAATTTCAAGGATCCTTCAGTTATGTTACCTCAATAATACGGCCACTGAAATAAGACCTGAGAAAATAGATCATCAAAACAAATAAAAACATTTAAGGGAGAGTTCAATTCATAGAAAAATAACTACAGACAATTAATGTGTGCAGAGAATGGGAGAATGAGTTCTACTTTAGGAGGAAACCTTCAATTAATTATCTAATACTAACCATCAGCCTTGAAATCAAATACACACCAGTCATATTATTATAAATTTAAAAAGTTACTCTTACATATTTAATTTTAAAAGCAAAACAAAATATAACCTTTATTTATAATATTTTTTTTAGATATTGAACATTTTTGAGCAAAAATGTCTAAGGATTCTAAGAATGTCTAAGAATCCATCTTCTCTTTATCTATTGTCTACTCTGCTTCTTCTGTTACAGTCAATTTGTTCTCTCGGCTACTCCATGCCAGGTGCCTTTGTCAAGATCTTTTCTGTTTCTAGTTCTCTTCCTACTTCTTTCCTACTTGTGGATAATATCAGCTCTCTTTTCTGAAATGATTAACAATACCCTTCATCCTGATCTCCTTTATCTTATACTACTAGTAAGACCCTTATCTCCTTCCATAGATATGTCGCACAAAATTATCTAAAGTTACAACACTACTCAAAACCATAACTTTAGATCATTTCTGTTTCCTGGCTTTCTTTCTGGACATATTAACTCTGAAAAGATAGAGAATTTTATATTTTTTCCTTTTTTTCTTTGCTTTTAGTTTTCAAGTTATTACACAAGGACCTGGTTTAAAATTACAATTCAATGTATGGTAATCATTGAGTGAATGACAATTATTTTGAAACTTATAAATAACATCAACAAAAGTATCAATATATAAAAACAAATGAATTATTTCAAAATAGCTAGAGAACAATAGATTACAAAACATATTTGAAAATAAAATCTGTAGAACATGTAAAACAAAGTAGTATAACTAAAATAAAAAGGAACTAGATATATTAAGAAAGAAACTTGACAGAGAAAAATGAGAAAATTTTATCCTAGAAAAAAAATTATGAAAATCATTTCAAAAGTGACCAAGAATAAGAACTATATTAATAAGTGCAGAAGCTGAAGAATGTCTGAAATAAATTTAATTGAAATTTTGAAATATGCAACATAGGATGCTAGTGGACAAACTTGATACAGATTTCTCAGAATTGATGTAAACATGAATCCTAAAAGAATAAAAAAACAGACTCAAATGCTGTCACATCAGGGTGGTACTTGAGAATGTAACAAACCTGTGGGCCTTTGCCTGCCCACATCGACACGTCTGTTGCTGTCTTTGCCCCATTCATGCATGTTTAGCCAATCATGTTGGTGAGACATTATGGATGCAGGTTTTGACATTACAAGAAGACACAGTCTCAAAGCAAACTTCCTGATCATAAGGACTGCAATTTATTCTACAAATATTTTTAAAAAGATGAAAACCATGAAACACCTTGATGTACAGATAAAGAGACCAAAAGACTTTAATTAACACTGGAAGTCAGAAGACAGGATGATGACCTCATTAGCATGGAGTGAATAGAAGTATATAGTTGGTAAACCTGTAATTTTAGAATAAATGAGGCTGGGCTAGTATCACATACCTTTAATCCTAGCATTTTAGAGGCAGAGGAAGGTAGATGTCTGAGTTTGAGGCCAGCCTGGTATATAAAAGTGAGTTCCAGGGCAGAGAGAGGTGTTACACAAAGAGACCCTGTCTCAAAAACAACAACAGCAACAATAATAATACAGGGCTAAAGAGAGGGCTCAGCAGTTAAAGGCTAGGCTCACAACAGCTACAAAAATTAAAAGTACAATAAAATAAATTTCAAACCTATATAACTAAAATAACTTACTCTTCTTGAGCTTTTAGAACAAAGTGCCATAGTCTGCATAGTTTAAAACAACAACAAAATTTTGTTTTATGGGTTTAGAAAGCAGAAATTCAAAATCAGTGTAGCAACAAGATAATTTCCCTTTTTTCTCTAGAGGATAATCATTCTCTTTTATACTCCAGATCATAAGGGTTTGCTCCAACAATCTGTATTCAAGGCTTGTGATGCATTATTCCCATCTCAAGATCCATGTTCACACATTTTTTTCTCTCGTAATTCTGAGCCCTGGGAGATCATCTTTAAAGATATCTATCATATTTCACTAAAAGTTTATTCAACAGCATAATTGGATTACCAAAATTAATCCAATGATTATCTTTTCAAATAACAACAGGTTCTGAAGTATCAGTGATTTTCAATGTATATAGATGTTTTAGTTAGGATTTCATTAGTTTGAAGAGTCACCATGACCAGGGCAACTCCTATAAAAGACAGCCTTTAATTGGGGCTGACTTGCAGTTTCAGAGGTTCAGTCCATTATCATGAAGCATGGGAGCATCCAGGCAGACATGGTGTACTAGGAGAAGCTGAGAGGTCTACATCTTCATCTGAAGCCAGCCAGAAAGAGACTCTCTTCTGCACACTGGGCAGAGCCTGAGCATAGGACCCCAAAGCCCATCCCCACAGTGATGTACTTCTTCAACCAAGGCCACACCTATTCCTAGAAGGCCACACCTCCTAATAGTACCTCTTCCCATGGGCCAGGCATATTTAAACCTCCACATACTTAGAAAGTTCAGCTCACAACAACTGCTATCTTTCTTTTAAATGAGGTGATTTGTGAGGAAGAAAATAATAAGATGCAGAATAAAATTACATGTAAAATAAAAGGCTATATACAAAAGATTCACACTTAAAATTCTTAACACTAATAACATGAAAGTTAGTAGGTTAGTTGGAATTCAAGCATCCTAATCTTCCAGAGTTATTTGAGAAGAGAGAAAATATATTGAAAACCACACATCTTGTTATTCCAAAAACTTTGAAGATAATTTCATATAATATAAAATATATATTCCATACTCGTTGATAGAAAAAACTAAAAGAAAGAAGATATATGAACAAACAAATGTAATATAAAAAGATGAGAAATAAAAAAATGTAAAGATATATTGAAAGAAATGATAAAATACCAATTAGAAGATAAAAGTCACAAAGATCTGTGAATAGTTGCTACTTCACGCAGGCTGAGTGCTCTTCTTGAGACACAGATCAGTGAAAACAATGAAAAGGAAAATGACAGGGTTTTTTTGGTACAGAGGAAACTTAGCTCCAATTAAATATTAAAAGTTAAATAATCCAAAAGTACATATTGAATAAAAAAATGAAAAAATCTGTGACCATACTAACACTATATAAAATAAATAAAAAAGACAATGATGTACGGGAAAAGGTTTTTGTCAGAGGTTTATATCAATTTTTATTTTATTAATCCAAGTGTACCTAGAGGGTATTGATATGGAACTACATAAAAAGGTTAATGGAGACATATACGCAGGTGATATTGACTTGAATTGATAGGGGATTTTTATCATATCTCTCTCAGAAATTAGGATAAAGAAAATTAAGTCTACTATACCAAAAGGCAAGCTTTATCTATAGAGCAGGTATAAACTCTAGCAGATATATATATATAATATATATATATATATATATATATTATATATATATTTGTAGTAATTAATTGGTCTAATGTATGTTCAATATGATCACATATACACATATACATTTATTTCAAACAAACCTGGCATTCATAAAACTATTAGGACAAAATGAAGTACCAGCAATATTTCAATGATTCAACATCAAATATGTAATTTGTGAATAAATTAAGGTGGATCTGACCTGATAGCCTCTTTTCTGAGTACTAGCTTTCATAGTTGTACAAAATGCTATGCATGATTCCAAAGAAGGGAAACTACTAAAAGCTCTACCTAACTGCAATGCCTGTAAACCACAGTAATACAAAGCATGGCCTGATACTCCCAAAGGTACAATAGTGGCATTTGTATGATGATTGTAACCAACAGCTGTCTAGTTGGAATTCATTTCCATGAATAGAAGAAAAAATCATGTCTTGTTCTGAAACCTAGCCAACCTCCTGAAGCTGATGAGATCATGGATTTTAGAGAACTTACTACTGCCACTTTGCAAAACTACCATAATTTTTAACTGTTAAGAGCCTATCCTTATAGCCACAATAAATATATATTTTATCCCTCACCAAAGAATATTTTCTTTAAAATAAACAACTGGACCAAATATAGAGAAAAAATGATTGTGTAGTACCCAGCCCCAACTTATATATCTACAACATATCTCCTCCACCTCATTCTCAGGAAGCATGGAGGAAGAGAAGGCAAAAAGATGGTTAAGTGACAGAAAATCACATCTGAATCCCCTACCTTAACAAAGACCTACAAGAAACCAAAGAATGCAAAGAGCAGAAGAAATTGTTCAGTGCTAAAATCACGTTCATAAAAATAATACTAAATATATTGCTCAGATTATAATTCTATATTTATGCATTTTTGTGTGGGTATATAAAAGGAGTCCATATATTAGAAAGTAGCAAGAAAGACATGCGAGGGGTGGGAAGGAGGAAAGTTGGGCAGGAGAAATGATAAGATTGTATTTTAATTTAAAAATATAATAAAAATAAAAATAATGGATTAATGCTTATTTTATCTATAATATAAATTATGTATAATATATAAATATAGTTATATAAAATATTACACATTATTTATATATACATATATTTGTGTGTGTGTGTGTGTGTGTGTGTGTACACACAATTTTAAATTGGGTACCAATTGGAAAATTCAATAGAGAAATATTAAATAATCATTAAACTATTATACCATGAACTAGAATCAGACATGACTTAGAGGGAAAGTTTCAGGCATAAATGTTAACCTTAGAAATGAAGTAAGTTAAAATTAAGTGTCAATAGCATTTATCTGAAAAAAAATGAGAAAGAACAGTAGATTAAACATAAGGAAATTGGAAGGAATGAAACACTGATGAGATTCAGCGTGAGCTAGCTACTAAAATTGAAAATGAAGACATTGTCTCAAGAATTAATTTGGCCTAAAGTCTGCTGTGTGATGAAAAACTTTCATAAAACTTGATTCAAAAAAGAAACACAAAAGGCAATAATAATCAACAATGTAAAAAGGTCAAAGAAAACAAATGGTGATGAAATTAAAAATAATAAGAGGAACTACAGATAATATATATCAATCGATTTGGAAATTTAGGTGAAATAGCCACTTTCCAAAAAGATAAAAATTTAAACTTCCTCAGAAACATGAAAAATATAAATGATGCATAAAAACTACTTAAAATATTTCCTCAAGGTATCTGACAAGAAAATCGCCCATTTAATCTAGATATTCCGGTTTTGTTGAGTATAAGCTTTTGTAGTGGGATCTGATAATTTTTTGATTTTCTTCATTTTCTGTTGTTATGTCTCCCTTTTCATTTCTGATTTTATTGATTTGGATACTGTCTCTGTGCCTCTGGTTAGTCTGGCTAAGGGATTATCTATCTTGTTGACTTTCTCAAAGAACCAGCGCCTGGTTTTGTTGATTCTTTGTATAGTGTTTTTTGGGTTTTTGTTTTTTTGTTTTTTTGTTTTTTTTTGTTTTTTTGTTTTTTTTTTTGGTTTCTACCTTGTTGATTTCAGCTCTGAGTTTGATTTTTTGTTGTTGTTGTTGTTGTTGGGGGTTTTTTTGGTTTTTTTGAAACAGGGTTTCTCTGTGTAGCCCTGGCTGTCCTGGAACTCACTCTGTAGACCAGGCTGGCCTTGGACTCAGAAATCCACCTGCCTCTGCCTCCCAAGTGCTGTGATTAAAGGTGTGCGCCACCACTGAGTTTGATTATTTCATTTTGTCTACTCCTCTTGGGTGTATTTGCTTCCTTTTGTTCCAGAGCTTTCAAATGTGCAATTCCAATTGTGTTCTCTCCAATTTCTTTAGGGAGTCACTCAGAGGTATGAGTTTTCTTTTTAGCACTGTTTTCATTGTGTCTTATAAGTCTGAATATGTTGTGCTTTCATTTTCATTAAATTCTAAAAAGGTCTTTAATTTCTTTCTTTATTTCTTCCCTGACCAAGTTATCATTGAGCAGATAGTTGTTCAGCTTCCACATATATGTGGTCTTTCTGTTGTTTTTGTTATTTAAGACTAGCCTTAGTCCTTGGATATCTGATAGTATGCATGGCATTATTTCAGTTTTGTTGTATGTGTTGAGGCTTGTTTTGTGATAGATTATATGATCAATTTTGGAGAAGGTACCATGAGGTGCTGAGAAGGTATATTCTTTTGTTTTAGGGTCAAATGTTCTGTAAATATCTGTTAAATCCATTTGGTTCATAACTTCTGTAAGTTTCTCTTTGTCTCTGTTTAGTTTCTATTTCCATGATCTTGGTGAAGTGGGGTGTTTGTTGAAGTCTCCTACTATTATTGTGTGAGGTACAGTGTGTGCTTTGAGGTTTAGTGATATGTCTTTTACAAATGTGGGTGCCCTTGAATTTGAGGCATGGATGTTCAGAATTGAGAGTTCATCTTGGTGGAGTTTTCCTTTGATAAGTATGTAGTATCTTTCACCATCTTTTTTGATAATTTTTGATTGAAAGTCAATTTTATTGGATACTAGAATTTCTGCCCCAGCTTGTTTCTTGGGACCATTTGCTTGAAGATTTTTTCCAGCCTTTTATTTTGAGGGAGTGTCTGTTTTTGTTACTGAGTTGTGTTTCTTATATGCAGCAAAATTCTAGGTCTTGTTTATGTATACGATCTGTTAGTCTATGTTTTTAATTGGGAAATTGAGTCCATTGATATTGATTTTTAAGGACCAATGATTGTTGCTTCCTGTTATTTTTGTTGTTAGAGGTGGAATTATGTTTGTGTGATTCTCTTCTTTTGGGTTTGTTGTGAGCAGATTAATTTCTTGCTTTTTCTTGGATGTAGTTTCTTGGAAGAGGGATAACATTTGAAATGTAAATAAATAAAATGACCAATAAAAAGTAATAAAAATGTTTTCACAAAAGTGTCAGTTTCCTATGTGTTTATTTATTATAAATGTTTAATAATAGATGAACAGATGAAATTCTGAAACGCTTTTGGAGAGAAGTAAACAAACACTTAAATGGCCCATTTAACTTTTCAACTGAATACATGCTCCTCCTGGAAGCCAATGACACAACGATAAACATAGAAAAGAACATCATCAGTAGTAGAACTCAGTCACGGTTTCATATTATAGTGAAACAATATCAATAGATGAAGAGTGTTGTATGTCATGCCAAGATGGATTTAATCAGAAAAGAGATGATTAGAAAAGCAAAATATTCAGTAACAGATTCATTTATTTTTTAAAACTTTTTATTGATTCATTGTGAGTTTCACATCATGCATCCTAGTCCCACTTATCTCACCATCTTCTCATGTTCTCTGTTTGCCTTTGTAACTTTTCCCCAAAATAAAAAACACACAAACAACAACAAACAAATAAAAACCCCATAGCACAGAAAATATCTCATCATGGAATATGTAGTAAGTCACAGTGTGTACCACAGAATATCTCCCTGTCCAAACAATTTCACTTGCAAATGTTCATTGAGTCCTTGGTTTATTTCAAAATCTCTGGCTTCTGTAACACCACCAAGTTTTGATCTTCATAGAGACTCCTGTGATCTTGTAGTTGCCCTGTGTCATGGAGATCCTGCAGCTTTGGAACATCAGGACTGGCCTTTTTACATGTCCCAATTATTCACAAATGATATAGCTTTCCAGGTGGGCCCATTCAGAGTCCTGGATCTGGGATTTGGTGGTAACTGAGCTGGTCAGCTGCCTGGCTTCCCCTTATCCTCACTAGCATGGCAAGCTATCCAATACTGCTCCTGCTAGGCCACCCAATTCCACCATCAGCAGAAGGTAGATCTAGCTCTCCCACTTTCTGACCCTTGGGGCTAGCTCACTTGCACCCCATCTCCTCAACAAGCTCCACTGTGCTGTCCAGTCAAAGTCTACTCTTCCAAGAGCTACAGCCCGTTAGGAGCTGGGACAACTCTCCCACTCTTAAACCCTCTCGACTGGCTCACATGTGCCCTTGCCATCAGGACTCACTCCAGTGTGTTGGCCAAGTGAGGGGAAGCACCCACTCTCCATAATGCTACAGCAAAAGAGGAAGCAGGGCTAGCTCTCCTGCTCTCATGACCTCAGGGCCAGCTCTCCTGACTACTTCAGGTGGCAAATGGGGAGGGGGAGAGCATTACTACCACACTCACTCTTACAACAGATGATTCTCAGTCCAGTTATCCTGTGCTCTCATCCCTGGGGTGGCTCATCCAAGCCCCCTTTACAAAGACTACCTCTACTGTGCTGCCTAGTCAAGGTATAAAGCATGTTGTCCCAAGTGCGGCCAGTGCTGCAGACCTCCAGAGGTAGGGCCAGCTCTAATGCTCTCATGATACTGGAGTAAGCTCCCTTGACTGCTATAGGAAGTATGGGCCAATGCTGAGGGTCATCACACCCACACCCACCTCACCTCATAGGAGACAAGTGGAGGGGTCAGGTCACTTATGCTCTTACCCTCAGGGTAAGCTCTGCTGTGCTACCCTGAGGAGGTGTAGGGCTGGTTCTCGAGAGTGCTGCAGCTGGTTAGGGGAAGGGCTAGCTCTCTCAGACCCATAACACTGGAACTCAGACATGACCTTCAGCTGCAGTTCAGGCTTGCACTTCACCACGGCCCTAGATGGGGGAGCTGACCATTCAAAACAGGCTACTCCTCTCTACCCTCAAGTCTCCTATTTTATCTCTTTTCATATTGCTCAAGTTGTTCCACTTCTTTTTCTCTCCCATCTGACCACTGCATACTTGAGGTGTCTTCCACTGGAGGATGGCCATGAAACATGCAGACTCCTGGGTGACATCCTCCATCTGTGCTGCATGGCGTGGTACAATCAAGTGTCTGTGGCCTGCTTGTTTTATGCACTGGAGGGCAGCTCTGAAGGTGGCATGGTGAAACACAGGTCTCTGTCTGTCTTCCTCCTCTCATACTGTACTACCTAGATTTCATTTGATCTGATTTGATTTTTTTGAGTCCTAGGCCTAAAACAAAGTTGGCCCTCAAGTCACGCATCAAGCTAGAATGAACAAACGACTGCCATATCCTCTGCCCGATACTGATATAAGAATAATACCACCAACAAGGTGTCTCTTTGCCCATTGCAAGGGGTAGATTCATTTATTAATGAAATTAATTCTTACAGATTCAAGATGAAAACTGTATGAACCATTGAAAAGGATATTCAGAAATTTTTGAAAGAAAAATACATATTTCATTTAAAAAAAAGACAACATCCTTTAGTGTGAGTCACATGTTCTGAAGAAGCAACTAAGAAAAATGATTAAACAAAATAAGAACCAGATATTATGGACCAGACTTGACTATTGATGGTACAGAGATTCATCTGAAAGAAGCTGAGGAGTAAGTTTGCTCTGCCACTGGAATTCTACAATGTTCCTATTGGGTTTATTTCTGCGTTTGTTTGTTTAATAAGTATTCATGTTCTGTATGCACATGTTTGTGTGTGTATATGTGTTCGTGTGTGTGTGTTTATGTTTGTGTGTGTGTGTGTGTGTGTGTGTGTGTGTGTGTGTGTGTGTGTGTGTGTGTGTTTCACATTCTGCCTTGTGCCAGTGGAGGCCAGAATAGGGTATCAAATCATCCCTGGAACTAGAGTTGTGAATGATTATGAGCACCAGGTGAGTGCTAGGAAACAAATTGAGGTCCTCTGCAGGAACATCAAGTGATTCTAATCACTTAGCCATCTCTCTAGCCTTTGTAGTTTTAATAACAATAAATCAAAATAAAAATATATACAACATTCAATTTCTGGAAAATTTAAAGAAATCCATAGAATTTATCAATAATTTACACATAATATCAATGATATCTAAATTTGTGTAAGCCAACAACAAATGTTAAAATGAGTTTTATAAGTAAATTCAATAGTTTAAGTATAAGTATTTTTATTTAGGAGTGAGTAGCTCAGTTTCTATGAGTTTTTAAGCTTTCTGTTTCTTTTCTTGCTTGTTTTTTTTTTTTTCCTCCTTTTTTATTTTTGATACTTTATATACATTTCCAATGTTTCCCCTTTTCTGAGTCTCCTCTTTGGATACCCCCCATCCCCTCCCCAACCCTCCTCTAGGAGGGAATTCCACCTCCCACCCCCCTCCCGACCACCCATCCCCATATTCCCGCCTTGACATTCCCCTTTACTGAGGCCTCTAACATCCTCAGGCCCAAGGGCCTTTCCTCTCCCCCTGATGGCCATCGAGGTCATCCTCTGCCACATATGTGGTCCAAACCACAAGTCCATCAATGTGTATTCTTTGGTTGGTGGTCCAAACTCCAGGAGGACCGGGGGGGGGGGGGTCAGGTCCATTGACTCTCTTGCTCACTTGATTTTCGACAAAGGAGCTAAAACCACTCAGTGGAAAAAAGACAGCATTTTCAACAAATG
>CM052704.1:5049869-5079265 GCA_028551405.1 Uromys caudimaculatus
CCCTCATCAGAGGAATGGATACAGAAAATGTGGTACATTTACACAATGGAGTACTACTCAGCTATTAAAAACAATGACTTAATGAAATTTGCAGGCAAATGGATGGAACTTGAAAATATCATCCTGAGTGAGGTAACTCAGTCACAAAAGAAGGAACATGGTATGTACTCACTGATAAGTGGATATTAGCCCAAAAGTTCTTGCTTGTATATATATAAAAAAATTAAAAATATATGACTGCTCATAGATATGGTAGAGGAGAAAGTTCATTATAGATATGTAGGAAAGCATATGCAGAAACAAAGACATCTGGGAGAGTCCAGAGTGGATATGACTCTGAGCCATGTGAGAAAGAGGGAAAGAAAATGAGAGGGGACGGGGGAAAACAAATGCAGCAGCCAGGATGCCCAAAGTTACAAAAGAGAGGGATACGACTGTATTATATACCGAAGAGCAGAGCCGCAAGCCCCTGATGTGAAGAGTTCAGAGAGTAGGGGGCACAATATGCAAGCCAGGAGGACCCTGTAACAGGTAGGGGCAGAGGAATACAGGGAAAACCTCACCAGCCAGTGTTTGCTTTGATGTTAAATGGACAGCTTAGCCATTTGCCATAGGGTTTCATACTTAAATTTTTGTTGTTGATGAACAGCTTTAATACATGGTGGTCACATAAGATTCAGGGTGTTATTTTGATTTCTTTTATCTGTTCAGGCTTGCTTTGTGCCCATGTATATGGTTAGTTATAGAGAAAGTTCCATGAGACACAGAGAAGAAGGTATATTCTTTTGTGTATCGGTAAAATGTTGCATAAAAATCTGTTATGTTCATTTGGTTTGTGAAGTCATTTAGCTTCAGCATTGCTCTGAGTGATTTGGCCTGTATTGGCAAGAGTGGGTATTGAACTCACCATCATTGTGTGAGGGGCAGTATATAATATTAGCTTTAGTAGTTTCTTCTATGAACTGTGTTGCCCTTGTGTTTGGTACACTGATGCTTAGAATTTCAAAAACCCCTCAATGGATTCGTTCTTTTGATTATAAGAGTGGACTCCCTATCTCTTCAGGTTCATTTTGATTTAGAGTCTATTTTTTCAGATACTAAAATTACTACACAAGTTTATTTCAGGGTCCATTTCCATTTGCTTGGAATATCTTTGTATTCTTTTACCCTGAGATGATATCTCTCCTTGATGTTAAGGTGTTTTGTTTTGTTTTGTTTTGTTTTGTTTTGTTTTGTTTTGTTTGATGAATCAGTAGGATGGATCCTGGTTTTTGTATTCAATGTTACTCTGTACTTTTACTGGTCAATTGTGACCATTAATGTTGAAAGTTATTAATGAACAGTAATTGTTGATTTTCGTCATTTCTGCTTTGTTTTGCTTTTGTATGTACTTCTCTCCTTCTTTTGATTTGATTGTCTGGGATTATTTATTGCTTCCGTTTCCTCTTTGGGTTGAAGTCTTCCTTCTATTGCTTTCTGTATAGCTGAATTTGTAGATAGATACTGCTTAAATTTGGTGTTATTGTGGTAATGACTTTTTCCCCATTTATTGTAACTGAACATTTTGCTTGGTAAATTAGTCTCATATGACACCAATGATCTCTTAGTTTATTAAAAAAAATCTGTCCAGATCATTAGGTCTTTCAAAGCCAACACTGAAAACTCATATATTATTTTATTGTGTCTGCCTTTATATGTTCTTGATCTTTCCCCCTTGAAGCTGTTAATATTCTTTTTTGTTCGATATCTTTATTTCTTTGTTCTGAATGATTATTATGTGTTGTGGGAAATTTATTTTCCTGATACAGTCTATTTCTTATTTTTGTATGCTTCTTGTGTCTTCATAGGCTCCTCTTTCTTTGGGTGTGGAAATTTTTCTTCTATGTTAGTATTAAAAATATTTTTGTGTCATTGACCTGAGTTTCCTCTCCTTTCTTTCTCTTCTTATCACTTTTAGATTAGATCTTTTCATAGTGTCCCAGAGCTCTTGAATGTTGTATGACTATATTTGTAAAGATTTAACATTTTCTTTGGCAGAGTATCCATTTTTGATTCAATGCCTAAGAGTCTATCATTCATCTTTTGTCTTCTGTTAGTGAGCTTTGCCTCTGAGCTTTCTTTTCAAGTTCCTAAAATTTTCCCTTCCAGTGTTTCTTCAGATTGGGTTTAATTGATTCTATTTCCATTTTCATGTCTTGATCATTTTTTCTTCATTTCATTTCAATGTTCTCATAGATTTAATTAATGGATTTATCCTCTTTAAGGTCTTGAGCATATTCTTCATATCTATTGTGAAGTCCTTGACTTGAAATTTAGCTGTCTTATATTTTTCAGGGCCTACTGTAGTAGAGTTGCTAGGCTATAATAGAGACATATGGTTCTAGATATCATTCATTGTGGATTTTTGCAAGCATTTAGGCAATTGGCTTTGAGATTATTGTAATTCTAGGCATTGATATATTGTCTTGTCTAAATTCAGTGAACTTTGCAATTCTTGGATCTTAGAAGAATTGATGGCTCTGGTTTTTTTGGTAAGGGGTGCTTCTGAGTGCATGCCAAGTGTAACCACTTGATGGCCTGGGTAGAAAATGTTGTTTTTTTTTCCTAGATGTGGGACTGACACATGGGAATTTGAATTAGCCAAAGAACTTGAGATGGTAGGGTCCACAGAAAGAAGGAAAGTCATTCTGCATGCAGATCTGTGGAGTCTACAGGGAATGGTGGAAGAGAAGAAAGTCAGGCCCCTACAAGTGGTATGCTACAAGTATGGGGATGAAATTGGGTCCAGAATTCTCAAACGATTCACAGGGAGAGAGAAAAAGGGATAGGGTGAGGAAGAAAGACTGTATGATAAGACTTGCTTATTTCCCTGGGAGCACGGGAGAGAGAAAGGAGAGGGAACGATAGACGGTCTGTCACCAAGCTGGAAATAAGACTTAAAATTAGAATCAGATGTTAAGAGGGAGAGTGAAAACCCTAATATTTTCCAAACACTATTTCTCAGTCAGGTTTCCTCTCCCTTAACTCTTCCCAGATCTCCCTACCACCTTAACCACCCATCTTTTTTTTCTATCATTAGAAAACTAGAGAAAAAAACAGCAAAATACAAAAAGTACACACACAAAGCACAAAACCACAAAATTTGAAATTATAACCTACAACCAAAAGACTAGTATGACAAAAAGAAATCTGCAAACAAAGCAATTTGAGAAAAAATGTCTACAAAAAACCATTGAGTTAATTTTGTGCTCACAATCTAATGCAGACCACAACACTTATTCTTAAGTGTGGTTAGTATACTCAGTGTGTCTCCATTAGGGAATATTTTTTTCTTTGTTAGTGGTTATCAACTGAAATTAATTTCTTGGTTAGGGAGGGGATATTTATATCTACTTCCTTGTGTGCAGGTTCTATAGATGTTTACAGAATGGCTGATAATTTATATGTTCATCAATCTTGTTGTGTCTGGGAGATATTCTGCCTTTTGTTTGTTTGCTTTTTATTTATGTGCTTCTTTATTTTTTTCTTGTTTTGTTTGTTTGTTTGTTGTTGGTTTGATTTGGTTTTTTGGGTTTATGTGTGTCTTTGGTGTGTATGTGTGTGTGTATGAGAGAGAGAGAGAGAGAGAGAGAGAGAGAGAGAGAGAGAGAGAGAGAGAGAGAGAGAGATATCTCTGGTTCTTACAATATTTCTGCTACTTCTCTCTTGTAGATCCTGAATGGGAGGGGGATTATGAAGATATTCCATTTAAGACTTTGTGTTCCAAAATCTCTGTATCTGCACACTGTGCAATTGTATGTCTTTGTGCTAATTTCAATTTACTGCAAGAGGAAGCTTCTTTAATGAAGTCTGAATAAAGCATTGATCAATGGGTATAACACAATGTTATTATGAGTCCGTTGTTGATGTTGTTATATTAATTTATCACAGCAGTTCTCAACCTGTGGGTCACAACCCCTTTAGCAAACTTATGTCTCCAAAAATGTTTACATTATGATTCATACAGTAGCAAAATTACAATTATGAAGTGTCAACAAAAAATAATTTTCAGGTAAGAGGTCTCCGCAACATGAGGAACTCTATAAAGGTTCAGAGCATTCAGGAGGTTAAGAACAATTTATTTTTCTGAACAATAGTTTTTGGGATTTTGTTGTTGTTATGATTTGTTTTATTTTTTCTATATTCATGGCCTATATAGTCTCAGGTTCTTGGCCACCAAGCAGTGTCAAGCATGAGTTCAATTTGGTAAAATGGGCCATAAATCCAATCAGAAACAGGTTGGTTATTCCCACAATGTTTGTTCCACTGTTGTACCAGCATGTGATATTTGCAGGTCATCTTTTTAGATCACAGATTTGTAGCAAGGTTGATGGTTGCTTTTTCCTCTAGAACATGTAGTGTAGTTTCTGGTACCATGAATGCTAATCAGTAGGGATGAAGACTCTAAGTAGGCAGCAGTTTGACTACACTCTGTTTTAAAATTTATTCAAGTGTTGTATGCAGCAATAGAGTCTTACTAAGGGGGAGAACAACCAATATCCTTGGCAATGGTCTGGGTTGTTTGGGGGTATCTATGGGGACCCTTCATCCAATAATTCAACTAGATGTTCTCAATTCTTGGTGCTGGAAGTTTCACTTGGTGCTGAAAGATGTCTTCATGGAGTATTATATCCTTTACTTGGTGACCCAATTTAGATTTCTTTCAAATATGTGTATACTTTAAGAAACTTCTATAGAGGAAGTTTTACATATGGCCTTCAAATAGACCTTGGTGATTATAATCCCTTCCATGAGTCTTTTCCATCTGCTTCTCCACTGCAGCTTCTCACTCCAGTCTCACCTGTCTTTATAACTATATATTGTATTTGTCCTTTCTTAGTTTATGTTCCTTTCATCACTAAACACTCACTCCATATCCAACCTCTGTGCTTATATAGATGGTAGCATGACAATTACAGGCTTAAAATCTAAGATCTACATTTAAGAGAATCATACTATATTTTTATTCGTACTGGATTACCTCTGTTAGAATGATCTGTTTATAACTCCTTTCATTTACCTGCAAATTTTATTTGTTTTCCTTAAAAGTTAAATAATATTTCTTATTTATTCATTAATGGATTAACATCCTGCCTGTTTCCAATTTCTGGGTATTTATGTCTAAAATTCTGCTACATTTTTATCTGATTTTTATCCAGTGTTGGTAGGCCATATATATTAAGACACTAATCCATTACTTTTAGGTTTCTTAGTTTTATGGAGAACAGATTTTTAAAGTATAACCTTTGGGTTTCCTGTTATATGTTGTTTTTTACTTATTCTTATTTCCAAATTCCTATATTGAAATGTTTCTCTCCATCTTTTAGTTAATTTGGCTAAATGTTTATCAACCTGTTTTATTTTCTCAGAGAACCAACTCTGTTTCATTGGTTCTTTCCATTTTTTGTTTGTTTCTATTTTATTGATTTCAGTCCTGTGTTTGATTAGTCCTTGGTATCTACTCTTTTGGGATGCTATTTCTTCTTTTTGTTCTATGGTTCTCAGGTATGCCACTAAGTTGTTAATTTGAGAGATATCTCTCCTATTTTCTTGTATAGTTGTGTCAAAACTTTGACTGCTGATTTTGTGGAGGCCTTGTGCAGGTAACCAAAGCCTTCGTGGGTTCATGAGTGTAATATCCATGCCATGTTCAGAAAACAGCTCTTAATTCGCTCCTCCTCACATTGTAACTCTTACATTTCTTCCCTCTCCTCTTCCATGTTGTTCCATAAACCTTGGTGCTAGAGTTAGAATGTGCATTCAGTTTATTCCTCTCAGAACTATGACCAATATTTAGGCATCTCTAAACTGGCCACTGCCCTACAGCAAAATGAAGCAAAACTAAGCTTGAAAAAAGCCCAGATAAATGGGTAAAAAAATAACTATTCAGATGGCAGATCAGGTAACAGAATAACAACAGGCCCTACTTAAGGGTCTATGATCTAGCAGCCATGGTCTTTTGAACAGGATTACAGCACCAGGAACAAAATTCCCTTTTATGGAGCAGGCCTTGAATCTAATCAGAACCTGTTTAGTGACTCCATAATAATCATGCCACCATTGCAATAATAGGCATATATAGCCTGGCAGATTGATCATTTAGAATGTACAGTCCTTGATAAGACTATTAATGTTCATTCTCCCTTTGTATCCTGCTTAGCAGCATTGGAAACAGTGAAAGCTCGCCAACTGGAAGAAGTTCCTTGGTCAGCTTCTGTGTCATGGTGGTATCTTCACCACTAGACTCTTATCATGCAATTGTGGTGGATAACCCTAGGCAATAAAATGTGCTAATTTTAGGACCTCTAGGCCCCCCAAATCAGTAAATCATAGGTGACTACCCCATGACTGAAGTAAAAATTTCATTTACTAACTCATGTATTCTGGGAGCAACAGTGTCTACTCCTTCACCACTTTGTTTTGTTCTATTGCTGTTATTTATATGGCCTGGATCAATTTAAATTTGGTATAAGACAATTGTTTTTAAAAATTTAGATTAAAACTTCACTGAAAAAATAGATCAAGGAAATTAACATTTCCAATGCTTACCAAACCATTACCCATTCACCTGCCATTACTGTGACAATTGGTATCATTTGCAATTCTTTGGAAGGTGCTCATTGTGATTAGTAAATGAACATGGTATATTAGCATCATCTGTCTTATTTGTAGCAGTATCCACCCAGAGGAATTGTAAAGCCAGTCTTTTAACGCAGGCATCTTACAATGGTGGAAAAATTGAAAACAGGAAAAAAGGCAAGATGAAGCTGTTCCATCCATCAGCCAATGTTATCTGACAGCCTATAGCATATACCTGTTAGCTTGGTTTGACTTAGTTTTATTCTCATAGACCATCAAGTTTTGGAAGGCATTGCCTATGTTTGGCTCTGGTGATGAGGGTACCTTTACTTTGAGAATACCTTTCTTTAAAATTTTTAAATATTTCTTCAGAGTTAAGAACAGCTTGTCCAGCACTGTTTGGGCAATGCATAAATATGGTCCTCCAAGAATTAAGGTTTTTAGAAGTGGCTAACAAATGTTTTTCAGGACTGGTTCTGGCCAAAGCTAGCAGTAGTTTGTTTAATTTTCAAAGTCTTTTGTGACCTCTACTATCACGATTATCATTACTCCAGAGAGCACTTATAGGTTCATGCTATCACTTGGGTCTGTGCTGTTCTCTAGAAATTCACTGATGATAAACAACTAAAATAAACTTGACATACTAATAGGGGAAACATGTGCTCACAAAGTATACCGGTCATGTTTTTTTCTACAACTATCTCTGGCCTATGGTCACTCCTTGGATTGTGTCATGCTGTGTTCTAGTATTACCTTCTGAAAGCCACAATGCAGACAATCACTATAAAGACCCTGTTCACACACGTAGCACTGTTTTCCTAAAGTGTAGGGATCCAACACTGCAGGCTATGTACCACATTATCAACAGTCCTGACATCTTTCTGTAGCCATGTCTATGATGACATTTGAGAAAGGACCATGTATTAGCATCCCTAGCATGACCTTGACTATTATAAGAAAAGATTTTCCTTTCAAAGTCATCATAAGGATGAGAACCTAGATTTGCTTTCTAAGGCCACCAAGATATCCCAGGTCACTTCTGTTAAATTTCTATTGAGTATCTTCAGAATGTTTTGAAATATTGTTTACTCAGTTGTTTGATAATTCTTATAGAATAGAATTAATTTGTTCATATATAAAACATAGGAATAGATACACATTGCCTAACAACTTATCTAAAGTTGTATTAGCCTCGCTGACAATTAAACAAACAATGCCAATACACTGCTTCTTCTTGTAGGCCTTTATATCTTGAATGAATAACTTTTTCTGATCTACATGTAAGCTTCACTACACACACATTTAAATCTGTAAAGGAGAACGCACAATCCTGAGTATAAAAGTATCTATGAGACAGAGGCTGGGGGTGTAGGAAGAGCTGGGGGAGTGTCTGCAGCAAGTGTAAACTCCTTCTCTCTTCATTTATTATGTAAGAAGAAGAAGCATTTCCCTGTTGCCAATACCTCCCACTTCAAGTCTGGGAAATAAAAACTTAAAAATACAAATATTTGAAAGCTTTCTTCATGAGAAACTCTTATAACCTTTAAGATAATCTGTCAGAATTACGTTTTAGCAATAAGAGCTCAGGAAAAAAGTATTTGAACCTGAGATGCAATCACAGACTTAGCCATAGTGGAACCTAATAAATCTGAATATGAATCTTGGCTTCTGCCATTTATGTCCTGTATGATGTCGATAACATTAGAAAAAAAATCCTCTTTTTTTTCCAAATACCCAAAGATGAGGTGACATGCTAAGACTTCATGAGGTATGTTATGAGGCAAACACCTAGCAAAAGTTAGATTCCAGTGAGAGGCCCCTCCCATGGAAGTGCTTTCTTGATGCTGGCCATTACAACCCATAATGCATTATTACTGTCCTTGGGTTTTGACAAGGTGCAACATTTACAATTTGAACACAATTGTGTAAATATTTCATTACTTTAAAGTCATGCTGCCTTAATAGCATGGAGTTCACATATTTGCAAAGAGGCTAGCTTAACTGAGTCGACTGGAGGGTGCAAAGGAAAAAAAGAAACAGACTGTGCAATATGAGGCTGAACAAACTTCAACCCTTTCTGCATAACATAAGAAACTATACTTGGATTCTCACAGTCAATTTTGAGAGTGGAAAAGAGTAGCCAAAACAGGTGCTAGATTAAATTGGCTGATGAATTTAAAGAAACTGATGAATTTATCCCAATCACATGAATAAACAGGCAGTCTCAAGTACATATGTGGAAAATCTTCTTGCTTTCCTTTTTTCTACAACAGTCATTGTTTTTTGTTTGTTTGTTTGTCTACATTTCAGGTTTCTTTATTTCTTTTTGACCTGAGGCAACCATCTTATCTCAATTCATGGTAAGCAAGGAGTGTCTCCCTATATCTTGTGAAAGAAAGCTAATAGCAATGAGGGTGTCAAGGTTTCTTAATCTTGTCTCTGATATAGCTCTGAGGTACTCTGCCTCCACTTACACAGCCATGGAAATTCCCTCAGATAATTACCCAACCCTGTCCCAGAGACTTGAAGTCAAAAGTGTCAGCTAACTACCTCTCTTTGCTTTTGTTAAACTTCTCCCTTGCTCTACTTCCACCTGTAACTGCCAAGCAGGATGTGTTTTGTTGTTGTTGTTGTTGTTGGTGGTGGTGGTGGTGGTGGTGGTGGTGGTGGTGGTGGTGGTGGTGGTGGGTTTTTTTTTTTTTTGCCTTTAAGTGGTCCCTTAACAAAGCAGTTGGGGGCAATCTGAAAGAATTGTATCTTTCCAGGCAGTTGCTAGCCATCTTTTTTTTTTTTTTTTTTTTTTTTTTTTTAATTTTAAAACAAGGATTTTATTGTTAATGTTTTATTTTGAGATGGTTTCATTGTATGTAGCTCAGTCTGGCCTTGAATTTACTATGTAACTGAGGATGACCTGATCCTCCTGCCTCCACTTCCAAAGTGTTCAAATTATGGACATAGCCATCATGCCCTGCTATTTAAACAATTATTTGATATACATAAAATTTTACCACTCACTAGACAAAAGCAAATTGGCATGTTCATCAGATAGATACACATTCTTTTACATAAAGAATTAAGTCTTGGCTAAATATTTGATACTGTAAGACACAGAGAATCCTCACATTTTCCACATTTGTTTGTTTGGGAGGGGGAGTATAAGGACTCAACTGTGGAGGTCAGAGGACAACTTATACTTCTCCCATGTGAGGCCTGGGATCACATGGCTGTCAGCCTAACAGCAAACAGCTGCTGAGTCATCCCACAGGCCCTTATAGCAGCTTTAAAACTAAGCCATCAAGCCAGGCCGCACAAACCTTTAATCCCAAGAGGCAGGCAGATCCCTGACTTTGAGGGCAACTTGGTCTACAGATCGAGTTCTAAGACAGCCAGGGCCGGGCAGTGGTGGTGCACACCTTTAATCCCAGCACTTGGGAGGCAGAGGCAGGCGGATTTCTGAGTTCGAGGCCAGCTTGGTCTACAGAGTGAGTTCCAGGACAGCCAGGGCTACACAGAGAAACCCTGTCTCGAAAAACCAAAAAAAAAAAAAAAAAAAGACAGCCAGGGATACACAGAGAAACCCTGTCGTGCAAAGCCAAAATAAATAAACAAACCTTCTAACCATGTGTGGTATTTAATCTCAGTACTGGGAAGGCAGAAGCACACAGATTTCTGAGTTGAGGCTAGCCTTAACAACATAGATCCAGGAAAGCCAAGGGAGATACAGTGAGTTCCTGTGTAATGAAAAAAACAATTAAACATTGTAACAAAGACTTACTGATTTGGTACTTTCATCCTGAGGAATGACAGCAGGAAAATGCTGAAAGTCTTTGTTCACAATAATTAAACCATTACGTTTCTATAAGAGCAGAAAACTGTGCATACAATAGAGATACTACACTTAACATACAACGGTGTTAATCTGAGCTAAGGTGTTGTAGGTAGCCTGGGACAAGGGTGCTCATGTAATAGCATGCATAGTGCACACCGCACTTGTCCTGAGCTCAGAATGAAAAGTTGCCATCTTAATAAAGACTCCCAAAATACAAGATCTGTTTTAGTTGACTGATCCTTGGGGTCTTTGTCTTACAACACATCAAAAACAAAATTCAACCCTAAGGTCTTTATTACACAATATTGACCCATTGCATAAAGTTCATCAAAGATACTATTTGGAGAAGAAGCGTATTTTTTTCATATTGTTACTTCACATATTCGAATTCCTGTGACTGTTAGAAAAAGTGGTCAATAGTTTCTAAACTTGGATGTTTTAGCATTTAATATTTCAATAATTTACTAGAAGTCACCTCAAAGTCTTCACTGTATTCATAGTTTCATATTCCTACTGATTGTTTATTTGGGGGGAAAGAAGGAGTTGGAGGATATCAACTGACTTTAAGTATGTATATTATCTTAATATAGATTTTATATATTCTATATATGAACCTCCTCATGAAGAATGTAAAACCTGTAACTGAATTCTTACTCATAGCCACCACTGAATTTGTGAAACCAGGGCATGGTGTTGACTGCTGGATGAGGGAGTATCAGTTTTCTTCAGGGAAATGCCCCTGGTAGGTTGATTGTGCTCTAGTTGACAGCTCTACACCCACTGCATTCAGGCAGCACCAATTATACTCAGTGGATTATAAAAGAAAAGAAAAAACTAAAGTAAGAGGATAGGAATTTGGACAGAGCTGCAGTAATGAGTAGGATCCATGGTGTCTAGGGAATGGATAGTGCAAAACAATCTGATCAAAACATAATGTGTACACATCTAAAATCCTCAAAAATAAACAAAAAATTATTAAAATGACATATACTCTTAACAGACAAAAGAAGCAGAGATAAAACTAATCCTGGTGAGCCAGAACATGAATGTTTTGACAATTTATTTTTCAATTGTTGAAATTACAGATTTTCCCAATTCATCCAAACACTTCTTCTTGTCTAGGTTCTTTTTAGGGTTAATAATGGGTATCTATAATTTCTACCCATATTATCCATTATTAAGTCTTACAATATAGCAGCTGATAGATTCTAGGGGAAGAGGATAATTGTTTTCATTTGCGAAGTCCCTGTTGAGTCACTAGGATCCAGTCATATCCAATCATAAGGATAGTGAAGGCCCAGTTTAAATTTAGTGGGTGAGGATTTAATATGGATAGACATTAGGATTAGAAAGATGTGTATGATAAAGGGTGCCTGGACACCTGAATAGTATGAAATATTAAAAATGCTTAAGAAAGAAACTTAATTAAGAAAATAATCACATTTTAAACTCTATGTTTTAGAAATAACCTTTACCCCAAAGGATGTATAAATAGCCAGTAAGCAATGACATAATGCTCAGTATCATAAGTCACCAGCAGTCATTAGAAACGTTGATAATGAGATGCCTCCTTGAAAATGAGGTTGGAAGTTGCTTAGAAAAACACATCCTAAAATCCAGCAATATTAATATTTATATCTATGGAAGAAATAAAATGAAAAACTATTCATGTAAGTATTTGTGTAAGATGGTCATTGCCCTTATATTTATAGCTTCCAAAAGTCAGAAGACACATGTCCATCATTAATGGAATACTGTATATGCACAGAAATAAATGAGAGTGAGCTATGGATAAAGACAATGTCATGGCTGAGCTTAAGAAGCATGATGTTGTATGAAGGATTCAGAAAAGACATAGCACTTGCTCTGTGGACACACACACACACACACACACACACACATATATGCTTATGAATATACAAGGATATATATCACACATACAAACATATGTTCTGAACCAAAAAAAATATCTAGAGTAACAAAACTGTGCTGCTCTGATGAGCAGAAATACAATTGACATTGGCTGAAGTTGGGTCCTTAAAATATATCAATTGAAATTTCACCAACATGGATGTGTGAGTTGTTAAATTATCTCATATCTTAAATCATTTTATACTAAAAGAGATATAAAAAAATTATAAGGTAGATGAATACAGAAAACACGATTTATATTCCTATTCTAAACAGCTAACCATTGCATCAATTCATTCATACTAACATATAAACTCTTTGTAAGAAAGGTTGAGCTTAATACTTTTAGATTGTTTGGATAAATTTTCCTCCTTTCGTTGCTGTGCTGAAACCACTTACCTTGAGCAAATGCTGCATTCCTATATGAAAAACAATGTAGTTATCAATGCTACAGAATAATTGTGCTGTATTAAAATAATCTTTTAGATGATACAATTTAAATCCCCTCAAATATTATATAGATTATTGGTAAAAGTAATTAAGGACTAGAATAAAGGTAATTATAATTTCTGATGAATTTACTGATAGGAATAAATTAAGAATTGACCTCAACCCTCATCTAAAACTACAATAAAATTAAGCAAAATCCTAAATAGCTCCACTGTGTTTGTAATTGATTTTCACACACCAGTGCACTTACTTGGAAGTTATTTTGGGGAAATGAAACTTGGTATCTCCACACCTACATAATGTGTGTATACGTATAATATCTATTTTGGCAGTCTGATTATGATTTTTTATTACTTTGAGAATTTTGTTTCAGCAAAATGATTGATTTCACAGGAAATTTAATATTAGCCTTATCTCCTGTTTGGTTTTTTTGTTTTTTATATATGACATTTATATGGTTCTGACCATTTCTCACATTTCATATTTGTCAGTCTTTGAGCAATCTGATTATGATGAGCCTTAACGCAATTTCCTTTATGTTTTTTCTTTTAGGTTCATTAAGCTTTTGTGGATAGACCAGGTTATAGTATGCCCCAAGTGTGGAAAAATCTAAGCCATATTTTCCTTCAATTACTTCTTCATGTTTTCTCTTTGTACTTTGGAAATTCCTGTCCCAAACACATCAGTCTTCTGGTCTTGGGCTCACATTAGCTGATGATCATTTTCTTCCTAAATATTTTGTTCTTTTATTTGAGTTTTTTTTTTTTTTCATTTTTGTCTATTCAACTACAGTAATTTCTTCTGCAAGGTCCAACCTGCAGTAAAATCTTCATCTCTGACATTGAGATTCTCATCTCTGATAGGCTTTTGCTCATTTTATGAATTTTTTCCATATCCTATACAACTTCAGAACATATGGAATACAATTGTAATATCTCTTCGATTATAATTGAACATCTGTGTCAGCTATGTGGCAGACTTGATTCATTGATAATTTTCATTATTGGTTTATGGTTTTTAATCTTCCGCATGCCTTTGATTTTTAAGTGGTTGCCAGATACTCTTAGTCTCATATTGTTGGATGTGTGGATTTTTGCATATTTGTAAAATTTCTGGTGTTTTTCTCTTTTTAAACATTTAATTTATTTCTTATTTATGTGTATATGTGATTGTATGCTACACGTATACCAATGCCTACAGAGGTGAAAGGAAGGTACTCTCTGGAACTGGGTGATTTTAATGCTCCTGACTAGGATGCTGAGGCCTGTATCTAGTCAACTCTTCTATGAGTACATGAAGACACTCTTAACTGTTAAGCCATCTCTCCAGTCTCTCTGGAGTTTTATAATAAGAAACAAAAACATGTTTTATTCTGGTTACTGCTAATAAGACTGTGGCTACAACAGGAACCATATGGGTAATTACTACTAAGTCAATGTTGTTGAGAGCATTTCATCTTGTCTTTCAGAAATTAATCTGTTTATTAGATTTAGTGGACACATTTGTTGACCATAGGTTGGCTATGAAAATCACTCTTTTAATCTTATGGGATGATTCCTTCCTAGCTATTGATAGTTGTTTCTTCTGCTCACACATACAATTAATATTGTACTCAGCTCTAACTTACATTTTGTGAAAGATGTTTTTGCCCCATTTATTATTAGAATGATACATTTTTATTTTCCTAAGCTTGATATGCTTGATCAAGACAGTTCTCATAATAGTGAACAACGGGAGTGACTTCTTAGAGGCAGTACAGACAGGAGGCAACTGCAGACTCTCACAATTGGTGAAACCATTAATTCAAGAAAATAGAGACAGAACAGCCAGAAGACCCAGAACAATTCCAAAATCACTGATGAATTTGCTAGACACCCTAGTCTCCCAGGAGTGTGGACAAGCCTGTGAGTGGAAGTAAACAGAGCACCACTGCTAAGCAGGGAAAAAGCTAGCCTCCCAGGAGTGTGGACAAGCATGTGAGTGTGGGTAAGACCAGCACCTCTGCTCAGAGGGACCCACCCGGATCCCTCAGGACACAGGGACTGAGGAGTGGTCTTCTAGTTTCCTTCTGTGGCCTGGGAGCTGATACTGTGACACAGGGCTCCATATTCAAATAGTTCCAGGAGAGAACTGGTCTCCCAGGAGTACCGACACACCTTCAAGAACAGGCAAGATCACCACTTCTGTTCAAATTTCTGGATCAAGAGGAATCATCCTTGCAGAGTAATCAGGACACAGGAACCAAGAAACACTTGGCAACACAATCCTTCTGGATTCTGTCTGCACCCTGTACCACAGCTCTCCAAACCCAAATTCCTCTCAAAGAGAGCTGGTCTCCAAGGAGTACTGACTCAGAGGCTTGCAAGAGGGAAAAGCCACAGTGAGGGAGAGCAACACCAGCTAGCACTAGAGATGACCAGATGGCCAAAGACTAGGACAAGAACATAGGTAACAGAAACGAAAGCAACTTGGAACCATCAGAACCTAGTTCTCCTAAAACAGCAAGCCCTAGATACCCCAACACACCAGAAAAGCAAGATTCAGATTTAAAATCACATCTCATGATGATGATAGATTTTAAGAAGGAAATAAATAACTCTTGTAAAGAAATACAAGAGAACACAGGTAAGCATCTAGAAGCCTTTAAAGAGGAAACACAAAAATCCCTTAAAGAATTACAGGAAAACACAACCAAACAGGCGGAATTATAGGTAAACACAATCAAACAGGCAAAGGAAATGAACAAAACCATCCAGGATCTAAAAATGGAAATAGAAACAATAATGAAATCACAAAGGGAGACAATCCTTGAATTAGAAAACCTAGGAAAGAGATCAGGAGACATAGATGCCAGCATCCCAACAGAATACAAGAGATAGAAGAGCGAATCTTAGGTGCAGAAGATACTATAGAAAACATTGACACAACAGTCAAATAAATGCAAAATGCAAAAAGCTCCTAACCCAAAATATCCATGAAATCCAGGACACAATGAGAAGACCAAACCTAAGGATAATAGGTATAGAAGAGAGTGAAGATTCCCAACTTAAAAGGCCAGTAAATATCTTCAACAAAATTGTAGAAGAAAACTTCCCTAACCTAAAGAAAAAGATGCCTATGAACATACAAGAAGCCTACACAACTCCAAATAGATTGGACCAGAAAAGAAATTCCTCCCATCACATTATAGTCAAACCACCAAATGCACAAAACAAGGAAAGAATACTGAAAGCAGAAAGTGAAAAGGTCAAGTAACATATAAAGGCAGACCTATCAGGATTACACCAGATATCTCACCAGAGACTGTGAAAGCTAGAAGATCCTGGGCAGATATCATACAGATCCTAAGAGAAAACAACTGCCAGCCCAGGCTGTTATACTTAGCAAAAGTCTCAATTACCATAGATGGTGAAACCAAGATATTCTATGACAAAACCAACTTTACACAATATGTTTCCACAAACCCAGCCCTACAAAGGATAACAGATGGAAAACGCCAACACAAGGAGGGAAACTACATGCTAGGAAGTGCAAGAAAATAATCTTTCAACAAACTCAAAAGAAGATAGCCACACAAACATAAAAATACTATTGAAAATGACAGGAAGAAACAATCACTATTCCTTAATATCTCTTAACATCAATGGACTCAATTCCCCAATAAAAAGACATAGAATAACAGACTGGTTACATAAATAGGACCCAGCATTTTGCTGCATACAGGAAATACACCTCAGAGTTAAAGACAAACACTACCACAGAGTAAAATACTAGAAAACAAATTTCCACTCAAATGGTCCCAAGAAACAGGCTGGAATAGCTATTCTAATATCAGTTAAACTCGACTTTCAACCAGAAGTCATCAAAAAAGATAAGGAAGGACACTTCATACTCATCAAAGGAAAAATCTACCAAGAAGAATTCTCAATTCTAAACATCACTGTTCCAAATGCAAGTATACCCAAATTTGTAAAAGAAACGTTACTAAAGCTCAAAGCACACATTGCACCTCACACAATAATAGTGGGGATTTCAACATCCCACTCTCATCAATGGACAGATCTTGGAAACAGAAAATAAACAGGGACACAATGAAAATAACAGATGTTATGGACAAATGGATTTAACAGATATCTATAGGACATTTCACCCTAAATCTGAAGAATATACCTTCTTGCACCTCATGGTACCTTCTCCATAATTGACCATATAATGGATCAAAAATCAAACCTCAAGAGGTATAAGAAGATTGAAATATTCCCATGCCTCTTATCAGATCACTATGGACTAATGCTGGTCTTCAAAGGCAAAACCAACAACAGAAAGCCCACATACACATGGAAAATGAACAATGCTCTACTCAATGATAACTTGGTCAAGGAATAAAGAAAGAAAGAAATTAAAGAATTCCTAGAATTTAATGAAAATGAAAGTACAACATACCAAAACTTATGGGACACAATGAAAGCAGTATTAAGAGGAAAACTCATAGCTCTGAGTTCCTCCAAAAAGAAACTGGAAAGAGCATACACTAGCAGCTTAACAGCACAACTGAAAGCTCTAGAACAAAAAAGAGATGATAATCCCAACAGGAGTAGGTGGCAGGAAATAATCAAACTCAGGCCTGAAGTCAACCAAATAGAAACAAAAAGAACTATACAAAGAATGAACAAAACCAGGAGAAGGTACTTTGAGAAAATCAACAAGATAAACAAACCCTTATTCAGACTAAGCAGAGGACACAGAGACAGTATCCAAATTAACAAAATCAGAAATGAAAAGGGAGATATAACAATAGGTTCTGAGGAAATTAAAAAACTCATCAGATCCTACTACAAAAGCCTATACTCAAAAAAACTGGAAAATCTGGATGAAATGGACAATTGTCTAGACAGATACCAAATACCAAAGTTAAGTCAGGATCAGATAAACCATCTAAACAGTCCCATAACCCCTAAAGAAATAAAAGCACTCATTAAAAGTTTCCCAACCAAAAAAAAGCTCAGGACCACATGGGTTTAATGCAGAATTCTATCAGACTCTCAAAGAAGACCTAATACCAATCCTCTTCAAACTATTCCACAAAAGAGAAACAGAAGGAAGACTACCCAATTCATTCTATGATGCCCCTAAAACACTGAAACCAATACCTCACAAATACCCAACGAAGAAAGAAAACTTCAGACAAATTTCACTTATGAATATCAATGCAAAAATATGCAATAAAATTTTTGCAAACCGAATCTAAGAACACATCAAAATAATCATTCAGCACAATCAGTAGGCTTCATCCCAGGGATGCAGGGATGGCTCAATATTCAGATATCCAACAATGTAATCCGCTACAAATACAAACTCAAAGAAAAAAAACATATGGTCATTTCATTAGATGCTGAAACAGCATTTGACAAAATTGAACATTCCTCCATAATAAAAGTCTTGGAAAGATCAGGAATTCAAAGCCCATACATAAACATATTAAAAGCAATATACAGCTAACCCATAGCCAACATCAAACTAAATGGAGAGAAACTTGATGCAATCCCACTAAACTCAGGGACTAGACAAGGCTGCCCTCTCTCTCCCTATCTATTCAATATAGTAATTGAAGTTCTATCTAGAGCAATTAGACAACAATAGGAGGTCAAAGTGATACAAATTGGAAAGGAAGAAATCAAACTATCACTCTTTGCAGATGATATGATCGTATACTTAAGTGACCCAAAAAACTCCACCAGAGAACTGCTACAGCTGATAAACAACTTCAGCAAAGTGGCCAGATGTAAAATTAACTCAAACAAATCAGTGGCCTTCCTATGCTTGAAGGATAAACAGTCTGAGAAAAAAATTAGGGAAATGACACCCTTCACAATTGTCACAAACAATATAAAGTATTTTGGTGTGATTCTAACCAAACAAATGAAATATCTGTATGACAAGAACTTTAACTCTTTGAAGAAAGAAATCAAAGAAGACCTCAGAAAATGGAAAAATCTCCTATGCTCATGGATTGGCAGGATTAATATAGTAAAAATGACCATCCTGCTGAAAGCAATCTACAGATTCAATGCAATCCCCATCAAAATTCCAACTCAATTCTTCATAGACTTAGAAAGAGCAATTCTCAAATTCATTTGGAATAACAAAAAACCCACAATAGCAAAAACTATTTTCAATAGTAAAAGAACTTCTAGGGGAATCAGCATCCCTGACCTCAAGCTGTACTACAGAGCAGTATCGATAAAAACTGCATAGTATTGATACAGTGACAGGCAGGTAAATCAATGGAATAGAATTAAAGAACCTGAAGAGAACCTACCCACTTACAGTCACTCGATCTTTGACAAAGGAATTAAAACCATCCAATGGAAAAAAAGACAGCATTTTCAACAAATGGTGCTGGTTCAATTTGTGGCCAACATGTAGATGAATGCAAATTGATCCATTTCTATCTCCCTGTATAAAGCTCAAGTCCAAGTGGATCAAGGACCTCCAAATAAAACCAGATGCACTGGATCTAATAGAAGAGAAAGTGCAGAAAAGTCTTGAACACATGAGCTCACGGAAAATGTTCCTGAACAGAACACCAATGGCTTATGCTCTAATATCAAGAATCGACAAATGAGACCTCATAAATTTGCAAAGCTTCTGTAAGGCAAAGGACACTGTCAATAGGACAAAATGGCAACAAACAGATTGGGAAAAGATCTTTACCAATCCTATGTCTGATAGTGGACTGATATCCAATATATACAAAGAACTCAAGAAGTTAGACTCCAGAGAACCAAATAATCCTATCAAAAAATGGGGAACAGAGCTAAACAGAGAATTCTCAACTGAGGAAACTCGAAGTCCTGTGAAACACCTAAAGAAATGTTCATCATTCTTAGTCATCAGGGAAATGCAAATCAAAAGAACCCTGAGATTCCACCTCACACCATCAGAATGGCTAAGTTCAAAAACTCAGGTGACAGCAGATGCTGTTCAGGATGTGGAGAAAGAGGAACACTCCTCCATTGTTGGTGGGAATGCAAGCTGGTACAACCACTCTGGAAATCAGTTTGGCGAACCCTTAGAAAAATGGACATAATACTACCTGAGGACCCAGCTATACCACTCCTGGACATACACCCAGAAGGTGCTCCCACATGTAATAAGGACACATGCTCCACTATTTTCATAGCAGCCATATTTATAATAGCCAGAAGCTGGAAACAACCCAGATGTCCGTCAACAGAGGAATGGATACAGAAAATGTGGTACATTTACACAATGTAATACTACTCAGCTTTTAAAAACAATGACTTCATGAAATTTGCAGGTAAATGGATGGAACTTGAAAATATCATCCTGAGTGAGGTAACTCAGTCATAAAAGAACAAACATGGTATGTACTCATGAATAAGTGGCTATTAGTCCAAAAGTTCGGATTACCCAAGATTCAACTCACAGCAATGGTTGGACTGAGCATGGGTTCAAAGATGGAGGAATTGGAAAAGGGACTGAAGGAACTGATGGAGTTTGCAGCCCCATGGAAGGTGCAACAGTGTCAACTGGCTTGACACCCTGTTCTCCCGGAGGCTGGATGAGCAACCAAAGAATACACATGGAGGACTCATGTTGCTGGTCATATTTGTGGCAGAGGAGGGTCTTGTTGGCCATCAGTGGGAGGAGAGGCCCTTGGACCTGAAGGTGTTAGATGACTCAGTATGGGGGAATGCCATGGAGGGAAGTTGGGAGTTGGTGTGTGGGTGGAGGAATACCCTCATAGAGGCAGGGTTGGAGGGATGGAATAGGGGCTTTCCAAAGGGGAGACCTGGAAAGGGGAAAACATTTGAAATTTAAATAAAGTATCAAAAATATGTTTCATCTTATAAAAAATAAAATAAAAAATTTTTGTAACACAGATTTAAAAAAAAGATCCAGAAATAATGATGAGATGCTTAAATAGTGATTTTTGCTTCAGAGCATGAATGATGGGGCAGAGATTACAAAAGGAGGCAAGAATATTAGGGATCTCTTTATAGACTACAATGCAAGTGTTTCAGTGTCAGACATCAGTGGTCCCAAGGGCACACTGAGTATCAGTATTGACGTTGAGATGATTGGAGGAATTATGAAGAAAATCATATCTATCTTGGAAGAGGGCTTGCATTTGCCATCACTCTCTGCAATCAGCCAGCTCCCACTCAAATCTGATGCTACAGAATGCTTGAATTACAACATTATAATGGAAGTGGCTTTGAATCTGAATCTGGCAGGAGGAATTATTGGTGTTAAATGTGCTAAAAATCAGAGAACTTTGAGAAGACACTCAGGCAACAATCAAGCTTTTCCAGGAGTGCTACCCTCATTCTACTGACAGAGTTATTCTTATTGGAGGTAAACCTGATAGGACTGTAGAATGCATAAAGATCCCTCATGATCTCTTATCTTTCTCATCAAAGTATGTACACAACCTTCTGATCCCAATGTTTATGATGAAACCTTTGATTATGGTGGTTTTACAATGATGCTTGATGACCACTGAGGAATGCCTGTGGGATTTCCCAGTCCCATGTGGTGAAGAGGTGGTTTTGAAAGAGTGCTTCCTGGTCAAGGTGGGCACACCATGTCTCCTTCTAGAAGAAATTATGATTACATAAGCCCCTGTTGAGGAACTCCCCCATCTTCTCCTTGACAAGGTGGCCAGGGTGGCAGAAGAGGAAGGCCTGAAGACCACTATATGGTATGGTTGGGTTCAGTGCTGATGAAACATAGGACTCTGCAATTGGTATATGGAGCCCATCAGAATGGCAAATGGTTTATGAACCACAGGGTGGTTCTGGATATGGTTATTCCTATGCAGGGTGTTGTGGCTCATACAATGATCTTGCTGAACCTATTATTACTACCCAAAAGTAACTATTCCCGAAGATTTGGCTAGATTTATTATTGGCAAAGGTGATTAAAAGACTAAACAAATTCATGATGAGTCTGGAGCATTGATCAAAATTGATGTACCTTTGGAAAAATCCAAAGATCAGAAGATGGGATCATTACCATTACAGGAGCAGAGTACCATAAATAGAACACACAGCAGCAGAATGGTGTGAAGCAGTATGTAGATGGTGAAGGATTCTATTGCAAGACATTTTTCTTTTTTATAGTTTGAAGCAATATTCTGGAAAGTTTTTCTAAGAGTAGTGAAGAACTGAAGGAGTCTGAAGGAGTCTTACATCTTATTTTTTTTAACTGTTTCTATTTAAAAAGCCAACATTCCTCTACTTCATAGATGTTCTGCATTTGAGTGCAGTGAAATCTTTGTTGTTCATCAGATGTAATGTTTTAGTTCCTTATAAACAAGGTTGAGGGGAGGAACTCTTCCTCATCCCTGTGTAATTATTGTGAACTCCTTGCTTTATGGTCATTGCAACATGGTGGGGGGGGGATGTGAGGAAAGTAATTATCCACATGTCCCTGGCATTTGTTCAGAGCATTATATAGAATGTAATGCTCTTTTGTAATAAACATTTTGTGATTTTTAAAATGAATTTATTGAATAAAAAATAGTGAACCAAAAGAAAAGTCTTTGAGAAAAAGACTTGAAAAGAAGGTTTTGACATTTCTTTTCTCAATGTAATTAATCTAAACGTCTTCACCTTAGCCTCAGGCAGACTCTTTGGACAAAGGCAAAATCCAGCCACATGTTTCACCAAATTATCACAATTATGATCTCTAGTCAACATAATAAAATTCTTCTCTGAAACCTATAAACCAATCCCCCACAGTTCAAATCATCAATATAACTGTCTTCCATGCTTCTACTAGTATGGCCCATTAGGCCCCACTTAAAGTTTTCCACTGTTTTCCTCATTCTAAATCCCAAAATTCACATTCCTTCAAACAAAAGCATGATCATGTCTATCACAGCAACACCCCAGTCTGGTACCAACTCCTGTCTTAGGGTTCCATTCCTGCAAAGAGACATCGTGACCAAGGCAACTCCTATAAAGGTTTAGTCTCAAGAGGAAGATTTAATTTTGGCTGGCTTAGAGTTCCAGAATTTCAGTCCAATATCATCAAGACAGAAAACATGGCAGTATCCAGGCAGACATGGTGCAGGAGGAGTTAAGAGTTCTATATTTTCATCCAAAGGCAACCTGGAGGAGACTGTTTTCTGTAGGCAATCAGAAGGAGGCTTTCTTTCTCCCTGGGTAAAACCTGGGCATCAGAGGCCTCAAAGCCCACCTATACGATGATATATTTCCTCCAACAAGGCCACATCTTCTAGCAATATCACTCCCTGTGCCCAAGTATTTAAACCACCACACTATATAATAGTCATGCCACTATTGCACTAGTAGGTATATCGGTGTATCATGCCTGCAAGATTGATATGGTATTCAGAGGGCAGTTCTGGATTAAACCATTAATGTTTCATTGTCTCCTAGCATGCTTTCTTGCACTCTGATACAGTCAAACCTAGCCAGTGGAGTGGAGGTCTAACAGCCATTTTGAAACTGTTTCCACAGTGTCCTACACCAATTGTGTGTGTGGTATATTCATCTCTTGAGACTAAACATCCTGTTACGGTGTGTAATCACTGGCAACATCAATAGCCCTTGTTTCTTTGGAGGCTTCTATGGCCTTGCAGTGTGATTTTCTTTTGATTAACCTTCTGGGGGCTGCTTTCCCATCCATGTAAGATAATCTCGTTTGAACCTTTGTTTTTCTGTTTTAAAGCTATATTTTGAAATTTATGTATTTATTTATTTATTTATTTATTCACTTTACATCCCAATATCAGCTCCCCTTCTGTTCTCAGTATTTGCTCCATTCCTCCCACCTCTTCTTCTTTGAGAAGAGGGAATCCCCTCTGGGGATTTTTCCCCCACTACCCTCCCAACTAATCCCTCTGGCACATCAAGTCACTACAGGACTAGGTGCATCCTCTCCCACTGAAGCCAGACAAGGCAGCCCAGCTAGAAAAACAAGATCCACAGGCAGGCAACAGACTCAGGGACACCCCATTCCAATTGTTGGGGGACCCATATGAATACCAAGATGGATATCTGCTTCACATGTACGAGTGTCTAGGACTAGCCCACGCTTGCTCTTTGGTTCAGTCTCTGTGAGCCCCCAAGTGTCCAGGTTAGTTGACTCTGTTGGTTTTTCTATGGAATCCCTGTCCTCTTCAGATCCCTCAATCTGTTCATAAGATTCCCTGAACTCTATCTAATGTTTTGCTGTAGGTCTCTGCATCGTTTTCATTGGTTGCTGAGTGGAGGCTCTCTGAGGATAGTTATGCTACAATCATGTTTTCAAGCATATCTGAGTATCATTAATAGTGTCAGGAATTGGTTCTTGCCCATGGGATGGGTCTCAATTCTGGCCAGTCATTGGCTAGCCATTACCTCTGTATCTGTTCTTTGCTATTTGTAGTAGCTAGAAACTGGAAACAACCTAGATGTCTCTCAACTGAAGAATGGATAAAGTGTGGTTCATTTACACAATGGAATACTACTCAGCTATTAAAACTAAAGTTGCAGGCAAATGGATGGAACTAGAAAATATCCTGAATAAGATAATCCAGACCCAAAAGGACATGCGTGGTATGTACTCACTTATAAGTGGATATTAGCCATAAAGAACAGGAAAACCACACTATAATCCACAAATACAAAGAAGACAAATAGCAAGGCTGACCAGATCATTCTCAGAAGGGAAAATAAAATAAATATTGGAGATGGATGGGGAGGGAGGGACCTGAGTAGGAGACAGAATGGCGAGGGGCGTGGGGGAGGAACAGATATAGGGAAAGCAGGGGAGAGAGAATAGAAATCAGCAGTGGTGGGTGACAATCTCTAGGAAGTGTCAGAGACCTGAGATCAAGGAGGCCCCAGAGTGTCTATGGGGGCTACTCTAGCTGAGACTCCTAGCCGTATGGGATATGAATTCTGAAATGACCCCTTCCTGTAGCCAGGCAAGACTCCCTGTGGAGGGATAAGTACAGCCACCCATGCAGAAAACCTCTGACCCAAAATGTTTCTGCCTACAAGATGTGCATGGACAAAGATAGAGCAGATGGGAGTTAACTTTCTAATTCGTCCTTCTGGCATTTTCCCACATTCTTACTTTCTCACCCTGTCATTTCCCAACCCTTGCTCTCTCCCTCACCCCTTCTTTTATTTTACATTACTCATTTTGTAATTTGAATATACATCTCCACATGTGTTTGGATTTGTGCTTTATATTTTCTTTTTTATTTTATTTTAAAGAATAGAAGATTTCATTTTTTATATACTTCATCAAGTGTATCTCTCAAGAATAAAGGTCTTTTAAAGAACTGTTTATCTAGCCAAATGAAGACTGTTCATGTTAAATTAAAAAAGATACACTATTTTCACTTTCATGTATAGACTGACAAATCATATGAAATGCAACAGTGTATGTATTGAAAAAGAGATCAGAATTAAAACTTGATTGATACAGGCATTTACATGAGAATAATTTGACCTTAGGATTAACTGAGTTTTCAAATCATTTGTCTCATTTTATTTTTTTCCCAGTGTCATAGATGCTCTTTTGCATCAATGTAATCATTCGATATTTGTTCTTTGGTGTAACTCTTTGCAAGTTGTAAAGCAAGTTATTTTATCTAGGCATCTACATATCAAATGAGGTAGTCAATTTTGCTGTTTGTGTTCATCTATTAAATTTAAACTTTGGGTTACCACATTTTATTCCATTGTGTTTAAAATTTTACTCAAAATAAAACTTTACCGAAAATTGATCAATAGATGTAATTGGGGCAGTTTATCTTTATTCTGTTCTATACTCCAGGGCACACACATGATTCAAAGTACACTCCTCTGTTAATTTAGGTATTAATTTATGTTGCATTTATTGTGTGATAGTCTGTCATTTAATTTATTTTTTGTGTACTGAAAATATTAATAACACTTAAAAGATATTTTTCTCAAATTTTATTTTTTAATTATCTGTTGAAGTATTTAGAAATGGCTTTTAAAAAGAACAAACTCTGAACCACATAGAGAGTCTGACTCTTTTTTGCCAGTTCTATCAGTTTTGGAGATAATTTACTAATTGATTGTTTTATTCATATTATAAGATATATTTTCATTCCTCAAGAACACACCAGAGAAGCAGGCTAGATAAACAGCTCCCAACTCCACCAAGCACCCCTTGCTATTGCACAGGCCATTTCTGCCGGGAAACCAGGTATGCTGACAGCAGACCTTCATCTCTTCTTAGAATCCTTTAGATCCAACCCTCAGTTTTACCCCCACCTCTGCAACAGAATACCTGTTGTAGCTTTCCCTATATCCCCTGTTCCCATTTCCTGTGGATTCCACTGACCTTCCCTTCCTAACCTTATTGCTAACCCACTAATCCTGACCCCTAACTCACAACTCATTGATGTTTCTCAGCACTTCCTATTAATCCCCGGGCCACTTCTGCCATGAAATCAGACAAACTGACTGCAGATCTTCACTCCTCCTTTTGCTTTTAGTTCCAATATCCCCAGTCTCATCCACATCTCTGTAGCGGAGTACCTGCTGTTTTCTCTTTCCCTTTCTCAGCCCATACCACATGGATCACAAATATCTTCTTCAAAATTCCTCCTCACGACTCAAACCATTATCCCAGACTTCAACACAGTAAGCATTGCCTGCAAACACACCACCTAGGCAAGTCTCTGAGCAGGCTGGGGAGACAGGTGAGCAAATTGACATCCTTCTCTCCTTCAAATCCAATGCCCCACTCTCATCCTCAGATCTACTTTCATTCTCCATTTTCCCAAATTCTATGTATCTCACTGACTGTTCCCTCCCAACCTCCCTTTCCCAATACCAGCTGGGTACAGCTGTACAAACCCACTCTTGTCAGGGAAGCAGATAGGCTAACTGTTAATCTTCCCCCTCTATCTTTACTTCCAGATCCAGTCCGCCAGTCTTATCCCCAGTGCTAAAGCAGACATTTTGAAGTGGCCGTTCTTCACTGTTTACCTTCCCCATCCAAGGAGTCTAAATGTGCATATCCTGTTAAACACTGTTTTCCTCCCTCCTGTGAGCACTTTTAGACCTGTAGCCTATCTCCATTCCTAAGTGTTAGTTCCAAATACTTAGAAACACATTTAACCTGGAACCTCCAGTGACCACACATATCAAGTCTAAAGAAAATTTCCTACAAGGCAATAAACACCAATCCTACTCTCCTTAGATACACAGAGGAGACATAGTCCAAGGAACAAAGTACACAACCAACAAAGAAAAACCCTGAAATCACACCTAGATTTATAATTTCTAAATTCCAGATGCCTAGACACCAGTATAAAACACAATCAGTAAGAGCCAGGGAAATATGTCTCCACTAGAGCACAGCAGTCCAATCACAAGAGGGCCTGACTATTCCAAGATAGCTCAACCACAAGGAAAAAAATCTTCAAACTATATGTTTTGATAGAACATTATAGAAGATGATAGAAGTCTTTAAAGAGGAAATTTAAAGAAATCCAGAAAAACACAGATAGTGGGAGAAAACATCCATTTTCATAAGTCACTTAAAGAAATACAGAAAAATACAAATAACATTGGAATTACTCAAAGTGGCAGCCAACACAATGAGAAAATGTTTTTATCAACTCCATATATGATAGAGAACTAATATCCAAAATATATAAAGAACTCTATAAACTAGATAGGAAAAAATAATAAAGCATTTAATAATGGGGTACATATCTAAGCTGAGAATTCTCAATACAGGAAACTCAAATGGCTGAAAAGCACTTAGAGAAATTTTCAGCATCTTTAGTCATCCAGGAAATGCAAGTCAAATATACTTTGAGATCCATCTTCCACCTGTCAAAATGGTTTAGATCAAAACCACAAGTGACAGCTCATGCTGGTGAATATATGAAAAACAGGAATACTCATTCAGTGCTGGTAGGAATGTGAACTTGTACAGCCATTATGGAAGTCGATGTGGTGGTTCCTCTAAATGTTGGGAATCAATCTACCTCAAAATCTAGCTATAGCACTCGTGAGAATGTATCTAAAATTTCTCTATCTTAACTATAGGGACACTTGCTCAACTGTGTTCATTTCTGCTCTATGTATAATAGCTAGAAACTGAAAATAAAATCCAGATGTCCATTTACAGAAGAATGGGTGAAGTAAATGTGGTACATTTATACAATGCAGTGTTGCTTAGCTGTTAAAAAATAACCTCATGAAATATTCAGGCAAATGCATTTAACTAGAAAAACTGAACTGAAATGTTGTAACCTGGACCCAGAAAGATAAATATATGAGGATATAATCATTAAATAGATGACAACAAAGCTATAATACATAGACCCAGAGAGGTTAGATATAGAGTAAGGGCCTAGGTAGAGAACATAGACCTCTATGGAAAGGGGATATAGAATAAATTTTATGGTTACACTGGACTGAATGGGGAAATGATGGGATCAAGAAGATGAGCTTGGGATAGCAAGGGAACATGTGGCTGAGGGAGGAAAGATGAGAAAATATATCTAGAATTAAGAGGCATCTAAGGGGTAGAAAGGAAACCTAGTGCAGTGAAATCTTCCTAAAATGCATGAAGTTGATCCAAATGAAGTCTTGAAACAATGAGGGAGACGGAGCCCCAACTGACTACATCTTGTTACCAAACAAAGCTTCCCGTACCAGTAGTAAGTTATATCCAGTTCAGTTGATGACTAAACAGTCCCCATTGAAATCTCAAACAATCTATGCTGTTGCTCTCCACAAACCGACTGCAAGACCACATTGCTGTGCACAATACCCAAACAACTCATTGAAGCTGGAGACGGTGAGTTGGTACCTACATAGAACCTTCACCCCTACATTTTAATGTCTTTTATAAGTGAAGGCACTCTGCAGGCTATTAAGAGAGAAACATAAATTCCAACCCAACCACAAAAACTTTGATTTGCAATCTATCCTGCTGGTAAAATGTGCTAGGATAATGATGACACTTGCAGGAGTAACTAATCAATGTCTGAATCAACTTAAGTACTCCATGATATGGAATCCATACCAGATAATGCTTGGGTGACCAAGAACTAGACAGTCAAGAGACCTAAGATGAATCAAATACTAATGGATTAACAAAAATAGTAACAACAAAATAACTCCTAATGATTTTGTTATACTCAGATTAGTGTGTTACTCAGCCATCACAAGAATAGCTTCTTCCTGCAGCAAGTAGAAACAAACATAGAGATCCACAGTAAGACATTACACACACACACACACACACACACACACACACACACACACACACACACACACACAAAGAGAGAGAGAAACAGAGACAGAAAGAGCGAACACTTGGAACACACAATTCTATTTTTTTTTCTTTTTTTATTTTTGATACTTTATTTACATTTCCAATGTTTCCCCTTTTCTGGGTCTCCTCTTTGGAAACCCCCTATCCCCTCCCCAACCCGCCTCTATGAGGGAATTCCACCTCCCACCCACCCACCCACCCATCCCCATATTCCCGCCTTGACATTCCCCTTTACTGGGGCCTCTAACATCCTCAGGCCCAAGGGCCT
>CM052704.1:5089248-5147784 GCA_028551405.1 Uromys caudimaculatus
TATGAGGAGGAGGAGGAGGAGAAGGAGGGGGAGGGGGAGGAGGAGGAGGAGGAGGAGGAGGAGGAGGAGGAGGAGGAATACTTTTATTTTTTTACAGACCAATTGTTGCTCCCACTTCCTGTTCTGCCCTCCCATGGTTCCTCATCACCTTCCTCCTCTCCCCTGTCTTCAAGAGGATGTCCCCCTGCCAGGCCTTCCCACTCCCTGGGGCCTCAAGTCTCTCAAGGGATAGGCACATCTTCTCCCACTGAGGCCAGAACAGGAAGTCCTCTGCTATATACATGTCAGATGCCTAGGTCCAGCTATTGTATGCTGCCTGGTTGGTGGCTCAGTGTCTGAGAAATCTCAGGGGTCCAGTTGAAATGAGACTGCTAGTCTTCCTATACCATTGGCCTCCTCCTCAGCTTCTTCCAGCCTTTCCATAATTCAACGACAGGGGTCCCCGACTTCAGTCCAATGGTTGGATGTAGGTATCTACATCTGTGCCAGTCAGTTGCTTGTTGGGCCTCTAAGAGGACTGCTATGCTAGGCTTCTGCTTGTAAGCATACCATAGCATCAGTAATATTGTCAGGCCTTGGGGCCTCCCCTTGAAATGAATCCCAAATAGGGCCGGCCATGGGACTGCCTTTTCCTCAGCCTTCTCTCCATTTTTGTCCTTGAAGTTCTTTTAGTCAGGACCAATTTTGGATCAGGGTTTTTGACTGAGGGATGGCAACCCCATCCCTCAATTTGATTCTGTCTTTCTACTGGAGGAAGACTCTATAAGTTCCCTCTCCCTACTGTTGGGATTTCATCTAAGGTCCCTCCCTTTGAGTCCTAAGAGTATTTCACCTCCGAGCTCTCATAACAGAGTGTGATTAATAGTGTCAGAAATTGGTGCTTGACCATTGGATGGGTCTCAAGTTGGGCTGGTATAGGTTTTCCATTCCTTCAGTGTCTGCTTCATCTTTGTTCCTGTATTTAAAAAGAAACTTCTCTGAAAATAAGGAACAGAGTATAGTCAATGCCAGACATTGGATCTTTAGATGGTGCACTAAATCAACTGTAAAATGGAAGCTCAGATATTTTCTTTGACACTTGCAAATTTTCCTGAAACTCTGTTTCTCTCTGTGTTTCTCTTTCTCTCTGTCTCTCTGTCTCCCTGTCTCTCTCTCTCTGCAAATGTTTGACACTTTAAGTATTAAAAAATTTGTTACATAACAAAGGATAAGAGAAAGCAGAAAGAATGAAGAGCAATCAAGTGGTTAATGTCAAAAAGATTATTTATGTTAATAAGAATGTGCAAAGATTTCAGATAACACATAATGCACCTTAAAAAGAGAGTTAACTAGACATATGGAAAATACAAAAGTAAAATATTGTAATTATTACATCAATGGATTAAATATCTTCATTCTTTATTTGTAACTATTATGAAGCAAGGTGCTCTTCCTTCCCTTATGAGATCAATATGGTTGTATACAAAAAAATAGCATTCATAGATATTTTCTAGAAAACATGGCCAGAGAGAAGAGAAGTGGATATGGTTTAATTTTCCAGTATTCTTACTGATAATTCATGGGTAGGAGGGGAATAAACAGCAACAAATACCCTAAAAACAAACTAAGACCTGGTAATTAATAACAAGACCAACTATAAGTGGTCATTGTTAAGCAATTTTATTAACTATAAATTATATATCTCTATTATTTCACAATAAAGATGGTTCATATTTAATACTCTACCCCCAAAACAAAAGTACACCATAGTAATGTGGTGATCGGACAGTCTTTCTTTCCTAGCCTCCTGCCATCCAAACATCCACTACTTCCAAAAGAGGTCTGGCCACTTCTTCACTGCTTTGTGAGATCAGGCAATTGCTTACTTCTTTCCCTTTTCACAATTTCTTACAACCCCTGTTTGGAAACCTTATTTCCTAGAAAGTAGTAGGGTGGAGACCGGTGGGACTAGTAGGGCTGTATATTGAGGGGTTTCATCTGAAGTTAATAAGTCTCTAGATGTCGCATGGCCAGCAGATGCTGATGAATTTTTGGAATTGTGAGTTTACCTAAACTCTATGGTACAGAGTAAGGGAGACCCACACAAAAGGAATAGAAAAGAAATTGTACCTAAGAACCACAGAAACCACAGGATAAATGCCTGCTGATGCTGCATATTGGCCCAGGAAGAAAATATGCTGAATGAGCACCCAAAGAATAGTGTGAGCATCCAGATAGAGTATTGATACAGACCTCTCCCCATTTAAGAAAGAAAAACCATCAGACAGGAAGCAAAGTAGTAGTAGATTTTATTCTAAAAAGAAATTCTTCAGAACGAGGAAGAGGCATACTGTCTTGAAATCTTGTAGACTGGAAGAATTCTGGGTGTTAAAGACAGTAATCTAGGAGACAGGAGGGACAATGTAAGGCAGCAGGATAGTTTTCTCTCCCGTTTTTCTGAAATTCAGAATGGCTGTACCCATGTGTGTACTTGAGATCTACATCATGGAAGAAAATGAAATAAATATCCCCAAGAAAAGCTAGCCTGGATGTTAGTTCTGATATCCTAAAATAGAGCCCTATCTTTGGCCTTGCATCTGCCAGCTTACTTTAGGCAGCAAAGTACCATGGAACCTGCAGGTGGCCCTGCTACAGACACCAAGAGACACAGAGGAAGTTCATGAAAGTGAGGACATTATCAAACTTAGATATTCATTGTAAAGTGTGTGAATATTATAGTGAGCAAGCCCTGTTATTCATCAGAGCATCCAGAAACACAGGTTTTTATGTGAGATCTAAGTTTTAAGTGTTTACAATTAAGTTGCTTTTAAGAACTTGTACAGTCTCCAAACATCTGTAAATTGGATTCAGCACCCGTATTTAATCTGATGAAAGGGGAATATAAAATGTGATAGAAGTGTAAAACTATCAGCTTAGTCTGGCAATACCTAACTAATAAGATAAATGCCAGGAAGAACATACACGTTACCGTTACACTTACACAGGATCCTTTGTTCATGGCAGTTCTTAATTGCACTTGGATCTAATGGAAGTCACTTTGCTAATTCTATGCATGTGTTTTGTCTTATTTGGTTATAAAATGCACATGACTAAGGACATATATATATATATATATATATATATATATATATATTAAAAATGAGGAAAGAAATCATTTTAAACATTTATTTATTCTTATGAGCTGAAGGAGGCACGTCCTAGTGTATACCTGAAGGTCACTGGATAACATGTAGGAGTTGCTTTCTCTCTTTCTACAGTGGAGGTTATAGGGATGAAACTCAAATCTTCAGCCTTGGCAGATACAGCTTTACTTATTTACCGACCTGAGAAAATAATCTAAAGAATGATGAAGTAATTTGCCTAACTTCTGTATTTTACAAATATTCGTATGAGGTTTGAACATCCATACTACATGCTTCTAACTCTTACAATGAAGGGAAGCACAGATAAATAAGCAGAAAGTTAAACATCTACTTTAAAAGAAGTATAAACATGTCTTTCTGAAAATTCAAAACAGTAAAGATAAAAGTGTTCTTTGGGGAGGGAGATGGAAGTCAATACACAAGGAGAGGGATAATTGTTTGAATATTTGAAATAGAATATTAATCATATTATTTTACATTTACTTAAAAGTATATATAATACCTATAATCATAAGTGAATATATATGTCTGTCTGTATGTATATATATGAAAATAATAATTAAAGTAAAATAAGCCATGAATTTGAGAGGGAGTAAAGGGATGAGAAAATGGGAGGTGATGTAAGGAGAAGTAGAAGCAGGGAAAACGATATTATAGTATTATATGTATTAAATAGTGGAGCAAAAGAGATAGCTCAGTGATAAAGAACATTTATTATGCCACACAGGATCTTATTTCAGGTCCCATCACAAACCTGATGCCTCACACCCATTCATAATGTCAGTTCCAGGTGATCTGATGCCCTCTTGTGACCTCCTCAGGTCCCAGACACACATCAAACACACACACACACACACACACACACACACACACAGTGTATGTAATTTTATGCAGTACGCTTCCCCTTCTTTGGAGCTCTGCCCAAGCTTTTCCGACTTCACACAGTTAGTTCCACCAATCAGCCAATGACCACACCCATCTCACTCAGCTCCCACACTAGTTCTCCTGATCTCTGCTTGCTCCTTGCCTGGTGAAAAAGAGCCATCTCCTGCATGTCGGTCTACATGCAGAAGAATGCGAATCGATCCATTCCTATCTCCCTGTACAAAGCACAAGTCCAAGTAGATCAAGGACCTCCACATAAATCCAAATACACTGAATCTAATAGAAGAGAAAGAGGGGAAAAGCATCAAACACATGGGTACAGGGGAAATTTCCTGAACAGAAAACCAATGGCTTATGCTCTAAGATCAAGAATCGACAAATGGGACCTCATGAAATTGCAAAGCTTCTGTAAGGCAAAGGACCCTGTCAATAGGACAAAACAGCAACCAACAGATTGGGAAAAGATCTTTACCAATCCTACGTCCGATAGAGGGCTAACATCCAACATATACAAAGAACTCAAGAAGTTAGACTCCAGAAAACCAAATAACCCCATCAAAAAGTGGGGAACAGAGCTAAACAAAGAATTCTCAACTGAGGAAATTCGCAGGGCTGAGAAGCACCTAAAGAAATGCTCAACATCCTTAGTCATCAGGGAAATGCATATCAAAATAACTCTGAGATTCCACCTCACACCAGTCAGAATGGCTAAAATCAAAAACTTAGGTGACAGCAGATGCTGACGAGGATGTGGAGAAAGAGGAACACTCCTCCACTGTTGGTGGGATTGCAAGCCGGTACAACCACTCTGGAAATCAGTTTGGCAGACACTCAGAAAAATGGACATAATACTACCTGAGGACCCAGCTGTACCACTCCTGGGCATATACCCAGAAGATGCTCCAACATGTAATAAAGACACATGTGCTACTATGTTCATAGCAGCCATATTTATAATAGCCAGAAGCTGGAAACAACCCAGACGTCCCTCATCAGAGGAATGGATACAGAAAATGTGGTACATTTACACAATGGAGTACTACTCAGCTATTAAAAACAATGATTTAATGAAATTTACAGGCAAATGGATGGAACTTGAAAATATCATCCTGAGCGAGGTAACTCAGTCACAAAAGAACAAACATAGTATGTACTCTCTGATAAGCGGATATTAGCCCAAATGTTAGGAATACCCAAGTTTCACTTTACAGTAACTGCTGGACTGAGAGTGAGGTCCTAGATGGAAGAGTTGGAGAAGGGACTGAAGGAGCTGAGGGAGTCTGCAGTCCCATGGAGGGAGCAACAGTGTCAACTAGCCTGACCCCCCCTGGTCCTCCTAGAGGCTGGACCACCAATCAAAGAATACACATGGAGGGACCCATGTTTCTGACCACATATGTGGCAGAGGAGGGCCTTGTTGGCCATCAGGGGAATGTCAAGGTGGGAATATGGGAGTGGGTGGGTGGGTGGGTGGGAGGTGGAATTCCCTCATAGAGGTGGGGAGAGGGATAGGTGGTTTCCAAAGAGGAGACCTAAAAAGGGGGAAACATTGGAAATGTAAATAAAGTAACAAAAAAAGAAAAGAAAAGAAAAGAAAAGAAAAGAAAAGAAAAGAAAAGAAAAGAAAAGAAAAGAAAAGAAAAGAAAAGAAAAGAAAAGAAAAGAAAAGAAAAACAGCCATCTCACCCAGCTCCTATTGCTAGATTCACCAACACACTCTGGTCTTTGTTTGGTTTCTGGCCAGTGCAGGCAACAGTTGTCTCACCCAGCTCCCTTTAGTCTTGTGGAAGGAAAACACTAGAGACTTTTACATTTTAAAACTGACCAGATAACTCAAAGCTTGGCCTGAGCAAAGACTGTCCTGCCCCATCCTTCTTGGAATCCAGTGTCCAAGAGACCTACATGTCTGCAGCTTTCTATCCACTTCCCCGACTGATCTGACAAGGTAAGATGTAGGTGGAGTTTCCCTAATTGTTTCCTGTACTGGCTGGTTTTGTGTCAACTTGACACAAGCTGGAGTTATCACAGACAAAGGAGTTTCAGTTGAGAAAATGCCTCCATGAGGTTAAGCTGTAAGGCATTTTCTCAATTAGTGATCAAAGGGGGAGGGCCCCTTGTGAGTGGTAAGATCTGTGGGGCTGGTAGTGTTGGGTTCTATAAGAAAGCAAGCTGAGCAAGCTGCGGGAAGCAAGCAAGTAAGTTACATCCTTCCATGGCCTCTGTATCAGCTCCTGCTTCCTGACCTGCTTGAGTTCCAGTCCTGACTTCCTTTGGTGATAAACAGCCGCATGGAAGTGTAAGCTCAATAAACCCTTTTCTCCCCAACTTGCATCTTGGTCATAATGTTTGTGTAGGAATAGAAACACTGACTAAGACATTTTCCTAATTGTTTGGCTAAACAAAGAGGGAAGAAGCTAATAATTGGGCGAAGATATGGAGGCAGGTTTTCTGGGTCCCAGAGAAGAAGAGGAGGACATGATAGAGAGGGAGGCCCTTTTCAGCCAGGGAAGGGAGAGGAAATGGGTACCATGTAGCCAGGCTGGTTCAACCAGATGACACACCATAATCTGTTTTCCTAAGCTCATCAGCTTAGCAGTTGTGTCATCTGGTTGATTTTAAATATTAAGATGGTCTGGTGTTTTCCATTCGAGATGATTCAGGTGGGAAAGAGAGAGGGCACAGCCATTGGTTTTCAGCAAAGCCAGTCACAAGGGTGGATAATCTGAGGAACATGAGCAGGAGCTCCAGGTGTTCTCAGGAGGTACGTTTGCAGATTGTCATGGCAGAGCCAGCCAGAATAACGGGTGGCAGTCTCAGGAAGAGGCCAGGTGACAACATGTCTTCAGTTGTTCTTGGAGCATAGCCAGGATCTAGAGAGCAGCTGAACAGTGTGGAGCTGAGACCAGGGTTGTTGTTGGCGGCTTGGTGAAAGTAGCCACGAGAGTTTGAGAGAGCTCAGGGAGAGCTCCAAAGAAGGAGCCAACATGCTCTTTTAAAATTATATGCAACACACACACACACACACACACACATGCAAAAACATCACACACATAACATAAAACAAATGAAACTATCATTTTTTAATTAAAATATGTTTAGAAACTAAAGACATGGAACCACTAGGTTAGCATAAGAAACTGGTAATAATTATGTCAGAAGACTGGTCCAGGCTATTAGGTGAAACAATGTTTCTAAAGTCAAAAATTTATGATTTAAGATATGAGATTCTGTATAGTATTCATCTGCTAACATTGACTTACTCCCATATGCTTCTTCTGAACAGCACAGGAATGAAAAACAAGGAACATGTTGAACACATGCCTGAACAAAATGATCAAATACACTACAGGTGCATATATTTAGAAATACACAAGAGTTTGAAACAAAGTCGTGAGGGAAAGAGGTATAGAGGGGGGAGGAGGAAGATTTGATATAGGAGAAGCCTCAGGAAAGGGAGGAGCAGGATCTGGGGATGAGAGAAGTTCTTAGAATATTCTTAGAACAACTGTAAAGCAGTTTATCAAACCCAAGCAGATGAAGAAAATCTCCAGAAGAATTTTTTTTTTCAAGAAGAAACTGAAGTTTAATGTTTCAGGAAGAAAATGGAGTTTAAAAAATTCCCTAAGATTAATAAGACAAAAAAATCCCCACTCAGTTAAAAACAATAATTTGTGAGGATGGCTCAGCTGTTTGTGGTGGCCTGTACCTGTAACTCCAGCATTCCCAGGAGCTCACTGGACCGTCACTCCCACTGAAACCGCAAGCTCCCAAATCAGTAAGATGGCCTGCATCAAACACATAAGGTCGAGAGACAGAGTCTCTGGATTCCAACCTCTGACCTTCTCAAAGGTCATGCAAATAAATAGATAACGAGTTATTAGAAATGTTGGGTAAAATAGTCACTTAATAAAACTTTGTCTATAGAGGAGGGTAAAAGCACGTGGCACTTTTAAGCTTGATGTGTTCAATCATTACATGTCCCCACCTCATTTAATGCTTGCAATGTGCTGTTTTGCAAGCAATGACTATTGAAAATAGAATTATATACTTTTTATACTGATCCAAAAGGCACTTTGTTCTATGGAAAATAGTATTTATTTAATAACTGTAGTTATGAAATAATATGGAAAGTACAATAACACATGCAGGATGATTTGAGTGGTTGGAAAGCACACATGTTAAAATTGGAAGCACAGGACTTGGATTGGAGTCGGAGTGCTACTGTTGATAATTATGGCAGAGACTAGCAAAAGAACAACATGGAGAAAACATGGAGTGAGGGTTTCTGACAATGGTTTGGAGAATAAGATGTTTAATCTTCACTTTCCACTAAGAGATTGTTGGAAGAGTAAGATAAAGAAGTTGTGTGACATTCACTAACATATTCACTTCCATTCTTAAAATGTGAAATATCAGAAAATACAGTAAAAAGTTTTCTGTTCCATCATCTTAGTATCCCCTCTCCTTTTAAGGCTTCAGCCTTCATGAGTCACTGCTAGCTGTATGCATATCAACTTCAACCACATTATACAGATAACTCTCTAACTACCATAACCAGGGTGATTATGATTGCATGTACCACGTGAATAAGTAGAAGGCCATGATATGAGTAGAACCTAAGCACTATGTGTGTTGCCATCTCTGATTTGTTCTTTAGTGACCATTTGATCATTCAAGTTTGCTTCTACATGTGATAGGGTGTTGGGTTAGAGTGGTGAGAGTCCAAAGTCTGCCCCAGGGCTCGGGCCTCTGGGAGAGGCAAGACGTGGGAAGTTTGACTGCACTTATCCCATGGCACAGCCGGATGGGTGCCAGGCTGTGAGAAGCTGCAAGATATCCCCCAGGGGTGGGGGAGCACGGCCTGGGGTCCCGGAGACTTCACAGAGCCGGCTCCATCTGGTTCTCCGGCTCTTGGGCATCCCAGGAGCCTCTGGATGCTGCTGAAGAGAGAGCAGGCTTGATCTAGCCCAGGGCTGAGGGGGAAAGGTGGAGAGGAACCCAGCTGGGTCCTGCTGGGGACTGAGTCTTTAGCTTGTCAGCTGCTAGCTGGCTTGGTTTGGTAGAGACCGTGGCTGGGAGCATGAAGAGGCCTTCTGCGGGAGACTAAATGGGGCTCTTTAGATCAAGGCCTGTTCCATCATTCCCCATGGTAGATCCCGATGAAGAGAGATGGTGCATGGTTCTAGGGTGTTTATTGTCATGGTGGAGAGTGTTGAAGAATGAAACTGTACCCCAAAACCTCAGGGCAGTCCTGAGGTTAAACTATTTTTTTGCAGGGAGGAGTGGCTGGAAAGGGGAGTTTATGGCTAAGCCTCTAGGTGCCTCATTAAAATGGGAATGTCTTGAGGCTATGTGACCACACCTCTACCTGTAGAGGGGCTTGAACATTGCCCTTATGTGACTGATGGTCACAGACCTATGGAGAGCTGCGGCCGTGTGTCAGGAGCCTGGGGCCCAGGAGCATGGCAAAATGCCTACCATCCCTTGTGCAGTTGTCCCCGACTGGGGACCTGCTACTGGGGTTCCAATGTTTTAAACCTTAGCTCAACCAAAACCAGGCTGCCTTTCATGGTCCTACAATAGGGTATGTATTTTTGTATTAGTTGATTTACTTCTTTAGTCAACAAAGTTAAATTACAACATTAAAATAGCAAGCTAGAGACTATAGAGAATAATTAATAATTAATAATGCCTTCTATTAGAAACAGTAGTACTGTTGACAGAAGTGCTGTCAACTCTATCTTGGAGCTATACACTAAGAAGATGTTGAATAAAAGCTTGCTATAAAGATGTATTTTCACAAGTTTTCTTTGTGTTGTTTTCTTCTCATCTGAATTCAGATCATGAGGAATATGAAACAAATGATCCACTTATTTGAGCAGAATCTCTTTAAAGATGTCCTTCACACATAAAATATATCATGGTTGCAATTGTCTCAGGATCCAATCTAATCCTGAAATAGAAGAAAAATTTCAATTAATTTATCTAAATTATATTCTAATTATCAACTTAGTCATTGGTTGGATTTAAAATTCATAAGGTTATAGAATATTTGGAATAATAATGCTTTGTACATTTTAACATACTAAATAAAGTCTTATGATTAATTATAGTACTCAGTGTCTGTGTACTTATGTATGTGTGTGAGTGTGGGGTGTGAGTATGTCTGTGTTCACATGTGTGTGTTTTTATGATGTATGTGATGTGTTTGATGGCCTTACTGGATTGACTCTCAATGTTGAAATTTGATGGTGAATCTTCAAATCATGTGTAAATGTTTCAATTCTCTTCCAAACACAGAAGAAGCTTGAGAGTTTTATGCGTTCATGAAAAAAATATGTATAATTCGATACATAATCTAAAATATATATGTATATATATATATATATATATATATATATATATATAAACTATACTCCTCAGTGTGTCTACAGGTGTATGTGTGTAGATGTGGAGTTTATTTGTTTGAGTGTGTATAATATATTATTTATTAAATTATATATTAATATGTAATATATGATATATAAATATATGTGTATATTGAAGTATATATTATCATATATTATATATTTTACATTATTTTATATAATATATACACAATATTTTATTATATTTATTACATTACATTTTAAGTTTATAATTATGCTATATACAGTATATTAGGTATTAGATTATATAGTTGTATATTAAATTATGTCTCTATAGTCATTATTAATGGTTTATATCAACAGATATTTACCTATAGAACACTCATTCCAAAGTTGTATTAGTTCATAGGAAGTCTGATGCTATAAATTGCCTTACCACCCTTATTTTAGCATGTTCTTTCTTTGCATGTTAATTTTTTACCCATAGTTTTTCTCTAGAAACTTAAGTATCCTCCTTTTGTTCTTGTTTGTTTTCATTTTACGAATCCCCTCTTAGTTTAACCTTTGTATCATTAGTGCCGGTGAAAGGGTTTCCTTATTATGCTTTTGTCTGAATATCCTTTAACATAAATATAGAAAGAGACAAATCCCTAAAAGCTGGCTTTTTTTTCTTTTATATTTATATCCTGTGTGCAAGGCCTATACCCGGAAACTGACATTCGTCTTCTTCTCTTATTGTGATGACAGAGAAATATATGAGGATATGACAAGAATGGAATTCCACTGTGTATTTCATAAATGCTTTCAGTTGATGATTTTGTATATATTTGGCTAATTGTAAGTAGTAAATCTAGAGGTATACAATATGTTAGCAATCATCTACTCTGAATTTCTCTTATTTGTTTGTTTGTTTGTTTGTTTGTTTTTCTCTCTACTATACTTTCCACTCTCTCCTCTCCCAGTTTCTCCCCCTACCTTCTCTCTTCCCTAGAGGTAGAGTCATTCCACCATTTTCCAACAGAAAAAGACAGGCCTCCCAGAGATATCAACCAAACATGGCACAAAGAAGTTGCAATAAGACTAGACATATCCCTCATATTAAGGCTTAATTAGGCAATACAGTAAAAGGAAAAGGATTCCCAAGCAGGCAAAAAAATCAGAGATAATACCTGATTCCACTGTTAGGAGTCCCACAAGAACACCAAGCTGCACAACTCTAACATACATGCTGAGGACTTAAGTCAGACCCTGACAGGCTCCCCGATTGTCAGTTCTGTCCTTTTGAGCCCTATGAGCCCTAGCTAGTTAATTCTGTGGTCCATGTCCTTGTGGTGTTCTTGACCCTGTAGCTTCTACAGTGCTTTTCCACTCTTCTCGAGGATTCCCCCTGAGGTCTGCCTATTGTATGACTGTTGATCTCTGTTTATCTGTCCCCATCACTTCCTGGATGAAGCCTCTCATGACAATTACGTATGCTATGGTCTGCGAACTTCTCATTTTCTAAACAAAAACAGTTAAGCCTGGAGAAGTCAAGAACTTTCCTAATGTCTAGAGTTGTTTATAGGTATTTGATTTTCAGTACTGGATCCTGTGGCTCTCAAACAGGTTGTCGTCAAAATTAAAGTCCATTTTACTCTAGTACTTTTAGAGCTATTGTCTTTCCATTTTTATTGTAAGATTCACATGTGTCCATGCAAATATGCTTGCCCATGCATGCATGTGTATACATGTGTGTCTTCTGCTGTGTGCCACATTATTCTTTGAGTAATATCTTTTACTGAAGGTGGAGTATATTATTTCAAGTAGAATGACTGGCCAGAAAAATCTCAGGCTCCTTCTGCCTCTGGCCTTTGGATTATAGTCCTACTATCCTAACTGAGTTTTATGCTGGTGCTAAGGATCTAATCTTAGATGTTCATGCTTGCTCAGCAAGCACTTCACTCATTGAATTATCTCCCTGTTTCCCACACAGGAGCTTTCTTAGCATCTCATATGTCATATCTGGACTTGAGTCAAATACAGGACTGTTGCACTTTTCCTAATTGTGCTGGAACAAAGAAAGACTAAAGGCTGACCTAGATAGAAGCATGAATCTGAAAAAGTCAAGAGATACTTGGGCTATCCCATAATCTACCCCACAGCTGTTATCTCCCAACCACTATGCTTTTGTGGGAAAAAAATTCTATCTTCCCTAGAGGCAAAATAACTCCCTAATGGAAAGTCATTCACTTAGGAGAAACATTAACTTTTGCAGACCTCTGGGGTGTCATTATTTTGAAATAATCTCTTTCTAGTCCATTGGCTACAATGATAGAACATAGTATTAAATGGTACCCTAGTGACCCAAAAGAATTAAAGCACCTTCCATAATGCTAAACTTGCTTCAAGTTAGGGATCTTCCTAGGACCCCTCAAAACCCTTTATTGTTTTTCTGACTAAGGGTACCATCATATCTCATTGCCTTTGAGTTGATTTGCCTTCAAATTCCTTTATCCTGCTTCGGGTATTCTTCTTCTGTGGTTTTCTCATTCTCCAGTACTTACTTTATCAGAGAACCAGAATCTCCAATGTTGCCTCCAGATATTCATTCTCCTGTGCCCCAAATTTTGTACTCCCTTATTAATATTTCACTTTCTTGACCCCAAAAGCTTTTCTCCCTTGTAACAAAAAATGTATCAACACTCAGGCCTAATGCCACATGGATCTGCCCTAATTTAATTATTTTTAGGGTGAAAATAATTCAGTAATGCTCTAAGTAGTTATATGCAGCTTATAAGACACAATTTAAATGAGGCGTTTTATTTCTCCCCACTGAAGAATATAATAACATAAAACTTCAAAACATACAAAGGTGATATAGCAAAATATAGCTTCAATCCTCATCTGTTTCCAAGAACCGAGTTGTCCTCATGTGACAATTTTATTACTAATTTCTTTTGTAATTCAGAAGTGAACTATGACTATACTACAATATCTGCATATCTGCATATGAATTTATGTTTAAGTACACAAGCCTTCATAGAAATGTTAGATTAATATGCACAATATTAAATGCTCTGCCATTTCATACAGAAGAGTCTAAATTTGGGATTATTCTACTTTGATATATAGAGCATTCTTTTAACTGATACATAATTTTTGTCTTTTATGGTTCTGCCATGATCTATTCAACTAGTCTCTAAGTGATTTGAAGTCTAAAGGTTTAAACCTCAATACTTTTTTAATTCCAAGTATTATTATAACTGCAGCTGTATAATTTACTTTTAGATATGGAATTGCTGATGTGAAAAATACATGCATCCTAATACTGACAGATATGAAAAATGATTTTAGATAATTTACATTGCCTCACAACACATCAATGTTGGCCATTTCCATAGGTGAAAATTATTTTACACTGAAGAAGTTGATATGCTGTTTAATGGAATCAAATACTCCTAAGTAGAATTTTCTGACCACTGAGCCAGTGCTCTGTTTCCTGTTAGCCTAACCATACATTTGAATTCTGTGTTTTGTATGAAGCAACACAAAGAGCAGCATACCTGTAGACACCTACTTCTTCTGCCCTGAAGAATCAGAATTGAAGTATGAGGGACAGGAATTATTGAAAAATTACAGGTATAAATGGTAAATAGCAATGTAAAATAACAACAAGTTAAGACAAAAAAGAGGTGGGCCCAATCTGACATCCTATGAAGCTCTGATGTAAAATTCTTCATGTAGGTATTCTCGGTGGAGTAAGCCACAGACAGATCCCTAATGTACGAACCACCGGGACTTGGTACCCCTTTCACATTGGGAGCATTTATAATAGACTTGAGTGAAAACACAGTCACCCTTTCCTCCCCTATCCCTTCCTTTTCTTCGAATTTCTTCTTTTTCTCCTCTTCTTTGCTCAATTTTTAATCTCTACTCATTTTTTGATCATTTTATCAATACTAATAATAGTCTTGGAAACTGCCATAAAGGCCATTTTTTTATTATAAAAAATAGAAAAAAAACCACCACTCTTTTCCAATAAAAGAGAGAATAATGCCAGTTCAACATTATAGTATTTACAGACTCATAAACCCCAGTACCACCCAAGATGTTAACAAGCTGGCATGTTTTGAGCATCAAAGATAGAGAGGAAACTGTGTTTACATGTTTGGCACAAAAACTAATGAGGCAAGTCAATTGGCCCTTTGTCTTGAGGGTCTGGAGCTCCCAGCTCTAATGTTTGGTTTTTTCATTGGCACTTGTTCAAGTAATCACTTGTGGCCTGACAAAGCCTTGCTTGTGTTCTATTAGTGGCCAGGCTGAACTCTCTGCTTGGGCTGTGTTGTCTCTCAATAGAGAGCAGTGACAGAGGGCACACTTATTTGAAAACACTAAATCAGACCATGGTGATCTTTCTCCACCAAAGTAATCCAAAGAACAACAAGAAATGCTCAGTCTTGCTCCTTTTGTGTGGGGCAGTGCTATGGGATGGTGGGCCCAATGCCTTTGGAGCAGTCATTTGGGAAACCTAGTTACAAATGGAAGCTATCCAAGAGCTCTTTCCCCTTATAATATGATTGCTACATTAGCATTAGCAGCAACATCGTGCACCCCATGGTTCAAGCAAGGAGGAGGTAGATTGAGTCCACAATGGCAAAGACCATCCAGGTGATGATCCTAGACGTTCTAAGAGAGGATGCTGATAGTGTCTCTGTAAATATAGGTTGGTAGGAAAGAGAAGCTCCTAAAGTGGGTCTAAGATACACTGTAACTTCTTCCTCCTGCTGTTGTGTCTCTCTTCCATTAGGTCTCTTATTAGATATTTTTTTCTGCTTCCATTTAGAGGAAGAAATGCTTTGGGCCATCCTGGCATTTTTATCTGAACAACTGAACAAGTGAGTATCCAAACATTTGGCTGCTAATTTCAAAGTTCTGAACCAGAAATGAGGACTCCAAAATCTTGTTGCATACATTTTTTAAGTGACAGTTTTGGCAGTTTTACCTACAGATCCAATAAAAATAAAACTTAGGACAGTTTGTTCTTAAACTATTTCTGGTGCCAGTTCTGTGGAGAATGTACTAAACTACACATAATTAAATTTATTTTATTTTTTAGTGACTGAAATTTTGCATGTTCAAAATGAGATTTTGGGATAGGTTAAGATACGTTCTTGCCTTTGCCAAATCCTTCAAATTCTCTCTGGCTGCCTGCCTCACACTGGATCTTTTTATGAAGGGTGTAAGTGTGCATTCTATGTGCTCTGTGCCTTGGAGGAAGTCTACACTATGAAAGCGGGGCAACGCTAAGTGAGACTTCTTACTCAGGAAGTCACAGGATGCAAAGTTAAAATTGCAGAATATACAGAATTTGTTTGACTAAAGTGTTTATTTGACTTAACATGTCCAATATTCAGCATTTTCTTTCTTAGTCAATTACAAGCAAAACATTTCATTTTTAGAATGAAGAAGATGCTGACCTCAGGAAGGTTTCATTTTATATTTCGTTAACACAATTTATAGAAGCCTTTTGAACTGCCATTGTCCCTGCAGAAAGGAAAGCATTAATTTTGCATACGCGTAAGGCAATTCCACATTCCATTCCTGTTGTTAATATTTACTTTTGTGTAATGACCAGAGTGTGCTGCTAGCACAAACGACCTAGTGATGGTGGGAGAATAAGTAAACAAATGGACGCTTTCTAAAAAAGCAATTTCATAAAGCAAAGAGACTCCTCTAAAGGCACGAGGTCTTTGACAAGGGAAGTCTTACAGGCTTGTTGCTTTAACTAGGCAGTGTGCTTAAATAAAATTTTCTTTTTTTTATAAGCCCGTGTATTTTAGACCTTGAGATCTGGGGAGATGTGAAAAGAGATACTCTTCAGCCGTCCACCCCTGTTTTCCTTCCCTGTCCTGGACGTGGCAGCGCTCTCCCACCGGAATGTGAAAGTGTACTCAGTGTGGGTTCTTCCTGTAGCCTCCTGCTGCAGATAGTCAGGCATTGCAGCCGACACCCAGAGCCCAGATCATTGGCATGCAAGAAGCAAATGGGGGCGGGGTGAGAAGGAACTGTGGCCAGCCGCTATTTCTCAGCAGAGGAGCTGTCCACAGCCTAAGGTGTCAGAATGGATGCGCATCTGCAGCAGAAAAGCAGGTTGCCTCCATCAGCACCACGATCTTACACAAAGATCGCGCCCCTCTTCCCCCCTCCCACCTGCAAAAGAGGTTTCACTCAAAATCAAAGAGAAAGTTAAGAACTCATCGCCATTATGGTCTCCTATGAAAATTTTTTTTCCATACTGTAAAATGTACTTCTGTCTACAAGCCATTCACATTTTTAATTCACAAAGAATGTATTTGAAGTGAAACAAATTAATAAATCCATTTGTCTTCTACAGTGGTATTAATAGGTTTAATGTACATATATTAGTTCATTATCAATATATCCTAATATGCACATGTGATAATTGTATATGTACTACATTTTATATGGAGCACAGTATAACTTATATGAATTGCAAGAACTGATTGTGTAACTGTATTCTGTGTCTCAATTAACTCAGTCACTAGATAGACCTCATGCACCCGATATTTTCAGATCACAGGGTCGGGGGATTCATTTACCAAAGAAGAAGGGAGGATTAAGGCAAACCAAATAGAAAAGTAGTCTGAATCTCAGTGTGATTGAATATTGCTCTTTGGCATAACCATTCTATGATAAACTTTAAGAGTTTTTTCCCAGGGATGAGAAAACTTAAGCTTGAAACAATAGCTAAATGCAGGTAGCATGAACAATGAGCTACTTGCCAGTCCCTAACAATTCACAAAAGTGCAGGAGAACCTAGAGGAAGTTGTGGGGAAGGAAGAGAGATGGAGAATCTCAGGTAATTTCTCTCTGAAGGTGGGATATTTGCAGAAATTTGTTCAGACCACAAAATTAAAATTGTTTAATATTAAGTACAAAATTGAAGTGGTAGTGTGAACGCTGATCCCAATCCAAAAAAGGGAAAAAAATTCCTATTGCTGAATATATTTTCATAACTGACAAAGAATAGTTAAACAACTGTTCTTACACTGGATGTTTATCAAATTTATAAGAAAATGGAACCAGATATCACTGGGGTTTTGTTCTGGGCAAACAAGACAGTTTATATAGAAGAGGAAGGCAAAGGTTTTATAGTAACAGTTTTAAAACCTATTTCTTTGGAACCCTTGTTCTCATGGCTATCCATCAAAATAAAGGTGTTGGAAAGTAAATGAACAAAATGTTAAATTCTAGTTAAACAGAGAGGGCAGAGGTCAATAACACATTTTGATACATAAGTTATGCAGTTTAATTTGAAAATATGTTTTATAAGCAAATGATAGCCAATTAATTTTGCTCAAAACATAGCAGAACACTTAAACAATGGTACCTATTACATATCTTGCAAAAATGTTTAAGTAGAGAATTATATTTCATCTAACTCTGATGGAATATCACAATTAAATAAATAGGATACATTGTGCTATTGTTATTGGTATTCTGTGCCAATATCAAATTTATTTCATCACCAAAACATATATTTTTAAAACTTAATAAAGATGAAATTATAAAAAAATCTCATATGTTTTACACTAGTTTCAAAAATAATTTATGTTTTTCATGAAAAGTTAGAAATTACAATATGTCCCCAATAACTAAATTTGACATATATATGAACTGTCAGATTTCTCAATTGAAACTTCAAAAATAATACCAGAGATTTTCATTAAAACTTACACTCTGTGATAACAAATAATTACACACTCTACTGTTTGGAAAATCTTAAAATCATAAAGACATTACTATTTATTTTTGACAAGATCTGCCTAAAATAATCAGTATTATTTTACTGTGATACACAAACAGTAATACTAAATTCCTTTCCACTGTTAAACTTTCTATTGTTCACAGGACAGAAGGCTATTTTATGTGTTTATTACACTCTTCCTACTCAGCAGTTACACTGAGGTTAATTCTCCTGGTGCTCTATCACCATTTATGTCTGGTGCTTTTCTTTGTCAGATGCAGAGTTTGATTGTGCTGTTGGGTAAGCAGCAGAAGGTGTGCACCACACATGGCTAAGGACTTCTGCTTTGATATTATAAACAGACAAGTGCAGTCACCTTATTAATCTATAAAACTATGAAATCACAAATATTTCTAAAGCTGTTCAAAGTCCTTCCTAAGGGCTTATTTGCAACCCTCAAAAAGCAAAGCTACTTCTTTAATGTGATTGAATCCTTTTCTTAATTTTAGAACCACTGTTTTAATACAGGTCCTGATGACCTGATACTGTCATCTCTACACGGCACAAATGTTTGACCTTCAGAATTATTCATAACTATAGTAGGCTTGTGTTTTAAGGAGTCTTTGAAGTCTTTGACAAGATTCAGTGTTTACACGGGTTCTCTCTGTATGAACTGGATCACGGTGCCTCCATAGCATATCCTTAAACCAAAGCAAAATATACTCCTGCACCTACACAGGTGACGTAGCGTTACCCTATAATCCCAAAGAATAGATAGAATCAGCATCGTAGCAACTGTTAATATCCCATAACTTAGCTTATATTTTCTATGTTGACTTTACACAAATTTATCACATGAATGTTTCTTTAGAAATATAAGATCTTTCCTAAAAATCCAATAAATCATTTGTTTATTAAGAGTATCCAGATATAATCTAGCTTTTCTCTATCAGTTTCAATGTTCCCAGAGGTTCTACTCAGTATTGAGATCATGGAAACCAACCCACAGCTCCACACCAGGCTTCTGCAAAGAAAATCTGAATCCTGCAAGTTCGATTAAGCTTGCTAATTTTCAGTCAAACAAGCTAATTTCCAGACAGATTCTTCTGATGTTTTCCCTCTGTTTGTAATTTGCATCATTAAATAGATTGGTGTTTCAAAGCAGCCACTGTACTAAGGTCTTGGGACTTTGTGTTAAATAGAATCCACCTCTTTTTTTTTTTTTTTTTTTTTTTTTTTTTTCTTTCAAGGAAGGAACAGAGAGCAGCTGATCCTGCAGTGGCAAGGCTTTCTTTCCTCTTAATGGGAAGAGGCTGAACTGTCTTGTGGATCAGAGAAATTTGCTCTGGTTTGGAGCACGGCTTTTCTCTATGTCTTTGTGCTCCAGAAAGCAGTCCAGGATCACAGGTGGCCTTGATTATCAAGATTTTTTTAATGGTGCCCCCCTCCCCTCCCTAGAACAGCAGGGCATCCTCCTGATGTGAATATGTCTTTTTAAGTGGCACAAAATTAAAAAAATCTTAAAGCAATATCCCAAACCTAAATTAAAAATATATGTCATTAAACTTCAAAGGGCAAAATTGGTTCACAATCATTACTAGTGCTACAAAGGGGCTACATAGATATACAGAGTTATAGCCTTCCATAGCCAATTTTTTCCTAGAAGGTTTTCAAAGGATGGCTTGTAAAATAACATGCCTAATGCAGAAAAAGAAGCCATGCCTCTGCATTCTGGCCTATACCTCTCCAGAATCAAATCATTTCCTTTTGTCTCGGGTCACAGGGATATGTTCTTGGGTTCTTTGGCACCCTGGAGCAGTATTTCTGCCCTAAAAGCTGACAATGGTGCTGATATTTAAAAAAAAATTCAATTATATAATGCTGGGCCATTCGTATCAATGTGCCTGGGTCAAATTAGCCATTCTTTTCTGCAAGAGGAAGAAAGACCATAAAACCCATTCTGCTTCCATATTGACAATCTCACTGCCAGAGAGAGGTTTTGTTACGATGCGGCCTCACCCTGTCTTATAGAAACATCATACTTTGACATTGAACCTCCTCTGTCTCATACCACTGGAGCCATTCTGACACAATGTTCCCTGGTAGTTCAATAGGAGAAAACTGTAATCCTTAATAGCCACTTGCAGATGTTTATTGTGGGGGCGTCCAGTTCGGGCTGCAGTAGCAGCGAGTTTCTCTTTTCAGTGGAGGATTTTGCAGAATTTTATTCTCTCTCTATGTTACCTTAAGTTATAAAGTTAATTCTAGGAAATCCACTATTTCATTTTTTAAACCTTTACTAAGAAAAATGTGCGTGAGGATTTATTGTCAGGAAGACCACTCAGTTCAGAGTGCCTCATTCAGGATAATTAAACATGTTTTAAAATAACCTTCCATCATAAAATTTCATGCTAGGTAATAGGGGCACTTTAATAAGTGAATACATGCATGAAAGGGTGTCCTCTCATGGGCAAAGCTCTTATTTTAACAAGATAAACTTGTGATTGGCCCTTGGGGGAATATTGAGGTGAAGAAAAACCATTTAGTTTATCAGCATCTACCCTGTTTGGTAAAGGAGCCCTACTGCATCCTCTTGGACTGCTGAGCGTTAGCTTCAGGCTGGGGGTGAGGCTCAGTTGCTCTATCAAGTTGCTCCTTATGAGGAGAAGGACTGGACAAGGACTGATTCATAGACAATAGTTTTCCTGCCTTTGACACATTTGCCCAAGCTTAGCGCTTAGAATGAAAATACATTTTGTTGTTCACTTCAGAAAGAAGTGATGGTATCAGATTACGATGCTTCATTTATTTTAAAATCTTTGACCGGTTACTGAGAAGACAGAAAAAATTAAACTGTCCTCCAGTAAACAAGAGGTAAATATGATTCATTAGACAACTGCCCTGTGAAGAAGAGACACAAAACAAATATTCTTTGTGTCAATTTGTACAAACATTGGAAGGATGTAGCTCTATCCTTTTTATATGATCAGAACTCACAGAAACTTCCAGTTTCCTGCTCCAAGGCTATAAGGACAATGAGAACCAGTTTAATTATGCCTTTAGTTGCACAGGTAGATACCATGGAAAAGGATGGAGAAACCTCAAAAGTGTGGCACAAAAAGGCTCTTTTGATTGTATTCTGCTGTGTGCAAACATGACATATTTAATTAGTATTATGTTCTATCCTTCAAAAGCCACCAAAGATTTAAGATTTTAATTACCCTTTAACAACTCACAGCTGCTAAACTTCTCAAGCAACCATAACTTTCTGATTCTCAGGGAAGACCACACTATTCCTCAGGGCAGAGCACAGTGCATATATCCATAGGCCACAGCATCAGAACTAAACCAGAAATGCATGCGCCGTTTTCATTCTCAGCCATAGAGTAAGAGCAGTACATGGATGACACAAGTTCGTATGACCAAAAGTGATTCAGTCAAAGTACCAAAAAAAAAAAAAAAAAAAAAAAAATCGCTTGCTGTGGGAAACAGTTGTATTACTAAGCGCATGTTGTTTATCCACTGCACTTAGGTTGAAGGAAACCATCAAGCTTTTAATTTTGAGCAAGAAAACTAGTTAGTGTTTAGAATGCCTTTTTTTTTTTTTTTTTTTTTTTTTTTTTTGCCTTCAGTCTACTCACTCTATTGGGCTGTGCGGTTTCTGAAGCAGCACAATGATGTAAAAAATGCCCTTTTAATCAGATTACCCTTGGCGGACTTCCCAAACTCAGGCTGAAGTGCGGTGCTTGTGGTTTCTCAGCAGCTTACACTAAGCCTGCACCATGGAAATAATCTACTTTTAAAACCCTGGAAACAAATCGACTGCACTGAGGACATAAGTCGCTGTCATTAGGGAGTGATTAGGCTAAACATTTTTATACACTCTACTAGCCCACTTTTAAATTATATATCTCTAGCTGATAGGAAGAAGGAACTTCAGGTGAGTGTTCAGAACAACCATGAAGAAAAGGTGAGAGATCCAAATGAATAGAGCAGTAAAGAAAGAAAGGGAAGTTACTGCTTCAACTTTAACCTGCTAATGCTCACGTCTGGATTTTCAGATTTCAAGCATAGCACTTTGTGCATAATACACACGTACAGGCTTTTCTTTTTAGCACATTTTTGGCTTGTTTGTTTGCTTGTTTCCAGGATATATGGGTCAAAATTCTCTACCTTTTGTTGTAGGTTAACATGCAGCTGTGAGTTATACTCCTTATGTTATGAAATTGTATGGGGGACTTTTATAATTTCTATCACAGGGTATCAGCTCTTCTTTAACTGGAAGGGCTAGATTAGGGTATTTTGCTTCCTATCAAAAGGTTGTATCGCAGATGCTAATACGAAGATAGGTGTGCTCTTAAATATGATTGACTTTAATCTTACAATACCGGTTTATTAGTAGCAAACACAGACAACATCCAACGAACCACTGGGAAAGCACAGGTTTATAACCTCGCATTGCATTTAATGTTGCCTGCCCTTCAAAAGTGTTTCTGCTCACTAAAGGCCTGATAGAAGTCATCTCTGGCTTGTTGCTGTTTTTTCTATTATTATTATTATTATTATTATTAAAATAAGAAAACTTATCAACCTGCTTTAAAAATGTAGAAAACATTGATTTATTTAATGAGAAGCTGGATATCTGCTCTCAGTCAGCACACAAGGGAAGTGTATTTTTTCCCAAGCTCAGAGAAAATGCTGGATTTGAGAATGGCTTCCGTCACCAGCCGAATGAATCTCTAGCTTAAGCCATGTCTGCTTCCTACTTTGGACATTCTGCTGAGGGTTTAATTTCTAATTTATGAAATGTTTCATTAATCCTCAATCTGTCAGCTCTTTTTGACAACAATCAAAGCTGACAGACAAAAATGAATATTTATTAAATACTCCACACTTTAGAAGTTTTTGATACATACCACTCATTGTAGTTCCCATTACCCTTAATTTTAAAGAAACTGTACTCTTCAAATCTCCCCTATAGAATACAGATAGCATAGCAAAACAATTCTTGCATGTCAAAATATATACTACTGAATACAAACGCAACCCACATGAATAAAAATTCAAACTGCAGCTGTCTTTAGCAGAATTGCTAGAATTCAGGTGAAAAGCACCTCCCAAGTATTTCAAGCATATATATGTATTTGTGTGTGTGTGTGTGTATGTGTGTGTGCACGCGTATTCTTCTTCCTCATCCTCCTAGCACAGCCCCCTTCCCAGCATTTTCCAATCTCATGAATAATTCATGAACTGATAAATATGCAATTTCAAAAAGTGCAGACAGGGCAGCACTGCATTAAAAAAAGAAAAAGAAAAAAGCGTGTGCTTTTTACACGCAAGTCTTATGCTGCACGTTATGGGCAAATTTTTCAGGATTCAAACCTTGTGTGGTGTGTATAATGGCGAGTGTGACGAGATTTCTATTCAGACACCTTGCTAGACATGTAAGGAATTGTTTGGAGAACACTGTACTGCAGAAAACAATAAACATTTAAAGAAATTATGTCAGCAGTGTGTTGCACTTTTAAGCTTTATCTTTGGAATTTTTGAATAAGCACCTTAAACTTTACTCTCAGCAGTAAGAAGACCAGGACTGTTCATGTCTTGCTTATAGGACAGTTCTCTAGTGCTACCACGTAAGAGTCTTAAGGTGCTTTAGTGTCTCCTAACCGAGTGTAATTCTTCAGAAGCCTGATTCACAGGATCAGCAATAAAGTGTTCTCCCTGAGGTTTCACAGAGGTAAAACCAACCATCTAAGAGATAGTATACAGAGCAGACCGAGGCCCTCCATTTTGTGGGCTAATTGCTTGATTACCAGCCTGAAACAAAATGGAGGTGAGACCTTTTAAAAGCAGCTCAGGCAGCATATCAGAGGGAAGTAGAAAATTTATCAAGGGGAAAAAACATTTCTTAAAGAAACTGTAACATCTAAAGAGAAGAAGATTATAGGTAATGCAATACCCATGGATCACGTTGTTTTCATAAAGCTGGGGCTAGATATGATAAAAAAGAATAAAGTATATAGTGAAAGAGAACTATTCTAGGTTAGCAACAGTTAAATAAAAAAAAAAAAAAAAAAAAAACCAGAAAAGGAAAACGGATTTAATCTGAAAAGTAACCTTTCAAATGAACACTTAAATTGGAAAACACCATGGGTAAGAAATAGACCACAGCATTTAATTTGGCCTGGCTAGTTGGAAGCCTATATTTACTGTACTATAATTTCAAATTTAATTAAGTCACACTGCTGACGCCAGTAGCATCAACACAGTAAAGATGATTAATTGCATGCGTAAATGAAATATAAACAGTTCAGAAAGCAACTTTAATGCAGAACCTTGCACACAGAAACGGTATGATCAATTTAAGTGTTAGCGCCTACCTGGATCTTGCCAAAATTGGGATAACGGTCCTGTGATGGAATATAATCACTGTACCAAAAATATCACCTTTTATGGGTCATTATTTAGCTAAGACATGTGTCCAAGCACTCCTTTCCTCTCCTCCCTGTACCTCAAGCCCCAGCTTAATTTGTTATCTGCGAGGAGACTTCTCAGACAATTTGCATTGTCATCCTATGAACTGGCTACTGGTACACAAACATGAGCTGACACACTGCTATGGAGGGACAGGGCTGTCACAACAAGGCAGCTGGACTGTTATATATTCACTTTGCTCCCATTGTACTCCCATTCACAGCAGCGCTAGGACAAAGGGCCTGACAGAGCTAACCACGGATTGTCACCTTGATTTGTCCGGGATAGCAGATATGCAGAAATAAATTATATTTTCCTGCTTGTGAACGTAACACAGAAGTAAATAAGCTTGCAGACAGCCTCTTCCAAGTAGTAATACCAAAGAAATGTCTCCTCTCTCAGAGCTACTACATGCTGCCTTATTGCGGAGATGGGGAAAAGCTGGAAGAACACAGGGAGGCTCTCCAATATTTTATGTCTAACATGGCAAAACAAATTCTCTGATTGTGAGACTTGTGGTTGGTATTTCACTTAGGTTTGATTGGTAATGAACGGGAACGCAATTGTGTAAAATGTAAACTTATCCCTCCTAAAAGTCGCCATGGAAAATCTACCAAATGCACCTGATGTCCCCTCCCCATAGGAAATCTTACTGTATTAAAATAATCCTTTAAAAATAAAATGAATGACATTACTTAATGTCAAATTATTTCTCAATAAACTTAAATCTTACGTTAGTTAAAATTTACCAAATGTTAAAACTCTAAGCCTGAAAGTGGCAAACATAGTCAGCTGCAAATGAGAAATTTTCCGGGGTAACGTTTTTATGTCAGTGTTTAATTTACTACTTTATTGACAATGTGTTTGTGGGCCTTTGAGATGAGACAGTTTTAATATCCACATGTAGATAAATGAAGCAGACAAGGTTGGAAAATGGTTTTCTGCCAGCTTTCTGAAGAAACACAGAACATTTCTCTGTGCAACAAGGATAAAAATACGTTACCTTATAAAAGAGGAATCATTGCCAACCTGATAAAGATCATATGCACAGAAGCCTTATCAATTCTTTCCATTTTCACAGACAATGCCACAGGCTTGCTGATACTTCAAAGGACACAGCCTCATATTCAAGAACATTTTGAGACTCATAACGTTACCTACAGCTCATTTCATTATTATTTCTAGTGTTATCCCAACAGGATGTGCAAGGCACTTGCACAAATAAACATCTAAAAATACATCCCATTTGCTCTTTAAAAAAAAAGATGAGACATGACCAATGCGAACATGTTACATTTTAGATGATGACAGTGCATTCTGTCGTGAGTATATTTTATTGAAAACAATCATGTGAAAACTACGTTTATTTCAAAGGAGCTGAATTTTCCCTTGTTCTGCTCTGTTTTCTACTGCACAGAACATACAGATTCTGTCCACAAAGCCACACTTGGTAGCCAGTGTTTTAAACAGTGACTAGCACGAACCAAGATGATCCATGGAATTGGGTGGTGCATATGAAGGACACATAAAGCCCTTCCCCATACTGAAATGCAAATGTCACTCGATCAAAGGTCTATGCTCTCACAGTGAAAAATGCACTCAGAATTAAACCTATGCTTTAAGAGGATAAGAAGAAAAAAAAAAAAACAGCCCTCAATAACTTGCTTTAAATATACTCAGGGAAAAATCTAAATTAACTCAAAGTGTTATTTATTAATGTCCAAAAAGAAAAAAAAAATGGTACAGATGTGGCTTCAGAATTCTATGCAACCAACCATAAGAGCTCCGTGCCTGTGCACCTGACTGCAGCAGAATGTGAACTTGATGGTTACAGGGGATGACAGAAAGGGAACACTGAAAGTGCTGTTATGCAGTTTACAAGGGAAAGGTTTCAGCACATTTCGGCTTCCTCTAGTTATCCTGGCTGGGTCTCTCGCTGCCTTTCTCTCTCTCTCTCTCTCTCTCTCTCTCTCTCTCTCTCTCTCTCTCTCTCTCTCTCTCTATGTTTCCTGTATGTGTTTATTAGGTGTGCATAGTTTTATCTTTGAGAATTGATTTGTCCTTGGTGGCCACCATCTCTAACACCCTGTGCCTTTTAGGATTTCAAATCATTTGACAAAATTTTCAGTCTGCTTTATGGTTGTAAGTAAAATTCACAAATATTGGATTCATGTACGTGGTCCTCTTTGGGGGAAAAATGGACATGATTCCACTTTATCTCTGTATTTTAACCATATGTTCTGAGACTACATTTTCCACTACTAAGAATTGTTTTCCTGATTAAAAGTAGGAATGTGTTCAGTTTAGGGTTTTTGTCATTTCAAGAACTAAAATGGTTTTCAGTAGGTAACATTTGTGTTTTAAACTATATCATATACATATTCTTCACTGCTGAATGTGTCACATAAAGATGATTCTAGAAATAGAAGTTATTTGTAAATATTTTATACTATGCACAAATTAGAACTCTATGTCCATAGTATCTATACTCATCAAAGAGGGAAGGAAATGAAATGATTCAAAATTCCCCAAATATGTCATGTCATATCAAAGCACAGACCTCAATAATTATGCTAAAGAATAAAGTGATATTTTAAAGTACTTTGTGGAGGACCCAAAATATAAGATTTTTATTCCAGGGAACAAACCCATAATTGTTCACCTTTTCTCCCTGGTCTGTTGCTGTTTTGTCTCAGAATTTTCCTATAAAGCATTTCTAGGATCAGGATTGCTGCTTGGCGTTATCTTAAACTTTCCTTGAATTTAAGAGCGATGCAAGCCACGCTGCCTTGCTCCTGATATATTGGTGAGTAGGCCTTCGAAGATTCTATTTTCCACACAGGGTCAAGACTGCTGACAAGGGATTAATCAGCTGCTCCTCCTAAGCCATGAATCAGAACAATTGCTGTCAGTTTCCTATGGAACAAATGCCTGGGAAGAGAAGAGTTGGGAAATGAGAGAATGTATCAGGAATGTAGAAACAAAGGTGCCAGGGAATAAGAGAAGCTAGCTGAAACTACAATTGGCTACTTGTAATTTCATCTGGTTCAGTCACCAAATTAAATAGATGAAATATATATTGAACTAAGTGCTTTCAAGGATCCACCCTATCTCTCTGAGTTCATGTTCTTATATCATGTTCTTGTACATTTTATAAAAAGCTTTCTGCCCATTTACTTTCTTTTGGTAGGCACTGCTTATGTTCAGGTACACATGGAAACATGTCCATTGGCTGAGGGTTAAATTCAGGAATGTCTGGGCAAAATGTGTGCTGCTCTTCTGTACAGCTATTGCAGAGGCGACATTGTATTTAACCTCTCTGTGCATGCTTGCATTATAGAATTGGAAAATGCTGAGTGGAAATGTCTGCATAGAGGGGAAGTGAAAACCCATATTCGTAAGGTGTAACAAGAGTCTTTGTGTAGGAAGATACACTTAGGTTGAAATGGCCCTTCTGTAAGTGAGATTGCCTCTAGTCTATGAGGATGTGAAAATACACACAGACTAAGGACACATTTGTAGAAACAACTGTGCCTAGATTTTCTATAAAAATAGATAATAGTGATGAAATAACAAAGAATTCTTTTTCTTAGGGGAAATTATATCATATGCAGATAGGTATTTTTGCTTTTGAGCTTCAGAATATGGTATTTGTGGGAAGGCAAGTGTCAGGGCTGTGATTTACAAATAATGAGGAATATAGAACAAAGGTGATTAATAATTGTGTCATGAAAATTATATCATTTTGTATTAGAGAATAGGAATATAAAGAAAAGTTTTCAAAATAAAACCTTGCTTTTAATTATTAAAAATAAAAATATTCAATGATAATAGATTTTTAAATACTGTAGAAAACAATTCTTTCACAATTAAAAATAAATAGCAATTTTATACTGATAGACTTTAGGAGAATAATTTATTTTTCAAAATTTTAAGAATGAAATTATATACATATTTCTGTAATAATGTAAAAATGGTCATTTATAAATGTTGGCTGTGTACTGAGGTCTGTTGTTACAGATAAGTAACTGAAAGTGATAAATGTATTTTGATGTTTCACAATGATGCTGTATATGTGTATAGTTTATGCTGAAGCATAAAATATTAAAGTTAGGAATAAATAGGAACAAAACTTACAAAGATATGAGTATTCAAGCCATCCTATATACATCCAAATTGCATTTTATTTTGGGCATATATTTAGTTCAGACTGTGAACATAAATGCTTGCTGTTTTTAAAAACACAGCACAGAATTAGCATGTTAAGAGCTATTCTACAAAAATAGTGCTTCATATAAAAAATAATATTAGTGCACTTGCATTAGTAAGCACTGTGTCTTATCATTTTAAGTGGAGCGTTTGGTGTATCTATACTATGGCTAAAGAAATTTGACTTACAAGAGAAAGATATAAAGTATGCACCATATTTCACAAGTATCCCTCTTCTCCTAAAGGATTTTACCCTATAACTTCAAAATTATTGATAAATAAGTGCACAGCTACTCCTAACTTCCTTACATGCACTGTAAATATAGATATGCATTTGATTACATAGTGTAAGGATTGATATTAAAATTATCTATTGTTTGCCTGAAAAATAACCTTTACTTGACAGATTAAAAAAAAGGAACCTGAAAAATCTTGTAAACACAAATTGGCACTAAAGGGCTTAGAGGAAACACTATTTTTAGAAATAGATGACTTATTTTTATCCACATGCAAAGATTAATGCATCTTATAATTGATGAAATATTTGATTAAAAATAATTGCATACAGAGTGATTCAAAATGAGTGTTTAGCATGGTTCTGACAATGATTTATAAGGTGTTTGGCAAAATTGTACAAAGGAATGCATAAAAGTAATCTGTAAAAGGCTATAAAGAGTGGATTTAATATTTCCTGTTTATTGATAATTTTTGTATAAGTAGAAGCAATGAAAAAGCATCCCTAGAAAGGTGCTAAGAGTGTACCCGAACTTAATAATGTATTTGTTTAGTATTTCCAGAATTTATTCTAATTTGGATCAGTGCAATTTTGTTACTGTTCTCCACAGACCAGATCCTTTTTCTCGGCGCTACTGTCCTACTACTTAAGCAAGAGCTGTGCAGGACAAGTATTTGCATGAAACCTCCTATCCTTATCTTTTGTTTTGAAGAAGAGAATACGTGCATATCCACAATTAAATGATATTGCTTTCTGACTGCAAATGATTTAGTAAAAAAATGGTCACTGATGAAAATGCATGTTTCAAATCTCAAATATAAATATAAGGACACATTTAAAGCATAATGTTGTGCCTGAATGTAATTTCTGCAAGAAAAAGTAAACTACTACAGATGACATGCAGAGGTGCTCACACAGGGCAGAACAAGGGGAAGACTGAGAGGCCGGATTGGGACTGAGTAGCCTTCCCCTTCTGTAAGGAAAAAAGTCATGAATGTGATTCCTACCTTTCTCTTCAGAAAAGATGAATGACATCGAAGCCATATTTAGGCCATATACTCTGGTTACTTTTTTCTCAATTATAGAGTACCTTTAGGCAAAGAAATAAAAATCTCTTCTTACTATTAAATGCAACAAATTTAGTGGTTTTATGTTACTGAGTAAGAATGCACAACTGAACTTCAAAACTGATTTATTTCCTTTTTTTGCACCAATATTTCATTATTCTGCAACAATATTTCCTCTGTTTTCTAAATATAATTTGCAAAGAGAGTTTTCAAGGGTATATAAACATGTTCCAAGCAGTATGATTTTGAATTCCATTGATGTGTATACATGTTTAAATATACGTATATATTTAAAAGCATACATGAAAACTGCTCATTTAATTTTTTTACATTTATTTCACTAGAATGCAAATTTAGCTACAACAAAAGAGATTTTGGAAAACAGATTTGAAAACATCTCCTTTCCTCTATCACTTTTATTATACTTTTCATTATTTAAAACATTTAATTTAAATAATTTTGATCGTATTCCCTTCACTAAGTCATTCCAGATTCTCTTTGCAATACCAACCCAATTTGAAGTTCTTTTCAAAAATTAAACAAAAACCCTGTACAACAAACCTCATAAAACCAAGAAAACAATTAAAACAGCACCCATAAAGAAATAAAAAGACTTTAATCAAATAAAAATTCACGTGTGTGCACGTGTATGCACATACATGCACTGTGCGCGTGCACGTGCACGCGCGTGCGCACACACACAACAACAACAACAACAGCAACAAAATCTATGGAGTCCAATTATATATTGGTCAACTCCAATGTAAAATCTGCCTTGAAGCGGCTGATATACCCATTGTCTCTCAACACCGTAGTGTCTAGGGATTCATTCATTCATTCATTCATTCATTCATTCATTCATTTGTATTTCATTCATTTAAATACATATAAAATAATATATAAGATAAAACAAACAAACAAAAAACTATTTCACTGAAGTTTTACAAGACAAACCAACAGAACATAAAGAGCCCAAGGGAACACACGAGAATCAGAAGAACCTATTTGTTCACGCACTCATGAATCACATAAAAATACTAAACTGGAAGCCAAACATAGAGGATGAGGTGCTGACCCTTGCAGGTCCTGTGATTGCTCTTTCAGTCTCTGGGTTCATATGAACGTTGCTCAAGTTGATTTAGAGGGCCTTGTTTTCCTGGTGTTCTCCATCTCCTCTGGCTCTTAGGCTCTACCTTCTCTTCTGTGCAGTTCTCTGGGCTCTGAGGGAAGAAATTTGATGGAGACAATCCATTTGGAGCTGAATGCTTTTATATAAAAATGTAAATTGGTAGAAAACAGGTTTCTTCTAACAAAAATAATATCAGAAATATATCTAAACACATCAAATTTCATAGTTATAGCACTACTCTTATTTCCAACCTGCATAATGGGCTTAAATGATTTGTTTACTAGATATTTGGAAACTACCAAAAATTAAAAGGTTGTAAAATGTAATTTAAAGAAGAGAGAATTTTGTCAGCAAACTAAAATTATTTTAAAATATACCCAAGGTTGAATTTATTTTGGTTAAATAATGTTTCAAAATTCCCCAAGAATAAACTCTCATTGCATTACAGATGAATTTGAAACCAGATGAATTCCTAAAAATTAAGCACAGCCATCTCTGGCACAGCACATGTTTCTCCTGTTATTTAAGTGTTCAAAGAATACAATCTTTATTCAAACCGTTGCTTAAAAGTAGTTAGAGAAACATTACCTGTTTTTAGAAAAAGACATTCCTATTTGATTACATTTTTTAAATGAGAAAAAATTAGTTTCATATTCTTTTTTATTCAAAGAAAAATGCTTCATTATTTCTTATTTTATTTAATGTGTAAAATATAACACACAAATAATAAGAAAATAAATCATCTACAATCTCAGCAATCATAGACAACTACAATTTAACTATTTCATTCCAGTCTTGCTCCCCTCAGGAATTTGCCTTTTGTAAAATAAAATAAAATAAAATAAAATAAATTAAAATAAAATAAAATAAAATAAAATACCTATCATAGCAAACTGCAAACAATTTGTTAAGCTACGCTATTGTTCCATGATGAATTATTATTTCAAAGTGTGAATAAAGTGTGTTTTCATTGCAAACTTCAGAAGCCACACTAGAGAAATGTGTGATCATCAATTCTTTGTGTTTTAGATAAGTTGTGTTTCAGTAAACAAGGAAATTTGCTATGTGAAAAGTGCTAAACTGAATAGGATATAACGGTAGTAATTACCCTAGCCTCCTTCTTGTGTCCTTTCTCTTTTTCCTAGTTCAGAATTCTGTGGATTATTTGAAATAAATGATATATTTTTCATTTATCATACTTCCAAATCATTCCTCAATTGGAGAATGTGTAAAATAGTAATAATTATAAGAAGAGAAATTGTGGTTGTTTTGCAGCCTCACTTACAGAAAAAAGAATTTGCAGGTTAAATGGTGATGTTTATCCTTGCATTTGTTATTATACTGTTATGCAGTGTTACCTCTTACAATGACATCTATAAAGGACACTGGGCTATGATTCAAAGATATCACCTTGTCTTATATGCTAAGCTGATGTGTGTGTGTGTGTGTGTGTGTGTGAGAGAGAGAGAGAGAGAGAGAGAGAGAGAGAGAGAGAGAGAGAGAGAGAGACAGAGACAGAGAGAGACAGAGAGAGACAGAGAGACAGAGACAGAGAGACAGAGACAGAGAGAGACAGAGACAGAGAGAGAGACAGAGAGAGAGATAGAGAGAGAGACAGAGAGAAGTATGATATGTGTTTATATGCATGTGTGCATCTATGTATGACTTGTGTGTTAATATGGATTTCTGTGAACGTGTGTACTCATGCTCACATTTAGAGAATGAAAGTCCCATAACTGCAAAACTAAATAGTGAGGAAAATGTGCAAAGAGCCATGTGAACAGTGTAGAATAATTCAGGATGCTCCCACTTCTCACTATCAAAAGTCTCTTAAGAAACTATTTTTTATTGATATCAGTAGTTGTGGAGATACTAAAAAACATACTATTTTAAACCCTCACACTTCCCTATTCTGACTGGACAAGTACTTTTAACATGTGCCCATAATGTATTTATCTTCTTTCACTGATAAATTAAAATCGACAGAGATGACTTGATGCTAATAATAGAATGGAGGGTAGAATTTCTTGAAATAAATGTGGTATGCAATTTTACAAGCTGAATTTTTAATAGAATTGAACAGTTATATTGCTTAATTGATTGTCTTATTTAGATAGATTGGGGTATATACAAAAAATCTCTCTCTCTCTCTTTCTCTCTCTCTCTCTCTCTCTCTCTCTCTCTCTCTCTCTCTCTCTCTCTCTTTGTGTGTGTGTGTGCATGTATGTGTGGAGACAGACAGACTTAGAGATGGACAGACAGACAGAGAATGTTGTATAAGAAAGCTTTATGCCTAAGGAGAAGTAGAAATGATTACAGATGCAAGAGACATTTAAAAAGCTCACACAGACATCTTTAAAGCCCTGATTACAAGTGTCAAAGGTTTTTAACATGCTTCAACTGTAAAATAATCTTGGCTCCATTACTTTGGAGAGTCAAACTATGACAATGTTTGCATGTTAAATATCTAAATGTAGTATTAATTGTACCTTCTCATTGGAATTTATTTCCAAAGCAAAGTGCATAAGACATATTTAGAAATATGGTAGTCTATATTCATGCATGCTTGCAAATGAAACAGTATTTACTTAAGTCAGTGAAAATATATGTGATTTGGGACACATTCTCTTTAGATTGTTTCATCACTAATTTTTGTATAAAGAAAACAATTTATTCTCTGTTTGAAAGAAAGGCTATATGGATATTTATTAAAAATTTGAATAAACCTGATCTTTAGTTTCCGACATATAAAGAGAGAAATAAAAATGGTAAGTAAAACCTCAAAGAATCTAGCTGCACTATCAGTTTCATCACAAACTTTATTTTGTACAATAACAGTACTATTCATTCTTCGATCACTGAAAATATATTTCTGTTTTTTAACTGTAAATCACTAAGGAATAAATACCAATAGATTTGAAGAAGAGCGGAAACCTAGGGTGTTCTTTTGGAGATTCTTTGAGGTGCAAAGAGAGATCGTTTTCCCAATTTACTTTGTACCAGAAAGTAAAATTTCATTTTCTTGATAATTTAAGGTTTCTACTATTCTCTCTCTCCAATATTCATACAACCAATCACTACCACCCTTCCCCATAATCATATAACCAATCACAGACATTGGAAATATACCTGGGATGCTAGTGTTTTTATGTGTCTGCTTTACTGAATTAAACCTTTACTTTTTAAAGACAATTTACATGTTAATTAGATACAAAAATTAATCCTTTAAAAATGATCACTTCTTTTACATCAGTTTAATGATAACTCTTTTTGACTTAACCATTATTTTCTAAAATGCTAAAAACAATTTCACTGATATATATCTGTTTATTGATTCACAGTTTTACATATATGTATACATATGAATATATGAATATATATTACATCATGTATCTTATATCATATAAGATATATCATGTATATAATATAATTATATTATCTAAAATGCAATAATTTTATGTATATATATATACATATATAATTATATTTAAGATAATGTTGTCAGTCTAAGAAATAAACCAAATCTTAGATTTTTAAATCAGTACTCTCATCTGTAGGCATTACTAAGTCCATATGCATCATATCTGTGTGACATTCTTCCTTTCAAATGACCTTCATGATATAATCCTCTTTACAAATCTTCAATGATGTCAAGCTATCACTGAAAGATTTTATATTTATGCAACACTATTTCATATTGTTTGGGATTACAATAAGAAAAGGAGAAAAGAAGGATAATTAGAAGCTAGAAGATGTAAGTTGTCCAATCTTTCATGTGTGATTCATGATCAGAGTTGGTTTTTTCTACAACCTTTAAGGAGAAAGAATATCAATGATCTGTATGTGTAAGGCTATAACATAGCTTGTTTGAAAGACAATGCTCATTTGCATGTATGCATATTCATTTGCTTATTTTAAGTGTATGTACTTATTATTTCATAGCAATGCTTTGTATCTTTTCATTACATTTGTATCTTAAAAGAAAAAACAAACAAACAAAAAACTGTGCTTCACATTTGGAAAAGAGGGCAGTAGAACATTCTGTCTTAGACCTTGCCAGCCACAAATTTTCTTGCTAAACAGAGGGGTTTCACACTTGTTCCAGATCACTAGGTTTTGCCTATGCAGCACTTTCTGTGGTTGTTTTACCCATTAATCACACAAGAATGTCACTTTTATTACCATAGCACTACAGGTTTAGACACCTCCAAATGGCATACCCCGTTTGAGTTAACAATTTATGTATACGACTTGACTTTGAATATATCCTCCTTATTTCTAAAACCAAAATAATCTTTGATATAAAAGGATTTTGTTCTTTAACTGTTGTCTGCAGCTCAAAAATTCCCCCAATTTATGAAAATAATTACCCATCAACTTTCCTAGTAGTTTTATTTATCAATGCCCACTTATTAGCTTAACATCACTACTCAAAGGGAGTGTTTGATTTCTGGCATGTATAGTGTAAGTGTTTTTAAGTTATATTTTAAAATATGCACTTATTGAAGATTTTGTTTAAATTTTTAAAATATAAGCCAATGCGGTCATGTTCCTTCTATAGACAATCCCTATTTCTAACAAACTGATGAAATATTATAATGAAGTGTACTATTTTTTACAATTAATAACTACTAATAAAAATCATGGGGCTAGCTATGGATAAAAACCCTTGCTGTGCTAGTGCCAGACATTGCATTGAATCCCCAGCTCTGGTAGAAAAGCCATGTGGGGCTGTTCATACACCTATCATCTCCCTGCTCCTCAATATGGAGACAGGAGAGGCCATGGGACTTCCTGTCCAAGACCCATCTCAGGGAACTAAGAAAGGGAGTGCCAGAGCAGCATACCTGGAAACCTCTTCTAGACTCCTCGTGCATACAGAAGCACATATATGCATCCACTGGTACATCCGCCACACATTCATATATAAAAGCATGCACAATTTTTATTTGGATTTTATCAGCCTAATTTAAATTGTTAAGCAAAATAATTCTAAAAAATAATACTTTATGTATTCATACATATAATTCTAGAAAACTGGAATTTAAAACATTGTATCTTATGAGAATAATTTGCTCATACTCCTTAGAATATAGAATAATAAACATATTTCAATACATGGAAAGAGAGAAGTAAATGAAATTTAATAATATTCATTTGCCAATATGTAACATTAACATAAATTACAATTTGCTAAAATATAATTGTATATTCTATATCTTATTGATTTAAAATATGTATACAAAATAATGTATGAAGGGCAAGGTATATGGCACAGTAAGATTGCTTATTGTCAGGCCTAATAGCCTGAAGTCAATTCCTGGTCCCACAGAACAGAGAAGAAAACTAAATCCTTTAAGTTTTCCTCTGATTTCCACATGACGATGTCATGTTTTCATGTGCACATGCATACATACATACATACATGCATGTACACACAGACACAGGAAAAAGAGTGAGAGAGAAAGAATGAAAGTGAAAGAGGGAGAGATCAAGGGAAGGAGGGGGGTAGGGAGGAAGGGACAGAGAGGGGGAAGAGAGGGAGAAAGGAAGAAACAAAGGGAAAAAAGAAAAAGAGACCAAAATGATACATGCATGGAAAATTCAATACCTCTTTGAATTCCCTCTTGCTTTCCTTTGCTTAAATAGAAATCTTCAAATTTCATTTACAAATAACTTTGATAAAATTACTATGGAATGCACAACAGAATAGGTGCCATTTTATCCCCTTTATCTAACCTCATGAAAAGTGTCTCCAACACTCCTACTAGATCTAGGGCCCGGAAAGTTAGAGCCAGGGTTTGCCTTGCTTCTGATGGGTTTTCACCAACCATTTCAGCAAATGTTATAAAATTCTATGGATCAGCACATTTTTCATTCACAGCAAGAAGTAATTCCTCGATAATTCAGCTTAATCTTATGTTCTCTGTGAAAGAAAAACAAGAACCAAGAAAATGGACTACTTTGTTCAAGATCTAGCTCTAGAATTCATCAGCAGAGGAAGAGGAATGGTTCAGAGAAGCACAATTCAGGACACCCTACCTTGTAACATGATCAAGTGGAGAGAAGCCAAATACCTTCTCTTGGGGATACAGAGTACATCTCTTTTGCCTAACAACTCAATCCTGATTATATCTGAAGAAGTCTGAAACTTATGCAATATTTATTTATTTATTTAATTTATTAGTTTATTATTTAGTGATTCAAAGATACCTCTTTCTCTGCCAATGAATTTTTTTAAAAATCAGCATTAAAATTAGGTGTAATGTTAATAGTAACAAACTGGAAGTTATTGGAAGTTGTCTGGAACAGTTTGTGTCTGTAGTAAGATGACAATAGCAATGGCAGTCATAGTAAGCATAGATTAAGATCCTATCATATAAAAGCCATGTGGCTGATGGACACAGGGATAGCCACAATAGTGGATAACTGCTCTAAGGGTGACATTAGAGGCCACACCCATAAGAAAAGCACTGGATGCTGGCAGAGATTCTCCTGAGGGAAGACTGGGAAGAGGGACACCATTTTGAAATGTAAATAAATAAAATAATTAATAAAAAAGACAGCAAGAAAAGAAAAGCACTGGGCATCTCAGAGTACATACTGCATTTTCCCTTACTTGGAATTCTGTTTGTATTGTTGACATTAACATAAACTTTCCTTAATGAAAACTTTCCGGTTAAAATGTGGCAGGTAATACCATACATGAATATTTTTAATATTAGTTCATTAAATTAACAGAGTTCTGACATGTAATGAGGCCTTTGCATTTTGATGTTTTACTCAGGTTTGCAAAAATATCCATGAAAATAAGTGTATGCTCTGTAAACATGGTCATCTAATTAAAAAACAATCATTTCCTCTTAGCAAGCTCTTGTAATAAATTGTAAGTTTTTCTGCCAGAGAATATAAAATTATTATAAATATTAGTCTTGCCATAATTGCGATGCATGCATTTAGTTAAGATTATCTTCTCCTCTTCGAGCTCAGTGACCTTACTGCCAAAATTCTTTTTTTTTTTTGTCTTTTATCCTATTTTCATAACAAAAATTTAATTTGGACATATTTATCAGTTTTTGAAATAAATGACAGTGGAAATGGGGACTCTCCTTCAAAATCCATTATGCAAAACCAAAGGGAAAACACTGCCACAGTGATGAAGATTGTATTTACTAAATCATTCACAAATTAGAACAACATGCTACACAAGTAGCAAGTACTTAATTCATGCATTGCCTAAAGGCTTTGGACTGCATTACCCTGCAGATCCATCACAGAAACAATAGAATCAAGCAATTCTGCAAGGTTAGAGAAATCACAACTCATCCACTTTTCATAAGGAATATCTGGATAGCCAAGGCTTGATAAAAATCTCTGTAACTCACCATATGACAAGATGGGGATATTCCATGATCCTATTAGTATCCAGTCATTCACAGTTCGGTTTTTTTCTTTATCAAAACATGCATAGAGATAATAGAAATAAATTGTTTATTCCCAATGTTACTAGGCATTTATAAATATTTCAGCAAAAGAGTTATTCTATGTCAAGGTTAGAATCTAATAGAATAATTCAAGATGCAAATTCATTGTCTAGTAACCTAATGTTGATGTTATCAAAGAGTCTTCATTCAGTGGACTTTTAGACAAAAGATTTTCAAAGAATAATGTATGCAGTGGCTTTTGAGATGCTCCTAGCCTAACATTTCTTATATTTGTATTGACTTTTTAAAGTTTTTACACTGGAAAGTAGTCCCAAGATATTATGCTGCAACCTGCACCTAAAAATTATCAACTGAAGACTATTAATCCCATACTAGAGTTGTTAACATAAAAATTACAACAATTAAAACTTTGTGTTAATACCCCCATATTTATTATATTTAACAGTTCTTGAGAACCTCATTCGATTTCATAATGGCTGACAACTTTTTTAATTATTGTTTTTCATACAAAACAAAATGAACACATAACGGGTAATATATAAATCATTAGAGATGAATTTTTTAATTTTATAGCTTCCCTGAAAAAAAAAAAGTGTCAGAATCATAGAACTAAATGAGTTGGAAATGTCCCTTGGAAAAAGCTAGAAAGAAGAAAGACATTTTGAAACATGACATCTTTGACTTCTCTGACATGTCAAAGATACAACTCATCCTTCTAAGTAGGCATCAACACACTTGCACATAGAAGACCAGGGCACTGCACTCCAATCACAAGTGAGCCCTCTTCTGCTATCATGGCAGTGTTGCTGCCATCATTTATTTTTATGAGTTAATAATCTTTCTAATGACCGCCATCTGCAGCAAAAAGAAGCATCTTTGGTAAGGTGTGTCTTTGAATACAAACAAGAGTTCTTATGGAAAGGTTTCTATGTAGCCCCAGATAAGTTGTTGATAACATAACCCTTATTCTTAGTGTATGTTACCAAAGAAAATGTCCAGGGATAGTTCTGCTTGATAGTATCTCCTGGATATGGCAGCATTACTTCACCCATGATCTCTCAACAATGTGGTCTCTTGCATAATCCATGAAAACACCATCGACACGCCAACACAGATGGGAGGAATTGTTTCAAGACCCCTACCTTACATGAAGAGCTATGTATAGACAGTGTCTGTGACTGGAAGGAGAAGACATTTTTACTTCCTGTTTTTCAGAGACAAAGCCCCAGTCCTAAGTGGTCAACTGCAAACATATGCACACACACAAAAAAAATGGACAACACTAGTTCAACTGAATAAGTTGTGTGGGTGTATGGGTGTGTATGTAAGAAATTAATATATATATATATATATATATATATATATATATATATATATATATATATATATATAAAACTAGGAAGAAGGAGTTGATGGAAATGATACAGATTACAATGTTCTCATGATGAAATGCTCAATACATTAAAAAATTAGTAGCTGAAAAAATAAGAAAGTAAATGACAGTGCTAAAGCGGGCATTAGCTTATTAGATTGCCTGCATGATAAGCAGGAGGTCATGGCTTGAACCTGAGTACTACAAGGGTGAAAAAAGAAAGAATGACTAATCCTATAAATTTTGGAAATGTAGTCCAAGACCAAAAGCAAAATCCAAATCTTTCTATATCATAGAAATAAGACTGGACAAATACAATCTGTCTGTGTCAGTGTGAAGCACTCTTTCAACATGACACTCTTTCTACCACAACAGCTAGTTAAATTTTGCTGTTGGTATGTGAAAGAGATGTTAAAAAAAGCCCTCATTCCTGTGCATTCTAAATTTATAGAGACTCAGAAGGCTTTCGAGAATCTGGGCATTTTCCCTTTCTTTCTTTCTTTCTTTCTTTCTTTCTTTCTTTCTTTCTTTCTTTCTTTCTTTCTTTCTTTCTTTCTTATTTTGATTAAGATTTATATCTTTATTTTTACTAAGTTCTTATTTTTTTATTGGATATTTTCTTTATTTACATTTCAAATGTTAACCCCCTTTCCTGGATTTGCCCCCGGAAACCCTCTATCAAATCCCCTCACCACCAGCTTCTATGAGGATGTTCCCCTATACACCCACACACTCCCACCTCCCCACCCTGGCATTCACCTATACGGTGGCATTGAGCCTTCACAGGACCAAGGGCTTCTCCTACCATTGATGCCCTACAAGGCCATCCTCTGCTACATATGTGGCTGGAGCCATAGGTCCATCCATGTATACTCTTTGGTTGGTGGTTTAGTCCCTGGGAGCTCTGCGGGGTCTCATTGGTTGATATTGTTGTTCTTCCTATGGAGTTGCAAACCACTCCTTCAGTCCTTTCTCTAACTCCTCTATTTAGCCATGAAGCAAGTAAACAGCTCATGAATTCTACAATAATCAATTCCTTAAGTGGATGACACATTCAACTTGAGTTATCTTGACCTGCAGTCAAGTGTCTGTGTGTGTGTGTGTGTGTGCGCTTTATACGTTGCTTGATACATAATATTCTTTCTAGATATGTTGCAATATATACATTTGTATAAAGCATTTTACAATAAACAAAATTATTAATTGGCAAAGTAATGTGCAAGAGTTAAAACTGCATAGAATTCTAGTGTTTAAAGAAGGGATGTAGAACCAACAGTACAAACAATAAAATACAGGCCAGTCAGGAACATTCAGAATTGAGCATGTACCCTCTATATTTAAGATTTCCCTTTTTGGTAGCAGAGATATTTTAGTGGGATTATTTTTTCATTTGCAAAGGAAAACTTGGATAGGGAGATACAAACCTTAATGTGCAATAAAATGAAATGGCAATTTTCCAAGAGCTGTGAGACAGCAGCTAATTAGCACATTAATTTATATAAATAAAATTCTCTTTGCTGTTCCCCAGTGTTCTGTCTGAAAATGCAACAAGATGGATGAACACAAAAAATCACAGTGAAATTTACAGGTTTGGAGAAAACGAAACAGAAATAACCCCTTGACCTTATTCTAACTTTTCTGCCTCTCTTTCAACAACATCACTATATCAGTGAGTCCTACATATGAATCTGTCATTCTGCAGAACTTCAAATACGGTGATTAACTCACAGGGAAGGGAACCTATTTCTGTATTCTAGGTCTGTCTTTCTGTACAACACACCTACAATCACAATTCAAAGGAAAATTTCAGAGCTAAAATTTGCTTTTGAGTTTTTGTTACATACATTTTATTAACAACAACATAAACAATAAATAAGCATAAAATAAAAAATACTTTTCCTTGCCTACACATATTTGGTTCCGTTATTTTTATTTTAGTTAATTTATATTATGTCAGCTAAATTTTATAGTTTCCCTAGTTCTTAAAAATAAAATATCTCTCAAGGCCAAGGCAATATTTTAATTGAAATTGATAGTTTAATAGAATAGCAAAATCATCCCCAAGTATGATAGAACATGCTTATTAATCCCAACCTTTGGGTAGCTGAGGGTTTAAGATTGGTCTGGGCTACATAGTAAGTACAGGTCAGCTTCTTGAGCTACATAATGACATAAAAAGAAACTATCAATTAATCAATCACTTAATCAATAAACATTGTACAGTTCAGCTTCTTGAGCTACATAATGACATGAAGAGAACTTATCAATCAATCAATAAATAAATAAATAAATATATAAATAAATAAATATTCTAACCCCAAAGCAAAAACAAAAATGCAAACATGTAAATTCTAGAAATTATTTTGCTCAATTTGTATTTTATTGTAACTTAATATACTACAAAAGAAACTTAATATTTAATATTAATACTTTTCAATATGGAAGTACCCTCTTATTTCTACACAGACACACATATAAATACCTATTTCTGGGCTGGAGAGATGGCTCAGCGGTTAAGAGCACTGACTGCTCTTCCAGAGGTCCTGAGTTCAATTCCCAGCAACCACATAGTGGTTCGCAACCATCTGTAATGGGATCCGGTGCCCTCTTCTGGTGTGTTTGAAGAGATTGACAGTGTACTCAAATACATTAAATAAATAAATATTTTTAAAAAATAATAAATAAATAAATAAATAAATAAATAAATAAATAAATACCTATTTCTGGTTATAACTCCCTTGGCAGGATGCAGCCAACAAAGCCCCAGATGACAGTTATAACCCATTATTTGTGGTAAAATCAACCTTATACATAATAAATTAAAACAGAAAGTAAAATAATAGAATGAATATCCTAAGCCTAAGCACTATTCAATTGATGTATTTTAACCATTTGTGTGAAATCTGAATGCATATATTGTGATACAGCAATGATTTAGAAGTCATGCCTGTGAAAGTTTGTATGATCTTCCATAGAAGGGAATATAAAGTTTATAGGGAAAAGTTATTTAATAAATAAATCTGTTAATTCAATAAAAATTAATTATTGAAAGTCAATGGCCCGCCGGGCAGTGGTGGCACACGCCTTTAATACCAACACTCGCGAGGCAGAGACAGGCAGATTTCTGAGTTTGAGGCCAGCCTGGTCTACAGAGTGAGTTCCAGGACAGCCAGGGCTATACAGAGAAACCTTGTCTCGGAAAAAAAAAAAAAAAAAAAGAAAGTCAATGGCCAAGAAAAATTTAATGAGTCTTTGAAACATGTTATATTGGACATCATGAGCAACTGAACAAAATGTGCAGATATGTTATAATCTCTTGTAGGATGTAGTACCATGAAAACTATAAAGAACACTAGAAACTGAGACCAAGGATATGAGGGCTTTAGCAGAACACTTGTGACTGAAGGCTGAGAACTTGATGTTTGATCAGGAACTTCAGCATTGACCAAAAGAACATTACTGCCAAAGGCTAAGGTAAGAACATTATTAGCATATACTGGGAAAATTCGAGTGCCATTTCACATGGATCCAGGAACACAGGTGTGTGTCAAAAACATGAGGCAATAAGAAAAAAAGTGGGAGCAAAGGAATCTGGTCAAGCAGGCAGAGGACTTTACAGCACTGAGATATGATGGGAAAACTAAAGAGAGAAGTGTCACACCCTTTCCACTACTAAGATCTCTCCAATTGTCAGGTGGAGAGAAAACTACTGGGAGAAGTTAACATTGAAACTGAGCTGGTGGATGCATGTGAACGGGTGGCTAGGAAGCTTATACTTTTTTTGAAAGACAAGAGCATAATGTTTTTATAAAGGCTGACAATGGTGGGCATCTATATGTGAGCATCAGAATAGAGTTTGACCAACTGTATTTACTGATGGAATATGAAAGGATGGTGAATGTAAATGAAAAAGACAGATCAAAAAAGACTTTATTTCGTTCTACTAATATTGTGAATGGCAGAAGACACTATACCGATATATGTAAAACTAAAAAAGTAGAAGACTGAGGTAGACACATGATGGGGTGAAAGCAGATTACAGGTTAGATTATTTTTATTTAAATTGTGTAACTATGACACTTAGCTCCTTTGAAAAACTTTTGAATTCTGGAACCTGAACTTCTCCTGAGTACCTGACCCTTTACAACCTGAGGGCTTACATTAGGTCCTGATTTCTGACATCATGAGTTCCCTGACTTTTTTCCTTTGATGCATACCAATGTTTGCTTCTTCGCTGTAAGCTGTGTGCAGTAGTAGTGCATACCTAACACCTAGAATCATTCACAGATTCACTATATGTCACTTTCAATCTTTAAAGAATATAAGGATATCAATTAAAAGACTGTTGTGATACAATTTTAGAATGCCCAGTGGTACGGAACAAATGAAATGAAAATGGTAAAATATAATAGTCTGTAGCATTGTCATGTTTGGACTATTTAATAATACATAAAATATTCCTGTTGTACATAAATAAAATTTTATCAAATTGTATGTCTTCTGAAATATAAGGAAATATTACAGAGACATGTTGAAAAGATCTGTGGAAAAATTACATTTGTGAGTTTATCTATGAAAATTTAATGTAATTTAGATTTTTCTCTTTGATTTTCCACACTTTAAAATATTTTCTATGAGTTTATTATTACACTCCCATGTCATGGACAAAATATTGTTTCATATCAATCATCTCCAACCTCTGGCATTTATGGAATATTCCCTCCCCATCTTCCATTATATTTTCTGGGCTTTGTGATGGTGGACGATGTAATGCCAGTCACTTATTTAAGACTAATAATTCCACAGTCACTTATACCATGCTCTTTGTGAAGTTAAGAGTCTACATATGAATCAACATCTGCTTTATAAATATTTTTTCTGATAAAGGGTAAAAATTGGATCAGCCTTTGAAGACAAGTATAAACATTTAGAAGATAGTTTAACACTATGTCCATTTAACAAAATACAGTAGTGGGGCCTCTGAAGTGTCGGTCCTTGGCCAGACTTACAATACCAGGCACTAATTCTCTCTTGTGGAATAGGCCTAATATCAAATTAATAAGTTATAGGCTATCCCCATAGCATGTACACCACTCTTGTACCAATGAGTATATCTGGCCACTACTGTTATTATTGCAGCTCGCAGATGTATAGCTGGATAAGACTGTGGATGGTGCTTCTCCATAGTAGCCTGCCACGTATCTTCCTGAATATGAAAGTTAATAGGCAGGGAGGAATTTACAAGGTCAGTAACAATTTGATTTTCCTATGGCCTGTGATCAACATCTGTGTATCCTCAGCAATAGGGTATTGATGGGAACATCAATTTCAAGCAATCCAGCACTTCAGCAAAGGGGATTATGAAGAATCACTCTAGCTGTGGAGCTATTGGCGGTTGAGGGCCACTAAAGAAGGGAAAGTCAGTTTTCTTTAGTTGCATGATCCATAGTTGGTTGCTCGTGCACCAATGGATGACACCCTAGCCCCTTATACATATAGGCATCACAAATGTGACTCTGTGTATCACAAAAATGAGAGAGGGGTAGGAGAAGGAGGTAGAGGAAGAGAAAGAGAAGGAAGAAGAAGAGGAAGAGAAGGAAGAAGAGGATGAAGAGAAGAAAGAAGAGGAGGAAGAGAAGAAAGAAGAGGAGGAAGAGAAGAAAGAGGAAGAGAAAGAGGAGGAGAAAAAAGAAAAAGGCATGATGTGGGATAGGGATGGAGTAGCTGAGAGGAGTTACAGGGGAAAATACAGTAGTAAAATACAAAAGATAAAGGCGGTCTGAATACATTGTATTCACATATGAAATTACCAAAGAAAAACTATATTTTTAAAAAATTAAAAGCTAAAAGATTATAAGTGCCGAGAGTAGTAGGACATGCCTTTTGCCCTAGGACCTGGGTAACAGAGGTAGGCATATTTCTGTCAGCTCAAAGCCAGACTAATCTAGAAAATCCAGAAAGCACAATATTTGCTAAGTAAAATGAGATTCACAGCCACTTTCATTTTTGGAGGAAAATTAAAAGAGGACAAGGATAAGAAATGACAACTGAAATACCTTTTTCTAAAAATTTTTGATAAAACTGAGGGCCAGTTTAAGCCTGTATAGAGATTAGTAATGTCATGGCCAATAGCTCAATAAAGAATCTAAATCTTTTATTTAACCTGATAACATTTTTCAATGAGTTACCATAAAGTACTTACAGAGTATACTTAATCTTGCTGAGGACTTGATAAGCATAGACCAAATTAAGTGAGCCCATCCCCCACACACATATGAAGAAGTGCTTAACTACTGTAGGATAAATGGTAAGAGACTGTAGATAGAACATCGCTTGGTGCACAGCCACAAAGGGCCAGGTAAATCTTAGATTAAGGACACATAACAGAAAATAGTCTCGTGGAGACTCCAGGCTTTCACCAAATCTACTATATTATCACCCTAAAAGTGAACATGTACCTCTGGGAGGAAGAAAAACCTAAAACACAAAACTCTGGTGACTTGATTTAATTAGAAAAGATCCAATAGTCACTCAACCACCTGGTAGCCTGCTTTAAACAAGGTGAGATTTTCCATTGTTCTGAAACTGATGACAAGCTCGCAAAGGACTAAGAGGTAACTAAGGTACTCTAGATACTAAGATCTCAAGTCTTGTCAGAAGTACTGTGCTGAGTCTGATCTCAATTCATTTGACAAGATGGTTGGAATGGATTAAATGAAAACAACAGCATCCTGACTCATCTAAACATGAGCAACTCAGCCTACCCTTACGAGATCTGATGGAAAATGAACAACTCCATATTCTGGGGTTTTCTGTCATTTTCTTGAAACTTACTTTAAAATATATGCTTTACAAACAATAAAAAAGTGATGGTACATATAAAAAAGCTAAGAAATATAACTGTGCATCAGTAGACACAGATGAAGAACTACAATTGATACCAAAAATGTCCAAAGAGGAACTTTGTCTATGATGAACACACTAAGTGAAATTGCAAAGTTACATATAAAGAACTTAAAAGGCCATCATTGTCAATCATGATTTGCAAAAGAGCTAAATGGGAAAATAGAAAATCACAATACCACAGAGAAAAAGATTCATGTTGTGAGTTGCCAGGACACTGAACACAATGAGCTTGTAAAGAAGTCAACAGAAGCTGTAAAAACGGAAACATAAACACAAATAAGATTATCTAGTATGGGTAGGGCAATAACAAACATTTTGAGAAGCAAAGAACTGGAGCATAGAGGAAGCAGGAAAATGGGATAGAAAGAACATTTGAAAATAGAAAAGACAAGAATCTTCTGAAGATGATAAAAATATATCTAAAATAACCTGCAATGAACACATCTACTTGTGAACACCAAGTAGGATGAGCAGTAAGAAAACTGCACTTAGGCATTGTTTAAATAAGAAAATATAGTTATACTATTTACTCTCTTCTTTTTGCTATAACCATTCTAACCCAAATTCATCATCTCTTAGGCCAGATATAAATGATATAGATGTAGATGTAGACATAGACATAGTATGTATGTGTGTGTGTATATATATATATATATATATATATATATATATATATATACACACACACACATATATAAAATCAACAACATATGCTGAGTCTAATTGGTGCTCTTCTATGTGTGTGAATTTTTTAGGGCTGACGCCTTGATATCAGATAATTATTTAATTATTTAGGGAGTTTATAAATGGAGAAGTCAAATTTAAGTAACATTAAACAGAAACAAAAGAAAAACAGTTTTCTATAAAAAAAAATCTGAAAATGTAATAAATTTTAGAATTAACTCATTACATACCCTATCCATGACAAGACTGAATTTTTTCCATGTTTCTACTTTGCCATGTTGACCAAACACAAAGATGAGATATTAGTGGTATTTTTAAATATCTCAATTTTATGAAAATAAAGCTTTCCCCCAAACCAGGAGACCTGATGCTTCTACTAGAATTGTCCCGCTGCACAGCTGTAAATAAACATCCAGAGAACTTAAATTAACATAGACTGGCTAACATTTTCCTTTGAAGTAGCCCTTCATATTCTTGCAAAAGCAGTTGTTTTGCCCCCAAAGAGTGTTTTTTGACTATAAACCAAATAGTGCTTTCCTTTCACAGAAGTGGAAACACACAGGTACAGATAAAAACAGGTTAATAATGACACAGAAGAAATAAGCTGACCCATTGACCTTATAAATGTTTGTATAATGATTGTATCGAACCCCAGAGTCACGTGGTCACTCTTTGATTGTTCTATATTCTTTTATTTCATTCTAAACCCTGTGATGGATATGGAGAATACTAGAAGGCACTGTATCCTGCTAATAATCTAGATTTGTGCTATGGAAAACCAGACACAAATTAGTGCAGGTTTGACTTCTCTGCACCTCTCTTGGTCTTAATATTTTCCAAAACCTGAATCATTTTTTTCCTCAAACTTCACTAAGTTTTCTTCAAAGGTGTTTTTTTGTTTTTTGTTTTGTTTGTTTTGTTTTGTTTTGTTTTGTTTTTTTGTAAACAGATTGATGTATCTCACTCTATTCCATAGTTACTGGCATAATTAAAGGATTTCAAACTGTAATACTGAGTACTATTTTTAAAGTTTTTAAAGCAACAGTGGGTACAAAAGAGAAAAAAGAAATAAAGAAGGAAAAAAGAATGAAAGAAAGAAGAGAGTTTGTGGCAGGATCCAGAGACAGGAAAGTGTACTGGAAAACATGACACAAGCAAGCTGACAAATCGAGATAGTGAGGATCAATGAGAAGACTCATAGATCAGTTCAGGCCCCTAGGTCTGTTCTGAGGCTGCCTGGTATACTCTCTGGACCAACCACTTGAGTTTATCACAATCAGATGCAGGTATCGCTGGATCAAATTAATGAAAAGGATGCTAAGATGCTGTGCGAATGAAGAAAGAACATGTCCTGCTTTATAGTCATGAATCAATGGGCCTCTTCAAACCCTCTCTATGCCTTTTAGTAATAAGTAAACTAAAATATCTTTGTGTCCGGTAGCAAGCAAATATCATGAACAAGACCCCACAACCTCATTTTCTTACATTGGATTGGATTGGATTCTTGTAACATATTCTTGGGAGCAACAGAAATTTCACCCAACCATATTCTCTTTGCATTGTTGTTCATGGACAGCTAAGCTAGTAGTGTTCATTGGATACACTCAGAGTGAAGATCTCCAAGTTACTTCTCTCTGCCAATTGCAGTATTTCAGAAGGCCAACCTTCAAATGGAATAATATCCAAGTCAAAACAAATAATTTGAGTATAAGTTTGTCTCTATTAATTGCAATAACTTTAGAATAACCACACCAAAATAATGTAGGAAAAAGAAATCATGAAGATTTTATATGCACATTTACAAATGTTGAATTATTAGCAGTACTTGGAATAATATTTTAGATACACAAAGATTCTGAACCTCCATCCTAATCTGAGAGCAGCTGGGTCTGTCCTCCTGTCCAACCTGGCAAATTTAGGGTACATTTCACTCTCTGTGTTATGCTGGGATCTTGACCCTAGTGGGAACCACCTACTCTAAAATCCCTGTGTGTCTTACATTACACCTTGCTTCTCTTTCTATGAACACCACGTCATCTTTTTCATTCATACTGGACCCCAGGAGTCTGACACAGTATTTCTCCAATAGTATAAATTTCCTTTGGGCACTGTGAGCTGCCCTTTAATCCCAGCTCTGGCCAGAGTTTTGTTTATCTTTAGCAATTGGTTTCAGTTATCTTTTGTGCCATTTTTGAGCATGTTCTCTCTGTTTCATTCACTGATTTTTCCCATTACAGAATGAAAAACAGCCATGAAGTGACGGCACAATGTGGTAAGGCTCAGCCTCCTTCTTAGGCCTGTGGCACTTAATTATTACACTTTGTTTGCCAACTATTTCTTGGCATCTAATTTAATTTGGGGACTTGCCTAAGCATTTAATTGAACTTGGAGAACTCCTTTCAAATATTTATCACCACTTTTTTCTCATTCTCCTCCTGTCAGATAATGGTTATGCGCCAGATTTTAGACCACATGCACTTTTTTTTCACCCTGAAACACTTGCTATTTTTTTCTAAGTGTAGTCTCTCACAGCCTGAGTTCCAATAAGATTTTATTACTTAAAACTACAGTTTTTCTCTTTGTTTAAAGCTTTTCTGTCTCACTAGAGCAACATAATTTTATACTTTCTCCATCCATAAATATTTTACTTCTCCACTTGTCTCTTAGACAATTCTCTTATATAAAAATAGGCATTGCTAATAAAAAGCCAATATACATATCCTACACAACATAGTACATAAACTTTTGCTGGTCAGACATGACCACATTTTACATACTTAGGGATTAAATTCTCAGACTTATTGAACATTTAAATGTCATCAACATCTAAAAAATTTTTTCTACTCAGTTCACTTCCATTCTGGTCCTAGCTCCTTCTACAACTAAATTTAGCTTCATAGGACCCCATTACTTTGTTTGGTTGGTACCCCCAAGCCCATATCCATTTTCCCTTCTGAACTACTATATATAAATCCCAATAGTAGAAGAACTTGATCATATTTCTTTTTGTTCTGATCCTCTGTAGGAACTTTTCCAAATACCCAAATATTTACTTATCAAGTGTCATCAAATGCAGTTGAGTTGTATTGCCATTTGTCTTCATAATTCTTCACTTCTTAACTTCTAGTGCTTACACTTACTTAAGCCACAGGACCAATACTGCTTATCATGTTTCAGTGGAGACTAACCAAATTCCAAAATTCCTTGTGGATTTTATTTAAAACACTTGTAGTAATTTTAGAAGTATAGTACTAGAGAAAACCAAGTGGATATAAGTGATACTTAATACAAATGTCAATTTAATAGCATGAGAAAATATTCAAATTCTTGGGAAAAGCAATGGTTTGGTCATAGTATTGGATGTCCAGCCATTCAAGTAAAATAAAACCAGATCTTTAAATAGTTACTTTCCCATTGACAACAGCACAATCATAATAGCAAGAATGATGACAATAAGAAGCATAACCATTTTGCACAAATGAAACTCACATAATTACTAAGACAAAGCAATGCTTAAAATGTTTATATTCTGAGTCTGTGGAATCATTCTATATTATAAAACTAGAATCTGTAGAAGAAAATACAGGTAAGGTTAATTACATAAAAATTCTATAGGTTAGTCCAGACAAAAAGGAATAAAATAATGAAGTGTTATTTCAACATTATTCACAAGTCAAAATTTTAAATGATTTTTAAACATTTAATGACATAGAAAGGAATTGACATAATTTATTCCAATAAGATCCAATACAGAATTGTCTTACACCAGTGTGTGTACAAATGCATTCATGGGGCTATCTCATTCTCCATCTTGTTTAACATATTCCATATGAAAAAAATGTTAATTTAGCCAGAGAAGAATGACATTAAAATGCCATTTTCCCATTTTATGCTATCTTCCTTCTGCATTCTGGTCCTGTGCATGAAAAACAGGTAGAGGTCTTTAGAGGGGAAATGAATAAACCCCTTAAAGACATACAGGAAAATATCATAAAACAGGTGAAGGAAATGAATAAAATTGTGCAAGACCTAAAAGTGAAATAGAAGCAATAAAGAAAACACAAACAGAGAGAATCCTGGAGAAGGAAAACCTAGGGAAGAGGACAGGAACAGCAGATGCAAGCATCACCAATGGAATACAGAAGTGGAAGATAATCTCAGGAGTAGAAGACACAATAGAAGAAATTGATATATCAGTCAAAGAAAGTCTTAAATCAAAAAATTCCTGACACAAAACATCCAGGAAATCTATGATACCATGAAAAAAACCTAACCTAAAAAATAACAGAATAAAAGATGAACAGTGCCTGCTCCAAAGCCCAGAAAATACTTTCAACAAATCATAGAAGAAAACATTCTCAACCTAAACAGATACCTATAAATGTGCAAAAAGTTTATAGAATACCAATTAGACTGGACCAGAAAAGAAAGTATTCTGGACACATAACAATCAAAACAAAAATCTGCAGAACAAAGAAAGAATATTAAACATGACAAGGAAAAAAATGGCCAGGTAGCATACAAAGGCAGACCTATCAAAATTACACTTGACTTCTCAACAGTGACTATAAAAGCCAGAAGGGCTTCAACAGATATCTTTCTATCTCTAAAAAAACCACAGACACCAATCTACACTACTATACCCAGAAAATTCTCAAAGAACATAGATGGAGAAAGCAAGATATTTCAGACAAATATAAATTTAGATACTAGAAGAAAAACTCAAACCCAAGGAGGATAATGCAAGAAAGTACAGGAAATAAGTAATTCCATAGCAGCAAAAACAAGGGAAGCACACCCACACACACATAAATAGATAGACAGAGAGACTGACAGACAGATAGTCAGACAGACCAACAGACACACACCACCATCAAAATAACAGAATTCAGCAATCACTGATCATTAACATCTCTAAATATGAATGAACTCAATTGCCTAATTAAAAGAAACAGGTTAACAGAATGGAATGTGAAAGTATGATCCATCATTCCTCTGCTTACAAAACACATATCTCAGTCAAAAAGATAGACAATACCTCAGAATAAAAGGCTGGGAAAAAGTTTTTCAAGTAAACAGACCCAAGAGGAAAGCTGAAGTATCCATTCTAATATGTAAGAAAATAGATTTTCAACCAAAAATAATCAAAAAAGACAGGGAAGGATGTTTCAGCTTCATCAAAGAAAAATACCTGCCAATATGATGTCTCAATTGTTTCTTAAATTTTTAAAATATTTTTGTCTTTTATTTGTTTATTCATTTATTTACACTCCAGATTTTATTCCATCCACTCCCCCGGTCCACACGCTGACTCTTCCACAGGATGTCCCCTCCAAACACCCCCCACCCAACCAGAACTCTAAACTCTATGGGGCCTCCAGTCTGTTGAGTGTTAGATGTGTCTTCTCTGACTGAACCCTGCAATCATCTGCTGTATATATGTTGGAGACCTCATATCAGCTGGTGTATGCTGCCTGGTTGGTGGTCCAGTGTTTGAGAGATCTCGATGGTCCCTGTTAAGTGAGACTGCTGGTCCTCCTACAGGATCTCCCTCCTCCTCAGCTTCTTCCAACCTTTCCCTAATTCAACCACAGGGGTCAGCAGCTTCAGTCAATTGGTTGGGTGCAAATATCTGCATCTGACTTTTCAGCTGCTTGTTGGGTCTTCCAGAGTGTGGTCAAGATTCTAAACATTTATGTCCCAGATGCAATGGCACCCACATTTGTAAAAGAAATATTGCTAAAGCTTAAAACATACATAGAAACTCACACATTAATTGTGGGAGACTTCAACACTCAACTCTCACCAACTGACAAGTCATCCAAACAAAAACTAAAAGGAGAAATAATGAAACTAACAGATATTATTCTTACTGGAGCAAGAGCCTGTAAGAGGCATGCTTTTTCCTTATGAATTTAATTTACTTTAAATGTCATAGCTCATTGAACTGGGTTTCTGCCTGCTCAGAAAAAAAGATAGGTAGATAGACGGATGGATGGATAGATAGATAGATAGATAGATAGATAGATAGATAGATAGATAGATAGATAGATAGATAGACAGATGGTGTTTCTCAATTGGTTTTTCCTCATAATTTTTAATTAACAATTTACACCAATTATATTATAATACAAAAAATAGAGCAAACAGACATTTATAGCATATTTCACCCAAATAGAAAAGAATATATCTTCTCAGCACCTCATGAATCCTTCTCCAAAAATGACCATATACCAGGTCACAAAGCAAGCTCAACAGATAAAAGAAAATGGAAATAACAACTTGCATCTTATCTGACCACCAAGGATTAAAGTTGGACTTCACCAACAGCAGAAATACTGGAAAGACTACACACTCATGGAAATTGGACAACTTTCTTCTCAATGATCTCTGGGTCAGAGATGAAAGAAAGAAAGAAATTAAAGACTTTCAAGAATTCAATGAAAATGGAAGCACAACATACTCAAATTTATGAGACACAATCAAAGCAGTACTAAGGGGAAAGTTCATAAAACTAAGTGCCTCCATGAAGAAATAAAAAAATTCTCATATCAGAAATTTATAAGTACACCTGAATGCTCTAGATAAAAAAGGGACAACCACACAAAAGAGGAGTAGAAGACAGGAAATAATCAAAATCAGGGCTGAAATTGATCAATTAGAAACAAAGAAACAATACAAAGAATCAAAGAAACTAAGAGCTGGTTCTTTGAGAAAATCAAACCCTAGCCAAACTAACCAAAAGACAGAGACAGAATCCAAATAAACAAAATCAGAAAGAAAAAAATGGAGATGTAATAACAGACACTGAAGAAATTGAGATTAATTATGTTTTATTTCAAAAGCCTATAGTCCATAAAATTGGAAAATCTTAATGAAATGGACAATTTTCTTCGCAGATAGCACTTACCAAAGCTAAATCAATATCACAAAAAGTAAACAGCCCTATAGGACCTAAATAAATAGAAGCAGTCACAACATGTCTCCCAACCAAATAAAACCCAAGTACAGATGGTTTTAGACAGAACTATACCAGACTTTAAAAGAAGAGCTATGACCAATACTCCTCAAACTATTCCACAAAATAGAAACAGGAGAAATACTGCCAAGCTTGCTCTATGAAGACACAGTAACCCTGATGACTTTATCACACAAAGATTCAACAAAGGAGGAGAACTTCAGCCAATTTCTCCTGTTAGTACTGATGGAAAAATATTCGATAAAATACTTGCAAAAAGAATCCAAGGACCAACAAGAGAATCATCCATTATGATCAAGTAGACTTCATCCCATCAAAGCAGGGATGGTTCTACATATGAAAATCTATCAATGTAATTCACCATATAAACAAACTGAATGAAAAGATGATTATTTCATTAAATACTAAAAATGCCTTTAACAAAATCCAACACTCCTTTATTTTAAAAGTATAAGAGAGATCAGGGATACAAGGCACATACATAAATATAATCAAATCAATATACATCAAACTAAATGGAAATAAATTAAATCAATTACCTCAAAATTAGGGACAAGGTAAGTATGGCCATTTCCTATCTATTCAATACAGTACTTGAAGTTCTAGCCATAGCAGTAAGACAAGTAATGGATATCAAGAAGATAAAAATTGGAAAGGACGAATTCAAAAGATCATTAATTGAGGATCATATACTATACATAATCAACCCCCAAATTTCTATCAGAGAACTCTTACAGCTGATAATGTCAGTAACCTGGCTGGATACAAAATTAACTCAAAAAAATCAGTAGCTCTCCTTTATAAAAATGACATTCAGGCTGAGAAAGAAATCAGGGAAACAAACCTTTTACAATAGTCACAAATAATATAAAATACCTTAGTGTAACTCTGACCAAGCAAGTCAAAGATCTGTATGACAAGAACTTCAAGTCCCTGAAGAAAGAAATTGCAGAAGATATCAGAAGATGGCAGGATCTCCCATGCTCATGGATAAGTAGAATTAACATAGTGAAAATGGCCATCTTACCAAAAGCAATTTACAGATTTAATGAAATTCCCATCAAAATTCCAATGGTATTTGTTGAAAGAGCAATTCTAAACTTCATATGGAAAAATAAAAACCTACAATAGTCAAAGTAATCTTGAACAACAAACATTGGGAAGAATTACTATCCCTAATCTCAAGCTGCACTACACAGCAATAGTGATAAAAATTTCATATTATTGGTACAGAAACCATCATGTTGATGAATGAAATTGAATCAAAGTCCCAAGAATAAACTCACACTTGATTTTTTATAAAGAAGCCAAAACCATGTTCAATAATCAGTACCTGCCTAACTGGATGTCTACAAGTAGAAAAATGAAAATATATTCATATTTATCACCTACACAAAAGTCGAGTCTAAGTCCATCAAGTACCTCAACATTAAGCTAGTTACACTAAAGCTCATAGAAGAGAAACTGGAAAATAGTCTTGAACACAGTGATATAAGAGATAGTTTCCTGAACAGAACACAAATGGCTAACTCTGTAAAGTCAACAATTGATAAGTGCTACTTCATGAAACTTAAAAACATCTATAAGGCAAGGGACACTGTTAATAAGACAAAACAGCAGCTTGTGGATTGGAAAAGGATCTTCATCAACTCTACTACATCTGAGAGAGGGCTAATATCTAAAATTTAGAAATAACTCCAGATGTTAGACATCAACAAACCAAATAATACAATGAAAAAATGATGCACAGAGCCAGGCAGTGGTGGCGCATGCCTTTAATCCCAGAACTTGGGAGGCAGAGACAGGTGGATTTCTGAGTTCGAGGCCAGCCTGGTCTACAGAGTGAGTTCCAGGACAGCCAGGGCTATACAGAGAAACCCTGTCTCGAAAAAAAAATCAAAACAAACAAACAAACAAAAAGATGCTAGAGAGAGGATCCTCACAAAGGAAATTCTGAATGGCTAAGAAGCACTTAAAACATGTTCAAAGTCCTTAGCCATCAGGAAAACGCAAATAAAAACAACTCAGAGATTCCATCTTACACTTTTCAAAATGAAGGAGATCAAAAATTCAAGAGATATTACATGCTGAAAAAGATGTGGAACAAAGGAAAAACTCCTCCTTTGTCAGAAAGCAAAACTCATATAGCCACTTTGGAAATCAATTTGGCAGTTTCTCAGAAAACTTGGAAAATTTCTACCCTAAGACCCAGATATATGATCCCTGGGCATATACCCAAAAGATGCACCAACACTCCACAGAGATACTTGCTCAACTACGTTAATAGAAGCTTTATTAGTAATAGCCAGTAGCTGGAAACAACTTAGATGTCCCTAACCTGAAGAATGGACAAAGAAAATGTGGTACATCTACACAATGGAACACAATTCAGCTATTAAAAACAAATAAATCATGAATTTTTCAGATAGAACTTGAGGATATCATCCTGAGTGAGGTAACACAGTCCCCAAAGGACATCCATGGTATGAACTCACTTATAAGTATATATTAGCCACAAACTAGAGGTACCATGCTATATTCCACAGACTCAAAGAAGCTAAGCAAGAAGGAAATCCCATGCAAGGAAGCTTGAATCTCATTTAGAAGAGGGAATAAAATAGTCATAGGAGGCAGTTGGAGGGAGGTAACTGGGTGGAAAGAGGGGGTGGGGAGTGGAATGGGACAGGTTTAGGATCAGGTGTGGGCAAGGACAAGAGAAATAGCTACATGGCCTTGAGAAGCAATGGATATCTGCAACTGACAGGGTGACAAGGTGCGAGGAACCTCCTGGACTTGACAGAGACCTGGTATAAGGGAAGCATCCAAGAATCAATGGGGAATGTTTTTAGCTATGTCTCACAGCATTGAGGATATGTAACCTGAAGAGGCCACCTCCTATAGCCAGGCAAGAAGTCCAATGGAGCAATAGGAACACCAACTCACCTACATAATTGACCCAAAATTTCCTGAGTACATGAAATGCAGGTCTCAAGATGGTGCAGAGACTGGGGAAATAACCAAGCAATAAATAATCAGCCCAACTTGAGACCCATCCCATGGGCAAGCACCAGTCCCTGACACTATTAATGATATTCTATTATGCTTATAGACAAGTGTCTAGAATGGCTACATTGAGAGGCTCCACTTAGCAGCTTACTCCAAGAGTAGCCAACACCCACATCCAAACAGTGACTGGAGCTTGAAGACTCTTATGGAAGAATAACAGAAAGGATTATGGTCTCCAGAGAAGATATGGACTCCACATTAAGGCCAACAGAGCCATCTAACCTGAGCCCTTCAGGTTCTCAGAGACTGACCGACTAACCAAAGAACATACATGGGCTGGACCTAGGCCTCCCTGCACATATGTAGCAGATGTGCAGCTTGGTCCTCATGTGGGTTCTGAAAATTCGAGTGGGTGCTATCCTCAAAGCTGTTGCCTGACAGTGGAATATATTTTTATCGCTGGTCTGCCTTGTCTGATCTCAGTGGGAGAGGATTCATCTATCCCCACAGAGACTTGATGTGCCAGGGTTGGAGAATACCCAGTGAGGGAGGAGGGAGGGGATGACTGTGGGTGGGGGTAACCAGGAGGGGGGCAGTGAGTGGATGCAAAGTGAATAAATTATTAAATAAATAGAAAGAATGAAGTTTCTTTTGATTAAACAAACACATTTTAATAAGCAATTGTTCTGGAAGGATTACTGATATTTGGATTAACATGCTTAAATAAACTTCATGTGGACATTGTCATTTTATGTTTTAAAAATATGTGAAAATGTAGAGCAAGCATTTTTTTCTTTTTTTCTTTTTTTTTTTTTTATTTATTTTTTTGATATTTTATTTACATTTCCGATGATTCCCCTTTTCTTTAGAAACCCCGTGTCCCC
>CM052704.1:5148284-5186620 GCA_028551405.1 Uromys caudimaculatus
TTTTGCCCCTGCTAGAGGCTTTTCCTCGTTCCTGGTGAGCTGTGGGGCGCGTCCCTGGCCCTCCGCTGGGTCCTGCGATCTCCGGCGAGGGATCTTTGTCCCGGCGCTGATCAGCTGTGGAGCCCTGTGGCCCAAGCTGAGGTCTCCCGCAAGCATTATTTTTCAACTCAATTTTCTTTTGAGAATTTTATGAGTCCAATATGTGTGTTATTTCTACCACTTTTTCTCTCCACTCCAACTTCACCAAACCCCTCTGAAATTCTTCTTTATTATTGTTTTATATGTCATATGTATATGATTCCAGTTAGTGTTATTCATATGTTTTACTCATATGTATATATGCATTCATTTGTTGTTGTTCATATGTATATATGTTTAGGGCTGACATCTTAGAACTACGTAACTTCTTAGGTGTAAACAGAAATGAACATGAAAAGCATTCATAATAACATATTGATTCAATTATATATTTATGTATACATATAATTATATATGCTCATATATGTATGTATACATATATGTGTGTGTATGTCTGTAAGCATGTATATTTGTGTGTGCATGTGTGCATGGTATATGCATATACACATATGCTATTTCTCAACTATCAGATTAAGATCCTATTTTTCTGTATTTCAATATTAAACATGCAATCATCTGTAGTCCACACTAACAGCATACAATGAAATGTGCATACATTTCTTAGTGCTCTATTAACTTGCATCATTACATATAAGAAATTGAGAGACAACATAGGCTTGTTTAAGCATGCTATGCAAATTTTAAGCATATAAAGATTTTTAACATGTAAGAAATATAAAACATGTCATAGTGACAATTCTTACTCTGAGCTATTACTTATCCTGATGGCGCCATGTTGATACAGGATATTTTACATATAGCTGTTTCATATGCATATTAAAAAGTGGGGCATTTACAGCATCTACAAGATACTAGAATTATGTCCTGATCACTTTCCCTCTGAAATGTGACAAGGGCTCTGTAAATATCCACTGTTGATAAGACCATACACAGAGATACAACAGCAAGGTGCATATGTTTACTCAAGTTATTTGAAGTGGAAATATGTAACCATGGAAGGAATTTTCCATAAGGTAATTTTAGACTCAGTCAAGCTAACAGGTAGTGAAATTCACACTCAATATTTTCAGCAAATTTCTGGTAACCATATTGTTGCTTTAAAAAAAAAAAAAAAAAACACATGCTGTCTGTGTTTCACATGCCATTGAAATGCCTTACTATTTTCTTTGAATCCACATTTCAGATTATTTGAATACATTTTGCTCTACCTGATCTGCATTGTCACAGAAATCTAAAAGGAAAACTTTAGCAATCAATTATATAGTAGTGAGGGCTCTTTTTTTTTTTTTTTTTTTTTAAAGAATATATGTATTCAAATGTATACATAAAGCAAGAAAATCACTACGAAGTTATCAGTCTTTTCAGTTATTTGCAAGTATCTGACATCCCAGAGCTTCTGGAATAAAGTTCCCCAGGATCCCATTTGTTTAAGTAGTTGTATATTATGATGTAGATGTGCAGCCAGATCTATTTTAATCCCAGATATTATTTTAAGTAATATTATTTTTAAATTTATTTTCAACCTTGAAAAAATAAGCATAGTATTATTTTCAAAAAGAAGTTAGAACTACATACATTGAACTAAAAACAAATAAAAGGTAGGTTCTTTTTTTGTCCTTCAAAGACCTGAATTTTTACTTATTCACATAAAAATCTATTTATAATAAAGAATTGGAAATTCAACACAAAAATGAATATTTTAAACAACATTTAAGAATATTTGAAAGCATTTAACAATTCTTTTTATTATAACTTTTTATCAGTTTTCATTAGTTTCATATCATGTACTTCAGTACAGCTTATATTCCTGTACCCTAATATCCACCATTTGCCCTTATGACCTCCCTCCCAAAATAAAACACACACACACACACACACACACACACACACACACACACACTGACACACACACACCACCACCACCACCACCACCACCACCAAAACCACCACCACATCTACCCACAACAACAGCAGAACAACCATAATAATACAAAGCATAGGAAACATCTTATCATGGAAGCTGTAGTATGTGTGTCCTACAACATATCCCTCTTTTCACACATCTTCACTTGCAAATGCTCATTGAAGTGGGTCATTGGTCTAGTTTGAGATCTCTGGTTTCTGTGACACCATCAATGTTAGATTCCTATCTGGATGCTGAAGTGGAAATTTCTGGTTTCTTTGGAGACTCTGTTGTACCATGTGATATTTTTCTGGAAACTGACTTATGAGAGAATTTTTTGCTGAAGAACACACATGGGAGTATGTTTTGCTGAGAACAGACACATGGTATTTTACTGGAAGAAGGCTGATAAAAGAGCATGTGATGTTCTGCTAGATTGGATGACTGAGAGAACATGGAATGGTTGGAACGTGTATAAATATAACCCAACAGACAGTGGATGTCATTTTGTGGTATTGGCTCACCATAACAACCTTTGGTGGTAATCATTTGCTGTGACTTCATAGAAAAAAAGCCACTAATGATGCCATTTTGTTGCTTCTGTGGACTCAGGGCAATTGGCAGGGCTTTGCACGTTCCTCTGGATTGTACTGCTGTTGCTGATTCATAGATGGTGTTTGTACATGGATGAAGGCACCACTGCTGATTCATGTGAACTAAACTGCTGTTATTCTGACAACACAGATTGGGTTTGCTTCAAACAACTATTTGTAAATGGGTCCACATCTTCCTTTGCCCTACAAATCTTTCTTTTCCACTACCTCTGGTGTATGGTAGGTTAAAAATGAGGATAAAGCATTTAAATATGCTTATGAAAATAAAGTTTTGAAAAATATGAGCCTAGAGCTCCACATTTCTTCTTGCTTGTTTCCTACACTGGCTAGATCAGTGTCCAGATAACGGCCCACACCTTCAGCCTGCGTGCCTCCCAGGAGGTTCAAGGTAACCAAAAACAAATAGCCCAGATGATATGGAGCTCACCCACCCTGCCCAGCTCTACCTTCATTCTAGTCTGCTTCTCCACCTGGGTCAGATTATTGGGCTTGATATCCTCCCACACCCCACCTTCCATCTGCCTGCCAGAAACTCCAAAATAACCAGGGACACAGCCTTCCTGCCTCCCAGGAGGTCAGTAGTAACAAGGGATGAAAGGAGCCTTCACTAATCAGAGACACAAGAGGCCCATCCTAACCAGAAATATCACTGCCTCCCTGCAAGGAGACCATCTCTACTTACCTCCAAGAAGGCTAGATCTAGTCAGAGACACCCAGGACAGTTAACACCTGAGATAACCAGATGGCCAGAAGTAAGTACAAAATCACAAGCAACAGACACCAATGCAATTCAACACCATCAGTATCCAGTTCTACCACCACAACAAGCCCTGAATACCCCAACACACCTGAAAACCATGATACTGACCTAAAATCCTATCTCCTGAAGATGATTTAGACCTTTAAGGAGAACTCCAACAAAATACAGGAAAACAAAGGTAAAGAGTTAGAAGGCCTTAAAGAGAAAAAAATAAATCTCTTAAAGAAATATAGGAAAATACAATCAAGCAGGTGAAATGGTCCAAGAAATAAAATAGAAATAGAAAAATTAAAGAGAACACAAAGGGGACAACTTTGGAGATGGACAACTTAGGAAAGAGGCCCGAAGCTACAGACACAATCATCACGAACAAAATAAAAGATATAGAAGGGAAAATCTCAGGCATAGAAGATACCATAGAATATATTGGCACATCAGTTAAAGACAATACAAAACGTAAAAAAGCTCCTAATGCAAAATATTCAAGAAATTCAAGACATAATGAAAAGATCAAACCTAATCATAATTGGAATAGAAGAGGGTGATGAATTCCAGATTAAAGGGCCAGAATACATCTTCAACAAAATCATAGAAGAAAATTCTCCTAACCTAAAATAAGTGGTGGCCATAAATGTATTAGAGGCCTGAAGAACAGCAAATAGATTGGACCAGAAAAGAAAATCCTCTTCTTATATAAAAACCAAAACACTAAATGCATAGAACAAAGAAAGAATATTAAAAGGGGCAAGTAACATATAAAGCAGACCTATCAGAATTACACAAGGCTTCTCAAATGAGACTCAAAGGCTAGAAGATACTGGAACGATGTTACCCAGAACCTAAGAGAACATAAATGCCAAGCCAGGATACTATATGCACCAAAACTCCCAGTCACTATAGATGGAGAAACCAAGATATTCGATGACAAAACAAAATTTAAACAGTATTTTTCTACTAAGCCAGCCCTAAAGAGGATACTGTAACAAAATCTCCAATACAAAGAGAATAACTACACCCAAGAAAACTCAAGAAATTAAACATTTCACAACAAACCCAAAAGAAGAGAATCATAAACACATAATAACACCCCCAGCAACAAAACTGACAGGAATTAACAAACATCTGTCTTTAATATCTCTCAACATCATTAGACTCAATTTCCCAATAAAGAGACAAAGGCCAACAGACTGGATAAATAAACAGGTTCTAGCACTTTGCTGCATGCAAGAAACACACTTCAGTGACATTGGCAGATACTACCTCAGAGTAAAAGGCTGGAAAAAGTTTTCCAAGCAAATGGTCTCACGAAACAAGCTGGAGTTGCCCTCCAATAAAGAAGACTTTCAACCAAAAGTTATCAAGTGAGATGGAGAAGGGCACTTCATATTCATCAAAGGAAAATGTCCACCAAAAGTCTCAATTCTGAACATCTATGCCCCAAATGCAAGAGCACACACATTTGTAAAAGAAATGTTACTAAAATTCAAAACACAAATTGAACCTCATACAATAGTAGTGGGTGACTTCAACACTCAACTCTCACTAATGTGCAGGTCATTCAAACAGTAACACAACAGAGACACAGTGAAACTAATGAAAGTCATTAACCAAATGTATTTAACAGATATCTACAGATAAATTCACTACCAAACAAGAGAATATATCTTCTTCTCAGCACATCATGGAACCTTCTCCAAAAGTGAACATATAATTAGGCATAAAGCAAGCCTCAACAGAGACAAAAAGATTGAAATAATCTTATGCATTTCATCAGATCACCATGGACTAAGGCTAGATTTTAATAACAACAAAACCAGCAGAAATCCCACACACTCATGGAGGCTAAATAACTCTCTGCTCAATGATAACTTGGTGAGGGAATAAATTTAAAAAAAAAAAGAACTTTATAGAATTTTATGAAAATAAAGATACATCATACCCAAACTTACAGAACACAATGAAAGCAATTTTAAGAGGAAAATTCATAGAACTAAGTGCCTTTATAGAGAAATTGGAGAGATCCCATAAAATCAACTTAACCACACACCTGAAAACTCTAAAACAGAAAGAAGCAAACAAAACCCAGGGGGACTAGGTGACAGGAAATTGTCAGACACAGGGCTTTAATCAACCAGTTATAAAAAGAGAATAATACTAAGAAAGAACAAAACCAAGAGCTGGATCTTTGAGGAAAACAAGAATATAGATAAAATTTTAGACAAATTAACTAAAGGTCACAGAGAGAGTGTCCAAATTAAGGAAATCAGAAATGAAAAGTGAAACATAATAACAGATACTGAGGAAATTAAAAAAAAAATCGTGAGAGCCTACTACAAAAGTCTAAACTCTACAAAACTGGGAAATGTAAATGAAATGGATGATTTTCTGGACAGATATCACATACAAAAGTTAAATCATGGTCAGGTAAACTATCTAAATAGTTCCATAACCTCTTGGAAATAGAAATAGTCATTAAAAAACCTCCCAACAACAACAACAACAAAAGCCTAGGCCCAAATAGTTTCAGTGCACAATTCTACCAGACTTTTAAAGAAGAGCTAATACTAATATTTCTCAAACTATTCCACAAAATAGAAACAGAAGGAACACTAACTAATTTATTCTATGAAGCAACAGTTACTCAGATACACAAACCACATAAATATGCAACAATGAAAGAGAAGTACAGACCAATCTGCCTTATAAATATCAATTCAAAAATACTCAATAAAATTCTCACAAACCACTTCTGGTTTCCATCTGTGGCTGGGGAGCTCAGCATGAGCCACAGGTCTCCATACCCAAATAGTGCCAGGAGAAAGCTAGCCTCCCAGGAGGGTGGACAAGCACATGAGTGGAGCTAAGATAAGTACCTCTTCTCAGCAGGACCTGCCAGAATCCTCAAGACACAGGGACTGAGGCTTGGTCTTCTGGTTTCCTTCTGTGGCCAGGGAGCTGATCCTGTGACACAGGGCTCCATACTCAAATAGTGCCAGGAAAGAGTTGGTCTCCCAGGAGTGCCATCAAACATTCAAGCAAAGGCAAGACCACCAATGCTGTTCAAATTCCTGGATCCAGAGGGACCCATGCAGAGCCATCAGGACACAGGAACCAAGGAACAGTTGGGGACAGAATCCTTCTCGTTTCTGTCTACACCCAAGAGCTGACCCAGTACCACAGCTCTCCAAACACAAATTCCTCTCAGAGAGAGCTGGTCTCCAAAGAGTACTGATGAATAGGCTTGCAGAAGGGACAAACCACAGTCAAAGAGAACAAGATCAGCTAACACCAGAGACAACCAGATGGCGAAAGGCAAGGGCAAGAACATAAGGAACAGAAACCAAGGGAACTCAGTCTCATCAGAACTTAGTTCTCCAACCAAACCAAACCCTGGATACCCCAACACACCAGAAAAGGAAGATTCGGATTTTAAATCACATCTCATGATGATGATAGAAGATTTTAAGAAGGACATAAATAACTCCCTTAAAAAATTTCAAGAGAACACAGGTAAACAACTAGAAGCCCTTAAAGAGGAAACACAAATATCCCTTAAAGAATTACAGGAAAACACAATTAAACAGGAGAAGGAAACGAAGAAAACCATCCAGGATCTAAAAATGGAAATAGAGACAATAACGAAATCACAAAGGAAGACAACCCTGGAGTTAGAAAACCTAGAAAAGAGATCAGGAGCCATAGATGCAACCATCACCAATACAATACAAGAGATAAAAGGGAGAAACTCAGGTGCGGAAGATATCATAAAAACATTGACACAACAGTCAAAGAAAATGCAAAATTAAAAAAACTCCTAACCCAAAACATTCAGGAAATCTAGGACACAGTGAGAAAACACAACCTAAGGATAATAGGCATAGAAGAGAGTGAAGATTCCAAACTTAAAGGGCTAGAAAATATCTTCAACAAAATTATAGAAGAAAAATTCCCTAACCTAAAGAAAGAGGTGAACATAAACATTCAAGAAGCCTACAGAACTCCAAATAGATTGGACCAGAAAAGAAATTCCTCCTGTAAAATTATAGTAAAAACACCAAATGCACAAAACAAGGAAAGAATATTAAAAGCAGTAAGGGAAAAGGGTTAAGTAACATATAAAGGCAGACCTGTCCAAAGCACATCAGACTTCTCACCAGAGACTATGAAAGCTAGAAGACCCTGGGCAGATATCATACAGACCCTAAAAGAACATAACTGCCAGCCCAGGCTGCTATACCCAGCAAAACTCTCAATTACCATAGATGGTGAAACCAAGATAATCTATGACAAAACCAAATTTACACAATATGTTTCCACAAACCCCGTCCTACAAAAGATAATAGATGGAAAACATCAACCCAAGGAGGGAAAGTATACCCTAGAAAAAGCATTAAAATAATCTTTCAACAAACTCAAAAGAAAATAGCCACACAAATAGAAAAATAACATCAAAAATAGCAGGAAGCAACAATCACTATTCCTTAATATCTCTTAACATCAGTGGAATAAATTACCCAATAAGAAGACATAGGCTAACAAACTGGATTCATAAACAGGACCCAGCATTGTGCTGCATACAGAAAACACACTTCATGATAAAGACAAACACTACCTCAGAGTAAGGAGCTGGAAAACAATTTTCCAGGCAAATGATCTCAAGAAACAGGTAGAAGTAGCCATTCTAATGTCATGTAAAATCAACTTTCAACCAAAAGTCATCAAAAAAGATAAGGAAGGACACTTCATACTCATCAAAGGAAAAATCTACCAAGAACTCTCAATTTTGAACATCTATGCCTCAAATCCAAGAGCACCCACATTTATAAAAGAAACTTACTAAAGCTCAAAGCACACATTGCACCTCACACAATAATAGTGGGAGACCTCAACACCCCACTCTCATCAGTAGACATATCTTGGAAGCACAAAGGAAACAAAGGTGCATTGAAACTAACAGATGTTATGGACCAAAAGGATTTAACAGATATCTCTTGAACATTTCATCCTAAATCAAAAGAATTCTTCTGAGCACCTCATGGTACCTTTTCCAAAATAGACCTTATAATTGGTCATGAAACAAACTTCAATAGATATAAGAAGATTGATGTAATCCCATGCCTCCTATCAGATCACTACAGATTAAGGTTGGTCTTCAATGGCAACAAAAACAACAGAAAGCCCACATACAGATGGAAGCTGAATAATGCTCTACTCTATGATAATTTATTTGGTCAAGGAAGAAATAAAGAAAGAAATTAAAGACTTCCTAAAATTTAATGAAAATAAAAGTACAACAAACCCAAACTTATGGGACACAATGAAAGCAGTGTTAAGGGGAAAACTCGTAGCTCTGAGTGCCTCCAAAAAGAAACTGGGGAGAGCATACACTAGCAGCTTAACAGTACACCTGACTGCTCTAGAACATATAGAAGTTAATAAACGAAAGAGGGGAAGAAGGCAGGGAATATTCACACTCAGGGCTGTAATCAACCAAGTAGAAACAAAAAAAAAACTATACAAAGAATCAACAAACTAGGAATTGGTCCTTTGAGAAATCATCAAGATAGATAAACACACAGCCAGATTAACCGGAGGGCACAGAGACAGTACTCAAATTAACAAAATCAGAAATGAAAAGGGAGATATAACAAAAGATTCTGAGGAAATTCAAAAAATCATCAGATCCTAATAAAAAAGCCTATACTCAATGAAATTGGAAAATCTGGATGAAATGGACAATTTTCTAGACAGATATCAAATACCAAAGTTAAGTCAGGATCAGAAAACCTTCTAAACAGTCCCATAACCCCTAAAGAAATAGAAGCAGTCATTAAAAGTCTCCCAATAAAAATAAGCCAAGGACCAGATGGGTTCACTGCAGAATTCTATCAGACTTTCAAAGACAACCTAATACCAATACTCTTCAAACTATTCCACAAAATGGAAACAGAAGGAACACCAGCTATTCCATTCTATGAGGTCACAGTTACACTGAAACCAAAACCTCACAAAGATCCAATGAACAAAGAAAACTTCAGACCAATTTCCCTTATGAATACCGATGCAAAAATATTCAATAAAATTCTTGCAAACCGAATCCAAGAACACATCAAAACAATCATTCATCATGATCAAGTAGGCTTCATCCCAGGGATGCAGGGATGGCTCAATACACGGAAATCCATCAATGCAATCACTACATAAACAAACTCAAAGATAAAAACCGCATAGTCATTTAATTAGATGCTGAAAAAGCATTTAACAAAATTGAGCATCCCTTCATGATAAAAGTCTTGGAAAGCTCTGGAATTCAAGGCCCATACCTAAACATAATAAAAGCAATATACAGCAAACCAGTAGCCTGCATCAAACTAAATGGAGACAAACTTGAAGCAATCCCACTAAAATCAGGGACTAGATAAGTCTACCCTCTCCCTCCCTATTTACTCAATATAGTTCTTGAAGTTCTAGCTAGAGCAATTAGACAACAAGGGAGGTCAAATGGATACAAATTGGAAAGGAAGAAATCAACCTATCACTATTTGTAGAAGATATGATCATATTCTTAAGTGACCCGAAAAACTCCATTATTATAAATATGGCTGCTATGAACATAGTGGAGCATGTGTCCTTATTACATATTGGAGCATCATCTGGGTATATGCCCAGGAGTGGTATAGCTGGATCCCCAGGTAGTATTATGTCCATTTTCTGAGGGTCCGCCAAACTGATTTCTAGAGTTGTTGTACCAGCTTGCAGTCCCACCAACAGTGGAGGAGTGTTCCTCTTTCTCCACATCATCAGCATCATCTGATTTAACCTGAGTTTTTGATCTTAACCATTCCAACTGGTGTGAAGTGGAATCTCAGGGAAGTTTTGATTTGCATTTCCCTGATGACTAAGGATGTTGAACATTTCTTTAGGTGCTTCACAACCCTTCGGGTTTCCTCAGTTGAGAATTCTGTTTAGCTCTGTTCTCTATTTTTTGATAGGGTTATTCGGTTCTCTGGAGTCTAACTTCTTCAGTAGTTAGTATATGTTGGATATTAGCCCTGTATCAGACTTAGGATTGGTAAAGACCTTTTCCCAATCTGTTGGTTGCCGTTTTAACCTATAGTCTGTGTCCTTTACCTTACAGACGCTTTGCAATTTCATGAAGTTCCATTTGTCGATTCTTGATCCTAGAACATATGCCATTGGTGTTCTGTTCGGGAACGTTTCCCCTGTACCCAGGTGTTCGAGGCTTTCCCCCACTTTCTCATCTATTAGATTCAGTGTACCTGGTTTTATGTGGATTCCTTGATCCACTTGGACTTGAGCTTTGTACAGGAAGATAGGAATGGATCAATTTGCATTCTTCTACATTTTGACCTCTGGTTGAACCAGCACCATTTGTTGAAAATGCTGTCTTTTTTCCATTGAATGGTTTTAGCTCCTTTGTCAAAGATCAAGTGACCATAAGTGTGTGGGTTCATTTCTGGGTCTTCAATTCTATTCCAATGGTCTACCTGTCTGTCACAAATACCATGCAGTTTTTATCACTAATGCTCTGTAGTACAGCTTGAAGTCAGAGATGCTGATTTCCCCAGAAGTTCTTTTATTGTTGAGAATAATTTTTCCTATCCTGGGCTTTTTGTTATTCCAAATTAATTTGAGAATTGTTCTTTCTAGGTCTATGAAGAATTGAGTTGGAATTTTGATGGGGATTTCATTGAATCTGGAGATTGCTTTCGGCAGGATGGACATTTTTACTATATTAATCCTGCCAATCCATGAGCATGGGAGATCTTTCCATCTTCTGAGGTCTTAGATTTCTTTCTTCAGAGACTTGAATATCTTGTCATTTAGGTCTTTCACTTGTTTGGTTAGAGTCTCACCAAAATACTATATATTGTGTCTGACTATTGTGAAAGCTTTCATTTCCCTAATTTCTTTCTCAGCCTGTTGATTGTTCAGTATGGGGAGGCTACTGATTTGTTTGAGTTAGTTTTATATCCAGCCACTTTGCTGAAGCTGTTTATCAGCTGTAGCAGTTCTCTGGTGGAGTTTTTTGGGTCACTTAAGTATATGACCATATCATCAGCAAATGGTGATATTTTGATTTCTTCCTTTCCAATTTGTATACCTTTGACCTCCGTCTGTTGTCTAATTGCTCTTGGTAGAACTCCAATTACTATATTGAATAGATAGGGAGAGAGAGAGCAGCCTTGTCTAGTTCCTGATTTAGTGGGATTGCTTCAAGTTTCTCTACATTTAGTTTGATTTGGCTACTGGTTTGCTACATATTACTTTTATTATGTTTAGGTATGGTCCTTGAATTCCTGATCTTTCCAAGACTTTTATCATGAAGAGATGTTGAATTTTGTTAAATGCTTTTTCAGCATCTAATGAAAAGATCATGTGACTTTTTTCTTTGAGTTTGTTTATGTAGCGGTTTACATTGATGGATTTCCATGTATTGAACCATCCCTGCATCCCTGGGATGAAGCCTACTTGATCATGATGAATGATCATTGTTATGTGTTCTTGTATTTGGTTTGCAAGAATTTTATTGAATATTTTTGCATTGATATTCATAAGGGAAATTGATCTGAAGTTTTCATTATTTGTTGGGTTTTTGTGAGGTTCTGATATCAGTGTAACTGTTCCCTCATAGAATGAATTGGGTAGTGTTCCTTCTGTTTCTATTTTGTGGAATAGTTTGAAGAGTATTGATATTTGGTCATCTTTGAAGGTCTGATAGAATTCTGCACTAAACCTATCTGGTCCTGGGCTTTCTTTAGTTGGGAGATTTTAATGACTGCTTCTATTTCTTTAGGGGTATGGGACTGTTTAGATGGTTTACCTGATCAGGAATTAACTTTGGTATTTGGTATCTGTCTAGAAAATTGTCCATTTTATCCAGATTTTCCAATTTTTTTGAGTATAGGCTTTTGTTGTAGGATTTGATGATTTTTTGAATTTCCTCGGAATCTGTTGTTATAACTCCCTTTTCATTTCTGATTTTGTTACTTTGAATACTGTCTCTGTGCCCTCTGGTTAGTCTAGCTAAGGCTTATCTATCTTGTTGATTTTCTCAAAGAACCAGCTCCTCGTTTTGTTGATTCTTTGTATAGTTCCTTTTGTTTCTACTTGGTTGATTTCAGTCCTGAGTTTGATTATTTCCTGCCTTCTTCACCTCTTGGGTTTATTAGATTCTATTTGTTCTAGAGTATTCAGGTGAGCTGTTAAGCTGCTATTGTATGCTGTCTCCACTTTCTTTTTGGAGGCACTCAGAACTATGAGTTTTTTTCTTAACACTGCTTTCATTGTGCCCCATAAGTTTGGGTTTTTTGTACTTTCATTCAATTCTAAGAAGTCTTTAATTTCTTTTTTTATTTCTTCCTTTATGAAATTATCATTGAGTAGAGTGTTCGTCAGCTTCCATGTGTTTTTGGGCTTTCTGTTGTTTTTGTTGCCATTGAAGACCAGCCTTAATCTGTAGTGATCTGATAGGAGGCATGGGATTATTTCAATATTATTATATCTGTTGAGGTTTGTTTTGTGACTGATTATATGGTCCGTTTTGGAGAAGGTGCCATGAGGTGCTGAGAAGAAGATATATTCTTTTGATTTAGGATTAAATGTTCTATAGATGTCTGTTAAATCCATTTGGTCCATAACATCTGTTAGTTTCACTGTGTCTCTGTCTAGTTTGTGCTTCCAAGATCTGTCCATTGATGAGAGTGGGGTGTTGAAATCTCCCACTATTATTGTGTGAGGTGTAAATGTGTGTTTTGAGCTTTAGTAAACTTTCTTTTATGAATGTGGGTGCCCTTGCATTTGGAGCATAGATGTTTAGAATTGAGAATTCTTCTTGGTTGAATTTTTCTTTGATGAGTATAAAGTGTCCTTCCTTATCTTTTTTGATGACTTTTGGTTAAAAGTCAATTTTACCTGATATTAGAATGGCTATTCCAGTCTCTTCCTAGGGACCATTTGCGTGGAAATTTGTTTTCCAGCATTTTACTCTGAGGTAGTGTTTATCTTTAACTCTAGATGTGTTTCCTGTATGCAGCAAAATGCTGGGTCCTATTTATGTATCCAGTCTGTTACTCTATGCCTTTTTATTGGGAAATTGAGTCCATCGATGTTAAGAGATATTAAGAAATATTGATTTTTGCTTCCTGTTATTTTCAATGTTATTTTTATGTTTGTGTGGCTATCTCCTTTTGGGTTTGTTGGAAGGTAACTTTCTTTCATTTTCTATGGTGTAGTTTCCCTCCTTGTGTTGGTGTTTTCTATCTATTATCCTATGTAGGGCTGGGCTTTTGGGAACATATTGTGGAAATTTGGTTTTGTCATAGAATATCTTGGTTTCACCATCTATGGTAATTGAGAGTTTTGCTGGATATAGCAGCCTGGGCTAGCAGTCGTGTTCTCTTAGGGTCTGTATGAGATCTGCCAGGATCTTCTAGCTTTCATAGTCTCTGGTGAGAAGTCTGATGTGCTTTGGACAGGTCTGCCTTTATATGTTACTTGACCATTTTCCCTTACTGCTTTTAATATTCTTTCCTTGTTTTGTGCATTTTGTGTTTTGACTATAATATGATGGGAGGAATTTCTTTTCTGGTTCAATCTATTTGGAGTTCTGTAGGCTTCTTGAATGTTTATGTTCATCTCTTTCTTTAGTTTAGGGAAGTTTTCTTCTATAATTTTGTTGAAGATATTTTCTGACCCTTTAAGTTTGGAATCTTCACTCTCTTCTATACCTATTATCCTTGGGTTTGGTCTTCTCACTGTGTCCTAGATTTACTGGATGTTTTGGGTTAGGAGCTTTTTGCATTTTGCATTTTCTTTGACAGTTGTGTCAATGTTTTCTATGGTATCTTTTGCACCTGAGTTTCTCCCTTTTATCTCTTGTATTGTGTTAGTGATGGTTGCATCTATGGCTCCTGATCTCTTTCCTAGGTTTTCTAACTCCAGGGTTGTCTTCCTTTGTGATTTTGTTATTGTTTCTATTTCCATTTTTAGATCCTGGATGGGTTTCTTCATTTCCTTTGCCGTTTGATTGTGTTTTCCTGTAATTCTGCTTGCTTGATTATGTTTTTCTGTAATTCTTTAAGGGATTTTTTTGTTTCCTCTTTAAGGGCTTCTAGCTGTTTACCTGTGTTGTCTTGTATTTCTTTAAAGTAGTTATTTATTTCCTTCTTAAAATCTTTTATCATCATCATGAGATGTGATTTTAATCTAAGTCTTGTTTTTCTGGTGTGTTGGGGTAGCCAGGGTTCACTGTGATGGGAGAACTGGGTTCTGACAATGCCATGTTGTCTTGGCTTCTGTTCCTTATGTTCTTACTCTTGCCTTTCACCATCTGGTTATCTCTGGTGTTAGCTGATCTTGCTCTCTTTGACTGTGGTTTGTCCCTCCTGCAAGCTTCTGTGTCAGTACTCCTTGGAGACCAACTCTCTCTAAGAGGAATTTGTGTTTGAAGAGCTGTGGTACTGGGTCAGTTCTGGGATGCAGACAGAAACCAGAAGGATTCTGTCCCCAACTGTTCCTTGGCTCCTGTGTCCTGATGGCTCTGCAAGGGTCCCTCTTGATCCAGGAATTTGAACAGCATTGCTTGAAGGTGTGTTGGCACTCCTGAGAGACCAGCTTTTTCTTGGCACTATTTGAGTATGGAGCCCTGTGTCACAGGATCAGCTCCCTGGCAACAGAAGGAAACCAGAAGACCAAGCCTCAGTCCTTGTGTCCTGAGGATTCCGGAGGGCCCACACTCTGGCTTGTCTACCCTCCTGGGAGGCTAGATTTTACCTGGTGCTATATTTCTATGGAGCCCTGTGGTCCAGGCTGAGCTCCCCAGCCCGTAATTTTTTTATTTTAATTTGGATTTTTTACCCCACCCATGACCATTAAGTTTTTGTATAAAAGACATACATAACCTTTATATTTACAATAAGCTTTAAACAGCACAAGAACCGGCAGATCATCCTTCTTTGTTATTGAAATATTATTTTTATCAATAATCCCAAGGTATTAATTACTGTGGTTTATCTGCACTGCTCTTAATTTTATTTGATCAACCCTCAAAGTCAAGCTTGTTTTAGCCTTAACTCATGGCATCTTTTCCCCCCTCCTTTACCTTTCTCTCTCCCTCTTCGTTCTTACCCCATCTTAAGCCAGAGAATCCTAAATCCTGTCTTTGTCTTTTCTGTCCTGCTAATTAGATGTCAGCATCTTTATTCACCAATCAAAAATAACTTGGGGGCAAGGTCATACAGCAGGGCTTGAGTCTATAGCCTCATCCACCAAGCCAAGCATCATACTAGGAGGAACAAAATATTGTCATCTGATCCACCCCTGACTGATATAAAAACAACACCATCAACTAGGCTTCTCTTTGTCCATTGACAGGGGAAAGGTAGCTCTTTGTGTTTGGATCAAAACTCAGTTGCCTATTTTAACTGAAAACAGACTTGAATAATGCTATTCTAGCTCCATACTCTACTTAGAAAGCTCAGACTTGGCTTACTTATTAACTTAATAATCCTGCTGTCAGTTATATGTTCCACACTGCTGACATGGGAAATTTCTCACCAGAAATACTTTTCTTCTTAATATTTGTAATGAATCAGCTGTTAGTACAACAGTGGTTCATTGGAAGCCCTACTTTGTAACTTAACTATTAATAAATAACAAAGCTTCATAACCCTAAATTGTTAGAACCTCTTCTTTAATTTTCAAAACTGATAAGCTTTGCTTCCCATCCCCAATCTCAAATTTAATTATATCCACACCCCTACCACACTACAAGGAAAGCCCAGTTTTATTTATACAACAGAACAATAATAAAATTAATCAGCATCTAACACTGAATCAACATCAATCTGTCTTAACCACAAAATCTTACTATTTCCACTCCTATTAGAAACTTTTATTCTAACCATCCAGAAATAACTTTATTTTTTTTAATGAAAATAACTTCTAAAACAGAATATACAATGAACTGATACAGATTTAGGTATTTGAAGCTGCCTATTCTTATTCGTGCTTATCCTTGTTTTTCAAAAATTGGAATTTGTCTAAACTTATATTATCATAGATGTTAATATTGTGTGCTATTTAGATAATGTAAAAACTATCCACCTATTAAGTACTTGAAATATAAAACTGTGAGAAACATACAAATTATAAATCTCTGAAGCTTCAGGAGATAACGAAAAGTATCAGTGTGAGAAGCAGGAGTTTTAAGCAATTCCCTTTGTTTAGGTTGTATTCTGACCTAAGGCTGCCAAGAGGGGTAGGAAGAGGAGGACCTGCCCGGAGAAGCTGGCCTGGAGGGAAACGCCATACTTTACTAACCAGGGCTCCATTCTCCATTGCAGCCATCTTTACTAACATGTACATGTTATCCCAGAGCTTTCCAGGTATACGCAGGCTGTATGCACTGACCATTGACTCTCTACCCTTGCAGAATCAGGCCCGAGTTAAGTATTGGATTGTCAGAGAGAAGGGATTTCTAAGAAGGAACCCAATAACAGTTGAAAACAATTCATAATGAGAATTTAATGGTAGTCATTGAAAAATGTCCTGTATTTTCCACACAGAAAATTTTGGAGACATTTCCTAAGATCTCAGGTCACTGGGACATAGCATCTTCTTTAGTCAATAAACCCTCTTTTGACATGCACACAGGAAAACTATTCATTTTGAAACTTGTCCTCTGTTTGAGATTGCTTCTTCCAAAGAAGTCTAATTCCTATGCTGTGTCATCTTGTAGGAAACAAAAGAATGCCTCCTGTATAGGTAATTGGATACATAAATTTGAAGGTGTCAGATGGTAATATACACAAACAAAAATAAGAATAAAAATTTTTAAAAATTCAAAAATGTCCTTCAGTCCAAAGCCATACCATCCAATTTATAACCATTTTAAAATGCCAGATACTTAAATTGTGGAAAGGTGAGCTCCATGTACCCAAACCCTAATGAAATTATAAATATGTTCAATGAGTTAAAATTAGCCTTGCTCAAAGAACTGCCAGAGTGTACAATGACAATGTCTCATCAAATACATGAAATAAAAAGAAATATTCAAAGAACTTAATGGATTCAAGCGATAATGTAACTGTCAGATTTTTTCTTCTGGTGCTATGATAAAATACGCTGATAAAACCAACTTACAAGAGAAATAGTTTCTTTAAGCTTACAGGTGGGAATGATAATGGTGGAGGTGCCAAAGGAGAAGGAGCTTGAAGCGGCTGTCACATTGCTTCTATAATCAAGAAACAAAGAGTGACAGTCTCTTTATTCATTTAGACAGTCCAGGATCCCAGCCAGGGAATATTACCTCCCAATGTTGGTTGGTCTTGCCATTTCTATGAAGGCAGTCAGGACCGCTGTCTCCAAGGTCTTTCTAGACTCTGTAGTTGATAATAACCACCAATCATAAAAATAACAAATAAAACATGTCCACTCAGAGAATTGCCACTAGATATAAACTGGCAGAAGAATAAATTAACTTGACAAACTGATAACAATTAAATAATTTTAAGGAAGAAATGTATGGATGCAGTGAAAGTATTTGTAAGACTAGAAAATTATGACTGTGGATGCCTACACTAAAAAAAAGTAGAGGGTGATGGGTACTCCTGTAGTCATGGCATGTAAAGGCAGAAGCAGGAACATGGAGACTCACAGGCTATTTTGAGATAAATAGCAAGATCCTATTTCAAACAAACAAAAATCAAACAAGCTAGCATTGTAGCAAAAAGCACTGACTTAGCATATGCAATATGTACCCTGCATACATTGTTTTTTTAAAGGTGAAAGATTTCAAACTGGTAACCTAAATTTCTACCTTCCCACACTGGTAAATTAAGTCTAAAGCAATGTAAAGTATAAATAAATAAATACATCACTGATTATTGAAATGCAAATGGAAAAACAAGAAAGAAATATCAGTAAAACTGTAAGCTGGTTCTTTGAAAATACTTTTTAAAAGCTGACTGTAAAATGATCAGAAAAAAATAGGCCTGGGTGCGCGCATTGATTGACTCTGGGCTGCAGCCTACCCCGTGATGCTCCTCCAGCAGCTCACTGCCACCACAGCCTGCCCTGCAGCTCCCAGGCCACCTGCACTGCCTCGGGACCGGCTGGATGGTTAGTCCACAATCTTCAATGAACAGACATATTCCTCAGTTCTGTGGTGTTCTTGATCACACATTTATGGAGTTTCTGAAGGGCAGTGGAGATTACTACCAGGTACAGCACGACCTCTATGCAGACAAGTGAACTAAAGATATTCATTACTATTCCATCAAGAAGCCCCCATAAAAGTGGATAACCTGGACGCTGGCATGTTGAATTGAAATCTGCAGAGCATTTTACAAGAGCTCAGACATGGATAGGGTAAACCTCAGTAAACTTCCTTTGCATTGCCTCAGTGCCTAGTATTACTAGATTGAAGAATCACTGCTTCTTGTTAGGAGGTCAATTTCATTTCCTGTTTCTCGCAACTCATACCCAAAGCACTGAGAATTTCAAGTGGAGTATATTGATTATTGAAGTAGACTTCAGGCTGTTTTGTTTTGTTTGTTTGTTTGGTTTGGTTTGAATCATTTCTATATTCAACTTTTAAATTTTTTCATAACCCTATTGGGTGGTTTTTTGTTTTGTTTTGTTTTGTTTTTTAATTAAATTAACGTGGCTGGAAAGACCTGCCCTGCTCCTGTGGAAGTCACATATAAGAGCATGAGATTTCTTATTACACAGAATCCAACCAATGCGACCTTAAACAAATTTATAGAGGAACCTAAAAAGTATGGAGAGACCACAATAATAAGAGTATGTGAAGCAAGTTGCAGCACTATTCTTGTGGAGAAAGAAGGCACTCGTGTTCCTGACTGGCCTTTTGATGATGGTGCACCACCCTCCAACAAAGTTGTTGATGATTGGTTAAGTCTTGTGAAGATCAAATTTCGTAAAGAACCTGGTTGTTGTATTGCTGTCCATTGTGTCACAGGCCTTGGCACAGCTCCGGTGCTCTTTGCCCTAGCATTAATTGAAGGTGGAATGAAATAGGAAGATGCAGTACAATTCGTAAGACAAAAGCAGTGTGGAGCTTTTAACAGCAAGCAACTTTTGAATCTGGAGACATACTGCCCTAAAATGCAGCTCCACTTCCAGGATTCCAATGGTCATAGAAACAATTGTATTCAATAAAGCTGGGGTGCCTGATGCCATTGCCTTGGGAATGAAACTTCAGATGGGACCTGATTTGTCAGACGTAATTACCCAGTGTGTCAGCTTACCAAATAAGTCTACTGAAGCTCCGCTAGAACATTGAAAACCAGTTTTACTCGGCCACATGCTTGACAGAATTGCAACATCTATATTTGGGTTATGATCAACATGTTTGGACACTTAGAGAAAGATTTTTGCTGGTCAGCATTTAAAATGTTCATATTATTTGTATCAATTGACCTTTCTTCAAATAAGGTATTGAGTTATACCATTAATTTACTCCTATGCCAGAATATTATTAGTCTATAAGGAATTTAGAAGGATTAGGTGCCCAAATATCCAGCACAATACTTGCATGTTTTTAGCATCACACAGAACCAAATTCCAGGAACTAAGAACACTCTAGACCTTCCATGGTGTGTTCCTTCAGCCATTTCAAACACTGAAGGGCTTCTCTCCTTATCTTCCTGCTCACTCTGCTTACATCTCCCAACTTACACCAGAATACATCAGGTTTGATTAGCCTTCCCTTTTTTTTAAACTAAGTACTGTGCTGATTAATTAATGTCTCTGTCTTATTTTGTGCTGTTTTGGGAAGCCTCTTTTTGAAAATTAAGTTTGTCACAGAAGCACATATCTTCAATAATGTCTCCAGACAGAAAGCCTTATAGTTCATTTAATGTTTGCACTCAGAGTTGCAACTTAATGGGGAAGCATGAAAACAGCCAGAAGAGGCTATGAAATGTTTTTAGTGATATGTTACCTTTGTCTTGTGCAGGACATGGAGACTATGCTCTTTAAATTAGTAAATATTTTTAAGAGGTCAAGATACATTGTTGTAGCTAACCAATTCTTAATCAAAATTTCTGAAATTCTTGTGTTTTCCGTACCTATCAGAAGTTTTCCAATTTGTTTAAATTATGGTTTTCCCCTTCTCTTCCCCATCTCTTGCAAAAAATAAAAAATGAGATCTGCTAATGAACTGATGAACTGAGTGGAAATATTTTATACACATTTGAGCTATGCACATAAATAATTAGATGCCTTATCATTTGTTTTATTATGTAATTGATAAAATGGTGACATGTATTTATGTTAGTTCAATCATATATTTATACTGTCTGGGAATGTGTGGTTATAGTTTTGTGGGAGAAATACTTTGTCAGTGTTCACCAGCTTGTAAAAACTTAGTGTGAAAGCTTCAACATCTAAATAAATAATGAAACTCCACATCCAAAAAATTCAAATACAAATAAATACCTGAAACATGAATAAAATTTAGTATGTTATTATAGAATTTATCAACATAAAAGAGTCCTAAAAATATTAGGTATAATTCATATCAACTAATTAGCTAAATTTCATAAAATAGACAAGTTCTTTGAAAGACATGAAGCTTCTATTTTCTATTTTCAGTTGATTCACACAAAATAGCAAAACCTGGCTAAGGCACAAAATATGAGAGACTGAAGATTGCTCAGCCCTAAGGGAAATATAGATAAAGATGATATAGATATATAGAGATGAAAGAGATATCTATATATCACATATATAAAATATGATTTTTATACAAATAAACATATGTAAACATGTACATAACAAACCTAGGTGGATATATATTATATATATACATATACATATATATATACATATACATATACATATACATATATATATATACATATACATATACATATATATATATATATATATATATATATATATATATATATCTCCTAAGATTCAATGTAGCAGAAAAAGTATAAGAACCAAAGGAAACAGATGGACACATCAGGGCAGTTGCATTTATGAATTCACAACAGTTGTGATAGAATTCACAAAACCTGTGAAACCCAAGTCAGACCTAATTCAAGAACAGAGAGAGAAGTGAGATTCCCTAACCAGGAACAGATTGGCAATTATTAAATATGGGAACAAGATGATTTATCTTTGAGTGTTAAGCTGACCATGCTCCAGAGGAAAAACATGCATCCAAAACTATTTTCAGCATCATAATTGTGTCTTGAAATGTTTAAAGGAAATGGAACATAGAGTTCAGTGGCTAGAGAATTGGAGACAACATAGTGGGACTGACTGAATCTGATCTAATCACATTATATGAAACTTTCAAAGAACTATTAGAAGAATTGTTTTCTCCTAAAAAATTTTAAAGCCCCATTTTTTCTGTGAATTCTGTGAAATATAAAAAATATATTAGCATTTAATTTTTACAAACAATTCACCACAGAAAGAGGACTAAACAGACCCCAATTGCTTATGAAATCAGTATTACTCTGATTGTAAAGCACCATAGCAATTGAAAACTACCAATTAATCCTCTACTTATATGTGCTTCTATCTTCCAAAAATACCACTGATTTTAATAAGAAATTAACATAAAATATAAAGTGATTGAGAAAGCTGATTCAGTGAGGACAGAATTATTGTGTTATATTCCCATGGTCACAACATTTTCATTAGCTGATCAATACACAGCCTTGTTTTATGTCTGTTGACTTAAAGATCACTCTCTGTTGATTCATTAGCATTGAACTCATGGCCAACAGCTCCATAGCTCATGTCTAAATAAAGTTTATGTAGCACATGAATTTTCTATATAAGCACATTGCATATAGAAGCATGGTACAACTTTCCTGAGGTAATCCTGGGGGCCATTTTCAATAGCAAAATCATTCAAATGAAATGTGAAGATAGTTGACTGGTGTAAATATTTTTTCATTATATGAATTCTTAAACAAGACGGGATATCACTGTCTTATGGAACTTCAGCTGCTTATTGCATATTGGATGACTCAAACATTCATGTTCTTTACATATGCCTGTGATGACAATACAAAGATTCAAATACTTGTAAACACATACTTTTTATAAGGTAGGAGAATATAAAAATATAAAACTACATATAATGAAAATTGATCATATGCATAAGTTGATACCAGCAACATCAAAAGATATTAGCAATCAAACCAACTGATATTTATCCTTGAAATGCAAGTTGATCTCACATAAAAAAAACCAATTAATAAACCATAACTTAGAAGAAAATCCAAAAACTTGATAATCATTTCAACTCCTTCAGAGATAACATTTATAAAAATCCAATATCCATATATATGGAAATGGTGAGTACTTTCATAACAAAGCTATCATTTCAACCTAATAAAGCATGTCTACAAGAGTCTAGTCAGTGGTGAACAGTGAATACAAAGTCCGAAGTCAGGAAACTGTGCTCCACTTTACCACCTTTATTCACCATAGCACTGGAGCTTGTATCCATGTCAACTAGATAACAAAATAGCATAAAAGAAGTTCTAATTAGAGAGGAAGGAATATTCATTTACAGATGACATGATCTTGTAAATAGAGGTTATTAAGGAATGATTAAAATTATTGGAAATAATAAATGAAAGGCTCATGTTTTCAGTTTCATGTTATAAATGCACTAGAATAAACAATCAAATCATGAATCAGTAAAATGATTACATTATGATAACCTGAGAAACAAAACAATACTTAGTAATAAATTTAGCAAATAAGGCAAAATTACAAACAGTGAAAAAACTAAAGAAGATTGAAATAAAATTTAATATGTTCTTAGTTCATAGGAAGACAAACAACACTGCTAGATGATAATACTCTAAAAGTTTACCCAGATTCAATAGAACCATCTGAAAATCTCAGCAGAGTTTGTTCTGGAATTGATGGAGTTCATAACTGATATGTGAGTTCAAGCTATGCAAAGTAAATAAAACCTTACTGAGATATGAGTAAAGTTGAAAATGTATGCATTCCACTTTTAATACAAAACAATTTTATGGTAATTATGATTGTGTAGATTGAAGAAGGATAAATATAATTATCAGTAGAATAGAAATGTGAGTCCAGAAACATAATATTACAGGTAGTAGACTATCTGTCCAGGTCCTTCTGGCATTTAGAGTCTCTATTGGGAAGTAAGGTATTATTCTAGTGAGTCTGCTTTTATATGATACTTGGTATTTTCCCTTGCAGTTTTTAATATATTTTGTTGTGTACCTTCAGCTTTTTTATTACTCTGAGGTGAGGAGAATATTTTTCTAGAGCACACATGTGCTCCTCCTAACCCAGAAGATCTATCTAATGCAATGAAAATGTATTTTTCCCCAAGGGAGTCTTACTGAAGAAACAAACTATTCTTAAGGATACACAATATGCCCAGCAAGAAATGGCCAACAAAAATCAAACTCATCAGCACCTTTGGAAGTTTCTTGTCTTCTAATGTTATGTCAAGACATTTTCTTTTTAAATTTTTATCTTTTCTATTTATGTTTTCTATTTGGTTTTAACCCTCCATGTCCTTTGTCTATATATTATGACTCTGGTTTTGTGTTCTTAATGAAGTTCTTTGGTATATAAACGAGTGGGTCTCTGCCTTTCCTGGGCTCTTTTGTGTCTGCTTGTTTCTTTAGTCCTGTTCTGATATTTGTTGTTGTTTTATCTGATGATATTACATTTTATTTTTTTATTATTGTCCTTAAAAGGATGCTTGTTTCCTAACAAGAGACAGGGAATGGATAGAACTGGATGGAAAGGGAGGTGGGGAGACACTGGAAGGAATAGAGTGAGGAAAAACATATTATATATTATATAACATATCTACTTTTGATAAAAGAAAAAACAAAGAAATAATGCATAAAAATATTCTTACCCTAGCAATTAATTAACTTGGGATAAGCATATTAAGACATATCACTTGTGAAGTAGTGTCACTTTGGAACACTTGTTCATAACACACACAATTTTTAATTTGAACTTGATGGTTAGTTTCTTTGTGACAAATAACATTTTGCATTTCTTTAAGGAAAATATGGCAGCAGTATGTGTAATACTGAATTAGACATGAAAATCAAGAAGAAAAGGATAGATTGGAATTTATGAAAGCCATAATAGTATTTTAAATATATTCTTAATAAGATGAAAAGATGGTTCATAAAATGTGAGAAAATAATTGAACACAAATGCTAGTGATATTGACTTTATCAAGATGTAAATAACCTTTTACTGTCTTTTATACATTTCCATTAATGTATAATTACATTGCTTTCTTTCTTCCCTTCCTTCTTTGCATCTCCTCTATAAAGTCACTTCTGACCAGTTCTTCTTTGTCACTTCCACTCTGAAATTTATAGCTTATTTTTTATTATTTTTGTTACACACACATATACATAATATACGTGTTCATATGTATATATTTATATACACATGTGTGTATGCATATGTATATATACATATATGTACACATGCATATATGTAGACATACATATATGTATATATATGTGTGTACATATATGTGAAGATATGTATAAGTGTGTATAAGTATATAAGCACAACTGACTGACTCCCTTCTTGTTAGATGCATGTATATAGTTTCAGGAATGTCTGTTGATATTGGATAACCAGGGAGGAGACCCATGCCTGAAAGAGGCTACTTTACTCTAAGACATTAATTGCTTGTAGCTTTTCTTGTGTAAGCATAGGATTCTGTGGAATATTCTCCTTCCATGATAGCTTGTCATTTTTCTGGTTTTGTATGTTGCAGATTTCAAGGAGAAACTATTTCACAGTAGATTCTTCAGTATTTCCAGCTCTTACAATCTTCCCATCCCCTCTTTCATGATGGTCCCTGAGTCATAAATGCAGAAGCTGTGATATAGGTATATCCATTCCTGGTAATAGAAGAATACCCAGCATCCCAGGACTAGTAAGTTCATGGATCTTAGAAGAGAATCTACTAATGTCATTTTGCTAGGCTATTGTAATTCATAACTACATTCTCAATCTTACCCACAGTTGAGGGAAGCTATTATGCCCACAGTTGAGGGAAGCTATTATGCCTCATCGAAAAGCTAGTCTTTGCAGAAAAATCAAGAACATCACAGAAACATACAAAGTGATAGAATATGAAAATCAACACATCCTAGGGAACCCAACTCTAATGTATTATTAACTTCCATAACATAAGAATAAAAAGCAAAACTGCAAAATGGAATCAATATTTGAATATTGGAATTTCTATTTCTCCAAATAATACAAATAAAAATGCAATTTTCAAAAGTTCAGCATCATTAGTCTTTAGAAAAATGATGATAAAGATAATAAAACTTAGCACTGGGAAGAATAAAAGGGAAAGGCTATAAGTTGCAACCCTTTCTCTCTACACAGTGAGACCCTTCACACTCACCAGGGTAGCTAAAAAATATCATAGTTAATATGATGTGTTTGGAGAAAGGGGAACCTTCATACACTGCTAGTTAGACTGTATACTGATATAAAGAACAGTCTAGGAGGTTTTTTATCTAAAAATTGTTTGAGAATTTCATACATGAATATATGTTTTACTCAAATCACCTTACAGTCCTTCCTCAAATTCCTCCTTATACCTTCATATTTTCTATCCCAAGTTCATGTGTTCTTCTACAAATTCAGCATACTCATAGTAATGCCAGCATGTATGTCAGTGTGGAGCCCTACAGGAGAACATTGACATCTTATAATTATTCACATGGAAAAAAATGATTTTCCATTTTCCAGAAACCATCAGTTACCAAGAAATCTTCAGCTAAGAGTAGGACCTTGTGAGCCCCTCCTCTAATTATGCTAGAATTTTAGCTGACCTGATTGTATATGGGTTTTCTGCATGTGTTTGTACCTGCTATGAGTTCACCATTGCAGTGGTCTTACACTGTCTAGAACACATGGCTCTGCAGTAGTCCTTTACCACTGTTATCTCTTACAATCTTTGTTCTTCCTGTTGAATGTTGAACCCTGAGCCTTGAGGGGACTATAGAGGAGGTGGATATCTCTTTGTACTTTTTATACTTCTTTGTACATTGACCAGTTCTTAGTCTCTATATTAATAACTGACTACTTCTCCCTTTCTTTTTCTAGTGAGGATTTAGAGGTTTACTACTCTAAATACATATATATAGTCAGATAGATAGATAGATAGATAGATAGATAGATAGATAGATAGATAGATAAGTAGATAGAGATAGGTAGATTTTTATTACTTTGGCATAATAAGTAAGTTTTCTGTTGGGGTGGAAAACATGAAGTATAATCAACTCCAAGTGGATACCAAATGAAATGAAGTCCTATTTCCAAATAAAACTGTACATAAATATTTATAACAGATTATAAATCGTATGAAAATACTAAGAACTTCTAAATAATATCTCCCATTTTATATTCAAGTAAACAAAATATAGCATATCCACTTAATGAAATGTTATTTGGTGAATAAAGATGAGCATGAATATTAACCATGTTACAAGATGAATGAACACAAAAATAATATGCTAAGTGAAAGGAGAAGAAAACAAAAGACATCACTGTTTGATTTATTTTACATATGATGACCCAAGTAGAAAATCTGTAGAGATATGCAGTAGATCAGTATTTGCCTCATGAAAATTGATTGGGTTATAGCTGAACACAAATAAATATGCTAAAATAATTTAATTTGCATATAAAATACAGTTAATATATGAAGTATAAATTTTCTCCCAAAGCTAATTGTGGATAAATTCACATTTCCTTACCTGCCAGAGTCAAAGTGGAGAGATATCAAATTGTAACTTATATTTCAACGAACTTTCCTAGTTAATATGCTAATCAACTCTATATATTACTACTAGAGAAACTGTTTTTGGTTGAGATGAACTATTGAGTATAATACTAATTTCATTAAAATGCTTCTTCATTAAAATCACTCTCTTGTTCAATGTCCTTAATCTCCTCAGTTGCTCCATTAAGGCTCATATTCAACTGGATCATATTATCTTTCATATTAGGCAGAATAATCTAGCAAAAATGCCCATGTCCTAATTCCTAAGAATATTAAATATGTTACTTTATATGCCAGTAGAGACAACAGATGTGGTAGTTAAATACTCTTCTTGAAATGGAGAGATTATCCTGGATCATCCACTAGGCCCAATATAAGCTGGGGAAAGTTTCATTTCCCTCTATGAAGGTGAAAAGGGAAGTAAAAGAGAAAGAATGAACATGAAAATGGCAGCAGAGTCTTGGTCCTATAAGATCACAAGCTGAGGAATGTAGGTGGCCTCTAGAATCTAGAGTTCAGATGTTGAAATAGGCAGGGAAATGGATTCTTCTACACATAGAATGTAACCTCTATGACCTGTATATTATTTATGATACTCACAAATGTAAAATAATTAATCTATACAGTCATAAACAACTAAGTTTGCAGGCATGTGTTATAAGCAAAGCAGGAAGTTGCTAGCATGACTATTTTCCAGTCCCATATGTCTTCATCTACATTCTTGAACTGAACAATGTTTTTTCAAGTATCTCCTCATTTTCAGAATTTCCAGGCATTCTTGTACACAAACATCCTCATGATCTGCCTTTACACTAAATAACTCATTGTGAGATCTTATATTCTTACTAGGTATATGGTCAATATACACAAATCTGTGGATGGCTAATAATTACTTGCAAGAGGATCCTACATAGCATGACATTGATATAAGTAATTAAATTGGAGATTTGGAATTAAAACAAAAGGAAATGTTTTAGCATGTGAAATGCCAGAAACATTTTGGCACTTAGTAAAAGTTAGAACAATCAGTCTATATAGACAGATACCCTTCTCGTTTTATTTACACTTCAGTAGTAGATACAGACAATAAAATAAATGGTAAAGTGATAAGGTATAGTGCTGTAGGTCAGTGCTATAGGTCAGTACAGCAGTACGGCAGTACTGTAGGTCAGAAAGCAGTGTGTACAATTGTCCTGAGAAGAAACTATGACACAAGGCGTCTTATGAGAGCTAGGGAGCATCTCAATGTGATAGGATGATGGAATTAGTGTCAGGGCAATTGACAAGAGCTGCAAGTAGAAGACAGATAAGGTCACGGATACAGAAAGCAGAGTTTAAATATCATTGGAAACTAAGCTGCCCTAACAATAATTATAAGCACAGCAGTTCTATGCATGAAATCTTACCATAAAGAGATAATCAGAAAAAGTTAGTAATGACTCACAGCAGTACATTTTCTACAACATATTTACCCTCATAATTGCCCTAGCTTCTGCTATACAAACGCAAACCTATATTCATCAAAAAGGAATAGATTAAAAGTAATTCATCTTTAACCTGATGGTGTATACATATCATATTGATTAACATAAAATGCCTGTTTTACTAATCAGAGCATAAAGACACTGGGAGAAAAGGGAGTAGAACTTCCTTAGGCTCACTAACCATGGAGCAGTGAACTTTGCTCATGGATTTTGGTTCCATTTTATGGTGTCACCTTCCCATGAAGATACATCCACAATCAATCCCATTTTAATCCTAATTTGAACTATAAAGCACAGAGAAAAGAAGGAAGGAGGAGAGGGAGAAGAGAGGAGACGAATAAAAGGGGTAGACAGGGAACATGCAGTGGACATGAAGACTTCTTAGCACTAGTTTAAGACTGACATAGGATTTTACTTAATTTATCTTGCTTATACATTTGTGAGCTCAAATTTTTATAGTCACACATTCTGATGTCTTTGTTTTTAATAAATATGCATGTATTATACCCCTATTTCATACTTACAAAAAAAATGGACATTAATTGTAGAGAGATACAGGGTAACAACTCCTCTCCTCTCAAACAACTATTCTTGATGCCTTGTGGGTTACGTGTTGTACCTATTATAATTGATGGGACAGTCTTTATACATTAATTTTACCCAGATTTCATGGTCTGCACTAGAGTTGATGCTTTGTACAATACATTTGTACAACTTGTAAATGAATAATGACTCATTTTTAACCACTGTCATATATAGAAAAACATCACTGGCCTAAAAAGTTTAAAATACATTTTTAAAGTAACATATTAACCACAGGAAAAATGCTATAGACATATAATAATAAAATTCAAAATTTCTAGATACAGTTTCATGTTTTATACAGGATTTTATCTAAGAATAATAATCTATTACATGTAATTTACTTAAATTGAGGTCTTAGATAGAATCATTCAGTCTCTTGCTCCTTAATTTTGCAGCATGGCTTGTCTGTGGCTTATGGCTAGTTGTGAGTTTAAGGGGTTGTAGTCTTTATTGCAAACTAATCAAGCAACATTTTGTGGAGCCAAGATCCTCCTGATGGTGATAGCCGTACAAGTCGACCTGCTTTCTGTAAGCCTTACAGAAAATTAATGCCTACTTAATCTAACATTTGTCACTGTAGTGAGGTTACTTCATGGGGGATAACAATGTAGAAATCAGTGTAAATTTTAATTTAATCAGATAAATTTTCATGTCTAGTAGTTTCTACCACACAATGATATGTATCAAATGTCTTTGGTTCCATATATTTGGATATTTTGTGCTATTATTTATGGCTCTATATTTTCTCAAAATTTTAGGAAATTTATTAGAAATTTTAATTATTTTATAAATGATCATTTTTTCTAGTCTATTGAGTACAAACATTGACCTAGAGCTTTATGCATAGTCATTTGCCCAGTTAATGCTGCCTTAGTAGTTGAGAATGCTTCCTCTGTGCACATTGTAGAATTGGAGATGATTTGGAATAAAACTTAGAACAAAATGGTTGAAATATTTGTGAGATTGTCTAAAATAACTATATTGTCTTTAGTAAACATCAAAGCTTGTAAAAATAAGTAAATGTTCAAGCAATAAACTAACAAAAAGTCTTACACACCATCCATTAAAATATGTATATACCTCAAAAGTAAATTCCCCATGTTAGTGCAAAAAATAAAAACTGTAATGGGTTAAATAGATGGTATTGTTTTAAATTTAATAATATCTCAAACTTTTGTACACAGATGAGAATACTATAGAAGATATAACTATAATTTATTTAATTATACTATAGATATTCAATTAAAATAGTCATGAAACAAAAATAGCATGATGTGGCAAACAAAAACTAGACAAACAGATCAGTGGAATAGGATAAAGGACACAGATATGATTCCATGTGCCTACTTATAGCTACCTGAACCTTGACAAACTGTATAATGCAGAAAAGACAGTCTCTCAAAAAAACAGCCTAGGAAACCTGAATAACAATATTCAGAAAAAGTAAACTAGATTTTTGCCTATCATGCTACACAAAACTTAACTATAAATGGATCAAAGACTTCAACATAATACCTGGTAGCTCAAAACCACCACAGACAAACTTATGGTGGACATTTCAACATGTTACAGGTAAAGATTTTCTGAACTGTGCTCCAGTAGCACAGGAAATAAAAGCAAGGACTGACAAATGCAGTCTTGAAAAGCTAAACACTTGTTGTCAGCAAAGGAAAATGTCAACTGGTGAAGAGGAAGCCCACTGAATGGGAGAAACCTTTGTCAGCCATTCATCTGGTAGAACATTAATGTCTAGAATGTACAAAGAACAAACTAAATAAATGCTAAATAAAATAATGGCTGCTAGTTCTCCAGTAAGCAGGCAGCACTAAATAGACTTAGATATATTACAAAAAAGAAAAAGAGAGAAAGCACAGGAAATTTTGAGAGAAAAGTGATAGAGGGTCCTGAATGAATTGAAGGGAGGGTAATGAAGAAAATATTTGATCTAAATATACTATACGCATGTGTGAATATTAAATAAGATGTTTAATATTAGGCCATAAATCTGAATATACATGTCTCTAAAGAAGTAAAAATGACTATTAAATACTTTCAAATTGTTTGATATCCATAGCTATCAGTACAGATTGAAGTTTCTCTAAGATTCCATTTCACCCCAGTCAGAATGGTCGCAATCAGGGATAAAATAAGATCAAATGCTGGGATGGATGTATGGAAGGGTGAATTCTTATGCAGTGTTGGTTTGAGTGTTAACTAATGAAGCTATTTTGGAAATTAGACTAAATTTTCCCCCTAAAACAAGCAATCAAACTACAGCATGACCCTACAATACTATCCCCAAGCATATACTCTCCTACTACAGAGACATTTATATATTCAAGTTCATTGCTTCTCTACTTACAACAGATTGGAAATGTACACAGAATACCCTTTATAATATTAGAGTTGACATTTTAAATAGACTTTTTAAATAGAACACCTACAACATGGACACTCACTCCCACTCTTAACAAATGGGACTAAATGTGTATGCATAGAAGCAAATGCACATGTGGGTATAGTATAACAACAACAAAATACAACATCATTAGAAATTACTAAGTTTGTAAAATAATTAATATATATTAATTACATAAATATTTTGTAAACAAATATATAATAGCAAATATTTTTATTTTATATACAATATATACATACATACACACATACATGCATACACATATATGTATAGACACTCTTTTTTTCCTCCCTTAACTGAGAAGTTAATGGTAGTTGATTGTGACTGGGAGGTTGTTTTTCTTTTGAAGATAGCAACTGGGATGTTGACCATGTCTTAGTGGTTGATTCTATACCTATATGCATATTTACAAACTCACTTCTCCATATGAATTTAGAATTTGTTTAGAATTCAAACGTTGACTTGACATACCTTCCTTTATAGCTCTCTACCTCTCCAGCTTATTTTATTTATTTATTTATTTATTTATTTATTTATTTATTTATTTATTCTTTAACCATTTCTACTCTCCAGACTTTATCCCCTTCCCAGTTCACTCTCTGATTGTTCCACATCCCATATCTCCTCCCCCCTCATCTCCAAGAGTATGTCCTCACGCCCTCCAACTCCATCTGACAAGACCTCTCCATTCCCTGGGGCCTCAAGTCTCTTGAGGGTTAGGTACATCTTCTCTGACTGAGTCCAGACCTGGCAGTCCTCTGCTGTATATGTGTTGGGGGGCAGCGAGAGCAATATGACAACAAAAGGAGATCAAGGGGATACAAGTTGGCATAGAAGATGTCAAGGTATAGCAATTTGCAGCTGATATGGTAGTATACATAAGCAACCCCAAAAATTTAACCAGAGAACTTGTACAGCTGATAACAACTTCAGCAAAGTGGCTGGATATAAAATTAACTCAAATAAACCAGTAGCCTTTCTTTATATAAATGATAAATGGCCTGAGAAAGAAATTAGGGAAAAATACTCTTCACAATAGTCACAAATAACATAAAATATCTTGGGCTAACTCTAAGCAAACAAGTGAAAGATCTGTATGACAATAACTTCAAGCCTCTCAAGGTAGAAATTGAAGATCTCATAAAATTGAAAAATCTCTCATGTTCATGGATTGGCACTTTGCATGGTAAAAATGGCCATTCTACCAAAAGTAATTTGCAAATTCCCATCAAAATCCCAACACAATTCTCCAAAGACATGGGAAAGACAATTCTGAAATTCATCTGGAAAAGCAAAAAACCAAGAATAGTGAAAACAATTCTTAACAATAAAAGAACTTCTGGGGGAATCACCATCCCTGACATCAAGCTATACTACAGAGCGATAGTGATAAAAACTGCATTGTATCAGTACAAAAACAGAAGCGTTGCTCAATGGAATAGAATTGAAGACCCAGAAATAAAACCACACAGTTACAGACACTTGATCTTTGACAAAGAAGCCAAAAATATATAATGAAAAAAAGAAAGCATCTTCAATAAATAGTGCTGGTCTAACTGTCAGTCTGTATGTAGAAAAATGAAAATAGATCCATACTTATCACCTTGCACAAAGCTCAAGTACAAGTGCATCAAGAAACTCAAAATAAAACCAGATAAACTGAATCTAGTAGAAGATAAAGTAGGAAAGAGCCTTGAACTCACAGGCACAGGAGGAAATGTCCTAAACAGAACTCAAATGACTCAGGAAAAGGACATTGTTAATAGGACAAAATGGCAACCAACAGATTGGGAAAAGATATTTACCAATCCTACATCTGATAGAGGGCTAATATCTAATATATACAAGTAACTCAAGAAGTTAGACCAGAGAATCAAATAACCCTATTAAAAATCAGGTACAGAGCTAACCAAAGAATTTTCAACTGAGGAATATTGAATGGCCTAGAAGCACCTAAAGAAATGTTCAAAATCCTTAGTCATCAGGGAAAAGCAAATCAAAACAACCTGAGATTCTACCTTACACAAGTCAGAATGACTAAGATCAAAAACTCAGGTGACAGCAGATGCTGGCAAGGATGTGGAGAAAAGGAACACTTCTCCATTGTTGATGGGATAGCAAATTGGTACAACCACTCTGGAAATCAGTCTCATGGTTACTCAGAAAATTGGACATAGTATTACCTGAGGACCCAGCTATACTACTCCTGGGCATATATCCAAAAGATTCTCCAACATATAACAAGAACACATGCTCCACTATGTTCATAGCAGTCTTATTTATAATAGCCAGAGGCTAGAAAGAACCCAGATGTCTTTCAATAGAGGAATGAATACAGAGCATATGATACATTTGTACAGTGGAGTACTACTCAGCTATTAAATCAATGAATTCATAAAATTCTTAGGCAAATGGATGAAACTAGAAAATATCATCCTGAGTGAGGTAACCAAATCACAAAGAACACACATGGTATGCACTCACTGATAAATGTATATTAGCCCAAAAGCTTGGAATACCCAATATAAAATTCACAGAGCACATGAAGCTCAAGAAGAAGGAAGACTAAAGTGTGGGTGCTTCAGTCCTTCTTACAAAGGGGAACAAAATACTCATGGGAGCAAATATGGAGACAAAATGTAGAGTAGTGACTGAAGGAGAGGCCATTCGGAGACTGCCGAACCTGGCAATTCATCCCATATACCGTCACCAAACCCAGACACTATTGTCGATGCCAAGAAGTACTTGCTGAAAGGAACCTGATATAACTGTCTGCCAGAGCCTTACAAATACAGAGGAAGATGCTTGCAGCCAACCATTGGACTGAGCGTTGGGTCCCCAATGGAGGAGTTAGAGAAAGTTCTGAAGTAGCTGAAGGGGACTGCAATCCCAGAGGAAGAACAACAATATCAACCAACCAGACTCCCCAGCGCTTCCAGGGGCTAAGCCACCAACCAGGTAGTACACATGTAGGAAGCCATGGCTCCAGCTACATATGTAGCAGAGAATGGCTTTGTGAGGCATCAATGGGAAGAGAGGCCCTTGGTCCTGTGAAGGATGATAGATGTCCCAGTGTAGGGGAATTCAACTATGGAGAGGTGGGCATGGGTGTGGGGAGGGAAACTGTCATAGAAGCAGGGGGAGGAGGCATTGGATAAACAGTTTTCAGAAAAGGGGGAAACCGGGAAAGGGGATAACATTTGAAATGTAAATAAAGAAAATATCATTTTTTTAAAAAAGATTTGATAGGTTTTCTCCTGTGGTCTGTGCCACACAGCTCCATACCAAAATAGCCCAGGGAAAGAACTACCCTCCCAGGAGTGTGGACAAGCCTGTGATCGGGGGTAAGGCCAGTACCTCTGCTCAGAGGGATCTGCCTGGAAGCCCTAGGACACAGGGACATACAAGCAGCCTGGGAAGGAGCCTTCTGGTTTCCTTCTGTGGCCAGGGACCTCAGTCTGTGCCACAGAGCTCCATAGCCAAATAGCACCAGGAGAAAGCTAGCATCTCAGGAGTGTGGACAAGTCCGTGAGTGGAGGTAAGATGAGCACTGCTGCTCAGCGGGACCTGCCTGAAATCCTCAGGACACAGGGAACAAGGAACAGCCTGGGATAGGAGCCTTCCAGTTTACACCTGTGGTGTGTGTCATGTGCGTGCTCCATAGCAAAATGGCACAGGGAAAGAGCTACCCTCCCAGGAGTGTGGACAAGCCTGTGAGGAGGGGTAAGGCCATCACCTCTGCTCAGAGGGACCTGCCCACAAACCTCAGGACATAGGGACTTCCGATTTCCTTCTGGGGTCAGGTAGCTGATCTTGTGACACAGGACTCCATACACAAATAGTGCTAGGAGATAGCTGGTCTCCCAGGATTGCAGACACATCTTCGAGCACTGAAGATCACCACTTCTGTTCAAATTCCTCAATCAAGAAGGACCTTTGCAGAGCCATCAGGACACAGGAACCAAGGAACAGTTGGGGACAGAATCCTTCAATTTTCTGTCTGCACCCAAGAGTTGACCCTGTACCATAGCTCTCCAAACTCAAATTCCTCTCAGAGAGAGCTGGTCTCCAAGGAGTACTGATGCAAAGGTTTGCAGGAGAGACAAGCCACAGTCAGAAAGAGTAAGACCAGCTAACACCAGAGATAACCAGATGGCAAAAGGCAAGGGCAAGAATATAAACAACAGAAACCAAGGAAACTTAGCATCATCAGAAACCAGTTCTCCCACTGCAGCAAGCTCTGGATATACCAACACACCAGAAAAGCAAGACTCGGATTTAAAATCACTTCTCATGATGATTATAGAAGACTTTAAGAAAGAAAGAAATAACTCCCTTAAAGAAATACAAGAGAACACAGGTAAATAGCTAGAAGCCCTTAAAAAGAAATACAGGAAAACACAATCAAACAAGCGAAGGAAATGAACAGAACCATCCAGGATCTAAAAATGTAAATAGAAACAATAAAGAAATCACAAAGGGAGACAATCCTGGAGATAGAAACCCTAGGAAAGAGATCAGGAGTCATAGATGGAAGAATAACCAACAATATACAAGACATAGAAGAGAGAATCTCAGAGGCAAAAGATACCATAGAAAACATTGACACAACAGTCAAAGAAAATGCAAAATACAAAAACCTCCTAACCCAAAACATCCAGGAAATCCAGGACACAATGAGAAGACCAAACCTAAGGATAATAGATATAGAAAAGAGTGAAGATTCCCAATGTAAAGAGCCAATAAATATCTTCAAAAAATTATAGAAAAAAACTTTCCTAACCTAAAGAAATAGATGAACACAAACTTTCAAGAAGCCTACAGAATTCCAAATGGATTGGACCAGAACAGAAATTCCTCACGTCACATTATAGTCAAAACACCAAATGCACAAAACAAGGACCGAATATTAAAAGCAGTAAGGGAAAAAGGTCAAGTAACATATAAAGGCAGAACTATCAGAATTATACCAGACTTCTCACCAGAGACTATGAAAGCTAGTAGATCCTGGACATATCTCATACAGACCCTAAGAGAACAAAACTGCCAGCCCAGGCTGCTATACTCAGCAAAACTCTGAATTACCATAGATGATGAAACCAAGATATTCCATGACAAAAGCAAAATTACACAATATCTTTCCACAAACTCAACCCTACAAAGAATAATAAATGGAAAACTCTAACACAGGAACGAAAACTACACCCTAGAAAAAGCAAGAAAGTAATCTTTCAACAAACCCAAAGGAAGATAGACACCCAAACACAAAAATAACATCAAAAATAACTGGATGCAACAATCATTATTCCTTAATATCTCTTAACATCAATGGATTCAATTCCCCAAAACAAAGACATAGGCTAACAGACTATTTTAATGCATACAGTATACACACCTCAGTGTTAAAGACAAACAATATCTCAGAATAAAGGGCTGGAAAACAATTTTCCAGGCAAATGGTCTCAAGAAACAGGAAGGAGTAGCCATTCTAGTGGTGGATAAAATAAACTTTCAACCAAAAGTCATCAAAAAGATAAGGAAGGATACTTCATCTGCATCAAAGGAAAAATCTACCAAGAAGAACTCTCAATTCTGAACATCTATGCTCCAAATGCAAGGATATCCACATTCATTAAAAAAAAAAAAAAAAAAAAAAAAAAACTTTATTAAATCTCAAAGCACACATTGCACCTCACACAATAATAGTGGGAGACTTCAATACTCCACTTTCATCAATGGACAGATCTTGCAAACAAAACTAAACAGAGACACAGTCAAACTAACAGAAGTTATGGACCAAATGTATTTAACAGTTATCTATAGAACATTTCATCCTAAATCAAAAGAATATACCTTCTTCTCAGCACCTCATGGTACTTTCTCCAAAATTGACCATGTAACCGGTCACAAAACAATTCTCAACAGATATAAGAAGATTGGAATAATCCTGTAGGGAGCCGCACCTTAAAGATGGCGCTCATATCCGGGTGCCTTGAAGAAAAACAACTATTATGGGATATGGGTTACTAATGGCAACCAATGAGAGTTCGGAACATGTCATGTTTTGAATGGATGTTCAGTTGGATATATAAGAGGGGAGTCAGTCAGTTCCTGCATCAGAAGCACGAGTAAACTGTTTTCCGAAGATCTTCGGTGTTGTGTTTTCCTTGCTGGTTCGAGGGACGCGACAAGTGGTGGCCCGTACGGGGACCCTGCTATCTCTTAGACGAGTGAAGATCAGAACGGAGGCAGTCGGGGGAGCTCGGTAATTTGCCGGTGAGTAGGCACGATAAAGTCTGCAAGGCACAGCTAGAGAAGTTTCGGTTTGTTACGAATGATAAGGTTTGTAGTTTTACAACAATATGGGTAATTCTCCCACTCATCCTGTTTTTGTGGCTCTACAGGAATTGTTAGAGGCAAAAAAGGTTAAAGATTGCACAGCGAACTCTTCGAGGGTTTTTAGAAGAATGTGATAGAGTAGCTCCTTGGTTTGCTGTGTCGGGAAATCTTACAATCCCTTCATGGGAGAAGCTTGGAAGGGACTTAGAGAGGGCGAAAGAAGAAAAAAATTTAAAGCCAGGAGTGCGACCGGTCTGGACATTAGTTAGGCATTGTATA
>CM052704.1:5187120-5198240 GCA_028551405.1 Uromys caudimaculatus
GTAAGACAAGGAAATAAATGGTCGACCTAAGACAGGGCATTGTTTCATCTGCTCATCTTAATAAAAATAAAAGGGGGGAACTGTAGGGAGCCGCACCTTAAAGATGGCGCTCATATCCGGGTGCCTTGAAGAAAAACAACTATTATGGGATATGGGTTACTAATGGCAACCAATGAGAGTTCGGAACGTGTCATGTTTTCATTGGATGTTCAGTTGGATATATAAGAGAATGTGTGAGGGGAGTCAGTCAGTTCCTGCATCAGAAGCACGAGTAAACTGTTTTCCGAAGATCTTCGGTGTTGTGTTTTCCTTGCTGGTTCGAGGGACGCGACATAATCCCATGCCTCCTATCAGATCAAAGGGATTAAGACTGGTCTTCAATGGTAACAACAACAATAGAAAGTCCACATACACATGAAAGCTGAACAATCCTCTACTCAACGATAACTTGGTCAAGGAAGAAATAAAGAAATTAAAGACTTCCTAGAATATAATGAAAATGAAAGTACAACATATCCAAACTTATGGGACACAATGAAAGCAGTGTTAAGAGGCAAACTCATAGCTCTGAGTGCCTCCACAAAGAAACTGGAGAGAACATACACTAGCAGATTAATAGCACACATGAAAGCTCTAGAACAAAAAGAAGCTAATACACCCAACAGGAGTAGAAGTCATGAAATACTCAAACTCAGGGCTGAAATCAACCAAGTAGAAACAAAAAGAACTATGCAAATACTCAGCAAAATCCAGAGCTGGTTCTTTGAGAAAATCAACAAGATAGATAAACCCTTCGCCATACTACCCAGAGGGCACAGAGACAGTATCCAAATAAACAAAATCAGAAATGAAAAGAGAGATATAAAAACAGAATCTGAGAAAATTTAAAAAATCAACAGACCCTACTACAAAAGCCTATATTCAACAAAATTGTAAAATCTGGATGAAATGGACAATTGTCTAGACAGATATCAAATACCAAAGTTAAGTCAGGATCAGATAAACCATCCAAACAGTCCCATAACCCCTATAGAAATAGAAGCAGTCATTAAATGCCTCCCAATCAAAAAAGCCTAGGACCAGAAAGGTTTAGTGCGGAAATCTATCAGACCTTCAAAGAAGACCTAATTCCAATACTCTTCAAACTATTCTACAAAATAGAAACAGAAGGAACACTATACAATTCATTCTATGAGGCCACAGTTACACTGATACCACAACCTCACAAAGACTCAACAAATAAAGAAAACTTCAGACCAATTTTCCTTATGAATATTGATGCAAAATTACTCAATAAAATTCTTGCAAAAAAAATCCAAGAACACATCAAAATGATCATTCATCATGATCAACTAGGCTTCATCCTAGGAATACAGGGATGGTTCAATATCCAGAAATTCATCAATGTAATACACTACATAAACAAACTCAAAGAAAAAAAACACAAGGTCATTTCATTATATGCTGAAAAAGCATTTGACAAAATTCAACATCTGATCATGATAAACGTCTTGAAAAAAATCAGGAATTCAAGGACCATAACTAAACATAGTAAAAGCAATATAAAGCAATCCAGTAGCCAACATCAAACTAAATGGAGAGAAACTTGAAGCAATCCCATTAAAATCAGGGACTAGACAAGGCTGCCCTCTCTCTCCCTATCTATTCAATATAGAACTTAAAGTTTTAGCTACAGCAATTAGACAACAAAAGGAGGTCAAAGGGATACAAATTGGAAAGGATGAAATAAAAATATCACTATTTGCAGATGATATGATCACATACTTAAGTAACCCGAAAAACTCCACCAGAGGACTGCTACAGCTGATAAACAACTTCAGCAAAGTGGTAAGACATAAAATTAACTCAAACAAATCAGTAACCTTCCTATACTTGAAGAATAAACAGATTGAGAAAGAAATTAGGAAAATGACACCCTACAAATAGTCACAAACAATATAATGTGTCTTCGTGTGACTAACCAAACAAGTGAAAGGTCTGTATGACAAGAACTTCAAGTCTCTGAAGAAAGAATTCTAATAAAACCTCAGAAGATGGAATATAGTAGTATATTCAATAGCTATAGAGTGAACACTCTTGTCTTGCTTCTGATTTAGAAGAATTTTGTTTTAAATGTCTCTCCATTTAATTAGATATAACTTATAGACTTCCAATAAACTGTCTACATTATGTTAAGATATGTCCTTCATATTCCTCATCACTTCAAGACTTTGATCTGGTGGCAAATTAGTCTGTAATTCTCTGTTGAATCTTTGTATGGTATAGGTATCAGAGTGATTCATGAAATGAATTTGGTAATATTCCTTGTTTCTATTTTGTGGAATAATTTGAAGAGTATTGGTATTAGCACTTTTTTAAAAGACTGGTAGAATTCCATGCTAAAACCCATCTGCTCCTGGGCTTTGGTTGGTTGGGAGATTTAATTACTGTTTCTGATTCCTTATAGGTTATAAGTCTATTTAAGTTGTTTATCTGATCTTGATTTAATTTTGGTAAGTGGTATTGAACAAGAAAATTGTCAAATTCTTTTTTATTTCCAAAGTTTCTGGAGATACAGATGTTTTAAGATTGACCTAATGATTTTCAGTGTCCGTTTCTATGTCTTCCTTTTCATGTTTTATTTTGTTAATTTGGATATTCTTTCTGTGGGCTTTTGTTATTTTGGATAATAGTTTATCTATTTGGTGGATTTTCTCAAAGAACAAACTCTTTGTTTCATTGGTTTCTTATGTTCTTCTCTTTGTTTCTACTTTATACATTTCAGCCTTCAGTTTGATTATTTACTACAATCTACTCCTCTTTAGTGTGCTTGCTTCTTTTTTATCCCTAGCACTTTCAAGTGTAGTGTTAAGTTGTTTATATGAGATCATTCTGTTTTCTTTATGTAGGAACTTAGTACTGTGAACTTTCCTCTTAGCATTGCTTTCATTGTGTCCCATACATTTGGGTATGTTATATATTCAATTTCATTGAATTCTATGAAGTATTTAATATTTTTCTTTATTTCTATCTTAATGAAGTAGTCATTCAGAGACTTGCTCATTTCTCATGAGTTTGTAGGCTTTTGATTGTTTCTGTTGTTGTTAAATCCGGCTTTAATCTATGGTGGTCTGAGAAGTAGTGGGTAATTTACATTTTCTGCATCTGTTGAGGCTTGCTTTGTGACAAAGTATGTAGCCAATTATGGAGAAAGTTCTGTGAGGTGCTGAGAATAAGGTGTATTCTTTTGTATTTTGGGTGAAATTTTTTGTACATATCTATTAGGTCCATTTTGTTCATAATATCTGTTAGCTCCAGTATTTCTCTGTTTAGTTTTTGTCTGGATGACTTGTCCATTGGTGAAAGTGGGGTATTGAAGTATCCTACTTTTAATATGTTAGGGTTGATGTTTAATATAAACTTTTTAATGTTCCTTTTACAAATGTAGGAATCCTTAGGTTTGAGACACAGGTGTTAACTAAAATGCTATCTTGGTGAATTTTTTCTTTGATAAACATGAAATTGTCTTTTACTATCTTTTTAAATTTTCATTTGGAGTCTTTTTTGCCTTTTTGCAATCCATTTGTTTGGAAAATCCTTTTCCAATAGGTAATGTCTATCTTTGATGTTGAGTTGTGCTTACTGTACAGAACAGAAGTATGGATCCTATCTCCTTATGCATCTTGCTAGTCTGTGCCTTTTTATTAAGAAATTGGGCCAATTAATATTGAGATATATTAACTACCAATGGTAATTAATTCCTGTTATTTTGTGGTGGTGGTCAGGTAGTGATGGTGTTGGTGTTGGTAGTGGTACTGGTGGTGGTGGAGTGTGTGTGTGTGTGTGTGTGTGTGTTTCCTTTCTTTTGGTTTTGCTAGTGTGAGATTATATTTTTCCTGTTTTCATGGCTGTAGCTAGCCTCCTTAAATTGTGTTTTTCTTAATAGTATCTTCTGCAGAGCAGGATTTATAGATAGATATTATTTGAATTTGACTTTATCATAGACTATCTTGTTTTCTCATGGTTATTGAAATTATTTTCCGGATTTAAATAGTTTGGGCTGGCATCTATACTCTTTTAGAGTTTTCAGGATCTGTCTCCAGACCTGGAATCTCCACTGAGAATTCAGAAGTAATTCTCATAGTTCTACTTTTATATTTTACTTGCTCTTTTCTCTTAAAGCTTTTAATATTCTTTTTTGTTCTGTAAACGTATTACTTTGATTATTTATGTATCTAACCGAGTTTATTTAGTGTTCTGTGTTTTCTTCCACCTTTACAAACATCTCCTTTTTCAAGTTACAAAGTTTTCTTCTATGGTCTTGTTGAAAATATTCTTATTATTTTCTTCTTATTATTTTCTTATTTCTTAAATAAGAAAATAATTTCTTATTTAAGTTGGGATTCTTGTCCTTCCTTTTTTTCTTCTTTGTTTGTTTTTTGTTTGTATCTATCCTTCTATCTTTCCCTTCCTCCTCCTCCTCTTCCTCCTCTTCTTCTTCTTCTTCTTCTTCTTCTTCTTCTTCTTCTTCTTCTTCTTCTTCCTCTTCTCTTATTCTTAGGATTTTTTTTCCTATGTCCCAGATAATCTGGATGTTTGTTTCAGGATTTTTTTCGATTTAGCATTTGCTAAGAATGCTGTATCTATTTCTTCTATGGTGCCTTCAACATATGTGATTCACTATTCCATATCTTGTATTCTGTGGAGATACATGCAAATAGCTTATATTTATTCTGTGTTCTAGAAATTAGTAAACCCACCCATGAAAATGAACAATAAATGCTGTACATCACTATTCTGCAATTTAGTGCAAAAATGACAAAATTTTAAATCATGACTTATTTAGGCAGTATCTAAGAGACTTTATTTATCACATTTGAAATTTGCTTAGAGTTAGTTATAAAAATTTAGCCTAAGAAAGTCTGCTTTAATGAATTTATGATAATAGCATGGGTTTTACAGTAAATATTACAATAAAATTGCAAGGCCATAATGTACTATTTCACAGAGTTATAACATACATGATCATGAGGCAACATTGTAGCTATGCTTCCAGATTCAATTTCATCAGAAAATAAATAAAAATATAGCAAAAGAATCCAAAAAAGTCAAAAACATCTTTTTGCAGTTGACAGTATCCAAATTATCTAGTTATACATACTGAAAAAAAAAATGCTGGCCGGTAGAATATTAATACAATTTTTGAACAATTTATGTTATTTTAATCATATGTCTATATTGGTAGATGCACATGTGTACAGGTGCTCACTGAGGACAGAGAGATCACTTAGAACCGGAGTTACAGGAAATATGAGCACTTATAAAGAAACCTGGCTCCTAGCCACTGAGCTATGCCTCTAACCTTCAATCAGAGTATTTTGTCTATGCCATTAACTTTATAGAAAAGAATGAAAGATGTTCCTAAATTTCTAACATTTAAGGTGAATTTCTTATTTTCATCATGTTCATTTAAAAAATACATGTATTGTGGCATAAAAGGTTATAATAACACATTAAAATAAAAAATTACCAGAAAGATAGTCAAGGAGCACCAGGAGAAGGCTACCCTCCAAAGAGCGTGGAAAAGCCATGAGTGGGGATAGGGCGAGCACCACTGCTCACGGGGATCCACCCAGAACCTGCAGAATAAGGGGCTTGAGGAAAACTCAGGGAGAGGAAACCTCTGAACCTTCCGGTTTCCAACTATGGATGGAGACCTCTGCCTGGGCCACCAAGGGTCCATTAGCCAAGGAGCACCAGGAGAAGGCTACCCTCCCAGGAGTGTGGAAAAGCCATGAGTGGGGTTAGGGCGCGCACCACTGCTCCCCAAGACCTGCCTGGAACCCTCAGGTCACCCGGACTGAGGTAGTCAGGGACAGGAACGCTCCGGTTTCCATCTGTGCCTGGGGACCTCAGCCTGGGCCACAGGGTTCAAGGGGAGAGCTGGTATCCCAGGAGTGCTGACACACCTTTGAGCACCTCTTCTGTTCAAGCTCACAGGATCAAGAGGGACCCTTGCAGAGCCATCAGGACATAAGAGCCAAGGGACAGCTGGGGACAGGATCCTTCTGGGTACTGTCTACACCTCAGAGCTGACCCTGTGCCACAGCTCTCCAGGCCCAAGTACCTCTCATAGAGAGCTGGAATTCAAGGAATATTGACACAGAGGTCTGCAAGTGGGGCAAGCCACAACCAGACAGAGTAAGACCAGCTAACATCAGAGTTAACAAAATGGCAAAAGGCAAGGGTAAGAACATAAGGAACAGAAACCAAGGCTACTTGACACCATCAGAACCCAGCTCTCCCACCACAGCAAGCCCTGGATACCCTAACACACCAGAAAAACAAGACTCAGATATAAAATCATTTCTCATGTTGATGATAGAAGACTTTAAGAAAGAAATTAACACCCTTAAAGAAATACAAGAGAAGAGAGATAAACAACTAGAAGCCCTTAAAGAGGAAACACAAAAATCCATTAAAGAATTACAGGAAAACTCAATAAAACAGGCAGAATTACAGGAAAACAGAATCAAACAGACAAAGGAAATCCACAAAACTATCCAGGAGCTAAAAATAGAAAGAGAAACAATAAAGAAATCACAAAGGGAGACAACCCTGGTGTTAGAAAACCTAGGAAAGAGATCAGGAGTCATTGATGTAAGCATCACCAACAAAATACAAGAAATAGAAGAGAGAATCTCAGGAGCAGAAGATATCATAGATAACATAGACACAACAGTAAAAGAAAATGCAAAATGCAAAAAGTTTCTAACCCAAAACATCCATGAAATCCAGGACACAATGAGAAGACAGAACCTAAGGATAATAGGTATAGAAGAGAGTGAAGATTCCCAACTTAAAGGACCAGTAAATATCTTCAACAAAATTATAGAAGAAAACTACCCTAACCTAAAGAAAGAAATGAACATAAATATACAAGAAGCTTACAGAACTCCAAACAGATTGTACCAGAAAAGAAATTCGTCCCGTTACATTATAGTGAAAACACCAAATACACAAAACAAGGAAAGGATATTAAAAGCAGTAAGGGACAAAGGGCAAGTAACATATAAAGGCAGACCTATCAGAATTACACCTGCCTTTTCACCAGAGACTATGAAAGCTAGAAGATCCTGGGCAGAACTCATACAGACCATAAGAGAACACAACTGCCAACCCAGGCTGCTATACCCAGCAAAACTCTCAATTACCATGGATGGTGAAACCAAAATATTCTATGACAAAACCAAAGTTACACAATATGTTTCCATAAACCCAGCCCTACAAAGGATAATGGATGGAAAACATCAACTCAAAAAGGGAAACTACACCTTAGCAAAAGCAAGAAAGTAATCTTTCAACAAACTCAAAAGAAGATAGCCACATAAAAGTAAAAATAACATCGACAATAACAGGAACCAACAATCACTATTCCTTAATATCTCTTAACATCAATGGACTCAATTCCCCAATAAAAAGACATAGACTGACAGACTGGATCCATAAAGAGGACTCAGCATTTTGCTGCATTCAAGAATCACATCTCTGTGATAAAGAAAAACACTACCTCAGAGTAAAGGGCTGGAAAACAATTTTCCAGGCAAATGGTCCCAAGAAACAGGCTGGAGTAGCCATTCTAATATCGGATAAAATCAACTTTCACCCAAAAGTCATCAAAAAAGATAAGGAAGGATACTTCATACTCATCAAAGAAAGAATCTACCAAGAAGAACTCTAAATTCTGAACATCTATGCTCCAAATGTAAGGGCACCCACATTCATTAAAGAAACTTTACTAAAGCTCAAAGCACACATTGCGCCTCACACAATAATAGTAGGTGACTTCAACACCCCATTATCATCAGTGGACAGATCTTGGAAACACAAACTAAAGAGAGACACAGTGAAACTAACAGATGTTATGTACCAAATGGATTTAATAGATATCTATAGAACATTTCATAGTAAAACAGAAGGATATACCTTCTTCTCTGCATCTCATGGTACCTTCTCCAAAATTGACCATATAATCAGTCACAAAACAAACCTCAATAAATACAAGAAGATTGAAATAATCACATGCCTCCTATCAGATCACTATGCATTAAGGCTGGTCTTCAATGGCAACAATAACAACATAAAAACCACATACACATGGAAGCTGAGCAATGCTCTACTCTGTGATAATTTGGTCAAGGAAGAAATAAAGAAAGAAATAAAAGACTCCCTAGAATTTCATGAAAATGAAAATACAACATACCCAAACTTATGGGAAAAAATGAAAGCAGTGTTAAGAGGGTCTCCAAAAAGAAACAGGAGAGAGCATACACTAGCAGCTTAACAACACACTTGAATGCTCTAGAACAAAACAAGATAATGCACTCAAGAGGAGTAGAAGGCAGGAAATAATCAAACTCAAGGCTGGAATCAATCAAGTAGAAACAAAAAGAACTATACAAAGGATCAGCAAAACCAAGAGTTGGTTCTTTGAGAAAATCAACAAGATAGATAAACCCTTAGCCACACTAACCAGAGGGCACAGAGACAGGATCCAAATTAGCAAAATTAGAAACAAAAAGGGAGACATAACAACAGATTCTGAGGAAATTTAAAAAATCATCAGATCCTACTACAAGAGCCTATACTCAACAAAACTGCAAAATATGGATGAAATGGACAATTTTCTAAACAGATACCAATTACCAAAGTTAAGTCAGGATCAGATAAACCATATAAACAGTCTCATAATGCCTAAAGAAACAGAAGCAATCATTAAAAGTCTCCCAACCAAAAAAAACCCAGGAACAGATGGGTTCACTGCAGAATTCTATCAGACCTTCAAAGAAGACCTAATACCAATACTCTTCAATCTACTCCACATAATAGAATCAGAAGGAACACTTCCCAATTCCTTCTATGAGGCCACAGTTACACTGAAACCAAAACCTCACAAAGACCCAATAAAGAAAGGAAACTTCAGACCAATTTCCCTTATGAATATCAATGCAAAAATACTCAATAAAATTCTCGCAAACCGAATCCAAGAACACATCAAAACAATCATTCATCATGATCAAGTAGGCTTCATCCCAGGGATGCAGAGATGGTTCAATACCCAGAAATCCATCAATGTATTCCACTACATAAACAAACTCAAAGAAAAAAACCACATGGTCATTCCATTAGATGCTGAAAAAGCATTTGACAAAATTCAACATCCCTTCATGCTAAAAGTCCTGGAAAGGTCAGGAATTCAAGGCCCATACCAAAACATAGTAAAAGCAATATACAGCAAACCAGTAGCCAACATCAAACTAAATGGAGAGAAACTCGAAGCAATCCCACTAAAATCAGGGACTAGACAAGGTTGCCCCCTCTCTCCCTATCTATTCAATAAAGTAATTGAAGTTCTAGCTAGAGCTATTAGACAACAAAAGGATACAAATTAGAAAGGAAGAAATCAAAATATTACTCCTTGCAGATGATATGATCGTATACTTAAGTGACCCAAAAACATCCACCAGAGAACTGCTGCAGCTGATAAACAACTTCAGCAAAGTGGCTGGATATAAAATTAACTCAAACAAATCAGTAGCCTTCTTATATTCGAAGGATAAACAGGCTGAGAAAGAAATTAGGGAAATGACACCTTTCACATTTGTCACAAACAATATAAAGCATCTTGGTGTGACTCTAACCAAGCAAGTGAAAGATCTGTATGACAAGAACTTCAAGTCTCTGAAGAAAGAAATCGAAGAAGTCCTCAGAAGATGGAAAGCTCTCCCATGCTCATGGATTGGCAGGACTAACATAGTAAAAATGGCCATCCTGACGAAAGTAATCTACAGAATCAATGCAATCCCTATCAAAATTCCAACTCAATTCTTCATAGACTTGGAAAGAACAATTCTCAAATTCATTTGGAGCAACAAAAATCACAGGATAGCAAAAGCTATTCTCAACAACAAAAGAACTTCTGGGGGAATCACCATTCCTGACCTCAAGCTGTACTACAGAGCAGTAGTGATAAAAACTGCATGGTATTGGTACAGCGACCGGCAGGCAGATCAGTGGAATAGAACTGAAAACCCAGAAATGAACCCACACACCTATGGTCACTTGATCTTTGACAAAGGAGCTAAAACCACCCAGTGGAAAAAAGACAGCATTTTCAACAAATGATGCTGATTCAACTGGTGGTCTACATGTAGAAGAATGCAAATTGATCCATTCTTATCTCCCTGTACAAAGCACAAGTCCAAGTGGATCAAGGACCTCCACATAAAGCCAGATACACTGAATCTAATAGAAGAGAAAGTGGGGAAAAGCCTCGAACACATGGGTACCGGGGAGAAGTTCCTCAACCAATGGCTTAGGCTCTAAGATCAAGAATCGACAAATGGGATCTAATGAAATTGCAAAACTTCTGTAAGGCAAAAGACACTGTCAATAGGACAAAATGGCAACCAACTGATTAGAAAAGATGTTTACCAATCCTAAGTCTGATAGAGGGCTAATATCCAACATATACAAAGAACTCAAGAAGTTAGGCTCCAGAAAACCAAATAACCCCATCAAAAAATGGGGAACAGAGCTAAACAGAGAATTCTCAACTGAGGAAATTCGCAGGGCTGAGAAGCACCTAAAGAAATGTTCAACATCCTTAGTCATCAGGGATAAGTAAATCAAAACAACCCTGGGATTCCACCTTACACCAGTCAAGCATGGGTAAGATCAAAAACTCAGGTGACAGCAGATCCTGGCGAGGATGTGGAGAAAGAAGAACATTCCTCCATTGTTGGTAGGATTGCAAGCTGGTGCAACCTCTCTGGAAATCAGTTTGGTGGAAAATGGACATAATACTACCCAGCTATACCTCTCCTGGGCATATACCCAGAAGATGCTCCAACATGTAATAAAGAGACATGCTCCACTATGTTCATAGCAGTCATATTTATAATAGCCAGAAGCTGGAAACAATGCAGATGTCCCTCAGCAGAGAAATGGATACAGAAAATGTGGTACATTTACACAATGGAGTACTACTCAGCTATTAAAAACAATGACTTCATGAAATTTGCAGGCAAATGGATGGAACTTGAAAATATCATCCTGAG
>CM052704.1:5198340-5219440 GCA_028551405.1 Uromys caudimaculatus
CCCGGTTGTCCTGAAGTTTGGACTACCAACCCAAGAATACATATATATTGACCCATGGTTCGGACCACATATGAGGCAGAGGACGACCTCGATGGCCATCAGGGAGAGAGGAGAGGCCCTTGGGCCTGAGGGTGTTAGAGGCCCCAGTAAAGGGGAATGTCAAGGTGGGAATAGGGGGATGGGTAGGCGGGTAGGTGGGAGGTTGAATTCCCCCATAAAGGTAGGGATGGGAAGGGGATAGGGGGCTTCCAAAGAGGAGACCCAGAAAAGGGGAAACATTGGAAATGTAAATAAAGTATCAAAAAAAAAAAAAAAAAGAAATACGGAAATTTTGTTCAGATATTTTTTTTAGTGCATATCCAATGCCTGACAGAACAACTTTTTTAAAGGAAAGAGTTGGTAGGTGGAGGGATGGTCTCATAGTTTTAGAAGAATCATCCTATAATCTGTTGGCTCCATTATTTCTAAGTTCTGGTGAGACAGCAACATAACAGGGAGGCCTAATGAAGCAAAACTGGTTACTGTATAATGACAAGAAATCAAAGGCATAGTTTCTATAGCAGAGGACCTCTGCCGTCCCTCCCATTCATTTTTATCAGACCCTAACATATAGGATGGTGTTGTTCACATGCAGATCAGATCTTCATTTCTCAGCTTGTCCTGTGTAAAGCTGCTTTCACAGACATGCCTAGAAATGTGTTTCCGTGATCTCAGTACTTCTCAATGCCATCAAGAGAGCCATCAAGACAAAGACACAGTCAATAGGATAAATCAGCAACCTAATGATTGGGGAAAAATTCTCCACTAATCCCATATTCAATAGAGGGATAATATCCAAAATATATAAAGAACCCAAGAAGTTAACCTCCAGAAAATCAAATAACCCAATTTAAAAATGGGGTTCAGCGCTAAGGAGAGAATTCACAACAGAAGAAAATCTCTAATGGTCAAGATTCCCTTAAGGAAATGCTCAAAGTCCTTAGTTATCAGGGAAATGCAAATCAAAACGACTCTGAGATTCCGCCAGAATCAGAATGGCTAAGATGGAAAACTCAAGTGCCAGCACAAGTAGGCCAGGATGTGGAGAAAGAGGAGTACTTGTGCTTGCTGGCAAGGATGTGGAGAAAGAGGAATACTCCTCCATCTTTGATGGGATTGCAAACTGGCGCAACCTAGTGCTTCATCCAAAAATTGGAAATAGTTCTACCTGAAGACTCAGCTATACCACTGTTGGACATATATCCAAAAGATGAGCCATCATACCACAGGGACAAGTGCTCCGCGATATTCATAGCAGCTTTATGTGTAATACCCAGAAGCAGGAAACAACCTAGATGTCCCTCGACAAGAAAAAATGGATACAGAAAATGTGGTTCCTTTACACAATGGAATATTATTTGCTATTAAGAATGAGTACATGTAAATGCATTTTTGCTTGGATAGCTCTACAACTTGAGTTGTTTCTCAAATGACATACTTGTGGTGAAGATGTTTTTCTATGCTGCTGTTCCAGTAGAAATCTGTAATTTCCCTGGAGTAAAAAATGAATGCTTCAAAATCAAAGGAAAAGGGTTTTTACTTAAGAATAATTTCTGAATCTTTTGCAAGACTGGCCTTTTGCCTTTAACAGCCATTTTTGCTCTATGGCATCTCAAATACTTCTTAATTTTTCATCTCGGCACACGTTCTTCAGACTTGTCCAACCTAAGTGCATCAATATAGATCATAAGCCCTCCCTATATTCATCCTTTCAAACACTTCCAAATTCTTATTTGCATTTCTTCCTAGCCCACTAACCAAAGTTTTCTCAAGATAAGTCTGTTCTCAAATATTATAAGACATTCTTAGCACTATCATTACAGTTCATTTCCTTCTTGCACTGAGAAGTAGTTTTTGGTGATAACAAGGCTCAAGTTGGACAGCCAGCTACACTGTTTATCAGAATGCATAATAAATACGTGTTTTCTGTTATCTGTATCCAGGGTCACTTCAGTATGTAATTAATTTATTTTGATAGTATTTGGGGAATCTGAAGATGGTTATGGCTGTTCTTTTGATCACAAGTTGAAATGTCACGAAAATCACTTAACAATGAATAATAAAACAATATTATTTGTAAAAAAAAAAAATAAGAAAAAAGAAAAAAAATGAGGGCATCAAGAGTTTTTCAGGGACATGGCTGGAAATAGGAAATACCATCCTGAGTAGGTAACTCAGACCCAGAAGCACATGCATGATATGAATTCACTGATAAGTTGATATTAGCCAAAAGTACAGAATACTTAGGTTATAACCCACAGAATTTCAGAAGTTTAACAAGCAGAAAGGCCAAGTAAAGATTCTTCAGTCCCACTTAGGAGGGGAAAAAAATAATCACTGGACACAGAAGGAGGAAGGTACCTGAGTGGGAGAGGGGAGGAGGAGAGTAAAAGGGAAGCAGGATCAGGTATGAGAGCACAGGGCAGAAGCTCAGAAGAATGAATGGAAATATGTAGCCTCAGAAGGGAGGAGGTGAGGAGCACCGTTAGAAAATTCCAGAGACCTGGGAGCTGAGAGACTCTCAGGACTCAATGGTAGTGACCTTCCATAAAATGCCAAACAGTGGGGACAGGGATCTGGAAGAGTCCACCTCCAATAGATAAACAGGACCTCAAGAGGAGGGATAGGGTTACCAATCCATAGTCAAAATTTCTGACCCAGCAGTGTTCCTGTCTAAGAGAACTGTAGGGACAAAAATGGAAAAGAGACTGAGGAAAAGGAGGTCCAATGACCAGCCCAACTGGGGATCTATCTCTTGGGGAGATACCAAGGTCTGACACTATTACTGATACTATGATATCCTTACACAGAAGTCTAGCATGGCTGTCATCTGAGAGACCCATACAGCAGCTGACTGAGACAGATACAGATATTTACACCCAACCATTGGACTGAAGTCAGGAGCCTCTATGGTTGAATTAGGGGAAGGATGGAAGAAGCTGAAGAGGAGGGTGACCCCATAAGAAGACTAGCAATCTCAACTAACCCAGACCCCTGGGGACTCCCAGATACTGAGCCACCAACCAGGCAGCATACAGGTGTTGGTCTGAGGTCCTGGACACATATACAGCAAAGTAATGCCTGATCTGGCCTCAGTGGGAGAAGATGTGTCTAATCCTCAAGAGACTTGAGGCTCTAGGGAGACGGGAGGCCTGTGGTCAGGGAGCATCCGCCTGTAGAAAGGAGGAAGAATGTGATGAGGAACTGTGGAAGGGGTACCAAGAAGTGGGGCAACAACTGGATTGTAAATTTAAAAATAAAGATGAACAGTTACAAAATGAGAAACCAGACAAGTTTCAGGTGTGTTATGCCACAGGGGGAAAGAATAATCCCAAGTAGTCAATCTTCATATATGAGAAAACAACTGTTTTTGGAATATTACAAAAAATACTTACAGAGTTGGATCAAAAATTTCCTGGGTGAATTCATGTTACCTTTAACTGTACTTTCATTCTCCTCTTCTCTGTAGCTTTGTATTCATTTGTACTAATGGCTCAGGACTCTTTCCTCATCAGTTTGTTTAAAGCTTAAACTGGAAAAGCATCATGGTGATTAAGAAACAAGACTCCTTCATATTGTCTGTGAATTGAATCTTGGGTATTCTCAACTTTTGGGATAATATCCACTTGTCAGTGAGTACATACTGTGTGTGTTCTTTTGTGACTGAGTTACCTCACTCAGGATATTTTCAAATTCCATCCATTTACCTGTGAATTTCATGAAGCCATTGTTTTTAATAGCTGAGTAGTATTCCATTGTGTAAATGTACCACATTTTCTGAATCCATTCCTCTGTGGAGAGACATCTGAGTTGTTTCCAGCTTCTGGCTATTATAAATATGGCTGCTATTAACATAGTGGAGCATGTGTCCTTATTACATGTGGGAGCATCTTCTGGGTATATGCCCAGGAGTGGTACGTTGAACTCAGGTAGAACTATGTCCAATTTTCTGAGAAACCACCAGATTGATTTCCAGAGTGGTTTTACCAGTTTGCAATCCCACCAGCAATGGAGGAGTGTTCCTCTTTCTCCACATCCTTGCCAGCATCTGTTTTCACCTGAGTTTTGATCTTAGTCATTTTCACTGTTGTGAGGTGGAATCTCAGGGCTGTTTTGATTTGCATTTCCCTGATTACTAAGGATGTTGAACACTTCTTTAGGGGCTTCTCAGCCATTCGAGTTACCATATGAAGCCCAAGAAGAAGACCAAAATGTGAATGCTTCAGTGCTTCTTAAAAGGGTGAACAAACTACTCACAGGAGGAAATATGGAGACAAAGTGTGCAGCAGAGACTGAGGGAAAGGCCATCCAGAGACTGCCCCACCTGAGGATCCATCTCATAAACAGCCACTAAACCCGGACAATATTGTGGATGCCAGAAGGTGCTTGCTGAAGGAAGCCTGATATGGCTGTCTCCTGAGAGGCTCTGCCAACCTGATAAATACAGAGGCATATGCTGGCAGCCAACCATTGGACTGAGCACAGGGTCCCCGATGGAGGAGTTGAGAAGATACTGAAGGAACTGAGAGGGGTTGCAGCCCCATGGGGGGAGCAATAGTTTCAACAGGCCAGATCCCCTGAAGCTTCTGGGCACTGGACCACCAACCAAAGAATACACATGGAGAGACCAATGGCTCTGGTTACATATGTCACAGAGGATGGCCTTGTTGGACATCAGTGGGAAGAAACACCCTTGGGCCTGAGGGTGTTTGGTGTCCCAATGTAGGGGAATGCCAGGGAAGGAAGATGGGAGGTGGTGGGTGGGTGAGCACACTCATAGATTCAGGGGGAGTAGGAAAAGTGGTAGAGGGTTTCTGAAGGGTATACCTGGAAATCAGAAAACATTTGAAATGTACATAAAGAAAATATCCAATAAAAAATGATAGAAATAGAAAAAAAAGAAACAAGACTCCTTTAAACAAGCCTTTTCTGAAATATTTTGTTTGAAAACAAGAATTAGCACCTGTTTTATACATTCATCAGTGAAAAGAAAATTATATAGATCCCTTAAACTGCTCAAAATACTAAAATCAACTGTAAAGCTTAATTAAATTTTAAAATGATATTGTAAGTAATTATGTATATTTTTATTTTTATTCTAAATAATACAAAAGGCATAGTTAATTTATGTTCTATTCAGTTTTGTGTTTCGGATCTCTTATTTATTAATATATTATTTTAGTTTACATTTCATTTAGCATGCTGGTCACACCTCAGAATCTTTCAAAGATATGGTCTGAAAAGATTATATATATATATATATATATATATATATATAGAGAGAGAGAGAGAGAGAGAGAGACAGAGACAGAGACAGAGACAGAGAGACAGAGAGACAGAGAGAGACAGAGAGACAGAGACAGAGACAGAGAGACAGAGACAGAGAGACAGAGACAGAGAGACAGAGAGAGACAGAGACAGAGAGAGACAGAGGGAGAGAGAGAGAGACAGAGAGAGAGGGACAGAGAGACAAAGAGACAGAGAGACAGAGATAAATGTATATTTGCATGTAATATCAATTAGTAAAAAAAAGAGGCCGTGAAATTGAAGATCAAGTTAAAATATATTAGGGCTCTTGGAGGAAAAAAATAGGAAGTAGAAAAGATGTAATTATATTATAGTCTCAAAAATAAAATCACAAAATGTTAATGATGTCACAGATAAAGTGAACAGTAAGTAGATACTCTTTATTTGTGGACAATCTCCACTTTTCTGAGCTTATCTTAAGTATCTCGGAAATTCAGAGTCAAACAGTGGAAGAGCCCATGTGTCATCATTGGTCTATCTCTTGGTTCGCACTGCTTTTAATGGAGGTACATTTCCCCTGAACTCCAGGGAGATATTTTGTGCTAAACTATGGTTTAACTTCAATTCTACAACTGAAAAGAAACTGAAAATCCCACAGAGTTTATTGTAGGCTTTTGGAAATCAGAGGAGGAAAACAAGAAGAGTGGCTCCAAAAAAAGAACCCCATAACCTAGGACTGACTGACCTTGAAGTTACTAGTCTAAGTTGCATTGCAGAATATGCCTTTTTAACAAAATCTATAGTGTGTTGTTTCCTCTGTCTATCTTCACAGGCAGTTCAAACCATATGCCATCTTGAGTGACCCTCTCCAATGCACATATATTTGGTGGTGGAATCACTGTCCTGTTTATAATAACTGTGAGAGAACTTATGTTACTTTTTACACAAGAACAAAATTAGACTCTGTATGTAAGAGGAACTAAGATTTTGAGATGGTCATATGAGTCCATGAAGTATTTTAGCTGCTGCTTAAATTATAAGAGTATCATATATGTTTCAAACACATAAAATTATTCTTCATAGAGAAGCTATTAAGAAGCATCATATCTTATTTGTATTATATCTTATTCACCATATGTCTTCAGTCCAGCACTAAATAGATTGGTTATCACTGTTATTACTTGTTTTATTTACACAAAACAGTTGATTTCAATGTTCTATTTTGTATGTCTGTAATATATTATGATCATATTCACCTCACTGCTCTCTTCTTCCCTCCCCTCCTCTTCTTGTCTTTCTTTTCTCTAATATTCCCTCTGCTACTTTCATGTCTTCCTTTTTTATGAATGCTAAACTTAAAAAAAAAAACATATTTGTACTTCAAGAATTGGAGAAGACTTTAGCCAAAATACACAACAAAGGAGAGATAGAACCTGTAGAGACCACCTCCAGTAGATAGGACCTGGCCCCAGTTGAGAGATGGGCCAACACCCATCTCAAAATTTTTAACTCAGAAATGTTCCTGTCCAAAGGAAAGACAGGGACATAAAATGGAACAGAGACTGAAGGAAAGGCCATCCAGAGACCACCCCATCTAGGGATCCATACCATCTGCAGATACCAAACCCCAATACTATTGCTGATGCCAAGAAGTGCTTGCGGATAGGACCCTGGTATGGCTGTTCCCTAAGAGTTTCTGAGTTTCTACCAGCATGTGACTGAGACAGATGCAGAGCTAGAGCTCCCAGAGACTAAACCACTAGAGTATACATGGAAGGATTCATGGCTCCAGATACACATGTAGCAGAAGATGGCCTTATCTGACACCAATGGGAGAGGAGGCCCTTGGTCCTGTGGAGGTTTGATGTTCCAGCGTAGGGGAGGACTAGAGTGGAGAGGCAGGAGTGGGTGAATGGGTGTAGGAGCAGCTTCATAGAGGCAAACGAGAGGTGGGAGAGGGGAAATGGGATAGGGGGTTGTGGAGGGGTAACCAGGAAGGGGGATATCATTTGAAATGTAAATTATTAAAATGATTAATAAAAATAAAAAGTACGGTTTATTTTGTTAATGGTAATATCTCTAATATTATTAATTTTCTTTTCATTTTACCCTTCTTTATGGCTGAATTTTATATATTCATACATATATGCAATTATCCATTGATTCTAGAACTTGGCTATAAGTCTGACATAGTACACATTAGCATACAGCTATATCTGTGGCATGCCAATTTGGATTTTTTTCAAATATGTGCCTATCAAGGACTAAAGCTAGACTACATGGTAGTCTTATTGTTCAGTTTTGGGATACCTTTCATTCTCACGTGCATAGTGTGTATGCTAATTTACTTTCAGCAGTAAAAGTTCACTCTTTTGACACAGTGGCTACTTTTCAAGAAAAGACTATTTTAACACTCTGGGTAGTTTGGTATTTCACAAATTAAAAAGGGATTTAAAATATTTGGTAAACATTACCTACATTTCAGAAGTACTAGAGTCCCTTTATTATTGCCGAGGTTTGCTAGCTTTGTTTAAATAAATTATTTCTAAAGTAAAACTGTTTTGAGTGTGAAATCTATGACTGTACTGGGTGTTGTAGTATATCTCTATAATTCTATCATTTGGATGTCTTGAGGCAGGAAGACAGCTAGATTTCATGGTAGCCTTACTTTTCAGTTTTGGGAAAAAGTCTATTCTCATTTGCATTGTGTCTTTGCTAATTTACATTTCCTACAGTAAGTTCAAGAAAACCTTTGAAAATACAGATGATTTCAAACAACTCTAAATAAATGAAATAAACAGCAAGCATGCCCCATGTGGAGGCAAGCGGAGAGTGCATGAAAAGTTAAGTACACATCTGGTTTCATTAACATTATTGGGCTCCAGATTATGACATTCTTTCTGTGTTATTTTTTAAATAGCCCAAGCAATGAGCAAGGCACAAGTATTCATACATTTATGCACATATACAGTTATACAAGCTAGTGATTCAGAATCTGTTGACCTTCACACAGCACCAGGTCCTTCAAATATTGATTCAATTAGTCTGTCTTTACTGGAATGAAATACATAGTACATTCTACACTAAGGTCTGGACTGTTAATGCACTTCTGTAAATTAAAATAATAAATTAAATACATTTTCTTGTAGTTATGACGGGCATGAATGTAGGTGACTTGTTTCTAGCAAGTCTTTTATCTTCTTTTGTGAACTGAAAATACCTTAGAAATTTGGAAAGAGCTAACTATGTTCCTAATTCTTACCACTTGAAAGCATTTTTAGCTAAAATTTGATAATTTTCAGTCATAAACTGTGATCTAGCATTCCATTTCATGGCATATAAAACCAGTTTGACCATAGGAGGAATGAAAGGATAATGGGAAACCACAAGAGTACATTTTACTAAGCAATTCACTGAAGGCTAAACTGAGACTAGTACAAAGGGAAGAAATTCTCAGATGTATCTTTAAGAATTGGAAGCAAGTGAAATATCTGATTTGTTATTTTTGTTTACCTGTTTCCCTTCCAATGAAGGTGAAATGTGTTTAACCATCACTAATGGTTAAAGACTCTAAACAACTCCAGATAGCATAATTTCAATCAGTTACCCTAATAGTTGTCCTTGGCTCTTAAACTGAATTCTTAACACTGAGATCCAGAGAGAGAAGGAGAAAATGTAGCTGAAGCCAACAGCTCTCAAACACAATCCTCAGGCCAAGGCTCATCCACATTGTTTTCTACTGAATTGTGTTAAACAGAAAAAACAAGGATAACAAACAAGAAAAACAAAGATGGTGTACTGATTTCTCCTTACAGTTAACCTGACATTAACACTCTTATTTTGAGATTGTCATTATATTTGGTTTCTGTGAGATAATTGCCACAATGATAACGTGAAAATGATTGATAAGACTTTTTGACTTAAAACTCCAAGATTAAAAGCTAAATATTTTTATAGCCATGTGGTTGCACTTAATTATAACAACTCCTTTAATTATTTCCTCTATAGCTTCTGCTTCATAAACATATGTTCAAATAGAAACAATTGTCCAAAACCATATGGAGTAGAACATTCCTCATCCCTTTTCATAGTTGTATTGTACAGTAATAATATCTGAAATAGACTTATTATTGCCATTGTGATAGGAACAGCACACTAAACTGTCACTTTTTGATCACAGCTATTTATTAATGAAGACAATAGGTACCTAAAAATTGAAGGAATATTTATGTCTTTTCCCCAAACCTGCTGCTGATCTTTCATAATCTCTCCTTTGATAGTATCATGCTGGTGGTGTTTTCAAGCATATGGACTCAACTCAGTTCAATAAAAGTTGCTTCATCAGCAAATGCTGTGTGACAAGTAGCTCTTTGTCTACAGGGCAAGCTTCCTCTACTGTGAGCCATGCCTCCATACACAGCTGCACGACGCATATCACAGTTGCACTGTCTCTGGCCAGACTCAAAAACACACAATGACCAAAAATTAATGCATAATCAAATGAATAATGAATTTGAGGTGCTTTCATCAGCCATTCCCCAAATTGTGTCATATAGAATCTCTTAATCTTGCCCCTGCACACATATGAGCTCACTGCATTGTGCACTTCTTCACGCACACGACGCCCAGTAACACATTGGTACAGACTCAGCTATTTTATGCTACAAATGCAATGTCTTTGTTGTACACAAAACATTGTCTGTTCTTATAGAAACATAGTTATTAAGTTACAGAAAACAACTTACTATTTTCTTGCCCCTATCCCTCAAAAAAACCAAATTGATATATTTTTGTATTTTACTATGTTAGAATGAATGTTTAGTTTTAAAAGTCACTGCTTGCATTGATAATTTAAGGTTCATAAAAAATTTAAATAAATTTTTACTTGAGATTAAGGCATGACTTTTAATTTCTAAAATAGCCCTAAACATATGTTTTAAAATACTTGTATTTATGGAAAGTAGCATTCTCAGTATTGACAGTTGTAAAATCAAAATATCTATTAACAAGGAAAAATGTCAAAGATGTGCTATATTCTGTAGTATCAAATCTTCAGTCTAGGTTTTTGGTTTTTATGTAAAAACACACCCCATATTATTAGCATGTAAAATTTTCAACTTTAATAAACAATAAAATTATATGTGAGTAATGAATTGCTTTTCACTAAGATTCTCTTTGATTTATAATCACTAAATGTTTGATATGCATGCATATCTCAAACGTTTGTATACCCAAGTCATATAAAAGTTTCTCAAGTGAAATTGAACTCACAAGTATAAGAGATCTTGTTCTGTGAGTCTTTCAGTTATCCCAATTTCCAAGTTATACATGAAGCTGTCTTTTAGGTGATGAGTGGAATTCAAGGAACATAAAACTTTCATTCCATCTCATTTGTTCCTGAAACAGTATAAAGGACTTCTCTTATAAACCAATTAGATTAGAAAATACAGGGGGCATGATATGACGAAGGAGCATAGTTGGTAGGTAATCCTTTGCTAACTCTCAAAGAGCATGTGCCTTACGGTCATTTTAAAGCATTCCTGTTTTCCATGTGAAAGATAAACATCTCCACATCATTTTCATTCTTGGAAACTTGTTTATAACTGGAATTTAAGAATAACTAGGGACTCTGAACACCACATGTGATTTTATTTGGCATGAATAGAGCCATTCATTGATTTGTACTTGTGTTGGTGGCTCTATTATGGTAAATCAGGCCCAGGTGTGCAGAATTCTACAACAACAATACAAACATCACAGAGAGTCACAGAATGCAGACAGCTAGGGCTCTTGTTCAGAAAGCTGACTATGACCTTAATAAATTTTGTTGATGTTATCTTTTACTCATTTTCTGAATCTCAATGCAATTTCTTTTACAAGATTGAATATTTTACCAGGTCTGGTATTTGGCCTCTTTTCAAAATGTTTTCTTCTCAAAACTAATGACAATAGTCTCAAGCCAAAGATTTTTTTTTTCAAGAAGTACTTATAATCTTCCATGACTAACACTTGACTTAATTCTGAGCTTTTTTTCTTGAGATCTTCAGTCTCAAAAACCTCTGAGTACTTGAGAGAGTCATTGTACATTTTGGAGCCACCAACCACCTGGTTCACCATGAGCTATGGGCATCTAGGCTGTCACAAAATATTAGAGACAAACTTATTGTAATTATATCCATAGTTTAGTAATTATCTTAATTTATTTAACTGAGTTCAGATAAGGACATTAAAGACCTCACAAATATTAGCACTAAACTGTGGAAATATGTCTGGTCATCCTTTGAGAGTAAGGTTGAAAATAATAGAAGTCAAATTTGCTCTCCAAACTCATCACCTCTCCAAATCATTTAGATGTCAAGATTTTCCATTTGAGGTAAGATTTAGTAATTTTAAACCTAAGTATTTTTAACAAATGCTTTGCTTTCTTCTAAGTGAAAACCACACTTTAAGTGATGCATATCCTGACTTTGCTCCCACTTACAAGAAAACAATGAAAGCAGTTGGTGTTGTGATGGTGTTAATATATTCATGCGATACATTGGTAGACATATGGGAATCCAGGATTTTTCTCTTGCTTGTACATTTTAAAAGGAAAGTTCTAGACATGCACTTTATGTACATAAAATACATTGTTCAAATAGGGACAGTGTATGAGAACACGGCAGTTGTCAGCTTGTGCTGTCAGCAGCGATGAGTTTTCAGTGTGTGGCATTTTAGACTTCATTATATTGTCCCATGGAGCATTCCTAAAAAAGCAGCAGGTAAAAAAATCAGGAGCATTCGAATGAAATGAGACTCAGGAGGGTGAAGAATGTGTCTTTTGCCCTTAAATTGTCTCTACTGACAGAGTTGATTTCACTTTGCAATTGACCTCTGACAAGGTGATTATTTTTAAAAACCAAAATAAGGTGCATAATACATTTTAGCCTGAAGCTAACAGTTAAGTGTGAATATTCATTCATTTTTGCTCTTCCATGGGAAAATAAAAAAGAAAAGAAAATCTGTGGCAAGAGATTTGAAGTGTTAAGCTCTTTCAATTATGTGGAGTTAAAAGACAGTGCTTTTTTAAAAATAGTTTTTAATAGTACAAATTCATTTATTGTAATATTGAGGGAAAGAAAACTTACAATTTTTTTATTCAAAATAGTCTTTCAATTAAGTGGAAAAGAGCATATGTAGATACAGTAAAGCACATCTTTCTGACAGAGAACACACCTTCTCATGCAAAAGTGAGAAACGAAGAACATCCTGTCAGCAGAGATGCATTCTACATACGTGACTCAGGGTTGTATATAAACCAGTTTTTATAGTTCGTAATTTGGATCTTTCTGTAGAGAAAATGCATTTAGGAATAGTGTTTCTCTGCCTCCACTGTACAAGTGGTCTGAGTTACAGTCAATGGCATGACTCAGTCAAGGGCAGGTGGTACGTCAACAGACAAGGTCACACTTCCTGCCAGTGATTTGATGTCTTACTCATTAGGTCTGGTTTCCTAGTCTCTACAGATCTTTAAATACAAGTGGTATTTACAAGATAAACTAAATCAGAGCATTAATCTGGGCAAAATTTTCTGAATAAAGCACAGAGAGACAAATTGAATGTAAACTTTTGGCTTACTCTACTAAAAGTGACTAGTAATTCATTAACCAGTCTGTACAATCATACAAGAAAGAGTATGTATCTTAGATGGCATAAATCCTGGTCATAGGTTCTCTCAACCTGGAACCAAAAGAATAAAAAAGAAAATAAAATTTAAACAATTGCCGGGCAGTGGTGGCGCACGCCTTTAATCCCAGCACTTGGGAGACAGAGGCAGGTGGATTTCTGAGTTCGAGGCCAGCCTGGTCTATAGAGTGAGTTCCAGGACAGCCAGGGCTACACAGAGAAACCCTGTGTCGAAAAACAAAAAAAAAAATTAAAACAATTCTGAAATTTCCTTTTTATTTTATTTTTTTGAGATGTAGTCTTCACATGTAGTTCAGTGTTGTCTCACATTTTTATTCCACTTATTATGCCATCAAAAGTGACAGAATTAACTACATGCAGTGAAAGAAAGAAAAGGTCACTGTTTGAAATGTGTATCATGACTAATGTATTTAAAATATTATAACATTTTTAAATTCAAATTTTTATGAATAATATTACAATTATTTTAAAGTTTCTCTTTTCTTTCTTTTTGAAAACTCTCTTTAAGGCTGAAACAATGTTTGAAAAAGAACTCAAGAAGGTTAATAAGCCAAAGGATCCAAGTGAGAACAACTCAATCCCACTTGGGAGGAAGAAGAAAGCAATCACAGGAGGGGGAAGGAGGGAAGGATCTGAGTAGGAGAGGGAGGGTAAGAGGGGAACATGATTGGATACTTGGTGGGGGGAACAGGACTAAAGCCCTGAGGGCCAGCACAAAGAATGGAAACAGGCAACCTCAGGAGATAGGAGGTAGGGGGAACCCTCCAGAATGTACCAGAGACCTGGGAAGTGAGAAACTCTCAGGACTCAAAAGGAGGGACCTTAGAAGAAATGCCCTACAGTGGGGAGAGGGAACCTGTAGAGCCACATCCAGTAGAAAGACAGTCAAGCATCAAGTGTGGGATGATGTTGCCACCCCATAGTCAAAAACTCTGACCCAGAATTGTTCCTTTCTGAAGTAACTGGAGGGACAAAAATGGAGAAGAACCTGAGGAAAAGGAAGTCCAGCAACAGGCCCAGATTAGGGTCCAGCTCAAGGGGAGGCCCCAAGGCCTCACACTATTACTGAGACTATGAAGCCTATCATGACTGCCCTCCAAAAGAAGCATCAAGCAGCTGAAAGTGTCAAATGTAGATATTTACACCCAACCAATGGACAGAAACTGCTGATCCTGTGGTTGAATTAGGAAAAAGCTGGAAGAAGCTGAGGAGGAGAGTGACCCTGTAGGAGGACCAGTAGTCTCAACTAATCTGGACCCCCAATCTCTCAGACACTGGACCACCAACCAGACAGCATACACCAACTGAGATGAGGCCCCCAACACATATACAGCTGAGGACTGCCGGGTCTGGACTCAGTCAGAGAAGATGCACCTAACCCTCAAGAGACTGGAATCCTGAGGGAGTGGGGAGGTCTTGTGGAGTGGGGGTGGGGGTGGGTACCTCCTTGTGGAGACAGAGGGCTGGGGAGGAGGTATGGGATGTGGAACAGTCAGAGGGTGGACCAGGAGGGGAATAAAATCTGGACTGTAAAACAAGATTAAATATCATTTTTGAAAAAAAGAAAAAAGAAAAATATCTTAAGTAGAACTAGGGACTTTGCTGATTTTTGACAACTTTTGAGATATAGATTTGTAAACATTTAATGTTTCAAATTCATGTAATTAAATTATACTAAGCCTTGATGTTAAGTCATATCAGTTGTACAGGGTATGGTGTTTCCAATGAAGAAAAGCTAGAGTTTAAACATAGGAAAAAAAAATGCTGAGAAACTTTCCTGTGTAAAACCCTACCAACCAGTGCCTAGAAATAATATGCATATTTCCATGATAAAAGTCAAAAGAAAAATGTGAAAAAATTTATAATTCTTAATTTTAAGTCATTTTCACTAATATGTTGTGTGGATAGCCCTGGTGCTGTTTATATTTTGATACTAATTCAGCTTCTCTAAGAGGGGCTACTTGGTATGAGGAGTGAATCATGTACTCAGGACTTCATGGGACCCTTCTAATGAATAAAGAAACCAACCACTGGGTGAGTAGGTGGAACTTCCAGGTCTGAGGCAGGGACGCTAGAAGAGGAGAAGAGAAGAGAGTGGTCTGGAAGATGGGAGATAGAAGTGAAAATGTAGTTATCAGAGACCCTGTTTCAGGTGGCGGATCTGTTTGTATCCGATGCCAGCAAATTTAACTTAGAATGGCTTATAAATTAGGATGTTCGTTGTTACACCCAGCAATTGAGTTACCATTGAGTCTGAACTAAGTTTGTGTGGCGTTTTCCTTTACTCAGTGACTCAACTGGGTTCCCAAGAAAAAGGGTGAGATTGCAAGAAGTGCACCCCAAAAGGCCGTGGGAATTTGGAAGCATGAGGCTGGTGTGGTAGTGACCCACCAGTGGGAACTTAATGAGTTGGGTGGTGAGATTTGAGAGCTCTAGGTCAGAGAGTTCACCAAAGATGAGAATAAGGCCTGAAGGTGCCTTGCCAGCAATAGGGTGGCATAGTGCCTTTTTTAAATATTTCCCACTAAAATATGTAAATGTAATGATCACTTTTTAAGTGATAAATATCAAGACAAAACACATTCAGTCAACAGAAAAAAGGGAAATGGCTAAATAGTAGAAAACTGTTCAAATTGACTGCTCATTAGCGAAATAAAATTTAAACAATGATTGAGATCACAGTTTGTCTAGAAATTTGACAATGGATAAAAATCTGGGACTAATGCATTGCTAACAAGACAGGAAGCAACCCTCATCCTTTGTTCTGATGGTGTAAGAGTACACTACAGAAAGTAGGTATAATGGGGTTTGCTATTAGCTATAGGAATTTAAAATTCATCATCCCTTGACCTAATAATTCCTAACTACCAGGAATGTATTGTACTGATAATCTCAGTACTAAATTAGCATATTCATAACACATTTTTATCTGTCAGTGAAAGGAGCCAAGCCTAGGTGTCATCAGCTAAGGACTGGAAGATATTTTCGCAGAAACAAAACACAATTAAGCTATGAACAACAGTGAGTATTTTTTGTGCACATTGGTACAAAAATAACTAGAAAATATATTGTCAAGAGGAGAAAAGTGAGACATGAAACTGTATTACATGTACTCTCCATTTTAAAAGGGAGAAAAGATTCATATTTCCTGGAAATATTTGTACATATCTCAGGTATTTCCAGGCAGATTAAAAAATAAATAAGAATGTAAGAACTCTTCCAGAGGGGAAGTATATAACTAAATGAGGAACAGATCTCTTTGGGGAGATCACTACAATCAAAATTAAAACTTAAGTGGACAGAAAATAAAGAAGAATGTAGTATTCTAATTTATAAACATACATGAAACTCAGATAAATAGGCCATGGAATTCCTCAAGAGACCAAGTTCTTCCAAGTATTTTTAGCCTGTGAAAGTATGTCTACACTGGCTGTAGATTCACCCACAGTATCCGGTCACCAGGCACCCAGTGATGAAATATCTCATAGAAAATAGACCTTCCATAAATTTAATCAACTCATCAGGTGGTGGTTACATAACCACAATAGCTTCATTAAAGCAAGAATACAGTTAAAGTTTGGAGTAAAGGTTACAGACTCCACTAAGATATCTTTGTATTTCCTGGTTAGGATATCTTTCTATAAAAATGTCCTGTAGTTTCAAAATGGCCACTGGAGAGCTACTGGGAGAGAAAGCAACATGAACCCACCTACTTTACATAGTGAACGAACTAATTAGATCAGTGTCATTAAAACAAACTTCTAACCAAGTTGGTAATTTAAATCCAAATTATACAGGAACGTAGGATGTCATGTTGACCAATTTTTTTTTTTTTTTTTTTTTTAGGACAAACAGCAAATACCTATCCAGAAAATTCATGAATCTTATTAAATAAAACAATTTCAAGAAGACTAGTAAATGACATAATAGCTAAGTGTTCTTTCAAAAATTATATTTATATCTCAATACAATTAAGATAAACAACATATAATTCAAAGTAGTCTTTCAATCATTGTATCATTATAAAAACAGAATAAATCATATCAAATTTCTGTTATCATTGAAACAAGCAAATTATTTTAAAAGTTTGAATGTATAACCCCTTGCTTTCTTGTATGATGAATCTTTTTTACTTTAACTGTTATATCCTTGATATCCAAAAACCAAGTACCATCAAACTTAAGATTGGGATCTTGAATTGTCTTTATTAAGGAATCTTTTCTAGTCTCCCCTGTCAGAAATATTTCCAGATGCCTAATATAGCTAAATACTTTTTCACATATGTGTCCCTCAGTTCTGAAGTGACTGCAGACAACTTGATGAAAAAGACTTGGACAGCATCTTTTAGAGTCTATATTACACATAGTATGACATCTTGTTTACAAAAGACTTGTATAAACATAAAGATAGGTCATAGGTCATCGGAAACAGGCATATGGAAAGAAAGCAAACCAGTGTGAAATTACAAATTTGAAAAAGAGAGCAGTAGTTCAAAAACTTCAGGAATGTGTTTCAAAAATCTTGTTCAAGTCATACACTATAAAAATCTAATCAGAAGCCATGCATGAAAGAATGCAGCATCCTGAATGTTATAAGTAGAATCTGAGCTGGATTATCACATTCTGAATTCTTGGCCCCAAGCTTTTGGTTCAAATTTGAAGGCTGTGATGCCATCCGGAGACAGGAACTGGGTGGTGGAAGTGTCCTTGAGAATTGTACCTTATCCCGGCCTGTTTCCAGGTCTTCAGCACTCTGCCTTCTTGTTTGCCAGCATTTGTGTCTTTAATATATAACACCCATAGTATGTATGTCTTTAACATGTTATGACTAGAAATTCTGCCACTCTAATCATGGCTTAACTTGCACTATGGACTGAAACCTTCTCCATTTTTAAACTTAATGAACCTTTCTTCCTGGTAGTTGTTTCTGTCAGGTATCACATCTCAATGACAAGAAAAAATGAGTCCATCAAAATGCCAAAATTGTGCCCCCACCCACCCCCTGTTTCACACTTGTTCTCAGATCCATGATTACTGGGGGACAATTATGCAGTTTAATATATATATATATATATATATATATATATATATATATATATATATATATATATATATATAGAGAGAGAGAGAGAGAGAGAGAGAGAGAGAGAGAGAGAGAGAGACTCTCAACCAGGGCTGTTGGCACACATTTATATTTATAGCACTTGCAAGGTGAGGACAGGTATTCAGATTTGGAGGGTAACCTGGGCTACACATAGTAAGAAAGGGAATGATGGACAGAAAGAGAAGGAAGAGAATCCAAATGAACAATCAGTAAAAATTTTGGTTTCATCTTTATAAAACTAGGAAATCTGTAATAAAAGCAAGCAAAATAAAATGAAAAGTAACTAAGCATGTATTTGCCCAGGTTTATGAATCTTCAGTTTGGGAGCTCACACTGGGCAGAGTAGTTTTCAAAGTAGAGTCTCCAAACCAGGCACTGTGGTTAATTTAAACTCTGAAGTGTAGAATTGAAATGCTTGGTCTTCCCTCTCCCACACAAAAGCAATAGAGACAAATTAGGAGTTCTCAAAAGAAGAATAAGAAGTCTGAATATTAAAGTCATGAAGTCGATTGTTCCAATAATTTAAAATTTTTTTATTTATTTACATTCCAGCCATTCCCCCCTTCAGTCCCCCCTCCCACAGTTCCTCATCCTATTCCTCCTCTCCTTTGCTTCTAAGAGGGTGTTCCCTCACCAAAAGTCCTCCTCCTTCCCTAGGACCTCAAGTCTCTCAGGATTAGGCTCATCTTCTACCACTGAGGCCACACCAGACAGTCCTCTGCTTATATGTTCCAGAGACCTCAGACCAGCCCTTTTATGCTGCCTGGTTGGAGGTTTATTCTCTAGGGGCTGCCTGGAGTCCCAGTTAGTTAAGACTACTGGTCTTCCTATGAGGTTGCCCTTCAGCTTCTTCCCCTAATTCAATCACAGGGATCTCCGACTTCAGTCCAATGGTTAGGTGAAAGTATGTGAACCTGCGTCAGTCAGCTGCGAGTTAGGCCTCTCAGGAGGGCATGTCTGTAAGAACATCATAGCATCAGTAATAGTGTCAGGCCTTGCTGTCCGCTTCAATCCCCCCATGAGATGGATCTCAAGTTGGGCAGGTCATTGGACTTCTTTTCTTCAGTCTTTTCTCCATTTTTGTCCCTTTAGTTCTTTTAGACAGGAACAATTCTGGGTAAGAAATTTTGACTGTGTGTTGGTAACCCCATCCCTCCATATGAGGTCCTGTCTCTTCGAGTTCCTCTCCCCATTGTTAGGCGTTTAATCTAAGGTCATGCCTATTACATTCTGATAGCTTCACCTCCCAGGGCTCTGGTATGTTCTAGAGTGTCTAACCACTTCCTATCCGTGAGGCTGCATATTTTTCATCATTCTCCTGGCCCTCTAGGCTTCTCTCCTGCTCTCTCCACGTACCTGATCCTGTTTCCCTTTCCACTCCTCCTCCCCTCTTCCACTTAGGTCCCTCCCTCTCTCTGCCTTTCTGATTATGTTCTTCCCCCTTCTAAATGGATCGAAGCATCCTCACATGAGACTTTCTGCTGGTTAAACTTCTTTAATTCTGTGGGCTGTATCCTAGATATTCTGTACTTTTGGGGTAAGATTCCCTTATTAGTGAGTACATACAACGCATGTCTTTTCTAGGTCTGAGTTACCTCACTCAGGATGATATTTTCTAGTTTCATCCATTTGCCTGCAAAATTCATGATGTACTCATTTTAATAGCTGAATAGTATTCCATTACGTTAATGAGCCATATTTTCTGTATCCATTCATTGGTGGAGGGACATCTGGGTTGTTTCCAGCTTCTGGCTATTGCAAATAAAACCACTAATAACATAGTGGAACACATGTCCTTATGTTATGGTGGGACATCTTTTGGGTATATGCCCAAGTGTGGTATAGCTGGGTCTTCGGATAGAATTATTTCCAATTTTGTGAGGAACCTCCAGATTGATTTCCAGAGTGGTTGTACCAGTTTGCATTCCCACCAGCAATGGAGGAGTGTTCCTCTTACTCCGCTTCCTTTTCAGCATGTACTGTCACTTGAGTATTTGTTCTTAGCCATTTTGATTGGTGTAAATAGAATCTCAAAGTCATTTTGTTTTGCATTCTCCTGATGACTAAAGACTTCAAACATTTCTTTATGTGCCTCTCGGCCATTCGATAGTCTTCTCTTGTGAATTCTCTGTTTAGCTCTGTATCTCAGTTTTTAATTGGGTTATTTGGTTTTCTGGAGGTTAATATCTAGAGTTCTTCACATATTTTGGATATTAGCTCTCTATCAGATGTAGGGTTAGTTAGGATTATTTTCTAGTCTGTGGGGTGCTGATTTGTCCTATTGATGGTGTCTTTTTGTGTTACAGAAGCTTGTTTCTTTTTTTTAATTTTTTTTTATTATTTTTGATTCTTTATTTACATTTCCAATGTTTCCCCTTTTCTAGGTCTCCTCTTTGGAAACCCCCTATCCCCTCCCCATCCCCGCCTCTATGAGGGAATTCCACCTCCCACCTACCCGCCCACCCATCCCCCTATTCCCACCTTGACATCCCCCTTTACTGGGGCCTCTAACGCCCTCAGGCCCAATGGCCTCTCCTCTCTCCCTGATGGCCAACGAGACCATCCTCTGCCACATATGTGGTCCGAACCATGGGTCCATAGATGTGTATTCTTTGGTTGGTGGTCCAAACTCCAAGATGACCAGGAGGGGGAGGGTCAGGCCCATTGACGCTGTTGCTCCCTCCATGGGGCTGCAAATTCCCTCAGCTCCTCCAGACCTTCGACCAACTCCTCCATCTGGGACCTCACTCTCAGTCAAGTGGTTACTGTAAAGTGAAACTTGGGTATTCTGAACTTTTGGGTTAATATCTGCTTATCAGTTTGTTCTTTTGTGACTGAGTTACCTCGCTCAGGAAGATATTTTCAAGTTCCATCCATTTGCCTGCAAATTTCATTAAGTCATTGTTTTTAATAGCTGAGTAGTACTCCATTGTGTAAATGTACCACATTTTCTGTATCCATTCTTCTGATGAGGGACATCTGGGTTGTTTCCAGCTTCTGGCTATTATAATTATTGCTGCTATGA
>CM052704.1:5219940-5284231 GCA_028551405.1 Uromys caudimaculatus
GGTTATTTGGTTTTTTGGAGTCTAACTTCTTGAGTTCTTTGTATATATTGGATATTAGCCCTCTATCGGACATAGGATTAGTCAATATCTTTTCCCAATCTGTTGGTTGCCGTTTTGTCCTATTGACAGGGTCCTTTGCTTTACAGAAGCTTTGCAATTTCATGAGGTCCCATTTGTCTATTCTTGATGTTAGAGTATAAGCTACTGGTGTTCTATTCAGGAACTTTTCCCCTGTACCCAGGTGTTCGAGAGTTTTCCCCACTTTCTCTTCTATTAGTTTCAGTATATCTGGTTTTATGTGGAGGTCCTTGATCCACTTGGACTTGAGCTTTGTACAAGGAGATAGGAATGGATCAATTTGCATTCTTCTACATGTAGACTGCCAATTGAACCAGCACCATTTGTTGAAAATGCTGTCTTTTTTCCACTGAGAGATTTTAGCTCCTTTGTCAAAAATCAAGTGACCATAAGTGTGTGGGTTCATTTCTGGGTCCTCAATTCTATTCCATTGATCTACCTGCCTATCACTGTACCAATACCCTGCAGTTTTTTATCACTACTACTCTGCAGTACAGCTTGAGGTCAAGGATGCTGATACCCCCAGAAATTCTTTTGTTGTTAAGGATAGCTTTTGCTATCCTGGGTTTTTTGTTGCTCCAAATGAATTTGAGAATTGTTCTTTCTAAGTCTATGAAGAATTGAGTTGGAATTCTGATGGGGATTGCATTGAATTTGTAGATTGCTTTTGGCAGGATGGCCATTTTTACTATATTAATCCTTCCAATCCATGAGCATGACAGATCTTTCCACCTTCTGAGGTCTTCTTCGATTTCTTTCTTCAGAGACTTGAAGTTCTTGTCATACAGATCTTTCACTTGCTTGGTTAGAGTCACCAGAAGCTTTTTTCTCTTTCATTTAAAAACTGTGAATTTTCAATTTAATTTTATTAAGAAATTTTTGGTAACTCTAAAATAAGTCTCATAATAAAATTAAAACTTAATAAATTCTCTCTCAGTTTACAAGCAATGAAGTTTTGCCCTGCTACCACCTCTTCATGTGGCCTTCTCTTAATCAGGTGGTCCAAGAAAAAGGCTGTCCCAAGGAGTACTTGCTGACTTTGCTTTCTCTACTTCTTATCTAGTGGGTATCCCACAGTAATTGTATTTCTGCCCTTATCATTGTAATAACTACCTTTATTGGACCTTGACATCCATTTATTCTAATAAAGAGTGCCAACTAGGAACTTACAAATGCAGCATTGAACCAGAGTTCATTTCCTCACATGCTGAGAGCAAAACTTGTATAAGGGGAAATAAAACAGACCAATGTAGGATATGAGATGAGATTAAGTACTGTGAAGAGAATCCTCACAATAAGAGCAAAGTGGTGATAGATACACAGAAAAACACCTGGAAAATGATGTATAGTGACAGCACTTTGTAGGAACTGCCAGGGGTGGAAGGCAGGCATCAAAGAAAACAAGCATATAATTTCAAGGGAAAACTGAAGCAAAGCCCTGTGGTACAGAACTGGCCACCTGGTTTAATCAAAGCAAGGAGGCCAGATTATCTGGAAAGAGGCAAGGCAAAGAGGTGATTAGAAGAGATAACCAGATTTTGTGGGGCTAAAGTTTTTAGGGCATGGAAGGACTTTGGATTTATTAGAGGTCTTTAATTAAAGAAGTGACATAGTTTCATCAAGATCCACTAGCAGTACACAATAGAAACATTTTTAAAGATTAAAACTAGCCATAGAAACAGTAAAGACATGAAATACATAATTGAAAAGTTGACCTTGAAAATGAAAGAATACTATCCAGTATAATTAAAGAAAGTATTAAAATTGAAAGTTTAAATGAACAAAGAAAATTTCCTTTTAAAGAATGCCCAGATACTTTAGATATAATACCTGGGGGATTGGAAAACTTAATGTTAATAAGGAATTTTCTCTTTCCAAAAATGTCCATAAAGTTGTAGTTGTAATTAATATTCTAGCATGTTTTGCTTGAAATTTAGAGCTAACTCTAAAACTTTAGATGAAAATAAAAAAGTCATAAAATAATTAAATAAATTTGAAAATAATAATTTAAATTGTGTGTGAGTGCTTCACAAATATGAAGCAATGATTTCAAGGCAACAATACTATGAGGGAAGAGTTGGAATTTACAATGAACAGAGCTAGAACAGCTGGGGTAAGGCTCCAGTGAATTTAACCTTTACTTTACATCATACACACAGTTCAATTCAAAACTCTAATCCCAAGTTGTCAGTCCTAAATACATATGAGCAACAATCAGTGGACTCTGTTGGATATGTATTTGGTTATGTTTTATCACATATACATACCAAAATACATAATAAGGAAGATGTTATGAATTTGAGAGGCAGTGGGGCTATGGGAGGAGTCAGATGGTTAAATTTATGTAAATATATTCTGATGTATGAAAATCTCAAAATCTTAAACTAAAAACTTTAAATTAAAAAATGTGTCATACAACTAAATGTAAAACTGAATAATTAAAATCTTCTGAAAGAGAAAAACTATCTTTGCATTCTTGTAATAAACAAGGATTTTTAATGAAACACACACATACATGGCATATGCTTTCATACACAATCACTGGACGCATACACATGTATACACAAACAGCATTCATGTGTCTATATATACACAAACAGAATGCATACACATGTACATATAAACAGATATACTATATATATATATACTACTATCACTAAATAGATAAAAGTAAAAAATTGGAAATTGGTGCCATATACATATATATGCTTAATCATTCTTTTTATTAATTTTTATTTTTTACAGATCATAATTGCATCATTTCCCCTTCTCTTTCTTGCCTTCAAACCTAAACAAAGAGCCCCTTGCTCTTTTTTAAATTCATGGCTCTATTTTCTTTATTTGTTGTTATATATATGTGTGTGTGTTTCTAAATATATAATTATAACTTTTCATTATTTTATAATTGCTTTTATACATGTATCTATTTATTGAAAATAAATTTTCATACAATATGTTCTGATCATGGTTTCTGCTGCTCCCTTTCTTCCCAGATTATTCCTGCCTCCCCACTCACCCAACTCCACTGCTTTCTTTCTCCCTTTCTCTAGAAAGTAAATAAACAGACTAAAAGTAAACAGCACAAAAAGCACACACATAATGAGAAAAACAATAAAGCACAATATTAGAAATCATAGAATAGAAGCAAAACACCATTGAAACAAAAAATACCAAAAGGCAGAAATATGAGAAGAAAGTAGCATTGACTTCATTTTGTGTTGACCGTCTACTGCTGAGTGTTCGGCCTGCACCTCAGTGTGGTTTACATACCACGTGAGACTACATTTTGGAAGACTGATTTTTCCATTGTTCATGGTTGTCAATTGTTAATGCTAGATGACCCTCCCCATATACCCTTCTTTTCCTCTCTTTCCATCCCCTCTTCATTTAATCTTCCCATTACAGTCTCCCTCATCTCTTCATAATTATTCTATTTTCCTCCCCTAGTCCTTTACTCTGTACACTAATCTCTATGGTTATATGGATTCCAGTATGCCTATTTGCTTGCTGACAGGTGCCTGATATAGCTGTTTCCTAAGAGGCTCTGTGAAAGTCTTACCAATACAGATGTGACGATTGCAGCCAACCATGGGACTGAGCCCGGGGAACCCAATGGAGGAATTAGGGGAAGGACTGAAGGAGTCAAAGGGGTTTGAAACCCCATAGGAAGAACAATAATATCAACCAACCAGATCCCACAGAGCTCCCAGGGACTAAACCACCAACCAAAGAGTACACATGGAGGTTTGCATGGCTCTAGCTACATATGTAGCAGAGGATGGCCTTATCAGATATCAGTGTTAGGGAGGCCCTTGGTTCTGTGAAGGCTTGTTGCCCCAATGTAGAGGAATGCTAGGATGATGAGTTGGGAGGGGGTGGGTGGGGAGTACTCTCATAGAAGCAGAGGGGAGGGGAAATAGATAGGGGTTTGCAGAGGGAAAACCAGGAAAGGGGATAACATTTGAAATGTAAATAAATAAAATAACCAATAAAATTTTAAATAAACAAACAAACAAAAGAAGCTTAAAAGCTGGAATCCACATATAAAAGAATATGTATAATATTTACTTTCTTTTTTAATGCACCCAATCTGTTTGACTTGATGCTATGAGTTCTTAGTACATCATTGGCTAGACCACATACTTCATCGAGAATTTTTCTGTAAGTACCTTTGTTGTTGCCTTTGTTCAGGGGTGGGTTAAAATATGGCAAATATATGTAAATTCAGTTCAATACCAGAAATATAAAATCCAGTAAAAATGTACAATATTAAACTGATACTTCACAAGAAACACAATGTTCAGTAAGGCCATTAGAGAAAATTGAAAATCAGAGAATAAAAGTTATAATAATGAGAAGAAAGAGGCAGTACTGTGATTGCTATATTATTATGAGGATGACTGAAGTTATAAGAACAAGTAATCACCAATATTTGGTGACACTGTAGGTAGAAAATCTAGAGTGATCTTCTGGAAAAGAAAAGTGCTTGTTGGAGTCTAAAATGGGATAGAGTCTTTAGGAGAGAGTTTGCTGATTTCTTATATTAAACAGACACCTAATTATACCTCAACAAAACTATACTTCTATTTTTCCAATAGAAAGGAAAACACCAGGACTCACAGTAGCCTTACTAGTAGTATCCACATTAGGAACCTAAGTGTCCGGAGTCTAGCATACTCATTTAAAAAGGATGCTATCCGATTTCAACAATTCTATAAATTATTAAGATCTTAATTATTTAATGCACTTTATAATTAGATTTTGTCCTAGCTTATTCAAGATTGTTATAAAAAGTTTTAGATAGAAAAACACTTTATGTCCAATTACAGCCTTTTGTAATAACACATAAGTTACCATTCTTACTTAGAAAATATTGCTGCTCATTAGGTCTCTTATATTTATTTCCAAGGCTTTTACTAAGTTTAAAATAATAATTATTGTTATTACGAATGGTTCTTCCAAGGAAGGTTTATATGTCAGTTTTATACTTTTTCATGTTAAGTGATGACACATGATCTGAAACAGTACGCCAGCCTCAGTTAAATGTTTTACTTTATAAGAGTTGTTGTGGACATGATGTCTCTTCACTGCAATAAAAACACTAACTACAACAGCTTATGAACATAATCACAATGACTTAATTAAAAATTCATTGGTTTTCATTTAAACTACTACCTTGTCAGGCTTTCTGCATCATACATGTCAAATACTATCATATATCTAGTATTACGTGTACTTCCTAATTGGAACTATTGATAACCAACTGTGCTCCAATCTATTACACATAATTACCAAAATATTACTTCACATGTATTAATCTGGTAATTCTTGCCTCTATTTAAACCTGGGATATTCCTGCATATATGCACACTGCCATATTTTTCAACATTGTATTCTGTGTCTTACTCAATAATGTCAATTTTTTGGAACTTGATCTCAGACCTTCTCATCTTTCATTCATTAACAGATACAAATTGTTCATTTTTATTTCAGACCTCGATGTTTTTTAATAGAACTGTAGTCATACTTCATACTTGAGTAATATGTTTCTTGTTATTCACTATATAAATATGCCTACAAAATTATATATGTATAACTCATATGTGTACTGTGATTCTGTATAAGTTTTGAAAGTGTTTGCTGAACCTTCTCTTACATATTTTTAAAATATATGCATGATACTTATCCCAGTTAATAAGACACTAAATTTTTGCAATATTATTATTAAAAACTACTTAAGTTGCCTTCCAGGCTGAGCCAGTACTCTGAGCAGACCTTGGGTGCTAGCTTTGCACCCAGTCCCACAAGACCCAGAAGAAGCGCCACTCCCAAGCACTCTAACATGGCCAGCATCATAGGATCATAGGTAAAGAGGCCACAACCTCGGCCCCAACACTTGGGAGTGACTGGGACAAGCAGGATGCAGGGACTCAGGAACCCTGTCTGCCAGTGGCCTGGGTACCTTGAGGTCTGAGCCAGAGCCCTGAGCAGACTTTGGGTAATAGCTCCGCATCCAGTCCCACAGCACTGAGAAGAAGCTGAACTCCCAGGTGCTCAAACACACCCAAGATTACAGGATCACAGGATATCAGGAGATTAGTCACCCCAGGATCTCAGGATACCATAGGTAGCTTGACTACAAGGAGCTCTGACACACCCAGGATCTCAGAATCACAGAATCACAGAGTCACAGGATCACAGAGACAACTGAACTCTGAGGAGTATGGACACAAAAAGGATCACAAGAGGGAGAGGCTCCAGTCAGATCCAGTGAGGGCAGGAAGCACTAGAGATAACCAGATGGTGAGAGGCAAGCACAAGAACACAAGCAACAGAAACCAAGGTTATGTGGAATATCACAATCTAGCTCTCCCACTATAGCAAGTCTTGGATAGAATATCACACTGGAAAAGCAAGATTCAGATTTAAAATCACTTCACATGATGATGAAAGAGGACATTAAGAAATACAGGAGAAAACAGGTAAACAGGTGAAGGAATTGAACAAAACCATCCAGGATCTAAAATTGGAAATAGAAACAATAAACAAATCATAAAGAGAGACAACACTGGAGATAGAAAACCTAGGAAGAGATCAGGAGTCAGAGATGCAAACATCACCAACAGAATACAAGAAATAGAAGAGAGAATCTCAGGTGCAGAATATACCGTAGAAAACATTGCCACAAGAGTGAAAGAAAATGCAAAAAGAAAAAAGCTCCTAACCCAAAACATCCTGGAAATCCAGGACACAATGAGAAGACCAAACCTAAGGATAATAGGTATAGAAGAGAATGAAGATTCCAAAGTTAAAGGGCCAGTAATTATCTTTGATGAAATTATAGAAGAAAAATTCCCTAACCTAAAGAAAGAGATGCCCATGAACGTATAAAAAGCCCACAGAACTCCAAATAGACTGAACCAGAAAAGAAATTCCTCCTATCACATAATAATCAAAACAACAAATGCATTAAACAAAGAAAGAATATTAAAAGCAGTAAGGGAAAAAGGTCAAGTAACATATAAAGGCAGACCTATCAGAATTACACCAGACTTCTCACCAGAGACTATGAAAGCTAGAAGATCCTGGGCAGAACTCATACAGACCCTAAGAGAACACAACTGCCAGCCCAGGCTGCTATACCCAGCAAAACTCTCAATTACCATAGATGGTGAAAACAAGATATTCCATGACAAAACCAAATTTACACAGTGTCTTTACACAAATCCATCCCTACAAAGGATAATAGATGAAAAACACCAACACAAGGAGGGAAACTACACCCTAAAAAAAGCAAGAAAGTAATCTTCTCCCAACAAACCTAAAAGAAGGTAGCCACACAAACATAATTCTACCTCAAACAGCAAAAATAACAGGAAGCAACAATCACTTTTCCTTGATATCTCGTAACATCAATGGACTCAATTCTCAAATAAAAAGACATAGACAAAGAAACTAGATATGTAAACAGGACCCAGCATTTTGGTACATACAAGAAACGCACCTCAGTGACAAAGACAGACATTATCTCAGAGTAAAAGGCTGGAAAAATGTTTCCTAACAAATGTTCCTAAGAAACAAGCTGGAGTAGCCATTCTAATATCGACTAAAATTGATTTTCCACCAAAAGTTATTAAAAGAGATAAGGAAGGACACTTCATACTCATCAAAAGAAAAGTCCACCAAGATGAACTTTCAATTCTGAACATTTATGCTAAAAATGCAAGGGCAACCACATTCAAAAGAAACTTTATTAAAGCTCAAAGCACACATTATACCTCATACAATAATAGTGGGAGACCTCAACACCCCAATCTCAGCAATGGACAGATCTTTGGAAACACAAACTAAACAGAGACACATTGAAACTAACAGAAGTTATGAACCAAATGGATTTAATGGATATTTATAGAACATTACATCCTAAAACAAAAGGATATACCTTGTCAGCACTTCATATAGCTTCTCCACAATTGACCTTATAATTGCTCACAAAACAGTTCTCAACAGATACAAGAAGATTGAAATAATCTCATGCATCCTATCAGATCACTACAGAATAAGGCTGGTCTTCAATACCAACAGAAACATGGAAAGCCCAAATGCACATGGAAGCCGAACAATGCTCTACTCAATGAAAACTTGGTCAAGGAAGAAATAAAGAAAAAAATTAAAGACTTTTTAGAATTTAATGAAAATGAAAGCACATCATAGCAAAACTTATGGGACACAATGAAAGCAGTACTAAGAGGAAAACCCATAGCTCTAAGTGCATCTAAAAAGAAACTGGAGAGAGCATACACTAGCAGCTTGACAGCACAACTGAAAGCTCTAGAACAAAAATTAGCAAGCACACCCAATAAAAGTATATGACAGGAAATATTCAAACTCAGGGCTAAAATCAACCAAGTAGAAACAAAAAGAACTATACAAAGAATTAGCAAAACCAAGAGCTGATTCTTTGAGTAAATCAACAAGATAGATAAAGCCTTAGCCAGACTAACCATAAGGCACAGAGAGAATATCCAAATTAATAAAATCAGACATAAAATGGGAGAAATAACAAAGGAAACTGACGAAATTCAAAAAATCATCAGAGTCTGCTATAAAAGTGTACACTCAACAAATTTGGAAAATCTGGAGGAAATGAACAATTTTCTAGACAGATATCAGGTCTCAAAATTAAATCAGGATCAAATAAACCATCTAAACTGTTCCATAACCCCTAAAGACATAGAAGCTGTAATTAAAAGTCTCCCAACCAAAAAAGCCCAGGACTAGATGGGTTTAGTGGAGAATTCTATCAGACCTTCAAAGAAGACCTAATATCAATACTCTTCAAACTATTCCACAAAATAGAAACAGAAGGAACTCTACCCAATTACTTCTGTAAAGACACAATTATACTTATACCTAAACCACAAAATGACAAAACAAAAGATGCAAACTTCTGTCCAATATCCCTTATGAACATCGATGCAAAAATACTCAATAAAATTCTCACAATCAGGAACCGAATACTAGAACATATCAAAATGATCATTTACCACGATCAAGTAGGCTTCATCCCAAGGATGCAGGGATGGTTCAATATACAGAAATCTAGCAATGTAATCCACTACATAAACAAACTCAAAGAAAAAAACCACAGGATCATTACATTAGATGCTGAAAAAGCATTTGACAAAATGCAACATCCTTTCATGTTAAAAGCCTTGGAAAGATCAAGAATTCAAGGCCCATACCTAAACATAGTAAAAGCAATATACAGCAAACCAGTACCTCACATCAAACTAAATGGAGAGAAACTTGAAGCAATCCCACTAAAATCAGAGACTAGACAAGGCTGCCCACTCTTTCAATCTGTTGATTCAATATAGTACTTGACAATAAAAAGGAGGTCAAAGGGATACAAATTGGAAAGGAAGAAGTCAAAATATCACTATTTGCAGATGATATGGTAGTATATTTAAATGACCCCAAAAATTTTACCAGAGATCTCCTAACGCTGATAAACAATTTCAGCAAAGTGGCTGGATATAAAATTAAATCAAATAAAATGGTAGCCTTCTACTCAAAGGATAAACAGGCTGAGAAAGAAATTAGGGAAACGACACCCTTCACTATAGTCACAAATAATATTACATATCTTGGTGTGACTCTAACCAAACAAGTGAAAGTTGTGTATGACAATAACTCTGAAGAATGAAATCAAACATCTCAGAAGATGTAAAGATATCCCATGCTCATGGATTGGCAGGATTAATATAGTAAAAATGGCCATCTTGCTGAAAGCAATCTACAAATTCAGTGCAATCCCCATCAAAATTCCAACTCAATTCTTCATAGCTTTAGAGAGAACAATTGGCAAAGTCACTTGGAAAAACAAAAACAAAACCTAGTTTAGCAAAAAGATTCTCAACAATGAAAGAACTTCTTGGGGAATTACCATCCCTGACCTCAAGCTGTATTACAGAGAAATAGTGATAAAAATTGTATGGTATTGCTACAGAGACAGGCAGGAAGATCAAGGTAATAGAGTTGAAGAGCCAGAAATACCAGTGGTCACTTGTTATTCGACAAAGGACCTAAAACCATCAAATGGAAAAAAGACAGCATTTTCAATAAATAGTGCTGGTTCAACTGAAGGTCAGCATTTTGAAGAATGCAAATAGACTCATTCTTATCTCTTCATACAAAGCTTAAATCCAAGTGGATTATGGATCTCCACATAAAACCAGATACACTGAAACGTATAGAGGAGAAAGTGGGGAATAGCCTTGAAACAAATGGGCACAGGGGAAATTTTTCTGAAAAGAACACCAATGTCTTATGCTCTAAGATCAACAATTGACAAATGGGACCTCATAAAATTACAAAGCTTTTGTAAGGCAAAGGACACTGTCAATAGGACAAAATGGCAACCAACAGATTTAGAAAACATCTTTACCAATCATCTGATAAAGGGCTAATATCCAATATATACAAAGAACTCAAGAAGTTAGATTATAGAGAATCAAATAACCATATTAAAAAATGGGATAAAGAGCTAAGCAAAGAATTTTCGCTGGGCAGTGGTGGTGCATGCCTTTAATCCCAGCACTTGGAAGGCAGAGGTAGGCGGATTTCTGAGTTCGAGGCCAGCCTGATCTGCAGAATGAGTTCCAGGACAGCCAAGGCTACACAGAGAAACCCTGTCTCAGAAAGAAAAAAAAAAAAAAAAGAATTTTCAACTGAGGAATAAAGAATGGCTGAGAAGAAACTAAAGAAATGTTCAACATCCTGAGTCATCAGAGAAATGCAAATAAAAACAAACCTGAGATTCTACCTCACACCAGTCAGAATGGCCAAGATCAAAAACTCAGGTAACAGCAGATGCTGGCAAGGATGTGGAAGTAAGAAGAACATTCCTGCATAGTTGGTGAAATTGCAAGCTGGTACAATCACTGCGGAAATCAGTCTGGTGGTTATTCAGAACATTGGACATAGTATCACCTGAGGACACAACTATCCCACTTCTGGGCATATACCCAAAAGATTCTCCAACATATAACAAGAATACATGCTCCACTATGTTCATAGCAGCCTTATTTATAATAACCAGAAGCTGGAAAGAACCCAGATGTCCTTCAACAGAGGAATGGATACAGTAAATGTGGTACATTTACACAATGGAGTACTTACTCAGCTATTAAAAACAATGAATTCATGAAATTCTTAGGCAAACGGATGGAACTAGAAAATATCATCCTGAGTGAAGTAACCCAGTCACAAAGAACACATATGGTATGCACTCACTGATAAATGTATATTAGCCCAAAAGCTTGGAATACCCAAGATACAATTCACAGAGCACATGAATCTCAAGAAGAAGGAAGAGCAAAGTGTGCGTGCCACAGCCCTTCTTAGAAGGGGAACAAAATACTCATGGGAGCAAATATGGAGACAAAATATAGAGCAGAGACTGAAGGAAAGGCCATCCTGGGGATCCATCCTATAGACAGTCACCAAATCTAGACATTATTGCAGATACAAAGAAATGCTTGATGATGGGAGCCTGATATAGCTGTCTCTTGAGATGTTTTGCCAGAGCCTGACAAATACCGAGGGGGATGCTCAGAGTCAACCATTGGACTAAGCATTGGGTCCCCAATGGAGAAGTTAGAGAAAGGACTGAAGGAGCTGAAGGGTTTCCCAACCCCGTAGGAATACCAACAATATCAACCAACCAGACCCCCTCCCCTGAGCTCCCAGGGACTAACCAAGGAGTACACATGGAGAGACCCATGGTTCCAGCTGCATATGTAGCAGAGGATGGCCTCATCAGGCATCAATGGTAAGAGAGGCCCGTGTACCTGGGAAGGCCAGATGGATGACCCAGTGTAAGCACATTCAAGGGTGGGGAGGCAGGCTGGGGCTGGATTGGTGGGGTTACACACTCATAGAAGCAGGAGGAGGTTAGATGAGATAGGAGGTTTCTGGGTGGGGGAGGAGATCCTGGGAAAGGGGATATAATTTGAAATGTAAATATAGAAACTATCCAATAAAAACTACTTAAATAATGTATGCACTAATTTAGAGCAATATAAAAAATGACTCATGAAAGAAAATGTTTAAAGAATTCAGGTATGAATGGATATTTTATCCTGGCACTTCTATTGTTTTGCAATATTATTTATATTTGTTTGGTGAATGGTTTTGAGTACTCTTGAACTCTGCTCTGGTCAATATTTATAGTAGGCAAAAAATCTACTCCTTAACAACACCCCCATACCAAATGCGAAGTGCAGATTAGTCTCGCACTTGTGATCCTCCAGCCTTATTCTTCTCAAATCCATCATTATCAGTGGTGCCACACCTGGCTTAGTCAGTTGATTGTGTAAGTTATTTGTGGCTATGTATATATATACAACACTGAATTAGGAGTTGAGATCCCTCACTCTATAGAGTAAGTCACTATACTGGACCTAGCTTTTTAGTGTCTCTGGCACTGTCTTTGTAGCAACAGACATACTAATGCCTCTCTCTGAGTGTCAATTTCTATCTGAAGAAAATCAATGTTAGACATAGATATTTCTAAGCTTCTTCTCTCCTTTGTAATCAATCTCTCTAGATTACAACCTCACAAAGATCAAACCAAATCTACCAGTGCCAATGCCTAGTATATAAATTAATGCTTTCCCTTCAGTAAACATAATAGAATACATTAAAAATAGATGCTTTAATGTTTCATAAGTGGATAACTTTCTGCAACTGTGTGTTTATGATACATACATACATACATATATGATATATATATACATATATATATATGTATATATATATATATATATATATATATATATATATATATATATCACACCACTGAGACATTAATATGTCTGTTGCTACAAAGACAGTGCCAGAGACAGCACTAAAGAGCTAGCTCCATGTATAGTGTTTTACTCTATAAATACAGTGAGATCTTGGGATATGAACTCCCAATTCAGTGTGTGTGTGTGTGTGTGTGTGTGTGTGTGTGTGTGTGTGTGTGTGTGTATGTGTGTGTGTACTCATGCGTGTGTATTGCCTTGGTTTTTAAAATATATTGGTTTGCCTAAACATGAAATTTCCTCTTTTTTTATGCATTCCTTCTTTCTCTCTTGTCTATGCTTTAGTCAATTTATGCCATCATAATTCTTGACTATAGCCTCGTTTTGCTCTTAAATTTAAAGTCCTTATTTTCTACTTTGTAACAAATTATTTAAAATATTTAGATTTTTTGGCCACATTCAATATGAATTATTAAGATATTCTTTAAAATAAAGCAAACCTTTCATAAGAATATATATCCAATAAAATCATGCATTAGTATGCTTTATAGAGCCTATTGTGACTACATCTATGTATCTTTCACTTTAAAATATGTTTGATCATTCATTGTGAAAGGAGTGCAAACTACTTATGTTCCAGCCAGCTGCTCTGGAGAAAAAAAATATTAATGGCACACCACACCTTCAGCCTCTTGTCTCCAGTCACTATACTTAGCTGCAGGATCCCCATTAACATTAATGGGAGCTCCATGCACACATCACCTGGAGAACAGACCCCTTGTGCTTGGTCATTATCTTTCTAGACAGGTAGGAATGACATCAATCAGGTATCCAGCTTAGTTTCACAGTATGTACTATTAAAGGCATCAGGGCAATAAAAACACAGCCTTCTAATACTTTGTTTTAAAAATAGATTTTAAAAAAGTATAGAACAACAAAGGGATCAGATTTTAAAAGCATGCAAAGTGTACACCATTTTCCTGCACATCCTTTTATAATTACAAATGACCTAAATCTAAAGCAAACACATTATTTCCCTTCCATGACAGCGATAATGGGATAATAAAGAGAAGCTTCGTTATGTAAAATGTATTTGATTTACTATAAAGTAGCCAAATGGTGAACAGATAGTGGGGTTTACACAGAATCTGCTTGACCTCTGTTTTCTCCTTTGCTTTTAACATTTTCCCACCTGAGCATTAATACATCAAGTACTTTTATGTGGTTGGAAAGAAAATGCAAATGATTAATACTAGTACAGGAGCTCCATGAGGTTGGAAGGGATGCTAAGAAAATAGAGGCCTGTTTTCAATTCAGATGTATTATATGTTTGATGAAGGAAAAGACAGCGTGGGGGTGGGAAGAGGAAGGAACATAAGAGAAGTATGTTCAATAAATGTAATAAGAGATGCATGGTCTGTTTTAGGACTGATTTCATCCACTGCGTAACTAAGGAGGGATCATCTAACCTTTTTAAATCACTTTTTCATCGGCAAAACAATCAGCAAACTATGTATATTTTAGACTAATTAGGAGACTTACAGGAGACATTCAGTATAACAGATGGTGATTAGTAAATGCTTTGAAAAAAAAGAGTGACTATTATTTTCCATGTATAACATTATTAACCATAAAATGTAGTGTGGTATTATAGACGAAACACAAGCAGACAGGTGAGGAGTTCACATTCTACATCTAAACTTAAAATCATAAGCAAGATTTATTTCATCATACATTTTAGATAGGTGGTATAGCATATAAAAATACCCCTGCACATGTATAATGAAATTCACATATGTATATATACATATATGTATATCTTGTGAACCAAACTATTTCACTTACAGCTTTAGCAAATCTAATTTCTATGGCAACTTACCTTGGTAAGTGTAATAACACTAGAACCGTAAGAAGTCTTACTCTGGAGACTGACCAAATCGCCACCACACTATGAGAAGGCAAAAAAGGGCAGGATGAGGAAAGAATGGGTTCATTTGTTTGCTGAGCACTCTGTCTGTGTGAATGCAGTTCTATGTATTCCTTGTGGGCAGTCTTCAGGAAAGCCCACTTTAGAGATATTAATAGGCTACTCTTACAAACAGCAAAAGCAAGTTTCAATGAAGTTGCTTTCCCTTGATCACCCTGCTGTTGAGTGAAGATAGTACTGCTCAAGGATTTCAATCTTCAGGAGTTCATTTGTCCTTACTCAATGATAACCTGTCTTTAAATGGACAGGATAGAAAACGGGAAAATAGATTTTAATGCCATAATATGCAATACTAGAGTCTCCATGGTTACACTGAACCATAGACTTAAGCATTAGAAAATTAAGAATTTAACTTATTTTATTGCCATATGCCTTTGCCAGTCCCAGTACTAAGCAGAGGGAAGCTTAAATTATATGTAAGACACTTTCAGGTCAATCTTCTTCACTTACCAGCCTCCTAATGCCCATTTATGTTAAACTCACATAAAATTGCTACTGACAACAGCCTCAGTCATTGTAGTCATAGACTCAGGGGATATAGGTAATATGCATTCAATATTACTTTTATAAAAATTAAGTGTTAACATCCTTAGTGCTAAATTTCAAACTATAAATTCAAATTTTTTGTTTTTAATTTTAATTTTACATGTCCAAAAATTTTATATCAGTTCAAGATTATATCACAACTGGAAAATCCTCATGTCTAAAATTCATGTGACTAAAATATCTTTTTCTTAACTAATATAAATCAATAATCTTTTATATAATAACAAAAAAACTTTCTAAAATAGATGTGGTATCATGTGCCTTTAATTTCAGTATTCAAAAGAAGCTGGCACAGAAAGATCTTCATGGTATTGAACTCAGTCTAAATTATATAATTATTCTTGAGGCCAATCTGAATTATAAGAACCTGTCTCATATATAGAGACAGAGATAGATGATAGATAGATAGATAGATAGATAGATAGATAGATAGATAGATAGATATCTTAAAATGTTACTGAATCACAGATGGCTGTTGGTTGGTGTATTGAGTATTTTAGGATCTTGAATGACATTCTTCAATTAGAATGTAAATTTGTATGAAGTCATGCAGCACCAATATTATTTCAGGGGGCAGCAATCCAATGACGGAGCAATGGGCTTCAGTTTTCAAGTTGTATGGACTAAATGAAAAGACATGAGCTTTGAGCTGTAGGAAATTTTACATATTTTTAAATTTTCTTTAACTTTTTAGACCTGTGTCTAAAAAGTTAAAGATTCTCATATTACTAGCTCCAAGATATTCTAAGAATGGATACAGAAAATGTGGTTCATTTACACAGTGAAATACTATTCAACTATTAAAAATCAGGACACCATGAATTTTGCAGGCAAATGGATGGGACTAGAAAATATTATCTGGAGCTAAGTAACCCAGACCCAAAAGGACATGCATGGTATGTACTCACTGATAAGTGGATATTAGCCAAAAAGTTCAAAATACCTATGATACAACCCACAGACCATAAAAAGATTAACAAAAAGGAAGGCCCAGATAAGGATGCTTCAATCCCACTTAGAAGGTAGAAGAATGTAATCACAGGAGGTAGATGGAGGGAAGGTCCTGAGTGAGAGATGAGAGTCGGAGGAGAAAAGGGCGAGAGGATCAGGTATGGGTGGAGGCAGGAGAGAAGCCCAGAAGGCCAGGAGAATGAATGGAAATATCAGGCTATAGGGAGAACTTCTGGAAAGTCCCAGAGACCTGGGGTATGAGAGACTCCCAGGACTCAATGGGGGTGACTTTATCTATAATACCCAAATATCCAACATTGGACCACCTCCAATTGAAGGTTAGGGCCACACACATACCGTCAAATATTTTGACCCATAATTGTTCCTATCTAGAAGAAATACAGGGACAAAAATGGAGAAGAGATTCAAGAAAGGCCATTCAGTGACTGACCCAACTTGTGATCCGTCCCATGTGCAAGCACTAAGCACTGACACTACTACTGATGCCATGTTGTGCTTTCAGAGAGGAGCCTAGCATCTCTGTCCTCTTAGAGGCTCTATCAGCAGCTGACTGAAACAATGCAAATACTGAGGTCAGGGACCCCTATAAAAGAATTAGGGGAAGGATTGAAAGAGCCAAAGGAAGAACAGCAGTATCAACTAAGCTGGACCCCTCAAAGCTCCCAGAGACTAAGCCACCAAAGAGCATGCGTGAACTATTTAGTGGTCTTGGCACATATGTAGCAGACAACTGTCTTGTCTACCATCAGGGGGAGAGAATGTGCCTAACCCTGTAGAGATTTGATGCCCCAGGGAAGGGGGATCTGGGAAGGAGTGAGGTAGGGGATGGTGAGGAGCACCCTCTAAGAAGCCAAGGGAATGGGGTGAAGAACTCTGGGAATGGGGGCCAGGGAGGGGGGCAACATTTGGAATGGAAATAAATAAAATAATGTAATAAAAAATATTAATTGAGAGCAAATTAAATGTTTATTTTATATTTAAATCATTAAATAATATCACTTCTATCCTAAGAATTATATTTAGAATTATATTTAGTCCATGGACTCTTAAGAACTATTATACTTGAGTGGTTCAACTAGATCCTAGGAAAATCTCAAAAAAAAAAAAAAAAGTTGGGTTAATTTCAAGCTAGTAGGAAACTCAGAGGGTCAAAGCTCTTGTTGCAAAGTGTGACACCTGAGTTCAAACTTCAGGATACACATGATAAAGAGAGAGAATAGACTCCAATAATTATTCCTCTGACCTCCACACATACTCTATAGCATGTATACACACACACACACACACACACACACACACACACACACACACACACACACACATAGCACCACCAATAACAATATTAACATTAACAAATAAATGTACAATAAAATTAAATGTTGCAAATATTAAAGGAAAATATTGCCTACATATGAATTAACAAGTAAAATTTGTAAAAGTCATGAGAGAATAACATAAAGATATTTTTATTTAGTAAATTAAAATATAGAAAAAGAACTCTACAATAATTCAAAAGTACTATTAAACCATTTCAGGATATATTTTCAGCCCACTTTTTAATTACCAGATTTATGGTACATGAGGTACAAAAATTCCATTGACTTTGTTGCAAAGTATATAATTGCTAATACTGTAGCAAAAGGAATATAGACCCTATGATAAAAGGTGTTGGGTCACAGAGACATCTACTCACAATGATATCTACTCTTTACAAAAATTGGTTTACCAAAACTATCAGATTGCCTTTTATACCAGGCCTTGAATATATCCCTTAAAGTTCCATGTATTAAATGCTTGGTCCTCCGTGTATGATAATGTTAAGGCAAAGGAACATGTAAAGGGCTGTACCTGGTGAAGGAAATTTCATAACATGAGGCCATAAACCTCGAAACGGTCTCATGCTTGGCTCTCAGAGTGAGTCATTTTTGGGGAGAACAGGCTGTTATATAGCACATACTTGGATCCTTCTCCACAGTCCCTATTTATTTTCTGATTGTCCATTATGTAATGGTACAATTTTTATGTACAATGGTGTTAGCCAGAATCATAAAGATGTGACAAGATCTTAGTTTCAGCCTTCAAAACTAAAAATAAAATACCCCCTTAAAGTATAAAATAGCACTCTATGTATTTGTTATGAAAACACTAAATGAAGTGATAAACCAGAAAATTATAATGACTCTATCCTTTCATCTATCTACAAAACTGTGATAATAGTTTTGCTTCATGGTGTTATTGTTATTATTAAATGAAACAGCCCATAGAAATGGGCACATTGGTGTCTGAGACATACTGCATATTTTATATAGTTTTATATTTAAAAACAAATGGTTGCATGTATTTGACCATCTAAACTCTAATATTTTTATTCATCGATTTTAAAATACCTACTACTTCCAAGTAGAAGAGGAAAGGGCTTCATGAGAAGACTCAATATCCTAAAAGGGAACAGAAGGGGACCTGATGGAGATCTACTGATAGACATCAGTTAGGCTCAAGCCTAAACTGATGTTTAACTTAAGACTTTCATAAGAAGAAAGAGCCTCTGAAGATGCAGAGGGTAAGGAATACTCTGTAGTGGAGACAAGGCACAGGACCTAATGTGAAAAACTCTGATGAGCTATCCTTTTTAGTTGCATATGGAAATGTTTGATCCATGTTGGGGGGGGGGGTTGCATTGATTGTTGTCGGTTATTTTGTTTGTTTTGTTTGGCTTTTCTGTTTCTTTCTTTTCAGGATTTGACTGTGAGGCCCTGGCTGTCAGCCTGGATCTACTACTCAGAGTTCTGCCCAACTCTGCCTCCACAGTGCTGATTAAAGGTGTATGCAAACACCCCCAGCCTACTCCATGTTTTTTATTTGTATATATATTTAAATTGAAAATAACTTGTTTCCTTGTGGAATAAATAATGACAGGAAATCTGCCCTCTATGAGATTGTCTTTCCTTTCTTCTTTCTTTTATAATCAACTCTCACATTTCTTATATTTGTTTACCCAGCTTAGAGTCAAGTTCACATCTTCCTGAACATGTGTAGAGGAAAATGTAAAACTGATAAAACTGAGAAGTCTTTTCCATGGCATGTTAATGAAAAGTACAATTCTGTTTTCTGCTATAGATTTCTGAAGGGGGAAAATGCCTTCAGAGTAAATACAAAACAAGAAAAAAATTATTCCACATTTTGATGCCACATAATTTTCTGAATAACATTTATTATTCTTCCATTGTCTTTGGAAACAGTTATAGAAGCAATGCAGATGACTTTTCAAAGCCCTGAATAAAGCTTCTCTTTCAAATGACCACACAAGAATGAAAGGCTCAACATTTGGCTATTTGCATAGAATACCTTAGTTTCTTATTCTGGGAATTTTTGGTTATTTCCCTATTGCTGCAGTAAAACACCATGACCTAGACTGATTTACACAAGAGAGTTCATTTTGGATTATATCATCAGTGGGAGAGTTTCCCATGGCAGGAAAGGCATTGTATCAGGCAGCAGGAGGAGAAGTCTGAGAAATCTCATCTTCATCAGAAGCACTAACCAGAGAATGCAATTTTTATGTTGTGTGAGACTATAAACCTCCAAAGTTGTGTATTTTCTCTAGCACATTTCAACCTTCTAAAGTTCCCAAATATGCAAAAACATAAGGCTATGGGTGGCACTTCTTATTCAAATCACCATACCAGGACAATTACTGCTTTGAGTTTTCTTTGATAAGTACAATAATACAAATCCAGAGGTATGGTGAGAAGAGATCTCAGGAACTTGTTGGTATGTTTGGAAGTACTTTTTCCCAAAATATTTTTTCTTATGATGAAACTCTGGCGGTTCCTCAGAAAATTGGAAATAGTTCTACCCGAAGATTCAGCTATACCACTCCAGGCCATATACTCAAAAGATGCTCCACCATACCACAAGGGCATGTGCTCCATTACGTTCATAGCAGCCATATTTTTAATAGCCAGAAGCTGGAAACAACCCAGATATCCCACAACAGAAGAATGGACACAGAAAATGTGGTACATTTACACAATGGAATACTACTCAGCTCTTAAAAACAAGAACATCACAAATTTTGTAGGTAAATAGGTGGCACTGGAAAATAACATCCTGAGTAAGGTAAGCCACACCCAAAAGGACACACATGGTATGTACTCATTTATAAGTAGATATTAGCCAAAAAGCTCAAGATACCCAAAATACAACTCAAAGACTATATGAAGCTTAACAGGATGGAAGGTCCAAGTGTGGATGCTTCAATTCCACTAAGAATGGAGAACAAAATAATTACAGGAAGCAGAGACCTGGGTGGGACAGGGGAGGGAGAGGGAAATTATGGGGAGCAGGATTAGGTATGGGAGGAGACATGAGAGAAGCCCAGAGACCAGGAGATTTAACAGAAATATATAGCAGTATGAGGTGGAGAACCAGGAAAACCACTAGAAAGTCCCAGAAACCAGGGATTCAAAAAGCTCACAGTACCTAATGGAGATGACCTTAGCTGAAATGCCCAACAGTGGAGAGATAGAACCTGAATAGACCACCACCAGTAGATAGACATAGCCTCCAGTTGAGGAATGAGGCTACCCATCCATCTCAAAGTTTTTAACTCAGAATTGTTCCTGTCTAATGGAAATGCAGAGACAATAATGGAGCAGAGACTGAAGAAGAGGCCATCTAGTGACTAGCCCAACTTGGAATCCATTACATGTACAGGCACCAAACCCTGACACTATTGCTGATGCCAAGATGTTCTTGCAGACAGGAGTCTGGCATGGCTGTCCTCTGAGAGTCTCTGCCAGCACCTGACTAAGATAGTAGTACATACCTACAACCAACCATTGGTCTGAGCCTGGGGACCCAAATGGAAGAGTTAGGGGAAGGACTGAAGGAGCTGAAAGGGATTGTAACCCCATAAGAAGAACAATAGTATCAACTAGCCAGATGACTCAGAGCTCCCAGGGACTAAGCTGCAAACCAAAAACCATATATGGGCTGGTCCATGGCCACTGCTACATTTGTAGCAGAGGACTGACTTGTTTGCCCTCAGTAGGAAGGGATGCACTTGTCCTGTGGAGGCTTGATGCCCCAGAGAAGGGCAATGCTAGAGTGGTGAGGTGGAGTGAGTGGGGGGTGGGGGAGCACTCTTTTAGATGTTAAAGGGAGGGGGATGGGATGGGGGGTTTCTGAAGGAAGGACTGGAAAAAGTGACACTTGAAATGTAAATACATAATATAATTAATTTTAAAAAAGAAGAAACTCTAACAAGATATTTCTTCACCTACCATTTTTTAAATTTGAGCACTGGAATACATCAATATGCAGTTTACGTGGTTATCTTCATGTTATGAGTAATGAAAATATGACTCAATGTGTTTATTATTTTGATGTTATTTATCCTTCTTGATAATACTGAAATTGAGTCATAATCCCTACAAAGTTAGATCATAAAGGTATACATTTATATTCTGTGCTATTTCATGCTATAACTCCCTTAGGAAATAACCTTCTGTTTGTACTAAATGGTACTTTACCATTTTCATAGTTTTTATTGATATTTTATTAATATAATTTATTAACCTTATAAATTTAGCATTATACAATGATCTTATCTCATGGCTGAGAATAGTTGGACCCACAGATACCAAGTATCTATGTGGTTACAATGTATTTTGTGTCACTTAATAGACAGTTTTACTGTGTTTAAGATTTGGAATCTTGGAGAAAACAGATAGTCTAAGAGTTAAGAGCTATCCTGAAACAAATTGATCTATCCTTCTGCTATATTATTTTTCAGTGATATCAGTGGTGTGGATTAAAGGAACTATGGCACAGATCAAGGTTCCATCTTACTCCAAGTTTCTTCTGGGATAAGAGTCCTATGAACTATTTATAGAACACACACACACACACACACACACACACACATACACACACAAACACACATACACATTGATATATATATAGAAAGATAGATAGTTACCAATGGTCAAATCAGTGTAGAAAATGTTGCATCTTGTTCTTATAGTTTTAACTACAGTTTCTTTCAGCATATTAAATTCTTTGAGAATTACTTTGTATTATTCGAGAATAATACATGTTTGTCATAATATGAATATGTCACTTCAACCTAAACAAAAGGGAACTCCAGAGTACTTTCAATACATAGAAATTCTTTAGTGATATATGTGGCCAGGGACTCCACTCTGGTATGAGAGGGATTAAAAAAGACAGAATCTCTATATGTCCAGTGAACATGAAATAAGGAATGGGCTATGCACCTCAAAGTTACCTTTGACAGAGATGTGGACTGTCTAATCCTTTATGTTGCTTGAGCATAGTTCTCCATGTAATGTTAAAAGCGTGGTGATCATTCATTGGATAATGTTTATGGAGAGCATTACACAAGCCTTTATTTTGTGAGTTTTTAAAATATTACAATTAATTACACAATAAAAATAACAAGGAGAAAATATCAAACTTGAAATACAAAGACATTAAAGAGAATCTGACTGATTTTGAAAAGATGTTATATATTTTTCTTTCTCATCGCTTCTTCCATATCAACATGTTTACCTACTTACTTCTTTCTTTCTTCCTTCCTTCCTTCCTTCCTTCCTTCCTTCCTTCCTTCCTTCCTTCCTTTCTTTCTTTCTTTCTTTCTTTCTTTCTTTCTTTCTTTCTTTCTTTTTCCTAAATTTTACATTTTGAGAGCCAAAGGTAATAACACCCCCTAAACCCCCATGTCCATCTCCCCACAGTCCCTGCCCCCTCACCCCCACTACCTGCTTGGACTTACTTTCTGTTGCTGAGAAGACATCATGACAGTGCCAACTTTTATAACTGAAAATGTTGAATTGGGACTGGCTTCCAGGTTCAAATGTTTAGTCCATTATTGTCATGGTGGGTGTGTAGGCAGACATGGTACTGCAGAAGGAGCCAAAATTGTACATCTCAATCAACTTAACAGACAGCAAGAAAAGAGACACTGAGTCTGACTTGAGCTTCTGAAAGTCTAAAGCCTACACACAGTGACACAATTCCTCCAATAAGCACTCACCTATTCCATCAAAGCCACAGCTACTCCAACACGGCCACATCTCCTAATAGTGCCACTCTCTGGTAGCCAAGCATTCAAATTTATGAGCCTATGAGAACCATTCCTATTCAAGCCAACACAGTCCCAATTATTGATAATCGAACCAATTATATTTATATTTCCTAAAAGTAACACCTGAATTCCACAAATATTTCAAGGAATGTGTTAGGAGAGTGTAGCAAGGGAAAGCTTAATTATTATAAATACTTATGAGGGAAGCAATGAATGATAAAGATCAATATAATTTATAGAATTGACCAACCTGACATACATGGAGGTTCAATCATCTGTGTCATAAAAGTATCTCTCTTTGTAACTGTGACTATCTCAGATTTTATCCAGAGAAAATTTATATTCATGTTGCACCAAGCCTAAATGAAAATCTCCTTCAAGAGCATAAACCAACAATTTAATGGATTAATCCTAGTCTGATTGTAATTGTCCATTTTCTAACACTTAATGAAGTTTCTAAAGGAACATACAAATAATTTAATAAAAATAATGAACTATTGATTCTTCTGTCCTGAACTTATCCTACTCCTTGACTTATGCTTTAGATCATAGTGTATGACAGAGAAAATTATAGCACCTGAAGGCGAATGTAAAGAGCAGATGACAGCAATGGCTCACTCATTAAAATCAAACCTAAACAATGTTTGCATTCAAATTAGCCAAGCCTTTTTAATATGTCTTAAGTTTATGATGCTTTCTGCCACTACAAATCTATAGATCACATAAGCTAGAAAACTCTTTCTGTCATTCAGAATTGTAATAATCTTTCCTTATACATTTTAAATAAGCAACATAATTAACTGTTTTTAAATACAGAATAAATACAGAATTCTAAATGAAGTTATAGAATTCTCCTTTATCCCTTTATCTATAGAGATTCAGTGAGGAAAATATGGAAATGGAGAAAGATCTATTGTAAGTTTCCAAGCACACAGTGATGGTATAGTTAAAACTAGCTACTTAAAACAGTGTCCTACGTTTTTAGAACATATCTAGCCTGGTTATGTAAAACGAATCTGTTGTAGTTACTTAGTGCACGCTGTCTTCCTCTCAAAGAAGATACTTTCGGTTAAAGGCTTAAAGCACAGCAAACCAAACAATATACGCACTTAAAAGGCAGATTCTGAAAGCATATTGATTGTGCTTTCGCTTGTTTATTGCTTTGTGTGGAGAACACTGCTCTTTGAGCAGAGAGATTTTCCTTCTTTTGCCTGTCTTCATTACAAACATCCAAGCTTTCTTAAATATCAAAAGCAGCCAGAGCTATACCTGAAATAAAAACTGTTTCCCTTCATGTAATTATCAAGTGGCTTTTAGAGGATCTTTCTCTGGTGATTACAGACTATCTCCACAGAGGCTGTCATTTGAAGGTGAAAAATTTGCAAGGACAGCCACACCATCTGTCATCAACTGGGTTCCCTGACACCCAGAGCTGCTCTGAAATGGCCAGCGGCTTCATGCATAACAAAGACCTTGCCCCTTGGCTTTGTTTATTCTATGACCTGTGCAGAGTCCTTCAAAGGGGGCTTTACTGAACCATTTCAGGCCTGCCTTTCAGGGGCAGTGTATTGTAACGAAAAAAAAAAAAAATAATGCATATAGGAAATTTGAAATGCTCAAGTCTTAAATCTCAAGTACTTAAAACACCCTGGGAATTTTTTCTTAGCATTATACCAGTAATTCTTGAATACAAACCTCCTTAGGATTATGTTTTAACATTCTGCTTTTGAAATATTCTTTAAATTATAATTTAGGAGTTAAAAATCCTTATATGAGGCCAACATATGTAGATTACATGCTCCTTTTCATCGAAACACACATACTTCCATAATCAAAAACTATCACTTTGACAAACAAAATCCCTATGCTTCTCACTCTGAAAGAGATAGACAAGCTTTTCTTATTCTGTGTCATGTACAACATTGGGGTTTAAACATCAAAATCACATACTAGGTCACTTGTGCCTGAAGAGGAATTCAGGCTGTATTTCACAGTCTCATCTATGCAAAATAGAAAAGATCAAATATTGTGAAACATATCTACTGAGTATGTACTCTTATGCTTTAAATGTAAAGACACACTGAACTATTTAGTTTCCCATGACTAAAAAACTTTGGGAAATCTTAGACAAGGGAATTGGAAGAGACTGAATTTGAAAGCTAGGAGAATCATTGTTGAGAGGTGCTGTAGCCATTTCTAGGAAACAATGAAGAACACAAAAGGATACTCCCTCTGTCAGCATAATTAATGGTAAAACTTTATGAGCTCCATTTAGTCCCCAAATATAGTCATATACAATACATGAGTGTATGTTTCAATGCACACTGTATAAATATGTAAAAGTCACATCATTAAATCTTTCATATGTCTGTGTTCATAACACACAAAGCTATTTTTAAATTATTTAAAGATCTATTCTCTCTCCCATATACATTAATACTAATAAGAGTTTCTGTCAACATCAAAGGGAAGCTAGACCCCTAATTAGGGTTCCAGTCTGCTCTGAGAGTTGCACTACAGAGGGTAAAAATAAAGATTATGTTTAGCATGTAAGAAAGGAGTCTTAAATGTTCTTTCTCTGCTTCTGAGGATTGCAACGATCTAATGATTCATTAATAATAAAAATGTCCTTGTTTTCTATCATAACTGTGATTGTAAACTTTAGTAAAAATTTTCAAAGAAAACAGAGAAACTTGTTATGCCATCAAATGCTAAGATATGAACAGCCATGATAGATCAAGTCATTGTTTATAATATTAGATTTCAGAACTTTCAATGGTGCCTGAATTTCTTTTCTTTGAACCATTTTTATTGTCAGATTGACTAAATGCTTGCAATCTTTCAGGAGGCTAATTCATGCCTGGAAGCTTCTCTGGATAAAACTAGCACTGAAAATGTTGATCGTAGAGCAAGTAGTTGGAAAGAAATCACTATTGCCTGAAGTCTGCTCGATGCTAACATTTTTGTGAAGTTGTTCCCAGGTTGATCAGAAGGTAAGAAAAAAAAAAAAAACACAACAGGCATATTGTTAAGCTTATTACAATGTAGTTTTGATATGAAAGTAGTACATGTAAATGTTTAGAAACGCAAATTTTAAAAACATCTGCTACTACTTTGATTGCTATTTTTATTTTCTTGCCCAGCATTGTAGAGGGAATAACTTGTGTGATGGACACCTGTCAATTTAAAAGCCTATGTATGGCCTATGGCTTAGGCAGGAAATAGAAGTGGGACATCAAAAAGGAGAAAAGATTCTGGGATAGAACCAGGTATAGAAAGAGCACCCAAGAAGATGCAAGGAGATGAACACATGGTACCTGGGCACTGGGAACCAGCCATTTGGCAGAATGTAGATTAAAATAAATGGATTATCTTTAGTTATGATCTTGTCAGACTAGAACTTAGCTATATGGCCAAGATATTTTTAAATATATTTTGAGTCTCAGTCTTATTTCTAGGAGCATGGAGCTGAGGAGCAGAACCAGGCTTAACTTCTACACTGCATAGTTTCTCAAAATTAACTATATATATTCATCATATATCATATATATGGCAGATTCATGAAATAGATAAACAGTCATTTAGCACTCTACCTTGTTATCAACTCACGACAATGGTTTTGATCTATAGCTCTTTCTCTTGTTAGCTTTAAATATTTTTAAGGAAGAAAAACTAATAAAGAATTGTGAATTTCAATTCTTTCCATATTAGTCTAAGAATTGAAAGGAGATATCTTTCTAATCATACTATGAGGCAAGCATTGTCTACTTAACGGAAACAGACAAAGTTATAATAATGCAGTTGGGTACCAGTCGCCCATGAATAGCTTCAACAAGTAAACTGAATTCAACATCATATCACAAAAGCTACATGTCACAATCAAGCTGCTTTCATACTGGGGGTAAAAAGAGATTCATCTTTCCAAATCAATAAATACAATGCAACACTTGAGCACAGTGAAGAACAAAACTACACAATTTCAGGAAAGTCATTTAATACACAAATTCACATATTGCGGCTAGAGGGCAGGCCACTAGATTCTGTTAAATCCTCATGTTCTTGCTTCTTTCTTTTCTTTTCCTTTTTTATTAAAGTTGTTTTATTTATTGCACAAAAGAACTGGAGATTTTTATTCTGTAAGTTAGTTTTTCTACAGTCTGAACTTTTTAAACTGTGGAGTAAATTTTTACTCCACAAACGATCAAGGTAGTAAAGTAATAAGTAGAAAAATCTTAGATATTTTTTGTCTTCTGTCATAAAACAATTGACTGTGGGAATTTCTTCTGTGTAGAAAAATAGAGTTAATAAATGCAGAAAATGACAAAATTATAAAAAAAAAATCTTGCGAAACTTTTATTCCATTAATGCATCTAAGTTGCTGTCATTAATGGCTCTTAAGATAATTTGTGAAAGGCTAATGGGGAATTTTACTGGGAGAACAGGGTTGACAAGTGAACCCCCTCATTACTATAACCATCACCCAGCCTGAACAAGAAGGAATCCTATGCCTGTGACATAATGCAGAGGCCAGATAAATGAAGCAGTGGCAAATGTACTTCTTAAACAAGCGTGTTGATGTGAGTTGGGATATTGGTACCAGCATAAAAATCAGGACATAAGATGTTCTTGGTTGCCCTCCAGAATGTTACAGCAACCCCTATTGCTGGAGCCATCACGTACTTGACTCTTAAAAGATAAATAAATCAGGCTATTGTAGACCCGGAAGCTTTACCCTTAATGGGTAACCTTCATGGTGCCTCAAGTTGCTATGCATATTACCCACCAGAGGACAAAAGTAATTACTAATCTTTCCCAGTTGTGAACTCTTGAGGTATAATGATATATAACTCCCATGAGTTATATATCACTATATATGATATAATTATATTTATATCAAGCCTGGCAAAAATACCCGTTAGTGGAATAATGGTATGACTATCATGGAAGTAACCGGCCACTTTCTAATTAGATTCAAGGCCTGCTTCAGAAGTTGAAATCATATCTGATACTAATAATGGTGTCAAGAACATGTGGATAGACAGGTCATAGGCCCTAGGAAAGAGAACCTGCTGCTATTACCCTGTTAAATGAACATAACATTAAACCAATTCCTAATGAATAAAGATTATAATATCATCAATAAGTGTTTTTTCTACTGACTAATGCAGAAATCCACAACTGGCCAGTGTACAGAGATTAAGAGACTACAGAATGCTCAGTCCTACAATGGATATCTGTATTACACTACATACTCCCAAAGGTCATTGTAGAAGAAGACAGAAAAATGTAGAACCCAGAAGCAATCTCTAATAATGCACACAGTGTCTTTCTCATTCTTCTGCCTGAATATCTGGATGCAGAACTCTCAGCCACTTCTCTAGCACCATGCCTATGTGCTGTCATGTTCCCTGCCACAATTTAAATGGAATAAATCCATGAAATTTTAAAGAAGACCCAATCAAACATTTTGCTTTCATAAGAGTTGGCTTGTTCCATGGCACCTGCTACATATGTTGCAGAAGACTGCCCTGTCTGGCCTCAGTAGGAGGAGACGCATTTGATCCTGTGGAGCTTGATGCCCCAAAGAAGGGAGATGTTACAGGGTTGAGGTAGGAATGGATGGGTAGTGGAGCACCCTCTTAGAGGCAAAGGGGAGAGAGAAGGAAGCTGGGGGATCATAGAGGGGGGGCTCAGGAAGAGGGATAACATTTGAAATGTAAATAAATAATACAATCAATTTTAAAAAATTAAAAGATAAAGAAAGAGTTGGGATGGACACAGTGCATCTCCACAGCACTAGAGCACTAAGGAAAGTGTGTACAGAGATAATAATAATGGGATTCTATTTAAGATGTGATAGTGACGGGATAACGTGAGAGAGGCTATAGTAAGGAAATAAAGCAGAAATGCAAATAATCGTTAAGACGACTGATGAAATATTGGAATAGCTGTATATTTAAACATTTCCATACTATAATATAGTAACTTTTGAACTAGAAATTTTCTGATTGCCTAAGAATAACTATTTTATTTATTTTTAGCTTACCTTAATTTGTTTTAGAAACATATTAAATACTGTATTTATATCATTTCTTCCCCTTTTTTTCTCCCCTCTATCTTCTCCTATGCCCTCTCACCAATTTCTTTTCAAATCCATGCCTCTTCTTCTTTAATTGAGTGGATCTGTGAGTGTGTGCGTGTCTGTGTGTGTGTGTGTGTGTGTGTGTGTGTGTGTGTGTGTGTGTGTGTGTATAGAACCTTCTTAGTCCAAAGAAGTTACTGCGCCCTAAAACAAAATGCACTCTGTTACCTTGAACCTACTGCCTACGTCCTGTTCACCTGTTCATCTATCTTTGGTTAAAATCCCATTGTCAATTTTTGGCAAGGCTGGGCTTATGACAGATTTCAGTTGCTTACTGCAGTTGAGAGTGTCTAAAACTCTTATTCTCTTATTCTGTGCCACAGCTACTTCCAATCCAATGAATTCATAATTATACTTATTATCTTCTTTACTGAATTTTTCCTTTTTGTGACCATTAAATGTTGCTTAGCAATAGCACCAACTAGCCAGTCATGGTAAACTGAAAACTTAAAGCCATACTTTAAACATGCATGTTTTATCTATAATTCAAATTATAAGCATCTTTTACACAGATTAATTAATACATCTCTGTGATGGTCAACTCTTCTAAACATTAAAGCTGACTTAGATGGTAATATGAAAGTTATTTTTGCATGAAATTAACATTGAAACCAGTCTATTCTAGATAAAAAAGATTGATACCCATGTGATTGAGCTTCATTAAGACAGATGGAGATCTACATAAACTTTTTTGAATGAGAAGAAATTCTCCATCAAGAATCCTTTATATTTTATCTCTATCATTTGTTTCCCTGGGTCTTCTTGTTGTAACTTCTAGATATCAAGTCTGTTATACATACATAGGACATAACTTGATATATTCTATACTTACGTGAACCCATTATATATCTCTTACTAAACAATCTCGAATTACTTCATGAAAATGGTCACAGTAGGATAAATGTGCTATTATCAAATATTACCATAACATGAAAGTCACATACACTCAGCTATGACATCACAAGACAGTTTACTTTTATGACATCCTCCCAATACATGTCATCAATACACAATACCTGTAGTTTTTCATGCTGTGAAATGTCACATGGACATATGTATGAACATCCAATACTATTGATATGTATGATATGCTTCACTTACATTTCAATAACAAGATTTTAATTGCTTGTTTACAGCTACTGCCTCTGGGAATTATGGATATTTGAGTACCATATTGTCCTTAATGAAGTACAGTGAGTTTCTCTCATAACACAGCTAATGGCTGATAACCCCACCATCAAGAAGAGGCGAGAGAAAGGAACATTAAAGGGTATTTAGCTGCGTAGGTCCCAGCAGGTAATTCACTTCAGAGGTTGGGATATGGGTAGAACTTTGGTGACACTACTAATAGGTCTTAGTTGAAAACTGTTTGGTCCTTCCAGAGCTGGAGGCTATACACCAGGCCAAGTGACAAATACATAGGTTCAGTAAGTCAGGCCAGTAGACAGAGTGCTCATGGTTGCTAGGATGCTTTTAAGGGACTCTGGTGTGGGTCACTTTAAGTTCTTAGGTGAATGCCTGTCTTGGTTGTGGTTACTTGTGCTATGATGAAACATCATCAAGTGTTGGGGTAGAATGGGTTTGTTTGTCTTATGCCTCCATATTGTAGTCTATCATTAAAGGGAGCCAGCTCAGGAACTCCAATAGGCTGGAAACCTGGAAGCAGGAGCTGATACAGAGACCACTGAGGGGTGCTGCTTTACTGGCTTTTCCATCATGACTTCAGGGATAGCACAAAGCACAATTTGCTGGCCCTCCCACATCAATCACTAATTAAGAAAATGTTCTACACCTGAATCATACGGGAGCAATTTCTTGAGGTTCTGTCTCCTCAGATAACTCTAGCTTCTGTCAAGTTGATAAAAAATTAGCAGCACAACACTTAATGGAAGTGTTGGAAATAGAGGAATCCAGTCGGTAAGACTGTTCTGCATGAAATCTGCTACTAGGGTTTAACTTTGACCACTTAGAACTGGGATCTGAGCCAGAGTTGACTAAGCTTTTGTCCAAGGACATTAAAAAAACAAAAACAAAAACAAACAAACAAATAAAAACAAAACCAACAACCACCACCACAACAAACTCTGCATTTAGAAATGGATTCCAAGAAAGTATGACTATAAGCATTAACTGTGCATATTTCATCTGTGCATGCTCATTATTTGTCAAATAGGAACACAAAGAGGAAGGGAAGGTGGAAAAAGAAAAGAAATTATTGAATCGAAACTGGAAAAATATTCTAAAATAATGGGATAATGTTAAAGTTAATGTGGAATGAGAAGCCAAGAACGCTTCAAAACAAATTACAGATAATTATAATTGCGCAGATCTTTTGGGAATCTCAGATTCTACATTATTTGTGGCAACCAAAGTACATCAACCCTAGAGTTAGATTTATTGTGCCCTTCATTTATTTATACATTTTGCATCAGATATGTTTCTTATCCTAAACTGATGAGTCAGAGGATCAGCATGAAATCGGCAGGCAGAATCTATGAGTCCTTGCCGTGAGGGTTGAGGGAGTCATAGTCCCTTGGGTACCAGTTTTCTTACCTGCAAAATGGAATTTCTATAACTAAACCAATTGATTTCGAATGAAATGATATACAATGGATTTATAGACTAAAAGTCAAAAGTCTTAATGAGTGGGCAATCTTTCTTTATGTCCCCAACAATACTCTGTGATAGTCTGGGCTCATTTTGACTCTTTCCAAGTGTATAGCAACAAATAAATCATTTAAATTTTCTAAAAGTCAATTTACAAATATAGTCTACAAAAAAGTCAAGTCTACAAATCTATAAATAGCACAATAATATAAACTCATCCAAAGTACAAGAGTAATCTATAAATTTTGCTGATTATATGTGGCATTTTCTTTAGTATTATAGTTTATTTGTTTTCTTTGTTTATTTGTTTTAGATTTTCTCCCTAAGTCAATTACCCAGGACTATAAAATCACTATTCTCTGAACAGTACTTCTACATATTTTGATAATACAAACTTTAAAATGCACTTACAAACATAGAAAGACGCACATAAAGGAGGCTGCCATAAAGAAAGAATAAATAAAAAGAAGCAAAACAAAAGCTATTTTGAAGTTTAATTTCTAAATATAAGCTGTATTTGAAGATACTATTTCAGAACACATATATAAGCACTTATGTCTCAATATATAAGCTATATGGTTACCACTGTATACGTCATATAACCATATGTTTATTTGGTTCAGATGCAAGATACTTGGAAGATAGTAAATTTCTTGACAAGAAAATATGAGGGTATGAGTTTTCAACTTCAGAATTCATGTAAAAAACATATACATGCACTGTAATTCCAGTACTCCGATAGCATGGTGGCTGACACAAATACAAGAATCTCAGAGGCTTGCGGGACAGGCAACACGCTGTGTGCTATGTACCAGCAACTTAGAGACCCTACCTCAAATGTGATGAAAAGCAAGACCTGTGTCCCAAAGTACTCCTCTGACCTTTACACCTGATGTGGACAAACCAATAATACCTCATCTTACTCTTTTAAAATATTAGTTACATGGCTCTATCATAATAAAGGTGACTAGCACACGTTTTCTAAAGACATATTTCAGACAATATTCTATTTAAAAGAAGACATATTGGCTCCAGTTTTCCAAATTTATTTATGGCAATTTATGCCTATTTTGAACTCAGTTGTGGCTTCTTCCTGAAAAATTATGAAAAGAAACCTTCTAAGAATCAAGATGCTTTTGAGACATTCAATGAATATGTGTTGTGGTGGGAGTCCAAGGGAAGACAATGCCCTTAGTCATAATATACCACTCTTGAAACACCTAAAGATCCTTATTTATTAAAAAGTAAAAATAGGAAGGATGTCAGACATCACTATTCATAGAACATATTATGGTTATACAAATCCAGTGGAAATTCTTTTCAACTCATCAGTAGCAAATAGCACAATGATAGTGTGGATGGCAGGGGTCAGTGTTCTCTGTAAGGAAACCTTCATTTGCTTAAAAATAATTTATCTCATAACAAAGTGATAAACTAAAGACATTTGAGCTGTTACTAGTGTTTTTCTGTAAGGTATGAGTCCTTAATAGGGCAGGATATACTAAATGGTGGGGCATCTCACTGCTAGTACAACAGGTCTTTACCAAAACAAGCATGAGAATGGAAATACCTTTAAAATGTCAAGATATTCTTCTCTGTAGATGACCTCCATTGTTCAGCTAATGTCTCAGTAAATTCGGCATGGGACTCAATGCCTGCATCTGAAATTAGATGAGAAAGGTTCATTAACCCTTGTGTTAGTTTTCTGTTGACCACAGAATTGCTCTCATTTTTTTAAATGAAGTGTTTGTACAGTTCCCTTGTCTTCATTGAGGATTTCATTGTACCTGTGATTCCTTTTGTCAGAACACAAATCATTTGTAGCCAGAAGATAAAAAGCAAATTGAGGCAACATAGAAAATACTTGGTACTGTAGCCAGCATGAGAGAAGTCCTGAAATAAGTGGCATCCATTCTTAATGTTGATGGTTCTATTGACTAATTATAATTTCTAAGTAATGTATTCCTTGAGTTATAGATAAAGCATGTTTACTATAGTAGTTTTAGACAGTTTAAAACTAAACTAATTTGAAGCCTCCAAGACGTTTGAAAGAAGGTTTACACCATTGTAGATCAAAGGGTTTGCGGCTGCCTTGCCATTTATGATTTTCCTTTCATAGAGTGCAGAATACCTTCCTGTACCAAAGACACTAGAACATAGGATTAAGGCTTTACATAGGCACCATGACATCACCATGACTGGTGATTTATGTGTTGTCTTCAGCAGTGGAGACTTGCTGTCAGTTTGCAGAATGAGAAACTTATAGACTTGGCAAGAGCCTGTGTTGTTTGGTGATTCCCTTGGGACACCTTTGGCCAAAAACTCATTTATATATATATTCCAATCTCAGTATCCACAGCAAGATGGCCAATTGGAACTCTGTCTCCCTGGTTATTTGAAAATTACATTTAAATTGCCTTAATATATGTGTATATTTTAGGAAGCATCAATTGCATTAGGTTTCCTCACTGCCTCTCAAATGGACCTTAATTTTAGCTGTATCTACACATATCCCCCCTTTCACTATTCTCTCGCCCTCTGCATGTGAGCCTCCTGTCTCAGCACTCACCACTTTTACTCACAACTATCGATTCTAGTTTCCTCCCTAGAGAGATCTGTGTTCTCTAGACCCTTACTCTGTGCTTAAGCTTTGCTGGTGTATGGATTGCAGTTTGATTATCATTGACTTCTCAGCTAATATCACCATATAAACAAATATATACTAACTATATTTGTCTTTCTGTATCTGGGTTATCTCATTCAAGATGATTTTTTTCTAGTTATGTCTATTTACCTGTGAGTTTCTTAGTTTCATTTTTTTAAATGGCTGAGGAGTACTCCATCTTGTAAATGTACCACATTTTCTTCATCCATTTTTCTACTGAGAAACACCTAGGTTGTTTCCAAATTCTGGCTATTATGAATAGTGACTCAATGAACATTAATTATTGTGTCTCTGTGATAGAATGTAGCATCCTTTGGGTATATGCACAAGAGCATTATCTCTGGGTCTTGACGTACTCTGATTCCCACCTTCCTGAGAAGGTACCACACTGATGTCCATAGTGACTTTACATGTTTGTACTCCCATCAGCAATGGAGGAGTGTTCCCTTTACTCCACAGCCTCACTAGCATGAACTGTCACTTGTGTTATTGATCTTAGTCATTCTGACAAATGTAAGATGAAATTTCAAAGTAGATTTGTTTCTCATTTTCCTCATGACTAAGGGATTGTTTCTCAACCATTTGACATTCCTTTATTTGAGAATTTTCTATAGATTTGTAGTCTGTTCTTAAATTACTGAGCTCCTTATCTATCTTGGATACCAGTGCTCGATCATATGTGTGACTAACAAAAACTTTTTCGCATTCAGTAGATTGCTCCATTTTGTGAATGATGGCACGCTTTGCAGTGCAAAAGCTCCTCAGTTTCATGAGGTCCCATTTATTAGTTGTTGATCTTAGTGTCTGTGCTAACAAATGGACCTGAATTTTAGCTGTATCTACACATATTTTCTCCAGTTCATCATTCTCCTCTTTATTCAGAAAATAATTTTGGGGGCCAAATCAACTCCCTACTTTCTTCTCCATCAGATTTATTTTTTCTGGTTTTATGATAAGGTCTTTGATGCATCTAGAGTCAAGTTTTGCACAGAATATATATGGATCTATTTTGATTCTTCTACATGCCACCATCCAGTTTGACATGCACCATTAGTTGAAGATTCCATCTTTTTTCTAGTGTATGTTTCTGGCTTCTTTCTAAAAAATCAGGTGTCTATAGCTATGTGTTTATGTTTGGATCTTCAATTCCTGTTTTGTTGCCAGTACCATCCATTTTCTTTGTTTATTTGTTTGTTAACTATAGGTTGGATAGTGAAATCTCTTAGAGTTCTTTTATTATTCAGATTATTCTACCTACACTGTTCTTCCCTTCCTTTTTGTATCTCTGTAATATCTTTCAGTTGCATGTAGTTCTAGCTAAGAAATCAAGTGCTATATTGAATAGGTATGGAGAGAATGTACACCCTTGTCTTGTTCCTGGTTTTAGTGGAATTGTTTTGTGGTTTTGTCCGTTTGTGCTGAAGTTGGGTCATAGACTTACTTTAAACTGCCTTTAAGCTATGCCCCTTGTAACACTAATCTCTCCAGTTTTTTTTTTGTTTTGTTTTTTGTTTTTCTTTTTTATCATTATTGCGTGTTAGAGTTTGTTTAAGACCTTTTCTACATCTAATTTGATGATCATATTGTGCCTGTCTTTCAGGCTTTTTATGTGGTGGATTACATTTTGCCATTTATATAATTGAATCATCTCGATATCTCTGGGAAGAAACTTACTTGATCATGATGTATGATCTTTTTTGGATTAAATTTGTATTTTATTGATAATTTTTACATCTGTATTCATAATGGAAACAGTTCTGTAATTCTCTTTCATTGTTGATTTTGTCTTGCTTGCAATGATATATTATGCCAATGGTGGCACAGAGCTTGTAGAAAACACCAACTAATATCTATTTTGACATAAGGTTCACTCCACCAGTAGGATCACATACCTGATACTGTTTAGGTGACCAAGAATTAAACAATCAAGCCCAGGGACCTAAAATAAAACCAAATACTTCTTTTCTTTAAAAATTGTAGCAAGGTAGCAATAAAATGACTCCTAATAACATTCTGATATACTCATAGATCAGAACCCTGCTCAGTCATCTTTAGAGACCCTTCCTTCTGCAGCAGATGGAAACAAACACCCATAGCCAGATGTTAAGAATTGAATGAGAGTCCTTGAAGATTCATCCCTATATAGTTTATTACCACCAACACCCTCCCCTAAGGGCTCAGGGAACTCTATGGAAAAGGTGGTTTAAAAAAAAATGTAAGAGCCAGAGGGAATAAAGGACTCCATGAAAACAAAGCCCTCTAAATAAACATCAACAAGTTTCATATAAATTCACAGAAACTTAGGCAGTATACACAGGACTTTCATGCTTCTGCACCATGTCCTCTGCATATGTAATATGCTTTCCAAATTAGTGCAGATCTATGATCCTTGTGCCTTCTCTTGGCCACTTTTTATTTTTTAATATTTTATTTTTTGTCATCTCCAACTTTGCTGTGTTACTGTTTGTTTTATCTTATATTTTATTATTAAAAGAGAAAAACATGAACATCAAGACAAAAAGAAAAAAAAAAAGAAAAAAGAAAAGAAAGCTTCTTGGAATCTACTTAAATATCCTGATTATTTTTAAGTTGGATTAACCACATTATTTACTAAATTATCTTTTAAGTTTAAATACAACAATCAAAGACATTGTTAGCCTTTGGTTTCTTCATTTATGTTGTTATCACATTTATCAAGATTGTTTTAGGTATGGATAACATTCCTAACCACTAAAATATCTTAAGTTTCCTATGAACATTTTGTAAGACATTGGAGTCCATTTCATATAGAAAGTGTTATGAATATTTATGTTTTCTTAATGATGCAGCAACATTTTATGATTCTTCATTATTATATATATTGAGAGTTTATTTATGATTGTCTTATGACTTATATGTAAAACCTATTATTTGTTGGGTTGTGATAAAACTATACTTCAACATTCTGGCAAGAAAGTAATATTGACAACTTGACTGAAATATAATTTACATTACTGGTTCATGTCATATATCACAAGAAGGAAAGGGATCTGTGTTTATATGAGATGAGCCAAATCAAGAAAAAAAAACAGATTCTATAGTCCTGTTCCTGCCGACAAAATTATGTCACAAAGACTTGGCAACTCAAATCTTAATAATCCTTTCACAAGCAGTTTATGGTCAGGTGGAGTTTTGTCATCTTCCATGGTTTTTTGATGCGACATACTTTGCTTCCCATTTGCTACACGTGATTTTTTATCACCCTTACCCTCAAGGTGATCCTCTAAAGAGATATTTAAGTCTACAACCTTAGACTTATAAAACTAAAACTCAACATTTAGGGGAAAAGATGCTGTTCTTCTCAATTACAAAAGGATACCTACCATATTGTGTTGTCTTATTTATTTTTTTAACCTGGAGTACAGATTATTAGGAAGACTCTGACCTCATGACCTGTGGTTCGTCTCCACTTCCTGTCTAGCTCTATAACCAGCTGAGTAACAGTGTGGAAAAGGTCAGAAGAATCTAGGGGCTATAGAGAGAGAAAAGAGAGATTCAAAACACTCAGGAAGAGACAGATCTTGAGATCTAGCTGGAAAACCATGTGTATGCATTGAAACTTAAAGCTAGTTTGACACAGGTTTAAGGCACCTGAAATCATCTAGTAGATTCTGTTAAATTTAGTTACATTGATTAAACTAAAAATTTTAAAAGATGATCAGTGATTCTTCAAAAACTTCTTTATGTAGTTTTCACAGTGTGGATGCTGTGAAGCAAACAAAATCACAGATACTCCAAGCTACCAACATTTTTGTTATTGGCGGCTACCTGTCCCTCATTCAGAGTGACTATGCTGAGGTAGCAATCCTATGTAGCACTTGTCTGAATAGTATAGACCTTAAAAATCTTTATTCAACTTTAATAATCATTATATTTCTTATGAGATTTACTATAGATTTAGCATCTATCTAGAATTTTGTCTTGGATGTTTAAGCTTCTATATTGTGGTGGTTTGAATAATAATAGCCATATAGTAATCGTTTTAGGCAAATCTATAATGAAATGAGGCAAACTTGACAAAGGGAAATAGAAGATGTACAGTTTGAAATAAAAGCACTAGGCAGTGTAATGGTGTTAATTTCAGTGATCAAGGAGATAAAATGTTTAAAGAAAAATGTGATGCTAAATGGAATAAAGTGAGTGGTGACCACAATGTAATAACCCACGAAACTATGCTTCTAATTTGTGAAAAGGAATTAAAGAAAAACCTAAGCAACAAGAGAAACCAAACCGTTAACTGTGGAAAGTTGTTGGAACTGTAACTAAAGGAAGGCTCATGTTCCATCAAGCAGTAGAACATGGCAGCTTCAGCCACATGGTTCTGGGTATAGAGTGAAGGACACAACAAAGAGGCTGGGCTTTTCCCTCCAAAGCTAAGGAATGCCACTGAGGTCAGGGATATGCCTACATGGAGGCCCACACAGGCCATTTCATAAGGCTGTGTAGGTGAAGCCTGTATTATGTTGGAGCCCTCAAGATGTTGGGAATGCCAGAATCAGAAATACCTGCCATGGAAACCTGCAAAGTGGAAAGTGAAGTACGTTGCTGTCAAAATAGCTGCAAAGAGTTGGAGATCTGAATAGTCCTTTCACATCAGTAATAAAGAGGAAGAATTTGAAATTTTGTCTTGTTGGCTGTTGGTCTTGCTTTGGTCTAGTATTTTCTCACTATGCTCCATTTCCTCCCTTTTGGAATATAAAGTATATTCTGTGCTATTACACATCAGAAGTATGTGATATGCTTCTTTATTTTGATTTTACAAAGGAGTTACACTTAAAGGATTGCCATGAATTACTAAGGAGATTGAGCTTTGGACTTCTAAACAGTGTTGAGGCAGTGACTGAGCATGGGAACTTGTGATGTTGGACTAAATTCAAGTTTGCATTATGATATGGTGGAGTATGGTGGTTTGAACAAGAATAACCACCACAGACTCATATATTTGAGTGCTTCTTCATCAGGGACTCACACTATTTGAAAAGATTTGAATATTAGAAGTTGTTGGAGTAGGTATGGATTTGATGGAGAGAGTATGTCACCGGCCCAGAATCTCTATGCCTATGAATCAGGGTGGAGCTCTCAGTTCCTTTTTCAGCACCATGAGTGTCACTATGCTCCTACCATGGGCATGCCATTGCCCATGATGATAATGGACTACCCTTCTAAAGCCAGTCTCCCATTAAATGCTCTCCTTTATAAACACTGCCTTGGTCATGGTGCCTTTTTACAGTAATAGAAACCTTAACTATGGCATATATTTAACATTTTAATATGCACAATGTGTTTTAGTTTGGTTTCTATTGATGTGGTGAACACTAGCAACTAGAAGAATTATAGGTTTAACTTAGAAATTACTATATATCCCTGAAGAAAGCCAATGGAGTAATGAGAGGAAGAAGCTAAAGTAGAGCCCACAGAGGAACTCTCTTGGTGCTAGAGATTGGCTTGCTTTCCTCTTCCTTGTTATTCTCCTTATACAGCTCAGACATATCTTTAAAGGAATGGTACTATCCATAGTGGGATGGGCCTTCTGACATCAATCTGCAATCAGGAAAGAATGCTACAGGCCAATGTGATGAATGTGATCATTGACTCAGATTCCCTTTTCTCAGGTAACTTTATTTTGTGCCAAGCTGACAAAGTATAGTTTGCTATAGGTTTTGCAGCTTTGGTAGCATTTTCTAAAATCAGACCATGAGTTTTATATAGCATTGTTCAGAAGCAATATATAAGCAAAAGTAAAATATTACAATAATAAATAAACCACATTAATAAATTTATTTAGACACCTTTTCACATGCACTGTTATATTAGGTAGAAGATCATGGCCAAATCTGAGGTAAATAAAGAAAAATATGGACAACACGTTGTGTAACAGAAATACAGTTAGTTAGAATTAAAGCTGTAAGATACTAACTTTCAAATCCTCTTCCACAGCCCCACTTGGCTTTGATTATGAAATCCTATGAATCCTGATGCCCATTTGTTAATTTTCTATTAGGTAGAGCCATCTGCTTTATTTACCCTCTAATATAAATAAAACACCTGATAAAGTTTTGCGATGCTTTTCCAAGCAGATGTTTGGTCTGGAAACTTACTGCTGAAGCAGCTACACTGATCTGGTCATTCTCACGTATAATGTCAAAGTAATTGTCTTGATCCCTGGGAAGACTGCCATTGTACAAACTATAAAGCCTTTTATTACTGCATGTTAGATCTCTGTAAAATGGATAATGTCTAGTCAACACATGTTTAATCTACTCAAGAAGAATTTATTAAGTATATTTAAAATGTAGCAAGAAGTAGCTGGTGTATTTCTCTGAAAATAAGGATGTAAATTGGGTGCATAAAGACAGTTTTATTGTATCTTTAACATTATAAGGTAAGGTCTCAGCATCTCTTATGCTACGGGTATTAACAACAGCACACCTTGTATTCTTTTTCATTTTATTAAATAAGGCTAAAAATGATAGTCTTCTGCCATTTAATTAAAAAGTCTAGCTAATATAAACATATTCCTAACATTACTAATTATTTAACATGCTTATTATAATCAATAAATTAGTAAAGAGCTTGTGCTTAAACCACTTAAAGCTAAATTTGAATGCTTTAAACATGTATAAATTATCTAGTTTTCTACTCAGAACAGTACCTATTCTGAAATAAATTAGTTATCATATTTCAGATATTCAGCAGCTGAGTTCATGGACAATTCTAATCAATATCAACCAGTCTCCATTATTTTAGATTTCTCACTTAATGACTTAGATTCTGAGGTGTTTTGCAACTTACCCTACATGCTAATAGGAAAGAATTATTATAATACTAAATAAAAACCTGTGTGTACTACACGGAATATCAAGAAATTCAGAACATTGTATTTATCCTTTATTAGATGGTGACAAATAGGACTTGAATGAGCATTTTTAGTTTCATGATCATTATATTATTCATTTTCTACAAGCCTATATATTTATTGTTTTAACCCAAATTTCTTACATTTATGACTACAGTTATGATCATCTTCATTTAAAATACTAAAAAACACCCACTTGTTTAATATGTTTTAGAGACAAATATTTACCTAAATTTCACTTTGCTTCTTGAGAGACAAGGTGGACATTTCATCCCAAAGAAAGCTCCTACATACACTTTTAACAAGATAGAATGTCTGAGGTCATGTAATCAGAACTCAGAATCCTGGCAAATTTGCTAAGCACAAGTTGGATTGACAGTGGTTACTTTACAGCAAGGAGTTTTGAGATTCCAAAATTCATAAATATGCTACTATCTAATTTACTGATTTAAAGTGATAGAGAAATAAAATGTTATCTGAAAGAAGTGAGTTATTTATGAACTTTTGAAATGTACGATTAGCGTGGGTCACTTTGGTTCTGAAGTGAAAATAGAGAAGCATCCAGAGCAATGAAAGCCAGGAATGCTGTTTAATTGTATCACACATGACATATAACATTAAAGCTCTTACAAGTCTGGGCTCAACTTTTCTGCAAGAGAGAAGTTCTGTTTTCATTGTGTATCTCTTTTAGTAATCTATTCTTCCTACAAAATTGATTGGTAGGTATAGTGGTATAAACCTTTAATTCTAGCACTCAGGAGGCAGGGCAGACAAAGCTATGTGAGTTTGAAGCTAGCCTGATCTACATAGTGAGTTACAGGGCAACCAGAAATATATAGCGAGACCCAGTCTCAAAAAAATAAGTAAATAAAAATAAAAATATTCATTTTATCACCATCTCACAAATGACCCAATTAGATGGAAGTAAAAACAAATGCAGAGATTCAATCTCAAAGTCACGCAAGTCTAAATGGACACCACTCCTCAATAGTAAGCACACAGAAGCAAGTATTTTGAAGAGTGGACTAGAGGTCTGTGATAACATTTTACACTTAGATAAGCTTTGAGAATTCCACAATTAACAAGGAAGCAAGGACATACTCAATGATGAAAGGAAAGAAAATGACCAATACCAAATGACTAGGCAGAATGATTCAGAATGTTTTATTGCAGGACATGAACTTAAGAAAAGAGGTCTGAAACAGACATATAACTCATACCTGTGCTTGGTAGAGGAATATTTCATAGCAGTTTCTAATGAATGAAAATTGAAAATGACCTCAAAACCGTCATCTATCAATTATAGGTTAGTATATAGAGCATTTAAATCAACTCTATATCTGGTTGTCATTCTAGACAGTGATTCACCCACCCAAACCAAATTATTTTGTAATATTCAAAGCTAAGAACTCCTCTGGGTAAAGATTTTAAATAGACCACTGCTGTGGAAAGTTTGATACCTTATTCTAGTACACCAAATAAGTTGCATTTGTGACAACTAAGCCAACTTGGCAACATGACTTGCCACCTTATAAGTTCTTTCAATGCAATTATAAAGGACTTACTAAATAACAGAGGAGAGAAAGTCCCAACTAGATCTCTCTCAACACCAAGTGAAACCCCCAGAACCAGGAAAGAATTATATCTACTTTAAATGTTGACCAAAGGGGCACCACAAAAACAAACAAAACACAATTCCCAAGTTATTTTCAAGGATATTGTTGCTTACCACAAATTTATGGTAAGGCCCTGTTTTTAAGACAATACCTCCCTATCTCGTTGAACGTGGAGAATTAGGTCTGATGCTTAATTGGAGCCTCATCCTTGCTAAGTAGTATTCATGGTTTAGGAAGATACTCTGCATAATACTAGAAGAGAAAGGTAAACACCTACCCAGCTACAATACCATCTTATCTACAGTGGTGGCCTGACTACATAACATGCTGGTGCAATAGTGGCACAAAAGATGTGGGAGTAACCAATTTCTAACTGTTTGGATTTAAGGCTCACTTGAAAGCCAAGCATGTCACTGCTCAGGTAGCCAAGAACATGAGACCCGATTGGACATAATCCTAGGAAAAAACCATATACTATTGCATAGCAATAAAATAACTCCTAACAATATTATGCTATAACCATAGGTCAGTATCTCTATCAGCTATCATCAGAAAAGCTTCCTTTGGATTTCCATTTGGAAATGGAAACTAATACACATACCCACAACTGTACAATGTACAGAGAGTGACAGATCTTAGAACACCCATTCCTAAATGGAATATCTTCTTCAAAACCCTCCCCCTTAGGTTTCAGAGTACTATGTAGAAGAGGCAGAACAAGATGTTCTCTATGTAAGAGCCAGTGACAATGGAAGACACAAAGGAAACAGTGCCTTCCAGAATCATCATGACTGATGTGCATAAAGACTCAAAATGACTGTGGCAGCATTCACAGGGCTTGCAGAACTCCAAACCAGATGGGGTCACAGAAATGAAAGAGGAAGTGTACATAAATCCTAATCCCTAGCATAAACTCTATCTCCAGTTGAAACTCTAACAAATGAAATATTAGTTTTCTCCAATGGTGTCTTAATGGATATACAAACCACACTTAAAAGAGGCCCCATATCCAGAAATAGTCAACACAAAACAAACTCAATAAACTCAATGGTATGTTTGGACTTGTTTAATCTCAAAAATGCTTTGTTTGGGCATGTTTTAACCTTACTTGTCCTTTGCTTATGTAGTGTGGCTTCTTATTTTGAGCATTTATGAGTTGTGTATTTCGGAATGTGTGTGTGTGTGTGTGTGTGTGTGTGTGTGTTTTAGTGTGTATTTTCTTTTCTTTATTTTGGGGGGTTTATGTTTTGCTTTCTTCTGTATTTGTTTTATTCTGTTTCTACCTGTTTATTTTCTAAAGAAAGAGAGAAAAAAAGGCAACTTGGATAGGTGAGGAGAATCTGGGAGGAATCAAGGAAAAAGAAACCATGATCATAATATACTATATGGAAAAATTATTTTGATTATTATTATTTTATAAAATTTTTTATAAAGAACAAAAGATGTGACCCATGGGTGGTTATAAGTGATGCCATTTGGAAAGGAAGCTCAGAATTCCAGAAATTGCAACACTCCTTGCAACCGTATTATCAGCATTTGAATATATCAGGGTTAAGTGTGTACGTGGCAAGGAAAACCATGAGAAGAATCTCAAGCAGAGCTGACTAGAAGAGACACTATTTAAACCTCAGAGGGAGGATTTTAGTTGATTCTGTTGATTTCCATACCACATTGTCTTCCCCAAATGAATTAAAAATAAATGCACTCACACCTGTTGAGGAATATTTGGGTCTAAACTATTTCTCAGAACTATGTAGCATAAATACGAGAGTGGAGCCAAAGAGACCTAGCTCATATCCCATTTTTTTCTCTTCTTTCCTATTAAATTTGGGACAAGTTAATTTATTTTTGGGTTTTCATTCCTTAATACTAAAACAGAGATAGTGATAAAAATATCTGGTAACTTCTGACTGATTATATTTCGTGTTCCTATATTCCTTTCCCTCTCCAGAGAGTATTTCTTCCTGAGACCACTTCCTGCTGCGATATCATTAATTTTCCTATTAATGATATTGCTTTTTTTACTCTTCACTCATTCTCAATGTTATTTAATGTAATTTTAAATTTTATATATTTTTCCTTAAATAAACAAAATTGTACATATTTTTAAAAAACAGAGATAGTAACAGGCTTTACTTCCCTTTTCTGCTAACAAATGTATGGACAGATATGCTGGCACATATATGACCTGATATGTAGTAAGCTTTTAAGAATCCTAATGAATATAATTTCTACATATTAGCAGCAGACTCTTTTCTTTGGTAAAAATATTTTCATTTTGTTAAAATTCAAAGAACTGCCCTTGAAGTAGACTTTTAAAATTAGCTTTAAATTCAAATCTCATTAAGCATGACATGCACACATTTCACTTTAAGAAAGATAGATAAAAACATATTTTAAGTTTTATCAATAATTGCTAAGTAGTCATTTTAGAAATGATTGCATTGTTCAGTATAATTTATATTAGTTCTGCATTGGGGGTTTCTAGGTAGTGCTTTGATCTGCTTTCTCCCAAAGCATAAATAAAAACTCTGACCTTCAAGATTACTTTATTAAACTATTAGATTGATTTTGTTTAATACAAAAATAATAAAATGATAATCCATAATGCCATACAACACTTAGTATCACCATTTACTTTAGAAGAGCTGTAATGTACATAGGTAGTCAAATTATGTAAAATTCACAAATGATAAAGTTAAAACTCTAAGTCTGAGTATTATTTTTATACATTTCTTTTTCCTGAATTGTATGGATAGATAACACTCAAATTCCCCGTCATTATTGCATGTCCCTGAGCATTTACACTTTGTTGTTCTTTGCAAATATATTCATCTAATCCTTTGTGTGAAGCATCCAGTAAGCAGCAGCATCAATAAACATACATGAAATGTGTGAAACTTTCGTCATGAAGAAAGATTTGAAGACTCAGATGAACCACCTCTGGTGCACTGGATGCAGCAGAATGTGCACGGGTGTGTTCCATTTACACACCAAAATGCATGCTTCCAGAACACAGAACACTCAATGATAACAATTATTCAGGATCTAACTAAGCTAGAATGATTTAGATGTATCTAGTCCTAACCTTTCCTTTCAGAAATTATACTGAGGCTTAGTAACTCCTTTCTTTTTAATGATTTACACAGTTGAAAACAGATAAAGTGCAAACAGAGGCATATTAAGTGTGTCTTTGTAATATATATATATATATATATATATTATTTATATGTATATATCTCCTTACAGGTCTTGTGATCCAGTAGTCATGTAATCTTGCATAATTCAATGATCTGAAGAGAACTTTGAAATACTCAAATACCTCTCAAATAAACTGCACAGACCTACAAAGCAGAATTCAAAGCAGACATTAGCACTTCATGTAAATGGAATTCCACCTCTCAGAGTGCAATAAAGTTGAAAAGGGTAGGCCACACCTTCAATATATTTAAAGATAATTGAATCAACAAAATGTTTCAGTGTCATCTCAAACTAAAACAAGAAACCTTTCACAGTAAAAATTATTTAAACCACTGTAAACACCTGGGAAGTGGAATGCGGAGAGAAATCACAGTTCGCTCTTCTCACAAAGCAGCTGAAGAATATTGTACTGCTATTTCAAAAAGAATAACACTACACTGATAACACACTGTTCAAATTTTAATAAAGCATTACTCTCTTAATCAAAACATGACTGTGAGGTTTGGACTCCTACTAGAAAACAGAATAATGTGAACAAAAGAGAGGGGAATTGTGCCTGAATATCAATGCTACAAAATAAATAACATCTTGGTACATGTGCAGTAATTAAAGGCAGAAACTGAAAGGCAGTTCGTAGTTCACTGGTTTCAAGCTACTTTCCAAATAGAACGCGGAACTAAAAATCAGAGAAGAGTGGGGAATTTAACCAGTGAGGTGCCATGGCACGTATAGGAACATGAGCACTTTTTACTGTGGTGATTCTGCAAAAATTTTTGACCAAAGTACATCACAACTTTATGTGTAAGATAAGTAAAAACGTTTTCCAAAAAGGTGCCTAGGATAACTGTCACCTGAGAGGCTTCATCCAGCAACTAGTGGAAACAGATACATAGACCCACAGCCAAACATTAGGTGGAGCTTGGGGGAGTGTATAAATGAGGAGGGTGAAGGATTAAAGAAGCCAGAGAGGTCAAGGACACCACAAGAAAACCTACACAGAATCAACTATCCTGGGCTCTTTAGGGGCTCTCAGAGATTGAACTGCCAAACAGTGTGCGTATATGGGATCAACTTAGGCACTCTGTATATCTTTACATTATATATACATATATTTATATATACATATATTATATATACATATATTATATATACATATATTATACGTGCATATATTGTATATGCATATATTACATATACATATATTTACAGTTGTGTAGCTTGGTCTTCATGTGGGTCTCCTAGCATCAGGAGCAGGGGCTGCCTCTGACTCTGTTGCCTGTCTTTGGATCCCTTTCCCTTAATTGGGCTGCCTTGTCTCAGCTCAATAGGCAAAGCTGCAACATGATAATTTTAGAGAAAAATCTTGGTCTTTGAATGACAGTTTCTCTTTCTTGATTTTGGGGACTTTGCTCAGAATGAGAAGGTTAAAGTTTCCTCTGGGAAAAATTAAGAGAGTAACAGTCAATACCTGCTGAGTGATAAGATTTTAATGAGGCAATGGTTTAAATTCGTACATTCACTGTTACTTTTTATAAGATAGAATATGTTGTAAGGACCTACAAGTCAAACCTGGCTGATAAAATTTTAATTCTGTTAATGAATATAACATGAGAGCCTAGCCACCAACACTATATTTGTTTATTTTGATTCATTCCAATTTCTGAATGATGTTTTAAAATCATTACATCTTTAGAATCAATTAGCAAACTGTAGGCAAAGGAGGAGACTATATATGCATATGCCTTGTTACACACGTTAGTGTGGAAGCCAGAGGACTTCTAATATCTACATTATCCTCTCTCTCTCTCTCTCTCTCTCTCTCTCTCTCTCTCTCTCTCTCTCTCTTCCTCCCTCCCTCCCTCCCTCCCTCCCTCCCTCCCTCCCTCCCTCCCCTTGCTTCCCCTCAAAGACACAGAGGTGCTCCTGACTCTGCCCACAGAATGCTGGGATGAAATGTGTGTGTACCAAGCCTGGTTAGACCTTCTTTTTATGTACAAGATTTCTCACTGAACCCAGACTGCACTAATTGAGCCAAACTGCCTTGATGGAAAGGTCAGGGGATCCTCCTGACTCCACTTCCTAGTCCTGAGATTCCAGGCTCATGCCATAGTATAGTGCTTATTCTATGGGTGCTAGGGATCCTTGTACTCATGTATCAGGTACTATACTTATGGAGTCATTCCCCAGCCTCAGTCAAGTTTTAATGGTACCATTATAATATCTAGTGCATTTAATATCTTGTGCATATAATAATATGTACAAGATGATTTTCAGGTTCCAGTTGATAGTTCATGTAAGTAATGAGTGTACTAGATCTGAAACTGCGCAAACATATATAGGACCTATGGGGAGCTAGCATGCTCCGTGCAGATATATCATTAAATGTTCTCTTCGTGCTGGCATCATGGCCTGGATCTTTAACATTTATGTCCTTTTATTTTTTAGTGTTCTCTGTGGATGGTGATGTGCTGGTGAATGGCGGGGTAAGTTTCTTCCTATAGCCACTCACTCGGGCGTGGACAAAGATCAAGCTTTACAGCTAGCTTAACCTTAATAAGATATCAGATCTCTGCATTAGAAATAGTTTTTAAATACAGAATGAGTTTTGTTGGACATAGATTAGAAAGAATGCTAGCAAGTATAGAAATGAAGAGAACTGCAGCAATTCTGTCAAGCAGGGTCAGTGGAGCTGAGAGGCATCAGATTTAATCAAGATTCTGAGTATTTCATCTCTTGCACAGGAATGAAGTAAAGGCTGGGCATAAAGAGTGTGATAGGTAAAGTGCCTCAAGAGAGAGATCTGCCCATATTACAGCCAGGATGAAAAGCACATTGAGACTCTTGTCTCTCCTTGCTAGCAGGTTCTGATAGTGTGACTGCCCCAAGCACTGTGATCTGAGACGATGACTATATTTACAACTCTATTTGCTCAACTACTTGTTATCAATATCATTTCTCCTTTTTCACTTTTCTTCTCATTCAAACTTTAAGTCCCAGCAACTCCTTGACCTAAAACCATTACATACCTATAATCCCACTGTTTTTTCTCTTTTTTTCTTTTTGTATTGGTTATGTTTTTATTTTCATCTCAAATGTATCCCCTTCCCAGTTTCCCCTCCACAAACCCCTTCCTCTATGAGGGTGCTCCCCCATCTGCCCACTTACTCCAGCCTCAGGGCCCTATCATTCCCCTACCCTAGGTCATCGAGCCTTCACAGGACCAAGGAGTTCCCCTCCCAGTGATGCCAGATAAGGCTATCCTCTGCTAATATCCAGCTGGAGCCATGGGTCCCCCATGTGTACTTTTGGGTTGGTTGTTTAGTCCCTGGGAGTTTTGAAAGGTCTGAAAGAGGGTTTCATGACAGCTTAGATCTTGAATTTAGCTAAAGGCCTGTGTGATGAAAGCTTGGGCTCCAGGGAGACAGTATTGGGAATCGGTGATACACTTGAAAGATTAAGCCTACTGAGAAATCTTTAAGTCAATGGGGAACATATGCTCCAAATAATCTTGGAAGAGAGCTCTTCCTTTTTTTCTTTCCTTGCTATTTGGTCATGTGTGATCATCTTCATGTTATGCTGCCTCATCATGGGCCTCATGTATTCAGGATAGAAAGGAACTTCAGAGCCTGGGCCCAAATACAGAATATTTGGAGTTTGAATTTGAGATGATTCCTTCGGTTAGGTACCTCATCACTCAACTCTTAATTCACTCTACATCCATTTAATAACCTGACCTTGGTGCATGGGGCAGTAACCTTTATGAGTGCTGATGCCTGCTGTCATGTGACAGCACTCCAATGATAGGACCTTAAGATGTAGGCATGAAATACAGAAAAGAACTTCTTCAAACTCTGCTGGTGAAATACTCAGACCATGATGCCAACAAGGCTGTTTTCTGCATATATTTTTGCCTGGTCTTATAAGTGACAGTCTCAGCACTGTGTCTCCACATTGCCATCTATGACTGTACTGAAGCTGATCTTCTTATAGGAATACCAGTCTGCTTGGCTTAATATCCATCTTGGTGAGTTTAACTTATTTACCTTTTAAAATGTCCTATCTCCAAATAACATCACTGCTATGAACTGAGTCAAATATTTTTAAATGTAAATGTAGAAATCTAATGCATGATTGCTGAATACCTGTCCACATCCCTTATGTACGGAAAATGTGTTACAAGACCCTTGATGTGCTCAAAGCTCACACATATGCAAAGTGCCAATCATTAGGACATGTCTCTGCCTATCTATTTAACTCACCACTCATTATATCTGTAGGCTCTGTAGTGTAAATACTGACACAGTATCATATCCTCCTTCTTCTACATAATTTGCCATGGATACAAGATTCATTACTGTCATGGGATCTTGTTTTAATTTTATTTTTGATTCTGGTAATTAAGCCTAGACTCTCACCCATGCTAAGTGCATCCTTTGCATGATTTGCTATCCTAGATCCTTATCATAGATCTTAAAATCAGAGTAGGTTTTTGTCTCTTTGTACATCAAAAATTTTTACTTAAATGACCTTTTGACATATTTGAAACTGCCATCATCATGATTGTCATACTTTGGGAACATTATTAAGAAAAATAAAGTCACTGAACATAAGCATCATATAATGCATGTGCTCTAGAGACCTCGATAGCCCTACTGTGTGGCTACCTGACAGGAATCACACAGTGCAGTTACACGAGACAAAAATATGATTCCCAATCAAAGTAGGATAGAGTAGTATGACCTAAAGTTTCATCACACGACTCAGAATAATTTGTAATTCTGCATGTATTTATTTGTATAGAGTTTTTCATTCAACATTTTCACATCTCAGTTGATTAAAGTAAAAGATGCCAGGGAAAATAAAATTATGAATCCAGGGATGTTGGAAACTGAGCCTTTAGGTGGATAATCATGATTAAATGAGAAGAACCATAGAGGATAAAAATAGGCAGAACAAAAGCTATGCTAGGGCACATCAGGAAGACCTCTGCAAAAAAGAATGAGTAAGATTCTAGGAAAGTTTGTGAATCTTACAGCTCAGCTTTTGATTTCCATTTTAGGAATAATGGAAAATATCATTGTTTTTGTATAAAATACCCAAAAGATGATGTGTTGTTACAGCAGAGTTACAGAGTCATACTCGGTAATAATGAAGAACTGAGGTACTGAGAAATAATTCAGCCTATGAATTTGTGGGATAGACAATTCAGCACATACAAGGGTTATAAGGATCCAAAACCAATGAAGAAGCAAAATTAATCTGCTAAAGAATTACAAAAATATAACCTGTAATCAGCTTCTCTGATGACTATGGTCAGAACCAAGTATGGCACAGGAAAAGTGATATGTTACATGTTCAAAAATGAGAGAAGTCCAGATCCTGTGGAACTACACAGCACAGATAAGCAGCTCCAATCTCACTGAGCTGGTGACAGCCTTGGACTGCTTTCAATGTATACATTTAAAACAAGCTTCTTTCTTTAGAGGATAAATAATAAAGGGGATACAATACAAGAATAGTTGGGGGGGGACTCAAAGAATCTAGATGTCCAATAATGGGTTCCCAGGAAGTGATGGAGACAGAAAGTTGCATTTAGATTAACGATGTCTCTTGATGGAAGAAATTAGAGACATTTCTGATATACATATTGGGAATAAATAAGAAAGAATGTCAACAATTTATAAAGGTTTTCATTTTGACCAAATTCCAGTAGGAATATGTCCAGTGATAAGGAATGATTTGATCAGAAGACTGGAAGGTGAATATTAGTTTATTTAATTAAAAGTAAAGTAATAGTATAAATATGCCTTAATAGTTTGGATGGACAAATCATGCAAGTCTCTTGGTTTTGTGTTGATTTTAATTCTAGCGAACATCTAATTCTTGTACAATGGAACTTGTTGTAGTTGACAATTTTATCAAAGGTATTCCTGTTTAAATTTTACTTTTATTTTATTCCTGTGTTCTTTTTTATTCCCACAATATGCATAGCTTATGGTGGTTCTCCTAAAACAAAATTTCCATATGTAATATGTTCCTATGGAAAAGTCAGAGTGGGATAACATCACTCAAAGTTCTAATTTAAAGAGTAATCAGATTTTTTTAGATAAATGTAGTACATACATACCTTATTTTGTATATGTAAAAGATATACAGTAGTCTTTCTACAGAGTGTACAAGGATTTAATAATCTATGCAAATAATCTGGGAAGTCATTAAGTTTTAAGGGCTCTCATCTGTTAAGTTGCATCAGAACATTGTTCCACTTTTAAAACTCAGTGGTGTTTGCTCAGATATATCGCTTTTTACTAAAAACACCATCTTCAAATTGTCACTTGAGTTTTTAAAGGTCTAAATTGAAAGATATTGGCTGTCTTCACACTAGAGGAATAAAATAACTATTTAAATAATAGTAGACAGAATGTCACTGAGTGTTCTAACAAGGGAATGGTAGAACCAGATTCTGCTTTGCATAAACTCCCTGGCAACTCCTGAGAGATACAGAAACTATAGAAGGCCTACTAGCAGAAATATTAATGAAAGAATTATCCTAAACATTTGCTGTGTAGTAGTTTGAATTAGATAGCTCTGATAAGTCTTGAACATTTGAATACTTGGTCCAAATTAATGTCCGTTTAGGGGAGGATTAGGAGGTTTAGCTTTGCTTGAGGAAGTATGTTTCTAGAGGCAGGCTTTGAGGTTTCAACAAACACACTATTTCAGGCTAGGTCTCTCTGTTTTCTGTTTGTGGATAGAGATGTGAGCTCTCAACTGCCACTCCAGTGCCATGCCTGCCTAATGTCATGCTCCCTACTGTGTTGGTGATGGAATTCTATCCCTCAGGAACTATAAACCTCAAATCAACCCTTCTTTCCGTGAGGTGCTTTGTCCATGGTGTTTTATCACAGCAGTGGAAAAGTAACTAAGGCACTACCAAGAAAAGCCTGAAGCTCAGCACCAGGTAGTAAAGGGAGAGGAGGAGAACACTGAAAAGAAACAAACATTTTTCTTGCACAAAGTTAAATATGCCAGTGACCCATTGTCAAGTTTCTAATTTAAGTAGTTAGGACATGAGAAAATCCTCCCAACTCAAATAGAAAATGAATATAACTCAGGAAGTGTGGAGATGGGAGTGAAAATAATTTTTAATAGGCTATAATTGGAGATATTTGTGGATGCACGGGGAGAAGTGCTATTAGCCTCTTATAAAACAATTAAAGATTAAAGGTGTGCTTTGTGATCTGCTGGCTCTGGTTCGAAGATCCATCTCTAAGGATATGAGGTTGTTGGGGAGATCAGTTTCAAGTACAGGCTCATGGTGTCAAAGACAGAATCTGAGAAAACAAGACAGAAGTGGGAAAGAAGGCTGGAGACTTTGACACAACCATCACCTAAATAGAATGGCCTAGAGAGATTCCATGAAATGGTTGTCTAGCATGGTGGAAAGGGGCATTACAATGTAAAAAGCATGATATGAGAGAATTTACGGTCACTCTCATGGAAATATCACTTTGTTTTGTTTCTAATGTCAACCATTTATGAAAACTAGTTTATTATAACTTGGTAGAAAGCAAAATCACACACACTTGCACACACATGTGCATTCATGCATGTGTATGAGCACAAGCACAGCACAGAAATTCCTGCACACACACAAGCATGCACATATGAGCACCTGTATATACACATGGATACACACCCCCCCACACACACAAGTACCTGCAACACATTTGAACATGCACACATGTGTATATATACATACATGTGGGGCAGTGGTCTGTGGCAGGCAATCTGACACCCGGTTGAGCACAGGCTGAAAATTCTGGGAAACCCAGCGGAATATCCACAAGCAGTGAAATTTCCACAAGGGACCGGATTATGGTTTTCACCAATGCTCCCGGAAGACTCCTGTAAAAACAGCCACAGCCTTTACAATCCCTATATAGAGAGAGAGGCCTAGCATGTGAGATTTGTCACGTAGAAAGCAACTCTGAGTACTCCCACAAGCAAATGAGGCACTACAAAGTCCCCAGACCAAACCAATGGGAAGTATCGGTTGCCAAACCCCTGACCCTCCCAAACAGTATATTAGACCATCCCAACCTGAGCAGCTCTCTCTCTGCTCCACCTGCCTGCCCTGCCTGCTTCCAGGAGCGTTCGCTGCCCACCAGCCAGAGGGAATAAAGGTGCAAAACTGCTCCTGTGTTTAAGAACCTTTTGTCCAACGAGCTGTAACACTTTCGGCCCAAAAAGAGATCCACTCTCTGGGCTGAGCAGTGGGGCGTGTGCTGACAGCAGTCTCAGGTCTCACAGGGATCACACTGTGGCCAGGACCCGGCTCGGAGCAGGAGAGCAGCAGAGGCGGCTGGTACTCCCATCCCCACTCACGCTCCCTCCCCCTGCGGCGGCCCAACACATACATATGTGGATGTACAAATACATACATGTGTACCTGCACACACAGCAGCATATATATGCACATGCCTACACACATACACACACACGCCTACACACATACACACACACACACACACACACACACACACACACACACACACCAAATTAAACTGAACAAAAAAGAACTGCTAGTGAGGGAATATTAGAACTCTCATACATTGTTACTAAGCACCAAAAATAACACAGTATGATTGCAATGTCAAACAGAAATTTTACTTTAGGGATTCATTGAAAATAAATAAAAAGATATGTTGACACATGATTATCTACCACTTTTGTAATATCACTTTTCATATTAGTTAAAGAAAGAAACTCAGATATCTATAAACTGATGAATGTGAAACAAAAGCTATTACTTATAAAATAGAATAGTGTTCAGTCATGAAATAGTTTAATAATACATGCCTCAATAAAAATAAAACTTTATATTAGATGAGCAAAGCAATACATATAAGGTCACAAATAGTTTGATCTAATTTTTATGAATTGTTCATAACAAAGACATGCAGAAAGACAGAGAAGGTTAGTGAATCTGGAGCACAGAGGAGGGAACAAGCAGTGACTGCTGATTGTGATTGTGTGGAAGTTTCTCTAGAGCAATAATTCTCAGTATTTCTAGTACTTCAGCCTCTTCATATAGTTCCTCGTGTTGTGATGACCCCAACCATAAAATTATTTTTTCCTTTCTTCATAATGTAATTTTGCTACTCTGATGAGTTGTAAGGTAAATATCTAATATTCATGATACCTGATATGTGGCCCCTGTAAAAGGTTTATTGGACCCTAAAGTAGTCAGGACCCACAGATTGATAACCACTGCTCTAAAGGGTATGAGTACAAAACCATGAGCCTAAAAAAGCCATTGAACTCCATGTTCAACGTTGAGTTCAGTTAAGGGAAGCCTCTCTTTTCTATTAATTAAACTTTGGGACATTAAAATTGGGTGAGGACAATGACTGAATAGAGAGTATTAGAATACTCATATACTTCTCACCTATACCGAGAGATAGATGATAGATAGATAGATAGATAGATAGATAGATAGATAGATAGATAGATAGACAGACAAATAGATAGATAGAAAGATAGATACAATAAATGGATTACACTGATGTCTGCCTGCTATGTGACCTGGCCACAGCTTCTGCAATAAAGATAGATGAACGGTTTGAGTATTATGAATAGAAATGGAGCTAGAGATGCAGGGAGGAGTGGAGTGGCCTGTTGTGGATGCCCTGCCCTGCCAAAAGAGGCCATGGTAGAATCTCACCCTGTTCTGTCACTGAGGACCATGTCTGGTCCCAATGCTTTGCTCAAGCAGGGGTCAATATCAATGTCATTGCTTCATATTAATGCCAAATATCATGCAGATGTCCTTGCTCTGGCCTGAGACCATGTTGATATCCATGAGCTGTACATAGCTGGCCCTACCACTTATTAGGTGTAGCACTTGGGAGAGTGGACCCTGTACCTCACCTAGGCAACACAGTAGAGGTGGCCCTGGTGGCAATGGTGTCAGTGAGCAGGCCTGAGGGCATGAGCACAGGAGAGATGGCCTTGCTGCCTGCCTGCTGTGAGATGGTATATACTTGGGAAAGATGCCAAATGCAGCCTGGCCCTTCTCTAGCTGGAGCACTGAGAAGAGTAGGACATCCCTGGGGATATGAAAGTAGGTGAGTTGCTCTAGTCTCTCACCAACTGCAGCACTTGAGAGAGCAGCCCCTAATTTAGACTGCTCACCACAGTATAGCTGGCACTGGTGGTGTAGGTGTTAGAGAGCTGGCGATCTGATCAACTCATCTACCATCCAGGCCCAGATTCAGGGTTTTGAGCTGGACCACCACATCTACCTCATCTATGAATTGCTGCAGCATATGAAAGAGCCAACACTACAGATCCAAAGCTGCAGGATCTCTATGGCATAGGGCAACAACAGGGTATCTGAGAGAAGTCCTACACCAGCATTGATGGTGTAGCAGAAGCCAGAAGCCGGTAACCAACCCAAAGACAAATTACAATGAACATTTGCAAGTAAAGATGTGTGGACAAAAGGATATATTGTGGGACACACTGAGATGCACTACAGCTTCCATGACATTGAGACTTGTTTTGTCTTGATTATTTATTTTATTTTTCTTTTGGAAGTAGGTTACAATGGCAGAAGACAGATATGAAGAGACAGGGAAATGAGTGGGCTTGGGGTACATGATGTAAAACTCACAAAGAATCAACAAAAACTTTTAATCCATTGAATTGCACAGTTGAAAATAGTAAAATTGTGAAATGTATATCATATAAATGTATTTCAATTTTAAAACAATGTAACAACAGAAAAACCATTAAACTATCAAATCATTTTATGTAAATTAACTGCAGAGTATGAGGGATTAAAATTTTCTTTTGTATGGTTTCTGAGTCACAAATGAAACTGTATTTTAAGTTTCAACATACTGGAATGCAATTGATACAGAGACTGCGTTATGATTTGTTTTTGTCAAGGGAAATCTATGTTTTCAGCAAAGATGAGGAATTCTACAATTAGTTACTTCTGATGTTATAGATATGTGAACAGTGCTTTGAATTCTTGTTAGCTACATGACAGAACAAAAATATGTAGTGTGTGTTCCATAGCAAAGTAGGACATCAAAAGCTGGGAGACTCTCAAACTCCACCACACACCCACTGATCTAAATCTGCATTTTGGTAAGTTCTCCAGGTCATATTGACATAAAACTGTTAGAAAGGCAGCCCTGTGTAGGTCACCCCTTTTAATGTGGACAAGATGGATTGTAAGTTCAAGACTTTCTATGATAAATGTCAGTTGTTTCCTCCGTCACCTAATATGCTGTCTTTAGAGGAGAATAGACATTTATAACTATCCATTCATCCATCAGGTTCTCAAATGTAGGTACAAAGTGATGGCTGTGGAACAGGAAGTGAGTATCAGTTAACCAATGATGGCCACCTGCATGCTAGAAGTCCAGTATCATGATGACAAAGTTTAAGAAGAAGTTTTGGCTTAGGATAAAGCTTGGTTTCCTTCCTAAATGTGTGTACTTTGATGTTTTATCAATCTGTTTCTAATTTTGTTAGGCATATATATCTGTTCTATCTCTTCACTACTTCTATAATCTCTTCTTTAAAGATGCCTATTAAAATAACATAAGTTTTTACACTGTGTATATTTCATTACAAATTATGCAATCAAATGCCTTGAATTTTGTGAGGTCATTATTAATTCCTGGATCTAGGGAAAAATCCTTTTACCACAGGAAATAAACTTCATGTAGGGATTGCTTTAACTATTTCATGCATGTCTGTCTACTTTGTTGTGCTGATTTTCTATATTTTCAAGAAAGGTTTGCTGTGTTTAATATTATTTTGAATTTTTTATCCCACTTAGACCATACACTTCTCAAATAAAAGACACAAAAACCTTTAGATATATAATAAGCCTTAAGCACTAGAGCTGGACAGATATCAACCGTCTATGCAATATTCTCTACTTCCCTGTCAATAACCCTAAGATATCACTTGTCATGTTCTGCCTGTGCTGTGCCTATTCCAACAGGTCAGCCCACATGGCCACATGCTCAGAATCCACCTACCTCACAGTAACTTCTTGCCTTCTTCTTCCTCTCCCTCTTCCTCGTGGTCCCTGCCTCTAACCCCAAACCCAGGAATTTCTGCTCATCCCACTATCTTCTGCCCAGCCCAGGCTGGAAGCATCTCTATCAACCAATCAGAAAAATTTTGGGGAAAACATTTCCACAAGAAAAGCTGGTATATATGAGGATCTGTTCTCCTTGAAGCAATCAGATCATGGAGTACAAACTTTAACGTTTGGATACAAGCAGCACCAGGCCAATCCCCTACACAGGTTCACCTTAAATTCTCAAAGGCTGTATATTTGAACACTTTCACTGAGGTTAATATTTTTTAAAACTAAAATTGTGATTAATAACAGAATTATTCATCCATTAAAAGGGAGTAACATGCAAAATTGCAATACTTGAGAATGTTTTAACTTTCTAGTAATCCAACTTTTGACTTAACTGCAACCTTCGACCTCGTTTTGCTTTTTCTCATGCTCTATGAAACTGTATATTAATTTTACTCTAATTTTCTGAGTTTTTTATATCCTTTCTATTCTTTGTTGTGGTTGTTGTTTCATCAAGTGCTGCTGTTACACTAAAATATCTCCTAATTTCAAAAACTTACACTTAACTAAGACTTATGGATGGCCCATTCTTTTCTTTCTTTTTCTCCTGTTTTATGATAAACATAAGCATTTCCTTCTGCAGAACACTTCGTAGTTAACAAAAATGTCAGCATGTACTGTATATACTATTTAAGACTCAAAAAAAAATTGTGTGAAATGCTGTTTATTCTCATTAGTACTGAAGAGCCAAGGTATAGTTTATAGTGTCAGAGAAAGGGTCAAATGCAAACCACTATCCATAGAAATAGAAACATACTTGCTGTCCCAAACTTTGTAAACTTTGCACAATATTACCAATCAGAGGAGGAATGAGCAATTATGATCCATTTTACTTTGTTAAAATCTTAACCTCAGAGAAAAGTATTCAAGTTGAAAGGTTTTTTAAAAGAAACAAATTGCACTGAGATCTCAGGTAAAACCTTTGCTCAAAATCTGGAAAATCAACACCTGAGAAGGCATACAACAAACAAAAGAATGCTAACACACACACACACTCACACACACGCACACACACACACACACACACACAGGCATACACAGAAAGAGATAACAGGATTCATCCCAAGATGAAGGCACTGCAAATCAATAAAATTTCATGACATTCAACAAAGCAGTACAATTTCACAAAGGGATGACTTTATATAAACCTTGCAAAATGAAGCAAAAGGATCTAAAAGTCAGAAGCTGGATAAAAAGTGTCAAAAAACAGAAAGGAACTCAAATTTTGAGAACTGATAGCTCAATTTATACTCTTGAAAATAACTTGGAAGTTCCAGGGCTGCAGACTTAAAATATGCAGTAGATTCTTCTGGGCTCAGTCATAGTTGGAATATGTCCAACAGCTGGAGAAGGATCGGGATGGAAAGAAAAACAGACAGAAGGAGTAAATAGAAAGGGGAGAGGAGATAAGAATTGAAAAGTCAAATGGCACCATCAACTTTCTGTAAAAATGAATAGGTAAAAATACATCATAAAAAAAGAAGAATGTATATAAAGAAAAGATCATTAGAACACTAAAGGATTTTTAAAGTAATAACAAACCTATAAATAACTCTTGGCAAGAGCTTGTCTAAACAACTCCACTTTTAGTCACTCACATCCTGCTGAGACCACTTAAAGAACACATGGCAAAAAATGCCCTCAGCAGATGAGATGGCCCTTAGCCTAGCGGAGTCAATCACTATTGCTTAGGCCCCCCATAATCAAGAAAATTTCAGGCTTTACAGTAGCCATTATGATATGGCACAGGCATGTTGAGATACTTCTGATCTGTTGACAATACACATAGTTGTCTGAGAATAAGGACACTCACTTATAGTCAATTAGAGCACACCTTGGTGTGGGAGAAAAAAATTCCACCATCCAGCCAAGACTCCAAAATTCTACAGCCAGAATCAAACATATGACAAGCACAAATAGTTTCATTTTAAGAAAAACTGATAAATAATTGTCCATGACCAGAACACCAAAGACCAAAGGAATGTGACTGAAGAAACAAGTGAAATTGTCAAATTACTAGGGCGGCATTTCTTTTCCCTTTAACCAGTCGGCCTTCTTCGCTTATGAATGTTACTCAGGGTAAAGATCACAGCAACTTGTTTCAGTTAAGGAAAAATAAAATAAAACAAAAACTCATAAGTTGTATAAAGAGACTTATCTGAGTTTTAAAGCAAACTAGGACTAAGGTCCTCTCTCCCAGAGTAAATCATGAGAAAACTTCTATACAGCTCCAACTGTTTGTAGAAACTTCAGTAACTGTTTTCCTGGATCCTTGTAAACGGTCCACAGCATAGTTGAGGTACTCAGACATTAAACCGAATCTAGGTTTGTATTTGGCCTCTCATTTCCAGTTGAGCCTACTTTAAACATCTCCAGCCTACCTCTCAGAATGAAATACTTCTGTCTTTTGAGATTCCCTGTTTCTCAAACATGGGGTTGCAAAGCTTCCCTGTTTCTAACCAGCCCCCAGGAAGACTTTCTTCCTACCACCTCTTCCTCTTCTTCTCTTTAAGTCATAATCTTGTCTTCTCTTAAGGTATGCCTTCCCATCTTCAGGACCTTTGATCAAGTTCTATTAACTTCACTGGCATGAAGAATTTCTCTATAACTTATTTTATTCATAGGCCCCCAAAGTGAATTTCATAATGAAAAAGCTAGAACATAATACTTCCTTGATTAAAGTCATTATATATTTTCCTATTTTGAAAAAAAAAAAAAACAACCAACCAAAAACACAACAATAAAACCTTGTCCTGGTTTTTAAACTAAGGGAGCATTCTTAAATTTGTGTGAGGGCTCCCAACTATCTTCCCAGCCTTGCTCACTCTATTTCTTTTTGTTTTGTTTTGTTTGTTTTTTCTTTTATTGAATATTTTATTTATTTACATTTCAAATGTTATCCCCTTTCCCAGTTTCCCCTCTGGAACACCCCTATCCAATCCCTCCTCCCCCTGCTTCTATGAGAGTGCTCCCCTACCCACCCACCCATTCCTGCCTCCCTGTCCTGGCATTCCTCTATACTGGGGCAGGGAACCTTCACAGGACCAAGGGCCTCTCCTCCCATTGATGCTGGACAATGCCATTCTCTGGTACATATGCGGCTGGAGCCTTGGGTCCCTCCATGTGTACTCTTTGGTTGGTACTTTAGTCCCTGGGAGCTCTGGGGGTCTGGTTGATTGATATTGTTGGTTTTCCTATGGGATTGCAAACCCCTTCAGCTCCTTCAGTCCTTTCTCTAACTCCTCCATTAGGGACCCCGTGCTCATTTCTGTTTATCCCAACTTCTGAACAAAATAGGAAAATAGTCCCCTTGAACTCAGCTGCCATTTCCCAGATTCTCTTTTGTACCATTAGGTTTGCCTTCATCTTCGTCTTGTCTAATTATATCCCTCTAGTGGCAAAACCTGGAAAAAAACCTAGTCACATGGGTGTTTGGGAACAAAAGCATGAATGGAAAGAGCTACAGGTAGTGTAACCTGTATGGTAGATCTCTAAGAAGGAGAATAACAAGAGTTAAAAGGGAGTACTCTTGATGAATAGACAAAGCAGAAACAAAATTTCTTCTAGAGGCAAATGAGAGAGTGAGTTAATATGGAAGAGACAGAGGAGTTGATAGCTGAAACAAAGAGCAAGGGACAAAACCTGGAGAAATTTCTCAGGATAAATTGTGGGGTTCAGTGATCTTTCATAAAGGGATGTGGGAGAACTTTGTTCACAGCTTCTGCCCTGGGTTAAATGTTTGTCTCTTTTATATTCTTATGGTTTTTATCTTTTTATTTATTTATTTATACTCCAGATTTTATTCCTCTTCGCGTCCACCCTCTGACTGTTCCACATCCCATACCTGCTCCCCAAGCCCCTGTTTCCATGAGGTTGTCCCAACCGCAAACCCCCACACAACGAGATCTCTAAACTCCCTGGTGCCTCCAGTTCCTTGAGGGATAGGTGCATCTTTTCTGGCTGAACCCAGACAGAGCAGTCCTCTGCTGTATATGTCTTGGGGACATCATATCAGCTGGTATATGTTACCTGGTTGGTAGTCCAGAGTTTGAGAGATCTCGGGGGTCCATGTTAAATGAGACTGCTAGTCCTCCCGAGGACATCCTGAGTTTTGCAGGCAAATGGATGGAACTAGAAAATATCATCCTGAGTGAGATAACTCACACCCAAAAGACATGCATGGTATATACTCACTAATAAGGGGATATTAGCCAAAAAAAAAAAAAAAATACAGAATACCCAAGATACAGTCCACAGAACTCAAAAAGGTTAACAAGCTGAAGGGTCCAAGTGAGGATGCCTCAGTCCCACTAGGGAGGGAGAAGAAAGCAATCACAAGTGGGGAGGGAGGGTGGGAACTGGGAGAGAAAGTTATATTCTTATGTTAAAGTCAAAACTCTTATGGTGATAGAATAAGAATTGGCATATTCTCAACTTTTCACATGCTTTTATTTACTGTTTGTTTGTTTGTTTGTATGAGCATACACATTCAGGATGGCCTCAAGGCATATGTGACACACACATGCATAGAGGTGAAAAGATTATTGATTTGCAGGAGTCAGTTCTTTTCTTCCATGATATGGTGGTATTTTGATCTTATTCATCAAGGTTGGCAGCAAGTTCTTTTTCCTCAAGAGCCATCTCTCTGCACCAGACGTCTCAGCAGAGATTATGAAATCTAGAAGATCCTTGAAGAACCTAAGAGATCACAACTGTCAACCCAGTCTGCTATACCCAGATAAACTCTCAAATACCATAGATGGCGAAACCAAAATATTCCATGACAAAACAAAATTTACACAATATGTTTCCACAAACCCTGCCCTACAAAGGATAATAAATGGTAAACGTCAACTCAACGAGAGAAACCACACTCAAGAAAACACAAGAAACTAATCTTTCAACAATCTGAAAAGAAGATAGCCACACAAACCTAAAAGTAACATCAAAAAATAACAGGAACCAACAGTCACTAATCCTTAATATCTCTTAACATCAATGGACTCAATTCCTCAATAAAAAGACATAGACTGACAAACTGGATCAATAAAGAGGACCCAGCATTTTGCTGCATTCAGGAAACACACCTCCGGGATAAAGACAAACACTACCTCAGAGTAAAGGGCTGGAAAACAAGTTTCCAGGCAAATGGTCCCAAAAAACAGGACAGAGTAGCCATTCTAATATCGAATAAAATTGACTTTCACCCAAAAGTCATCAAAAAAGATAAGGAAGGACACTTCATACTCATCAAAGGAAAAATCTACCAAGAAGAACTCTCAATTCTAAACATCTATGCTCCAAATGCAAGAGAACCCACATTCATAAAAGAAACCTTACTAAAGCTCAAAGCACACATCGCACCCCACACAATAATAATAGGAGACTTCAACACTCTACTATCATCAATGGACAGATCTTGGAATCACAAACTAAACAGAGACACAGTGAAACTGGCAGATGTTCTGGACCAAATGGATT
>CM052704.1:5284731-5328235 GCA_028551405.1 Uromys caudimaculatus
CTTAATGAAATTTGCAGGCAAATGGATGGAACTGGAAAATATCATCCTGAGCGAGGTAACTCAGTCACAAAAGAACGAACATGGTATGTACTCACTGATAACCGGATATTAGCCCAAAAGTTCAGAATGCCCAAGTTTCATTTTACAGAAAGCGCTGGACTGAGAGTGAGGTCCCAGATGGAGGAGTTGTAGAAAGGTATGAAGGAGCTGAGGGAATTTGCAGCCCCATGGAGGGAGCAAGAGCATCAATGGGCCTGACCCCCCCCCCGGTTGTCCTGGAGTTTGGACCACCAACCAAAGAATACACATCTATTGGCCCATGGTTTGGACCACATATGTGGCAGAGATGACCTCGATGGCCAACAGGGAGAGAGGAGAAGCCCTTGGGCCTGACGGTGTTAGAGGCCCCAGTAAAGGGGAATGTCAAGGTGGGAATATGGGGATGGGTGGGTGAGTGGGTGGGAGGTGGAATTCCCTCATAGAGGCAGGGATGGGGATTGGATAGGGGATTTCCAAAGAGGAGACCCAGAAAAGGGGAAACATTGGAAATGTAAATAAAGTATCAAAAATAAAAATAAAAATAAAAAAAAAAGAATATAAAAAAAAAGTATCAGTGGGCATGGAAAAAAATCCAACAACTATAATATGTGATTTTTTGAAACTGTCTAAAATGTAGATAAAATATTTTCAGCTCTATACATGGTCAACAACCAAAGCCAAATTCTGATATTTCATAATCAGTTCATATTTTCTTGGTAATGCTTTCTTTATTATACCTGAAACTCATAACAGATGTAATGGTTTCTTTCTTCTGCAGATAAGCTAAAGCACATATAATTTTCTTCTCATAATTAGACTCATTTTAGACTGATCACTCCCTGAATTGCTTTTTTCTCTTATTCTCTTGCTAGATCCTGCTTCATGAGGCAGTCATCTCATCCAGTGACACTATTGGCATTGGCAAGTTCTACTGGCTCTGGCCTGAGTCGTAAGTCAGTTTCTGCAATTCTGAGTCAGCAGTATCTCAGTGCTGTGAATCATCGTTAGAAATGGATAAGGTGACAGTAACAAAAACAGACTGAGCCAACCCAAGAGGTAGGATAACTGTTCTAGCCATGCTGTGATTCAGCAAACTCTGTTGTTGGATAAAATTGCTATAAGCCAAAGTATACTAATGATACCAATATTTAGGAGTGTTAGCTTAGTTTCTAAGTTTAGCTTTCCTAAAAAATGCATGGTTCAAAGTGTTCTTATTAATAGATTATATTGTTAAATAAGTTTATAAATTGCTACAATTGTTAAATATTTGTAATGCAGGTTTTATAGGTTGAAAAAAACATTTTTTTACCATAGAATCTTCTTTTCTTATAATGTCTCTAATGTGTTTTCCATGATTGTGCTTTGATAAGTACTAACCTAGTTTGCTCATAGTATTTTACATAATACAAAAAGAAGTCAGAGCATAGAGGAATTATTCAACTAGCATTTTGTAAAAGCTGAATGTATTTCTTAAATTTTGTACAGAGCATGAAACAGTCCATTCAAGTGAATGGAAAATGTTATTCAAGAAAATTATATTTTCCTTTTTAATTTTGTTATTTAAAATAATTTTTAAATTTAAATATATTTGATCATAGTCTTCTTTTTTCCCAAGTTCTTCCAGATCCACTCCCATCCCTACCCACCCAACTTTAAATTTTTTCGAAAAAAACAAAAAGTCAGTACATCAAAACCAAGAAAGCAAAATAAAACCACATCCAAAAAGAAAAACAAACAAACAAAAGATGTCAAACTGTAACCAAACAAAAACACATATAACAAAAACCTGTGGAGTCCATTATATGTTGATCAACTACTCCTGATCATGACCAGTCTCATTCTGTTGGAGACAACAAATATTCCCTCTCCCAGCAGGTATGAGAGTTCACTTGTTAACCTTTACCCTGGTGGAGAGGTTTTTATTCATTCATTTAATTTTTTTTAAATATAGCAAAATAAAGTATAATAATGTAAAGAAAAAAACTGTCACATCAAAATTAGAGAAAACAAACAAAACAAAAGAGCCCAAAAAAAGGTGCAAAAATCAAATATCTACTCATTTACCGACTCAAGAATCCCATAAGAACACTCAGCTTGAAGACATAAGTGCAGAGGACCTGTTGCAGACATGTGCATGTTCTGTGCATTATACTTCAGCCTCTGTGAATTCATATGAGCTTTGCTCATATAAATTTAGAGGGCCTTGTTTTCTTGCTCTCTTCCATACCCTCTGGGTTTTATAGTCTGCCTCCTCTTCCTCTGAGTAACCTGTGCTCTGAGGGAGGAATTTGATGGAGACATTCCAAAGTCTCTCATTCTCTGTGTAATGTATGGATCTGCGTCTCTCTATTTGCTCCCATCTGCTGCAGAAGGAAGTGTTTCTCATGATAGCTAAACAAGGCACTGATCTATGAGCATAGCAGAATATCATTAGGAGTCATTTTATCACATATTTTTCTTTATATTTTTATTCCTGATGTTATTTGCAGTGCCAGAGACGTTATACACACTAAGTATACAGTTTATCATTGATTTATATCCTTAGGTCTGTGAAATTTTGTTTTTAACATGATGTTTTGGTCTACCTGATCACATAAAAACAATTTTCTGTTTCTTCTTACAAAGTAACTCTGTATGAAGATAATTAAACTTAATATTTTATATTTAATATTTATATTTATTTTCACAAAGAATTTCAAACATTTATATTCTGGCTGTGCACCTTGAAACATTTTTCACAAAGTTACATATTTAATTACACCAAACAAAGAGTGAATATTGGCAGAATAAATATGATCTTCTATAATATTTACAACTAGCACCATTTAAATAACCTATCATATATTTAAAAGCATATTTTCTTTGTTTTATATGTGATTTTTCCTTTGTTAAAACAATAAATTTTATTTCATAAATTTGTACTAGGAATTTTAAAGCAAAGCAAATTACATGATTGTGTGGCACTATTGACCATTCAATGTGTTCACTACATATGTTGCATGCAGTTCTGGGCCCTTACTCTAAAAGGATCTAAAGGCAGAAATTCAACAAGGAAGTACTATGATAAATACTATTGTCTAGAAACACTTGAAAAAAATATATATCAGATGAATGTTCTCGTTTTGTATAAGAATGTGGTATATATAAGATAATACTTTAAATGGGCTATTTGACTATAAGATTACCCATACTTTAAAATCCAGCAACACTGCCAATTAACTATGAAATATGATATCTAAACATGAATAAATAATCAAAGTTGAAATTCATTTTTATTTATATCAAGGAGATTTTTATAGCTGTGTAATCTTAGGTTCAGTTTAGATAGCGCTTACAGAAGCTGTGAAATTCCTTTTAATCATATTAGTCCTATCGAACTGAGATATTATTCTCATATGATCAATGAGTAAACCAAAAGCCAGAGATAAAATTACCAGCTCAAAATTGCACAACAACTCAGGAACAGAGATAAAAATCCAGTAGGCCTCTGACTTTAATTCACTATTTTATTCTACATTAGTAAACCCATTTGAGTCATTCGACAAAGATATTTTCTTGAGTCACCTTGCTCTATAGTCTATCAGATGTAGTCGGGTTCTGTGGAAAAGCTAGTGGTCCATGCAACCACAGGCCATTTCCCTGACCACTTGAGCTTTCCTTCACATTTAAGAATTCATTTAGATGTGATTACAATGCTCCTTTGTTATCCAGCAAATATAACAGATATGTTAATGTTTATAATTGTTGTTTGTATTGAAATACTATGGGGGAAAACAATTATTCTAGAAAAAAACATTAGAGTTTACACTAACTTAGAAAGTTTCAATTTAAATTTCCTGTGTCTCTTGCCCATTTTATCCCCAGAATAATATAGTTCTGTAAATATTCCTTTTTTTGAGATTATTTATTTTTAGTGATCTTGCAGTAATAATATTTCATATGTGAAATTTATCCATTCTCTCCATTTGTCAAAGTCTTACCCATTCTTGAGAGCCAGTATCAAGCCCCTTGACTAGGATTTTCTTAAATTCTTCCAATTAGCACTGATATTGTTCTGCAAAATTCCTCTGCTTTTATCTGGAACTATCTGTTGTGATGAATTTATCATTCTTTATTAAGTCTTGGACTTTAATACCTTAAGGGACAGGCTGTATGCTATTGACCTTCCACTATATATATTATGTGACTAAAAGCAAACACACTCTGAAAGTGGTTTTAATTGCACTGTATGTATGCAATGTGTATGTGAATAAAGTAAAATGTATAGTAGATAATACTTTATATTCAAAAATGAGTCATCATATTCCTGTAAGTACCAGATAACTTCTTTGTGTCTAACCATATCTTTTATAAAAAGAAGAAATATTAGCTGTATTACTCTCTGATCAGGACTTATTAATATATTTTTATTTATTGAAATTAAAATATAATATACCACTTGATCCTTCTCTTTACTCTCTCCAACACATCTCATATAAATCCCTGCTTTCTTTCAAATTCAGGGCATCTTTTTCTTTAATTTTTGTTACACATACAGAGACAACAAGAAATAGATATAGATGTATTTCTAAATATATAAATACAACATGCTAAGCTTATATAAAATTATTTGTACTTTTCATTTACTTCTTTTTTAAAATTAGTTATTTTATTTATTTACATTCCAAATGTTGCCTACCTCTGAGTGCCCCCTCTCAGAATTCTTCACCCTACCCCCATTCCTTTGCCTCTGAGAGGGTGTTATTCCCTAGCCCCCACATCCCCATTCCCTGGGGCCTCAAGTCTCTACAGGATTAGATGCATCCTTTCTCACTGAGGCCAAATAGACAGTCCTCTGCTACATATGTGCTGGGGTCCTCAGACTAGCCCGTGTATTCTCTTTAGTTGGTGGCTTGGTCTCTGGGAGCTCCCTTCGGTCTGGGTTAGTTGACACTGTTGGTCACATGCCTTTAATCCCAGAACTTGAAAGGCAGAGACAGGTGGATCTCCATGAGTTTGAAGACAGACTGGTCTATAAAATAAGTCCAGGACAGCCACGGCTATTAGACAGAAAAACACTGTCTGAAAAAAACAACATCTATGTGTGTGTGTGTGTGTGTGTGTGTGTGTATGTGTGTGTGTGTGTGTGTGTGTGTGTGTGTGTGTGTGTATATACACATATATGCTTTTAAAAAGTAAAAGGTACCTTACCAAAACCAAGACATGGAATTTGTATAACTCAGAAACACACAAAATTTGACCTATTATGGATATTTGTCAATTTCCTTTTTACCAAGGAGAAGCTCCAACATCACAAATGCATTCCTCATTTTTCTCTAACTATTATTTTGAGGAAGTAAAAAACACCTGGTAAAATACTTACAAACCTCTTTCTAGCTCTCTTAGTCCCACCATCCTGTTCAGTTAAAGTTAAAAATATATTAACTCTTTTCATAGATGTACTCCAGGAAACCAATATCCCTAATCATTTGTATTTCTGTCTCCACAAGTCTCTGCGTTATTCATTAGTTCTCTTTCACTCTGTAATAGTTTTACATCAACAACAAAATTCCTGACACAGTCTGGCAAGACATGGCCACCAGTGTGAAAGTGGCATCGATGATTTGGGACTAACCAATAACTTCCTGGTTGGATTTAATGTCAATTTCACAAGAGGAACCATTCCTGGAACCATTATCTGCCCAATGACCTGTGGCTACATAAGTCATAGGCCCTAGGGAAGAGCTAAATAGTATTATTATGCTAAATACATATATCAAACTGACCCCTAATGACTTATTGTTCTACTCATAGATTAGTTTATACCCAAACTATCTTCAGAGAAGCTTCTTTTTGCAGTAGATTAAAATTAACACTGACACTCACAACTGTGCAAAATGGTGAGATTAAGAAATTGTGAAACACTAAACTCTGTGAAATTGGCTTTTAGTCATTTTGACACAGGTCAAAAGAAGAATAACCTCAGTAAGAAAACAGTCTGGGGTAGATTGTCTTTAGTTATACCTGTAAGGCATTTTCTGCATTAATGATAGATGTGAGAGAGCCTAGCCCACTATGGGTGGTACCTCAAAGGACAGACATCCCTGGTTCATATAAGCAGAATGACCAAGTCAGTAAGCAGCTTTCTCCAGAGCTTCTGTTTCAGTTCCTGCCTTAGGTTTCATGACTAAAATACCTATAATGATTCTCTTCAGTGACTTGAGTTTTACAAGTAAATTACCCTTTTCTCTACATGTTGTTTTTGGTCATGGTATTTTATCACAATAAAAACCTAACTAAAACAAACCTTTATTGGGATATTTATATAGCATCCTCTCCTCCAAGTCTCAGGATTCATTGCAGGCAGTGGGAGGCAGAATGGGTACAGAAAGGTTGTCAGAGACAGTAGTGGTGGCTGACTACTAGAAAAGAATGTTTTCCAGACACAGCAGGAAGTACAAAAGACATGCACAAGCTTAAACCAGACTAAATTACCAGCTTTAGACATGAAGTCCCAGGAATGGATGAGGCTCTGTTGGCAATTGGTTGCTGTTGAGAATGGGAGAATGAGTTTCCTTTAAACATATCGTCTTTGGTAAATCAACCATGATCTACTAGAAGGCCAAATATGTAGGCAGCACAAGTTGGATTTAATGAGTTTAATAAATAATGAAGCAAGAGATTTTGATGAGTAGAGAAAGGGGAATGGCTCTAGGAAGCTTTGGAGAAGGGGTCAATAAGATCAAAGCACATTGAATGAAATTCTCAAAGAGCTAGTATTTAAATGGTAGAAAATGACTCTGAAATCTTGACACAGACTATTTATCAAGGAGAAGTATGCCTTACAGTTTTGAAGGCTCATATCTAAATGGTATAAGAAAAGCCACACTTTCTCCTGTTATAGACAACAGTTGAGGGAGAGCATCTTTAACGAAGTTAGGCAACAAGAAAGGATTAAGTTTTTCCTTTTATAGTTCTCTCATGAGTACTTCCAGGAGTGGCAACCAAATAATCTTCCAAATATTTGACTCAGCGGCTTTTAATAGGGATCCACTGTGTTGGGAACTGCCTATGCAATTACGTTTAGCCCTTTAGGAGTCCCAAAGCACACTCAAATCAAAGCAATGACAAGCCAATATTAATAGTTACTGAAATCAAATCTACATTTTTTCTTCAATATCTCACACTCAGTCCATTAGCACAGGTCATAACTGTCAGGTTTTTTTTCTATCTCTAATACTACCTTCTTTGCCTACACTATCATCTTTTCTCAATTGTATTATTCCAATAGCATTTGAATTGGTCTTTCTACTTCTACCATATCCCTAAAGTCTACTCACAATACTTTGGCAGATCAGAACTGCTAGAATGGATTATAAATAATATCACTCCTAATTATTGTCTCATTAAAATTAAAAATCAAAGGCTTGGAAGATAGTTTAATGGGTAAAGCACTTCCTTTACCCATTAAGTTTAAGGACATGAGTTTGAATCTGCAGAACCCATGCAAAGTCGGACACCGCAGTACACATTGGTTTGCTGTGTTCCTATGCTGAGATGAAATATAAAGAGAGGAGAATCCTCAGAAGCTCATGAGCCAGTTATGTTGTTATATATAGTGGAGAACTACATAAACCCTGTACAATGGTTATTCCTTATTGTCAACTTGACTGTATCTGAGATGAACTACAATCCAGAAATGGAGAGCATACCTGTGATCCAGATCTTGAGGCTGGAAGACACGGGTTTTGATCTGGATCTAGATGTGGGATAACACATGCTTTTGATCCAGATCTTGTGGCATAGTGACCATGAAAAGTTTAGGTTCAGGCAAGGTAATACACATCTTTAATCACAAGCAACAGAGGCAAGGAGACCTCTGAATTTAAGGCTAGTCTAGGACAGAGCAAGTTCCAAGTATACTAAAGTTTAGGTCCAAGCAAATCTGGGCCATACCCTCTGCTGGAGACTTACATGTGGACAATTGAAAAAGAAAAGCTCCATTCTTCTTGCCTGCATTCACTTACTTTCCAGCACATCTATTGAAGCCCACTTCTTCAAGAATCCAGCTTATACAGAAGACACGCTGAGACACCCAGTCTCATGGAACTGAGCAACTTCTGATTCTTGGAATTCCTATTCACAGCTGGCAATTATTGGTTTAGTTGGCCTGCAGTCTGTAAGTTATTCCAATAAATTCACTTAATATATAGAGACACTCCATAAGTTCTGTGGCTGTAGATCTATCAAATCCTGATTAAGACACCCTGTCTCAAATAAGGTGAACGCTGAAGCTTGACATGTTACATGCCCACACATACACATACATATGCATGCAGGTGCGCGCGCACACACACACACACACACACACACACACACACACACACACACACACACTAGCAGTGGGGGACAGAAACAGACATACAGAGATAGAAGTGTAAAATATTAAAAATGAAGTCTTTATGACTGCCTATAACTAGTAATGTGATCTGTATCACTCGCTCCTTAGCAGCTTTCTGGCCCAATTATTTATTGTCTTCCAGCTCTGTCTTGTTTGAGTTCCTGGATTTCCTGTCTATTAAATGGTCCATTCAAGTCTTACATGCCATCTCTTTGTCTCAATCAAATACTTGTCTCTGAAACATTAACTTGATAACTTCCTCAACTTTCCTTTATTTTTTTTAATAAAAAGCTAAATGTAGCCTTAAATTTACTATGTGCCCCAAAAAGAGTTTCAGTTCTTGATACTCTTGGTTCCATCTTTCAAGTGAAAGGATTATAGGCATGAATTAACCCTCTATGTTTTATGTAATGTGGGTTTGAACACCAAAGTCTTGTGCATTATAGGCAAGTGCTCTACCAACTGAGCCATGTCTCTGACTCCTCCCTCAGGTTTTCAGATCTCTTTTTAAATATCATGATGTCAGTGAAGTCTTCCACTATGGTTCAAATGCAATTGTCAAAAAAAAAAAAAATCATGTTGAATTTGATGGTCACAGTAAAGGAGCTGGTCATACTATTAAAAAATAAATCACTAATTCAGTCCTTTTGAAAATGCATTTGTACTATCAGAAGAGGGTTGAAAAGCAAATCTGTATTTCCCATTTCATCTCTTGTATATGTCTGTTTATCTTCCAGTTTTCACCCACATTATGATATAAGCCCTTGCCCTATATAATCCCTTGTTCTTGAGTCTCCAAGGAACAGTATTGAAAAATGATGTATTTGAAAATCATTAGGTTTTGAGACCTCCACATATATGAATGGGATTACTGCCTTTCAAAAAGTTTGAAGAAGTGAGTTTGGCCCTTTCCTCTCTTCTATTTTATGAAGAGCATTGCAGGTGCTGAAAGGGGTTGTGCCGGTGCCCTACAGAATGCTGAGGAATAAATTACTCTTACTGACATATTGTCTAGTCACAGGTATTTTGTTATAACCATACAAATTGGTTAAGATACATATAGACTGTGGCTAATTACTAGGATCTAAGGTGTGACTATATCATCTTGTCAGTGTTAGGTAAAAGTAATTGAATAAAATATTTTTTATTGAAAAATAATTGTTTACTTTTACAACATGACATACTGTTCTTGAAAAATTTGTGTTTCTTGTGCACTGTGCTAAAGACAAAAACAATATAATTTGACCAAATAGAGACTTAACTTAATTGAGTGTAGTTGTAGGATCCACAATTTGTATGGTGACCTCAGTTAAATAAGCACTGGAAACTGCTGCATTAAGACTTTAGAAAAGACAATAAAGAAGAGGAATTAATTTTTCTAGAAATTCATTAACTCCATTGAATAAACCAAGAACAGGATTAAACTTTCAGCTAACTGGAACAAAATAATTAAATGTTCATTAATAATTCATATATACATGTACTTATATGTATATATATATATGTACACATATGCACACTCATACAAAATGTACACATTCATATATACACATACATACATACATACATACAAACAAACTAATAAAATAATTTTAAAAACTGACAAAAGAGCTATGATGGTTTTGACCATGTGAGTCCTTGGATCCTTGGATTCTCACAGTTCTATATAGAATGGGCAAAACCTTCATAACACTAATCATTCCGTATTTTAAAGACTAACCATACCATATTTTACAAAGCTCTCTGAGCCCTACATGAGACACATTTTTTTCCCACATTTCTATGTCACATAAAAGAAGTTGATTAGGAGGGGTTGAAAACCAGTTCTTTTGTTATGAGTATTAGGAATTTTGTGAGTATAATCATTTCATATTATGAAACACAAATGGTTTGAACCTCTGTGCTTTCCCTCTGACTTTCATCTGTTCTCTGATATAGTATTTCTACTATTATACTATAATGTAGTGTGTTCTTGGCATCCTAGCATAGACTAATATTCATTTCTATGTATTTCTACTTCCAAGTACTTAGCTGAGGTAAAATAGATTACAGAAAAATCCTCAAAACCAGTCATTCCACAATTTCATTCCCATCTACAAACACACCTCCACAGGTACTGTAGGACCAACAGTCCGTAAATACACTTTCTCTGTTGTGAATCAACAATACAGGTGTTGCTGAGTAAGGAAAATGAATAAATACCATGAAGTGCACATTCAGCATCAGGAGTGAAAAGACCTCTCTTCCCTTGTGGGAAGCATCACCCATTGGCCGCAAGATTTTCATTATCTGGCATTCCAAATGATTTTGTCTCTGCCAAAAAATAACAGCTGCTACAAACCAAGTGAATCCTTCAGTGTCTGACAACCACCACTCACATTTCATTTCTATTCACTTCACAGTTAGCATGGTTCTAGAATGTGGGCATAGAAAGGGTTGGTGAGATGGCATTTCGGTCAGGATAAAGGGAGATGTTTCCATGGATCTAATGGTGATTTCTCAAATATTCCATGTGGAGTAAATTATATACATTTATACAGTCATGCATACATCACATGTTATCTTCTAAGTGGTTTGAGTTCATCTTTACATATAGCTCAGACACTTCTTTCTTCTGGAACTTTTTACAATACCCAGAACAGGATTGTGGCTACATTTGAGTCTATTAGCTCTCTCAACTCAGGAACATAATATACATGTCTTTTGTAAAATTCTTATCTTCACTAATAATGATTATTTTGTTGTTTTTTTTCTCAGCATCTTAATTCTCTAGGCCAATTCCAAACTTTTTATTCACAATTTCCTGGTTTCTCTCAAATATTTCTAAATTCTGATTTTCTCCTCTCAAACTTTAACATTCTTTAGTTCCTTTGTTTATTTATTTTTTTTTAATTTTCTCTTCACTTTTATGTATACGGGGCAGTGAGGCATGATCTCTACCTACACTAGGCTAATTTCTCATTCCTATAGCTGTCAGGTCATACCTCTTAAGGCTTGTACTATGCTGGGGTTGGTAAGCCTGCTGCTAAATTTCAGGAATTCTGAGAGCCAGTAGGTGCCTTCATCCACTTGGACTTAAGATTTGTGCAGAGTAATAAATATGAATCTATTTGCATTGTTCTACATGTTAGGCATCCAGTTAGACCCTGCATCATTTTTTGAAGATTCTTTCTTTTTTACATTATATGGTTTTGGCTTCTTTATCAAAAAATCAAATGATCGTAGGTTTGTTTCAGAGTCTTCAATTCTATTCCATTTATCAATATGTCTGCTTCTGTACCAATACTATGAAGGTATTTATTATTATTATTATTATTATTATTATTATTATTATTATTATTATTTCTGCTGTTGCTGCTGTTGTTGTTGTTTGTTGTCCTGTAGTAGAGCTTGAGGTCAGGCATGGTAGTTCCTCCCAAAGATCTTTTGTTTTTCAGGATGGTTTTAGAGAACCTGGGTTGTTTTTCCATATGAAGTTGAGAATCTCTCATTCAGGGTTTATAAAAAAAACTGTGTTGAGATTTTGATGGGAATTTCATTACATCTGTAAATTGCTTTTGGTAAGATGGCCATTCTCACTGTGTTTATCCTACCTATCCATGAGCATGAGAGATTTTTCATCTCCTGAGGTCTTCTTAAATTTCTTTCTTCTAGGATTTGAAATGCTTGTCATACAGATCTTTTACTCACTTGAATAGAATTATATCAAGATATTTTTATATTATTCATGGCTATTATAAAGGGTTTTGTTTCCCTAATTTCTTTCTCAGCCCGTTCATCATTTGTGTAATGGGAGGCTAATGAATTCTTTGAGGTAATTTTTATCTGGACACTTTGCTGAAGTTGTTTATCAGCTCTATGAGTTCTCGGGTGGAATTCTGGGGGTCACTTATACATGCCAGCATATCATCGGCAAATAGAGATACTTTGACTTCTTCCTTACAAATTTGTATTCCCTTGTATTCCTTTTTTTCTGTCTTATTGCTCTTCCTGGAACTTCAAGTACTGTATTGAATAGACAGAGAGGAGGCAGCCTTGTCTTGTCCCTACTTTAAGTTTCCTTTCATTTCATTTCATGTTGGCTATTGGCTTACTGTATGTTTCCTTGATTATGTTTAGGTATTTCCTAGTATCCCTAATCTCTCTAATATTTTTAACATGAAGAGATGTTGGATTTTGTCAAAGGCGTTTTCAGCATATAATGAGATGATCATGTGATTTTTTTCTTTCAGTTTGTATATGTGGTGAGCTACCTTGATAGATTTTCACATATTGTACCATCCTTGCATCCCTTGGATGAAATCTACTTGATCATAGTGAATGATGTTTTTAATGTGTTCCTGGATTCCATTTCTGAGTATTTTATTGAGTATTTTTGCATCAATGTTCATAAGAATAATCAGTCTGAAGCTCTCTTTCATTGTTTAATCTTTCCATGGTTTATGTATCAAGATGACTGTGGCTTCATAGAATGAGTTTGTCAGTGTTTCTTCTGTTTCTATTTTGTGGAATAGTTTGAAGCGTATTGGTAGTACCTCTTCTTTGAAAGTCTGGTAGAATTCTGCACTAAAACAATCTGGCACTGTTTGTTGTTGTTGTTGTTGTTGTTTTAGGTTTTTTGTTTTGCTTGTTTGTTTTGGTTGGGAGACTTTTGATCACTGTTTCCATTTCTTTAGGATTATAGGGCTGTTAAATAGTTTCCTTGATCTTCATTTAACTTTAGTAAGTGGTATCTGTATAGAAAAATGTTCTTTTTGTTAAAATTTTCCAATTTTGTAGAGTGCAGGTTTTTGAAGTAAGGCCTATTTCCTCAGTATACGTTGCTATGTCTCTCCTTTCTTTTCTTTTCTGATTTTGTTTATTTGGATACTGTCCTTGGTTAGTTTGGCTAAGGGTTGTCTATCTTGTTGATTTTCTCCAAAAAAATCAGCTCTTGGCTTCATTGATTGTTTGTATTGTCTTCTTTGTCATATCTTAATGGTTGATGTCAGCCCTGATTCTGATTATTTCCTGCCTTCTACTCCTCTATGGTATGCTTTCTACTTTATTTCTAGAGCATTCAAGTGTACTTTTAAATTGCTGGTATTAAAACTTTCTACTTTCTTTATGGAGGCACTTAATGCTAAGAACTTTGTCCCATAAATTTAGATATGTTTTGTGTAGCATATAGATTTTCTACTCTGTCAAAGATCTGGGAATGGGTCATGCTACCAGCCCCCACCCAGCTTCCCTTGAATACACTGATAACAGATACAGACACACTCATTGTTGTTTTTTTCAACTTGCCTTCTTGGCATACTTGCTGGGCATTATTAAACTTCTGAGGCTAGCATGCCTTCTTAGCTCTACACCTCCCACCTGCCCTAAACTTTAGTTGTTCAGTTACATCTAGCACCTGCTAAATACCCCTGACTACCTGCCTGTAGGAGAGGCCTGTGCGGCCACTCAGTTTCAAGATCTCATGTGGCTGTTCAACTTTTCTCCATCAGAAACATGCTGAACTCTGTCTCTCCTCTCCTTGCATCTGTCTCTTACCCCCAGAGACCTGGAAATCCCACATATTCCTTTTGCCTAGCAATTGGCCTATGGTTCCTTTACTGACAGATCAAGAACCAATTGAGGAATAAGACCTTATCATCAGAACCACCTACAGTTTTATCTTAATTTTTATTGGCTTCAAGATGTTTAATTTCTTCCCTCATCCAGAGATCATTGAGTAAAGAGTTGTTCAAGATCCATAAGTATGTAGGCTTTGTGATGTTTTGTTGTTGAAATACAACTTTAATCTATAGTTGTCTGATAAAATGCAAGGCATTTTTCAATTTTCTTGTATCTGTTGAGATTTGCTTTATGGCCAACTATATGGCCAATTTTGGAGAAAGATCCATAAGGTGCTGAGAAGAGGTTATATTTGTTTTGTTTACATGAAATACTCTATAGACGTCTGTTAGGTCCATTTGATCCATAATGTCTCTTAATTTCATTATTTCTTTGATTAGTTTTGTCTAGATAATCTGTCATTTGGCGAGAGTGGGATGTTGATGTCTTCTTCTTCTTCTTCTTCTTCTTCTTCTTCTTCTTTTAAGTCTTCTTCTTTTTTTAATATGTGGGGATCTGTGTACAATTTATACTTTAGCAGTAGTTCTTTTATAGATGTGGATGCCCTTGTGTTTAAGGCATAGATGCTCAGATATCCCCTTGGTAGATATGTTTTTCCTTTGTTAAGTATGAAATGTCCTTCCCTGTCTCATTTATTTAATTTTAGCTGAGAGTGTATTTTATTAGATATTAGAGTGGCTACTTCAGCTTTCTTCATGGGTCTGCTTGTTTGATAACGTTTTTCCAGGCTTTACTCTGAGGTAGTGTCTATCTTTTATTATTGTGGTGGGTTTCTTATATACCCCAAAATGATAGATCCTGTTTTTGTATCCATTCTCTTACCTTCTGTCTTTTTATTGGGCAATTAGTACATTGATGTTGAGAGATATTAATGGCCAGTGTGTGGGGGGGGTGGGGGGGGTGTCTGTGTCTGTGTCTGTGTCTGTGTCTGTGTCTGTGTCTGTGTCTGTGTCTGTGTGTGTTTGTGTGTGCTTCCCCTGTTTTTGCTGGGAGGCAATTACTTATTTCCTGTGTTTTCTTGGATGTAGTTATCAATCTTGGATTGGAATTTTCCACAAAAAGACCCAAAACTGTAGTGTACGTTTGTATCCATAAACTAGGAAGGTAGAGTCAGGAGGATTCTTAGAGCTTGCTGGTCTGCCAACCTAACTTAATCAGGCTTAATGAGAGTCCTGCCTGAAAAATAAGAGACAATATGATTGAAGAAGACTCTTAATGTCCTCCTGCATCCTCTACCTTTATGTATGCATACACACATGCAAGGTACAAGCACACACACACACACACACACGAACAGGTACATACAGGGATCAGCCAGGGAAAAGAGATGTCCTAAGCAGAAAAAGAAACAAATTAATATCAATAATATTGACAATAAATTAGTATCACCACTAAGGTTAAGAAAGAAAAGGGAGACTTTGGATTTCCTGTGAACCCAAATAAAAAGGAAAGACAGACCCATACTTGCAGTCATGTGCAGTTTGCTAAGTGGTGTAGGTGTTTACATGTGAGGCAACCATTTTCATTTCAAAGTACACTGCTCTATGTTTCCAGCTTATTAGCAGGGGTCTCTACTTGTTCAAAAGTAATAATACTTTGAACATTTCTATGGTCAGGGACCTCAATCTGTGCTACAAAGCTCCATAGCCAAATAGCACCAGGAGAAAGCTAGCATCACAGGAGTGTGGACAAGCCCATGACTGGAGGTAAAACAGCAACACTGCTCAGTGGGATACACCCAGAATCCTCAGGACACCGCGACCAAGGAGCAGACTGGGACAGGAGCCATCTGGTTTACGCCTGTGGTCTATGCCACACAGCTCCATACCCAAATAGCACAGGGAAAGAGCTACACTCCCAGGAGTGTGGACAAGCCTGTGAGCCACAGTAAGACAGGACCTCTGCTCAGAGGGACCTGCCCAGAACCCTCAGGACACAGGGACTGAGAAATGGCCTTCCAGTTTCCTTCTGCAGCCAGGGAGCTGATCCTGTGACACAGCACTCCATACTCAGTGCCAGGAGAGAGCAGGTCTCTAAAGAGTGCCAAAACACCTTCTAGCACAGGAAGACCACCACTTCTGTTCAAATTCCTCGATCAAGAGGGACCCTCACAGAGCCATCAGGACACAGGAACCAAGGAACATCTGGAGACAGAATCCTTCTGGTTTCTGTCTGTACCCCAGAGCTGACCCTGTACCACAGTTCTCCAAACTAAAATTCCTCTCAGAGAGAGCTGGTCTCCAAGGAGTACTGGCAAAAAGGCTTGCAGGAGAGACAAGCCACAGTCAGAGAGAGCAAGACCAGCTAACACCAGAGATAACCAGATGGAGAAGGCAAGGACAAGAATATAAGGAACAGAAACTAAGGCTACTTGGCATCATCACAACCCAGTTCTCCCACCACAGCAAGTCCTGGATACGCCAACACACCACAAAAGCAGGACTCAGATTTAAAATCACTTCTCATGATGATGATAGAAGACTTTAAGAAGGAAATGAATAAATCCCTTAAAGAAATACAAGAGAATGCAGGTAAACAGCTAGAAACTTTTAAAGAGAAAATACAGGAAAACACAATTCAAACAGGTGAAGTAAATGAACAAAACCATCCATGATCTACAATGGAAATAGAAACAATAAAAACAATCACAAAGGGAGACAACCCTGGAGATAGAAATGCTAGGAATGAGATCAGGAGTCATACATGCAAACATAACCAACAGAATAAAAAAAGATATAAGAGAGAAACTCAGGTGCAGAAGATACCATAGAAAACATTAACACAACAGTCAAAGAAAATGCAAAAAGAAAAAAGCTCCTAACCCAAAACATCCAGGAAATCCAGCACAAAAGGAGAAGACCAAACCTAAGGATAATAGGTATAGAAGAGAGTGAAGATTCCATACTTAAAGGGCCAGTTAATATCTTCAACAAAATTATAGAAGAAAACTTCCCTAACCTAAAGAAAGAGATGAACATAAACATTCACGAAGCCTATAGAACACCAAATAGATTGTACCAGAAAAGAGATTCTTAATGTCACATAATAGTTAAAATGCCAAATGCACAAAACAAGGAAAGAATATTAAAAGTAGTAAGGGAAAAAGGTCAAGTAACATATAAAGGTGCTGACCTATCAGGATTACACCAGACTTCTCACCGGAGACTATGAAAGCTATAAGATTCTGGGTAGATCTCATACAGACCCTAAGAGAACACAACTGCCAGCCCAGGCTGCTATACCCAGCAAAACTGTCAATTACCATAGATGGTGAAACAAAGATATTCCATGACAAAACCAAATTTACACATTAACTTTCCACAAACCCAGCACAACAAAGAAAAATAGATGAAAAATGCTAAGACAAGGAGGGAAACTACACCCTATAAAAAGCAAGAAAGTAATCTTTCAACAAACCCAAAAGAAGATAACCACACAAACATAAAAATAACAACCAAAATAACAGGAAGCAACAATCACTATGCCTTAATATCTCTTAACATCAATGGACCCAATTACCCAAAAATAATACATAGGCTAATGGACTGGATACATAAACAGGACTCAGCATTTTGCTGCATTCAGGAAACACACCTCCATGATGAAGACAAACACTACCTCAGAGTAAAGGGCTGGAAAACAGTTTCCAGGCAAATCATTCCAAGAAAAAGGCAGGAGTGGCCATTCTAATATCGGATAATATTGACTTTCACCCAAAAGTCATCAAAAAAGATAAAGAAGGACACTTCATACTCATCAAAGGAAAAAAATCTACCAAGAACTCTCAATTCTGAACATCTATGCTCCAAATGCAAGGGCACCCACATTCATAAAAGAAACTTTACTAAAGCTCAAAGCACACATTCCACCTCACACAATAAAGTGGGGGACTTCAACATCCCACTCTCATCAGTGGACAGATCTTGGAAACACAAACAAAACAGAGACACAGTGAAATTAACAGAAGTTATGGGCCAAATGGATTTAACAGATATCTAAAGAACATTTCATCCTAAATCAAAAGAATATACCTTCTTCTTAGCACCTCATGGTACTTTCTCCAAAATTGACCATGTAATTTGTCAAAAAACAAATCTCAACAGATATAAGAAGATTGAAATAATCCCATGCCTCCTATCAGATCACTACAGATTAAGGCTCGTCTTCAATGGCATAAAAAATAACAGAAAGCCCACATACACATGGAAGCTGAACAATGCTCTACTTGATGATAACATGGTCAAGGAAGAAAGAAAAATAGAAATTAAAGACTTCCTAGAGTTTAATGAAAATGAAAGTGCAACATACCCAAACTTATGGGACACAATGAAGGCAGTGTTAAGAGGAAAACTCATAGCTCTGAGTGTCTCCAAAAGAAACTGGAGAGAGCATACACTAGCAGCTTAACAGCACACCTGAAAGCTCTAGAACAAAAGTAAGCTAATACACGCAACAGGAGTAAAAGGCAAGAAGTAATCAAACTCAGGGATGAAATCAACCAAGTAGAAACAAAAAGAACTATACAAAGAATCAACAAAACCAGAAAAGCTGGTTCTTTGAGAAAATCAGCAAGATAGATAAACCCTTTGGCAGACTAACCGGAGTACACAGAGACAGAATCCCAATTAACAAAATTAGAAATGAAAAGGGAGACGTAACAACAGACTCTGAGGAAATTAAAAAAATCATCAGATCCTACTACAAAAGCCTATACTCAACAAAATTGGAAAATCTGGATGAAATGGACAATTGTCTAGACAGATACCAAATACCAAAATTAAATCCGGATCAGATAAGCCATCTAAACAGTCCCATAACCCCTAAAGAAATAGAAGCAGACATTTAAAGTCTCCCAACCGAAAAAAGCCCAGGATCACATGTGTTTAGTGCAAAATTCTATCAGACCTTCAAAGAAGACCTAATACCAATACTCTTTAAACTATTCCACAAAATAGAAACAAAAGGAACACTACCCAATTTATTCTATGAGGCCACTGTTACACTGATACCAAAATCTTACAAAGACACAAAAAGAAAGAAAACTTCAGACCAATTTCCCTTATGAATATCAATGTAAAAATAGTCAATAAAATTCTTGAAAACTGAATCCAAGAACACATCAAAACTATCATTCATCACAATCAAGTAGGCTTCATCCCAGGGATGCAGGGATGGTTCAATATCCAGAAATTCATCAATGTAATTCACTACAAACACAAACTCAAAGAAGAAAAAAACACATGAACTTTATATTAGATGCTGAAAAAACATTTGACAATATTCAACATCCCTTCATGATAAAAATCTTGGAAAGATCAGAAATTCAAGACCCATAGCTAAACATAGCAAAAACAATATACAACAAACCAGTAGCCAACATCAAACTAAATGGAGAGAAACTTGAAACATTCCCACTAAAATCAGGGACTAGACAAGGCTATTCACTCTCTCTCTATCTATTCAGTATAGTACTTGAAGTTCTAGCTAGAGCAATTAGACAACAAAAAAGATGTCAAAGGGATACAAATTGGAAAGGAAGAAATCAAAATAGCACTATTTGCAGATGATATGTTCATATACATAAGTGACCTGAAAAACTCCACCAGAGAACTGCTAGAGCTGATAAACAACTTCAGCAAAGTGGCCGGATATAAAATTAACTCAAACAAAAGGCTTCCTATACTGAAAGGATAAACAGGCTGAGAAAGAACTTAGGGAAATGACACCCTTCCTAATAGTCACAAACAATATAATATATCTTAGTGTGACTCTAACAAAACAAGTGAAAGATCTGTATGACAAGAACTTCAAGCCTCTGAAGAAAGAAATCAAAGAAGATGTCAGAAAACAGAAAGATCTCCCATGATCATGGATTGGCAGTATTAACATAGTAAAAATGGCCATCCTGCTGAAAGCAATCTACAGATTCAATGCAATCCCCATCAAAATTCCAACTCAATTCTTCATAGACGTAGAAAGAGCAATTCTCAAATTCATTTGGAATAACAAAAAACCCAGGATAGTAAAAACTATTCTCAACAATAAAAGAACTTCTGAGGGAATTTGTATTCCTGACCTCAAGTTGTACTACAGATCAGTAGTGATTAAAACTGCATGATATTGGTACAGTGACAGGCAGGTAAATCAATGAAATAGAATTGAAGACCCAGAAATGAACCCACATACCTAAGGTCACTTGATCTTTGACAAAGGAGCTAAAATCATCCAGTGGAAAAAAGACAGCATTTTTAACAAATGGTGCTGGCTCAGCTGGCTGTCAACATGTAGAAGATTGCAAATTGATCCATTCCTATCTCCCTGTAAAAAACTCAAGTCCAAGTGGTTCAAGGACCTCCACATAAAACCAGATACACTGAATCTAATAGAAGACAAAGTGGGGAAAAGTCTGGAACACATGGGCACAGGGGAAAAGTTTCTGAACAGACCACCAATGGCTTATGCTATAAGATCAACAATTTACAAATGGGACCTCATAAAATGACAAAACTTCTGTAAGGCAAAGGACACTGTCAATAGGACAAAATGGCAACCAACAGATTGGGAAAAGATCTTTACCAATCCTAAGTCTGATAGAGGGCTAATATCCAATATATACAAAGAACTCAAGAAGTTAGAGTCCAGAAAACCAAATAACCCTATCAAAATATTGGAAACAGAATTAAACAGAGAATTCTCAACTGAGGAAACACGAAGGGCTGAGAAACACCTAAAGAAATGTTCAACATCCTTAGCCATCAGGGAAATTCAAATCAAAACAACCCTGAGATTCCACCTCACACCACTCAGAATGGCTAAGATCAAAAACTCAGGTGACAGAAGATCCTGGACAGGATGTGGAGAAAGAAGAACACTCCTCCATTGCTGGTGGGATTGCAAGCTGGTACAACCACTCTGGAAATCAGTTTGGGGGACCCTCAGAAAACTGGACATAATACTACCTGAGGACCCAGCTATACCATTCCTGGGAATATACTCCAAAGATGCTCCAACATGTAATAAAGACACATGCTCCACTATGTTCATAGCAGCCATATTTATAATAGCCAGAAACTGGAAATAACCCAGATGTCCCTTAACAGAGGAATGGATACAGAAAATGTGGTACATTTACACAATGGAGTACTACTCAGCTATTAAGAACAGTGACTTAATGAAATTTGCAGGCAAATGGATGGAACTTGAAAATATCATCCTGAGTGAGGTAACTCAGTCACAAAAGAACAAACATGGTATGTACTCACTGATAAGTGGATATTAGCCCAAAAGTTCAGAATACCCATGATTCTATTCACAGTAACTGTTTGACTAAGCATGAGGTACCATGTGGAGGAGTTGCAGAAGGGACTGAAGAAGCTGAGGGAGTTTGCAGTCCCATGGGGAGGGACAACAGTGTCAACTGTCAGGCCCCCAGTGCTCCCAGAGACTGGACCACCAGCCAAAGAATGCATATGGAGGGACCCATGGTGCTGGCCACATATGTGGCAGAGGAGGACCTTGTTGGCCATCAGTGGGAGTAGAGGCCCTTCTGTCTGAGAGTGTTAGATGCCCCAGTGTAGGGGAATGCCAGGGAGGGAAGACGGGAGTGGGTGGGTGGGTGGAGGAGCACCCTCAGAGGCAGGGGGAGGTGGGATGGGATAGGTGGTTTCCAAAGAGGAGACCTGGAAAGGGGAAAATATTTGAAATGTAAGTATCAAAAATAAAAAATAAAAAACAAACACACACACACACACACACACACACACACACACACACACACACACACACACAAACCCAATGGTTTGAATACAAAAAGGTATTTCCAAGGTCTTCCTAAGAGTTGCTTATGCAGAGCACTCCTGCAGGGTTGGGCTACCTTGGTCTACCATTGTTCATGGACAGGGGCCTCAGAGCCACTTCTACCATCTGCCTCCAGCTGTGTTGGCATAACAGAAACTCAAATGTGCAGCAACAAGCTCCAACCCCAAATTTATTGTAAAAGCCTCCACTTCTATTTCATTTGGCTAGTAAACAATCTCGTACTATTTGGAAGCTTAATTATAAATAACAGTCTAGCCTCTTTTAATTGAAATCTCCATTTATTTAGAGCCTTTTCATGAGGCTAGAATTAAGAACAAAAACACTGGGGTTGAATAGGAATGGACCACACTATTCAAATAGAAAAAATTCAAATGCTGTTCAACATTAAAATGTCCCTGAAAAATAAAAACTACTCTATAGTTGGCATTTTTTCTATTAGTCTAAAACCACATTTCTAATGCTATCTCTTCTGTTGTTCCTACCTGGAGAAATAGTCATAAATATCACTGACATAATAAAGTGTATTTGCAGAATTATATATAATCTATTGTGAACAGTTACAGTTTTAATAAATGAATATACTCATAGTAATTAATCACTTCACTAAAATTATTATTATGTATAATATAATTGAGCTAAATGCTCTCCAGTCACGAATTTGGATGATTTAACTAACATAAACAATAAGAAATATATGATAGTGTAGGGGTGGTTCTGATGCTGTCCTGTTACCTAATTGGTTCTTGGTCTGTCAGCAAAAAATCCAGGGCTAATTGCTGGGTGGAAAGAATAGGTGGGACTTCCAGGTCTCTGGAGGAAAAGAGCGATGCAAAGGAGGAGAGGAGAGCTCTACATGTTTTGGAGACAGAGGCCAAGCAGCCATGTGAGGTCTCAAGGAGCAGCAGCTTGTGGCTGCTATGAGCTATTAGTACTGATGAGGGCATGCTACCAGCAGAAGTTTAATAATGCCCAATAACTGGGCTAAGAAGACAAGTTCAAAACAAACAACTCTGAATGTATCTTTTATCTGTTGATTCAGGGAAGCTAGGTGGAGGCTGGTAGCATGGCCTGCTCCCAGAGCTAAGGCAGGGTAGCAAAAACTACATGCATCATGATAGTAGTCAGAATATATTTTTATAACTTAAGTGAAATTTTATGAAACAATTTAATCTCGTAGCTTTCTATATTATTCTAATCAATAGCTACTTCTAATATATTTCATACATAATTACTGGACTAATAAATTAATCTTGAAAGCTACTAGCATGCTCAGTCTGTACATTGGAAAACAATATTAGAGAAGGCAATATGTTTATCTATATTTTCTGTCTTGTGGAGTTTATGATGAAATAAGATAAATAAGGCAAAATAAGATCGCAAAGATGACAATGGGAATGATAAGCAACTTGAGAATTTAAAATTAAAAATATTGCAAGGCAAGAAAACTATAGACATCATTATTAAAACAAATATAAAATTGGAAGATAGAAGAAAAGATACTTCATTCAGTGAAGAAGAAAGTTTGTAAGAAGTTTGTATTTATGATAGAATTTGAAAACAGGTTGTCTTTTTAGAAACAATTCTACAGAAAGGTAGAATAGATATCCCAGATGGAGTTCACAGCAGGAGACAAGGCCGCAGATGATCAGGAATGGGAGGGGTGGGCTTAGCAAGCAGTGAGTCATTTATTTTGGCTGAAGGAAAATATACAGACCAAAGTAACAGAAAAGAATGGTAGCAGGATAGAGCCAAGCTGCATACTATTTTAAGACTCCACGGTCAGTGAAGAAGAATATAAACTCAGCCACCTTTCAATCCATATAGCTACTCACAAATTCATCAATGTGACAATGGTTCAGACCTTTTGCAAGCAAAATGCAAGAAAAAAATAAGCAAGAAATTATTCTTTTACCATTAAGGAATTTAGGTATGTCACACCAAGAAATGACCATAAAAGAGCAAAATGCATAGTCTTGGCTCATACTTTTTTTTTTAATTACTGAGTTGGAGAACTCTGAAAACAAAGTATGATAGGATAAAAGCAGTGAGAGTGGTAGGGGATATCTTTGGCAGGCCCATACCAAGTTGTATCCCGGAGAAATTACACTATACAACAGAGCTAGTGTAAGAGCTTTGTTGAAGGAGGGGACAATGGAAGCCCATGTAGGGAAATGACATAAGGTAGAGATATAAAGAGACTGAGAGAGAGACATGAGGTAGAAACATGAGAGAGGATAAGTAGAGTACTAGGGTGGCTGAGGGTCCTTTTAGACACAGCACCTAACCCACCTAGCATACCTAGCAGCTGCAAATGATGACATAAGCTGCTGTTACGTCTCTGAGAACAGGCCAGTGGAATAGCCTGGTTACTAACAGAGTAGAAATTATTCATTTGTATAAAACCTTGCATAATGAAAGGGAATCTCCATTTGTAGGGGTGTCTGCTTTCTGTAGGAAAGCGAATTATAAAATATATTCTCATTGGAAAATAATCCAAGATAAAACTGCTTCCTCCTATTGAAAGTCCTGGCCTGCTTTTTTTGACGTTTACCACACTCTTCTTTCTAGGTTTAAATATGTGATTATATGTAAGCCTAATTTCAAATTCCCCTCTGAGTTTTAGTAAATTCTGTGTTCTGCATATGCATGACGTATATGTTATATTAAATTATTTTATTTCTGTTTGTTTCTTGAAAGTCTCTTTTGTTATGAGTCCATCTCAACTAAAAACTACAAACAGTAGAAAGAATATAATTTTTCCTCTTCAAAATAACTTCTTACATTCTGGCAAAATGAATAAAACTGATACATCTGTCAGTCATTAGGTGAAGAAGGACTCCTGTCATACAGTCCCATCACCATTAAATAAAGTGTGACTCTGGTAGAAGCTCATAGACCAGAATGTCTAGAACAGTGGTTCTCAAATTGTGGATCATGATATTTTTGGGGGTCACATATCAGATATCTTGCATATCATGTATTTATGCTATGACTCATAACAGTAGTAAAATTAGTTATGAATAAGCAACAAAATAATTTATGGTTGGGGGTCACTACAACATGAAAAACTAACTGTATTAAAGATTTGCAATTTTAGAAAGATTGATGACTACTGATCTAGAGAAATGCTATGCTTAAATAGCAGGATTAGAGCATTCTAGATAAGAATGAAAAATCTATTGGGAAATAGGCTAGACTAGATTCTATACTACATTGTGTAAAGAAGTGTATGTATGTCATCTGTGTCCTGAAACTTTATAGGAGGCTGAATTTTAAAAGCATAGGACAATTAATGTGATACAGGTTTTGTAACAGCTGAACATTCAGAATATGGAATGGTTTTGATCATCTATTTTAATCAAATTAATGTTAAGAATTAAGAGAAAATAAAAGCAGAATAGAAAAAATAGTAAATATTTAGTTCATTCAGAAGACCTTGTCTAAAGTTAGCTTTAAGGAAGTCATGGTTTCAATGGCGCAAGTATGTTAGCAGGGAATCAGGATGAAACATGCCTTTATGCATCTCAGGTCTTGTCCAGATCCCACATATGGCAAGCCCAAGTGTATGAAAGAGTGAACTCATTTGAAATCTGTCCCTTAAGAAAAAATTACCACTTTCTTGATGCCTTGCTTACACAAAGCCAACTAGAAGTTTCTTCTGCAGGATTCCATTCATCCTGTTTATTTAAGCACTTAAATGCCTATGCCGCATTATTTCAAGCAGGTGGGCCTGCTAGCACTTAAACTAGCGAGAGAACCTGGATTCATCTCTGTGACATTTGTACTGTATGGAGAATTGAAGTTTTCAACCAAGATTTCAGAGAAAACCATGGGAGATGAGGTAGACTGTGACACAGCCAGAAAATATGTAGCCCTTGGGATGGTCAAATCTAAGGCAAAATAGAGAAATCAGGATGATAGAAATTTAAGGAACATCTGCTGACTTACGTGACAGGCACTGAGTAGAACCCTCCCAAGAAAGCATCTGTGTAGGGTGCAAATTCCACAACCATGGGAATGTCAAGCCCACAAGGACATCAATACTCAGGAGCATTGGTACATACCACAGTACTGTCTACTCTAGATGCTGGACATGGAATTATAATGTTTGGGCTGTTTTATGAAAGAGGAAACTCATTTGAAATGTCTCCCTTGTAGTATATAGTTGTTCTGCTGCATTTTGTGTTGCTTTCAACCAGGGCTTCCTATACTGCTATATTAACTTCTTAGAATAGGAGTGGATACCTGGTGCCATTTGTCTTTAGAGTATGTAACTTGTATTTTGTTTGTTTGTTTGTTTAAATAACAAGTTGACTTAATGATTTTTGATTTTAGAATTTTGAAGAAGATTAGAACTTTTGAGACTTTAGATTCTATTAGAGGTGAACTAAATATATTTTTCATTTTATAGTTTAATACATTTTTAATTTTTGAGAAATCCATATATAATATTGTATTTATACCATTTTCAGCCCTCTCATTCTCCTTTTCAACTCCTCCTGCATTCCCCACTTCTTCTTAAGTTCAAGAGCTTTCTTCATTAACCATTATTGTGTGCAGGTTAAATATACTTTAATTTACATTATGAGATACCCATGAATCTTTAGGAATCACCTTAAATAATGAGTATAAATTATCTTTCCATATATTCATGTGTTGAACACTTAGTTCCTTTTCTAGTTGCTGTGATAAAAATACTACAGCAAAAGATATTAACAAAAAATGGATTGAATTTTGTTTTGTTTTGTTTTGTTTTCCTATAGTTCCAGGTTATAGCCTGTCATGACGGGAAAGACAATGCCTAAGAGATTTAAGCAACTGGTCACAGTAGATCCACAGAGGGCTAAATGAAAGTACACGTCCTAATGCTCAGCTCATTTCCTTTTATCTCTCAAGTTCAAGTCCCCTGTCTCAGGAATGATGTAGCCTAGAGGGTATGTCTTTCCATATCAATTGGCACAATTAAGGTAATACTCCCACAGACATACCAGAGGCCCGTTTCCTGGTGATTCTAACTTTTGGCACATTGACAATTAACACTGGCCGTCACAAATAGTGTTCAACTAATGGCACAATTTTGGGAAGTGGTAGAAATTCTGAAAGCTGAACCAAGGCTAGAGGAAGTTCCTGTAAGAGTTTTGAAGGGAACTTCAAAGTTTACATTTAGGGGCTGGAAAGATGGCTCAATAGTTAAGAGAGCTTGCTGCTCTTCAATAGAAGGTGAGTTAAGATCTGAACACTCAGAACAGGCAGCTCACACATGCCTATGAGTCCAGTTCCAGAGAATTCGGCAACACTGACTTCCACATGAACCTGCCCTCACAAAATTAAAAAATAAAATAAAGAATATACCCAATTTCTAATCTTTTTCTCTTTCTCTGTTTCTTCTCTAGCATGAGATGACAAACTTCTTCAGTTGCCCCACAGTGCCACAATATCCTGCCGAAGCATCTGTAGTCGATCAACCATGAATTAAACTCTGTGAAACTATGAGCCAATGTAAATCTCCCTTTAAAAATTTTAAAGAATGTATATTCTCCCTCTCCCTCTCCCTCTCCCTCTTCCTATCCCTCTCCTTCTCTCTCTCTCCCTCCTCTCTCTCTCCCTCTCCCTCTCTCTCTTTTCTCTCTCTCACACATGCAGACACACACACTATTAAATAAAAAGTATAACAAAATGAGGAAGAATATTTAGCAAGTTGTCTCTTGGAGAATTTAAATGTGTTAAGACACTGATAGGCAAAAATATCAGTTGTCAGACAGAAAGATTAGCTAATAAGCTCAATGGTAAAATATGACTCTCTCTACAGGTTTATGTGTTTTAAGTCATCTGGTCAAATATCCTTTTTTCTTTGATTGAGAAATGTGAATGAAATATAACCACATTCACAGCCAGCGCTGCAATGCTGAGTTACAATATATTTACTCAGTCATCTTACTAGTCTCTACCCCTCATTTATTAATACAGGATTGTACAGTCATTGACGTCACTTCGTATGACATTTTAATGTCATTACTGCATCATTTTTGCCATTCATGAGTTCCATCTCTGCTGGGATGTCTCCCCCTTGCTGTTATTTTCCTTATTTTGCTCTGCTCAATCATGGTTTATTTTATTAACCTAAAAGCCAAGGTATAAAATTATTGAACAGACTGTTTTAGTTCATGTCACCATTACGAGAAGTTCCATCCAGGCAACCATTTCTCAGTTTTAAAAAACTGTAGTTGTTATGGTAATTCATATGCCTATAGCACCAGGGAAAAGAATTTTGTTTCTTAGCTACATTACTACTTTCCTCTCTTTTTAAATGTTGTACAATTTTTCTCTATCAGTTTAAAGCAAATATCTTTATCTCTTTTTATTTGGGATAGTTATATTTGGTCATAAAAAGGGCCACTTGGTATCTGAACAACCTCACATATTTGCCTAATAATCCCTTTTAAGCAATCTAGCCCTTTGTTAATGTTTTTTTTTTTAAACCAGTCATACACTTAGAATCAAAATTAGCATCTAAATGAGGATGTTTTAAAACGCATGCCTAGGGGTTGCCAGTTTCACCTTTTTTATAGTTTGCCATGTTAAATTATGTAAAATAGAAATGGTATTTTAGTATTTAATGAGCTAATGCAGAACCTATTGAGACTGTCTCCCATCCCCCAATTTTTCCTCACATAGTCCACAAAATGCCTTTTAAGGTATGAGAAATGGCCATGAACTTTAAAGCATGTGTCAGAATATAGAGGACCCTTTCTCTCTCCATGGTTATGCCATTTCAGAAGCACAGTATTACTGATATAACTAATAAGGTTTAGAAATCTGTACTTATCAAATATTTTTATCTGATATTATACATATCAAATAATTTTCCATTTAACTTACTAGATGTTATTCATGCTTTATATATTATTACTTTACCAGCTCAATTAACAAGTAATATCTTGTGCTAAGAAAAAATGAAGTATCTACTTTAAGATATGTAAACTATGGAAAGTATTTTATATAAAGAAAGCTATAATAAAACCAGGATCATGATGAGAGATCAGTGTGTGTTAGTTGGACATCACAAACATTTACATTGAATTACAGATACTGTTAGTTGGTTGATATAAGAGAAAGAGGAGACCATTGTTTTAAGTGATTTGGAAATAGGAAAGCAAATTATAGGGACTGTGGTATACAGAGCAGAAGGTGATGATCAGGCATTATATGATCCCAACTTCATAGAAAAGGCACAATGTTGCCCTTTAATAATTTTTATTTATTATGTTTTGTATTATAATATTTCAACAGATGATTAAATCATTGTCTTAATTTAAAATGTATAAACTACACAGCTATGTCTAAATAAAAATGTATTTTACATAGATTTAGTGAGTTCTCTCTTAACAGAGATTTAATTTACATTATTATATATGCCATTGTAATTTTCATCTTTGCATTTAATGTTATTCTACTTCAAATATAATTTTTTTGCAGAGTGTCATTCCTGATTTTAATATGCAAAAGGAATAACCTGAGAATAAGCCTGAACAAAATGAAAATTTTCATTTTACATTCATGCTGCTATTAGAAGAGATTCAATATTACTATCTTTTTCTTCTTTCTCAATCTTATGCCTTAAAGATATTTTATGTCATGTTTCTTTTTTATTTTATGTGAGATTATTCCTTTTTTATTCTTATTGTTTGGAGTTTTGTTTTTTGTCTTCATGCAGCTGCTAGCTTCCTTTTATAATTAAATTTGTTTTGGTTTTATGTGTGAGTGTGTGTGTGTGTGTGTGTGTGTGTGTGTGTGTGTGTGTGTGTGTGTGTATGTGTGTGTGTGTGTGTGGTGTGTTCCTCATGTGTCATGTATCATATGTGGTAGCAATTTTGTGCTATGAACCTGCTACAGTTTTTCTGACTTTGTTTTTGTCATTTTCTCCCCCTTTGGTTATTTGTTGGCTTGTGGGTTTTTTTTTTTTTTTTTGGTTTTTTGTTTGTGTTTTTATTTTGTTTTGTTTACTTTTTTATTCATTATTTTAACAGAATCACAATGTCCAGTTTTCTGTTTCATAAATTGTACTTGCAAAGATGTTTCTGATATATGTTAATCTTCAATTGGATCACTTATTCCTTTGGGCCACCAATTATCACTTTATTGATAGGAGTACCATAAACTTTAATTCTCCATTTCCTGATTGAATGATGAGTTCTAAAATGGCAGGATCTGAATTATATTCTTAATTTTCATATGCTGATTAGCAGAATTCAAAACATATAAATAAAAACTATTAAATGGAGTATGAGATGAGCATGCAGAAATAAATGTGAAATTTTGTTCCTTTTATGATAAAAAGTTTGTTTTCCAAATAATATAAATCAAAGTAAAAACACAGAAATAAAAAAACTGATTAACTGAATAGGAAAGATCCAAGTAGACTTATCTTCCCATAGTCACTGTGCCTATAATGTGAAGATACAATGAATCTGTGATTATTATAGTCCCTACGCTGCCTGATGAATTATTCTCTTGTCAGAACTGGTATAGATAAATAAATAGACAGACAGACAGATAAATAGATAGATAGATGAATAATAAATCTCTTGGAAAGGATCTAGTTACAACCTGTAAAAGTAAAGTCAGACATGATTCTTCCAGGAATTCGTTAGTTTACTTCTCAAAAGTTCAGTTTCTACATTTGTAAATGAAAACTAGAAGGGTATGCACCTAGAAAGGATGCTATAAAAATTTTGTGACATCACTAATTATCATATCATTATCAGTTTTAGCTATTGCCATTCCTCTTGGAATTTTTATTAGCATCATTGCTAATAATCTGAAAGCACTTTAAGAAACCGGACAATAATTTTCTTCAACATTTTATTTTTAATTGTGTGCGTATGTGTGTTTGTGTGTGTTAATACATGAATGTCTGTATAGCATCTTATAAGTGCAAGTGCCCGTGGGTGTCAGAGTCATTGGAGTCCCCTGATGCTGGAGTTACAGATGTTTGGGAGCCACCTGACATGGGTGCTAGAACCCAAACTTGAGTTCTCTTCAAGGGCAGTATACACTCTTAATCTCTGAGCCATCACTCCAGTCCATGAAGAATATTTTTAAAGGACATTATATTACTTACTTTTGATCACTGTAGTGAAGTTGCTAGCCAAAAAGTAAATAAATAAAAAAGAAGAGACTTACTTTAGTTCAGTATTTTGGACGTTTCTGTTCATGCTATTTGGCTTTACTGGTTCTGGGTCCTCATCATGGCATTGGGAATATGTGGCAGAGAATGCTCACTCAGGATCGACAGGAATCAGAGAAAAGTCAAAGTGTAACTTTCATAAAAGTACTCATTCCAGTGACCTGCTTCATTTAGATAGACCTCTCCTGGTAACATTTCTATCAGTTTGCAAGTAGCACCACCAGCTGGGATCATCATTTAGCTCAGAGTCCTATAGAGTGCACTTCATATCAAAGCATAGAAGAAACTGAGAAAACAATAGAGTGACACAGAATTTAGGACCCAAAAGTGAATTATGAGACACAATATTTCTGGTGCTACAGAGACAAGTCAAAATAGTTATATTATCCCTTTAGCATTGCGCTAATGACCTAAATACATCACCTCATTTAATCTCACAACAAACCCTGCAAGCTCCAATTTTACAAATAAAGAAAACTAAGGATAATAAAGGTGGAATAATTGACTAGAAGCATACAGTTAATTATTTAGACCAACTAAATATGCATACTACAGCTTTACGAAGTTATCTGTGACTCTCACTAAAAGCAAGATTCAGAAAAACTGGAGTCTGGGTATGAGTCAGATTCCAGAAGTGATTAAATCACAATCTTTTCTGAAATTTTGAGTTTGTGTTTGCCATACAAAACAAAAGTAGACACTACTTTGGGAAGGAGGATGTAACTTGGAATTCCACACACTCCCTACCCAATCATACACAAGAAGGTGTAAACTAAAGAACACTGGGCCTCTGTCCTACCCCTGTGATAAAACAGAAATAGTCTGTCACTTAGATGTTCTAGAGATACAGAGCCCTAGGAATGGCTGACATCTAAAGAACCAGAAGGAAGCCAGTGAACAAAGACCATGAATGTGTAAAACTGGAACATCAGTTTTCCAGAAAAAAAGGGATAAATTCTAAGGTATAGAGATACAAAGAAGAGAATTTACAATTGTCCACTCCCCATTTCCATCACAACTACCAGGAAAGAGGAAATGTTCACATGTACTATCAAAAAGTTCATTCAGCTAACTATTTCAATATTAAAATCTAAGTTCTTGTGACTTCTGCCTGTAAAAAAAAAAAAAAAAAAAAGTGGTAAGCAGTATTTTCTCTTCATTGAATCCAGAAAGCACAATTACTGCCCCTATGTAACTGAAATAAAGATTTTTTTTCCAAAAAACAAAAATGTTTTTAATCGACATAGAGTTGCATCCCCTTTCCTGTTCCCTTCCTCCATCCAGCCCCTCCCATGTTTGTTCTGCCCAACCCTTTCCATGCCCCCTTCCCATTCTTAGCTCTATAACCTGTTTTGTATTAAAACCAGATGACCCCTAAAGATAGTTTTTTAAAATACTTTTGAAATATAAACTAACTGTTCAAAGTTAGTAGTTTTATAATTAAAGGACATGGGCATGCAACTTACATAAAGAGACAAAATATTGATAATTATAAAGAATCACTTGAATATACAACTCTAATTTTATTCTACTAATGACATTACACAAGAGTAAATATGAAATGTGTTAGAGAACCACTTTAAGGTTCTGAATTTCCTGCGTGAATGTTATTAAAATATAAATTAGATGTTATAATTTTCCATTAAAAGATCTCAATTTCTCCAGTGTTCCCAAGACTGGGTAGAAATCCCTTTATTAAGCAACTCTGGACAAATCCATTAAAAGATGCTAGAGGGAACTTGTCAGTACAATTCTGGGGATGGGAGAGTTGACTGCAAGCGCTTTCATCTTTATTTAGGCTCTTCTGCTATATATTTCCTTTCTGAGAAAGAATTTATCTCTCTCCAAAAACACGTTGGGGAAAATAGCAGTACCAAACTATATCGTAATGCAGTAATCTATGTAATTAAATTATTTCATGGATCAATTGGAATGTGCAAATTGTGAAAAACTGTGAAATGTAATAATGTGTCTGACATTATAATTTCAGATGGCTTATTTATTCTTCAAGGGCTTTATGCATTAATGCTCATTTGATTTCTTTGAACAAAGAAATGTTTGCTGGTCTGCTTTGGTTCTTCATTCCTTAGACAAATTATGCAGGGAGCATATTCTGTGTAAGGCACTGTGTTAAAAGCTACTGAGAAGAACAACAATATTACTGTCAGTCTCAGCATCTAAGGACTCTACACTCTAACACAGGCAGGAGGTTATATGGTATAAAAAAGAGGACACTGGACATGCCAGGTTTAAATGCCATCTCTGTCTGTTGCGATCTGGGTTTTTGGATTTCAATGCGTAAATCAAGATAAAAATGTCTTTCTGTGATGATTGTCATCTAAGTAAGAAGATAATATCCATAAAGTCCTAGCAAAATTCAATATTCAGGCAACCAATGTTATTTCTTTCTCCTTATAAAAGGGAAAAATTATAATGAGGGTAAGACCTACAGAATATATATTTTCTAAAGTGTAACACAGGAGTTTTATTATATATTTTTCATAGCATGTTTATCAACTGCGGGGAGAGATATTAAAACCATCTGAAACTCTTTTATAACTCTACGAATGACTGCATTTACCTCTTAAATCCAGCTGATCCTCTTCTCCCACCGCACCCACACTGTGAGACATCCAGAATCAAAGAAAAGGAGGGAGAGGCTGGGATGCCAGAAAAATAGGAAGCAAATAAAATACCTTTCACAAAAGTACCAATCCTTCCCATTCATTCATGACTGTCATAAGATTGAAATACAGATAATATTTAAGCTTGTATTATGTCACTTACAACTTTTAAGTCTTAACTTCCCAACCAAAGGTATGACTTTGAAGGCTTCTCTTTTTCCTGTAACTAACAATGTGACTACCCTGTATTAGGTGCCTTGAAAATGTTACCCACTTGAAAAATAAACTGTGAAATTAACTAACTTGTATCAATTATATATTATTGCCAAAATTTTGCTTGTTTGTTTGTTTGTTTGTTTGTTTAACTTGTAAAACAGTTTGCTACTGTTGCAGGCATCTGTTCAGAACAGCAATAGTAGCCGGGCAGTGGTGGCACACACCTTTAATCCCAGCACTTGGGAGGCAGAGGCAGGTGGATTTCTGAGTTCGAGGCCAGCCTGGTCTACAGAGTGAGTTCCAGGAGAGCCAGGGCTACACAGAGAAACCCTGTCTCAAAAAAAATAAAAATAAAAATAAAAAACCAGAACAGCAATAGTCAATAGTCAGGAGATGAGCATCCCCCCAAGAAGAATACCAAGAAGCAAAGAAACAGCATTGAAAAGAGTCAGGTAGGACAAAGGAGCTAAGTCACAGAGAGCTGGGAAGCATTTGAGTCTGGGGTCTGAGCACTGGATGGTGGGTTTGTCCCGTGTCCAAGATTCAGAAAAGCTAGGAGTGGTAGACGCTGTGGCAAATTCATGACGTTTGGTTCCAAGACTTCTTTTAGAATGCCTGAATTTCATTCATCACACAAGGAAAACTGAAGGGAAAAACAGAGATGTGATGGGATTGGAACTTTGCTTTCAAAGGATGAACTTGCCGTTTGCAACAGGATGAGAAGGCAAGCTGAGCATTGAAATTGTCCCTGACAGTAGTAATTGAGCTCTTAAATGGTGACAGAGCCAGTAATAGAAGAAACATTTCAAGAACTGTTAGAGAAAAGGCAGCAGCCAGGGTAAGCATGGTGAGGTCAAACAAGAAGAGAAAGCTGGACTAGGGAACTAATGTTTGAAAAGTGAAATAACTATTCGATTTACAGATGTACAAATGCCAAAGAGAGAAGCTATTTTAAGAAAGTAGAATATGCAATTAACAAAAGGACATCTAGGTCTGAACTTAGTTTGTACTTGCAGCATTTGTGTCATTAGGAAAAACATAAAAAAACTATTACCATTTTTCTACCTTCCTGCCTGTTTCTTTTTTTTTTTTTTTTTTTTTTTTTTTGGTTTTTTCGAGACAGGGTTTCCTGCCTGTTTCTTTACCGGAAATGCCTGGTGTCAGAGGCTTATGCTGCAGACATCCATTGCTTTTGGCTCGCTATCCCAATTGAAGGAGATCTCACCAGGAAGTATGCAGGACAGAGTATTAAGGAGATTATAATCCTCATCATTTAGGGTTGAAGGGAAGATGAATAAGTCCATTTTATTACAAGAAAATTATTTTTGTATCTGCAGTTAAGAATAATTTTGGGGGCCGGACTGTGGTAGTGCACGCCTTTAATCCCAGCATTTGGGAGGCAGAGGCAGGTGGATTTCTGAGTTCGAGGCCAGCCTGCTCTACAGAGTGAGTTCCAGGACAGCCAGGGCTACACAGAGAAACCTTGTTTCGAAAAACCAAAAAAAAAAAAAAAGAAAGAAAAAAAGAATAATTCTTGGGTTTATGTAAATAGCTATTTATGGTCTTATATGTCTACTACTTTTGTTTTTAATAAAACTTATTTATTATCTAAAACTAAGATTCCCATAGGAAAAAAACTTCAAGTGATGCTGGATAAGTGTATCAACCTATGTAACTATGGAAACCTTCTATTTGTTTTCTTCAAGCTTGTCCTTCTTGCCTCCCACATGGATTATGGTGAGAAATATATGATTCATAATAATTACATTTCTGTTTCCAATAAGTACGTAGACACTAGAGGCAGAGAGATGTTTGTATAATCTTTCATGAAAACAGAACTTTTAACTACTAGAGTTCTGATTTCTACTATGTCTTCCAAAAGAAAAATTGTTTTATGAAGAGCAATGTGGCAATGATGTATAAATTACTATTTACGTACTTATGATAATATATACATTCAAGTGTGTTTTAAAGCACAACTGCCTAAGAATGCCTAAATTTAGTTTTCCTAGAAATTTTAATTCAGTAGTAAGCTAAAAAAAAAATTATTTGGGAAAATTTAATGAGAAATTTTAAGAATTTTAAGGATAAGGAAGTATGTGATCCAACTAAACTAATTTATTGAACAAATATCTGGAAAATAATAAAGTGACCATCATAAGCCATGAATCTGTGCTTACCAGACTTTTAGAGAAGCATGAAGTCATGCACCAAGAATAAATTACAGGGAAGGACACATGTGCAAGGCTATGGGAAAAACGCTTTCCTCAGGGCCTTTGGTGGTAGAAAAAGTGATTTGAATTGAAACCAGAGTAAGAAGTGTCAAGAGAAGGGGAGGTAGGATATGTCATAAGATATACACACACTTCCTAACACTCCCGAAGAGATGCTCTATGAACTGAGAATGCAAACTTGACACAATTTAAAGCCTTTTCCACTTGAAAGACCAATTTGTTTGAATAGGCTCTTCCCTCTACCCTCTGTTTCCTTCTGCCTTGACTGTTCTTTGTCTGGCAAATTCCCATTTGTCCTTAAAGACTCAGCTCAATGCATCTTTAAGTTCCTGGTCAAAACTCTTCTTCTTATTTTCCATTGCTCCAGGCAGAACTGGCCACTTCTCAGTACTCCTCTCCTATATCACAACTGTTTCTCTCAGAATCCAGCAAGAGATTGACAGTGCCTACAAGAAGCCTGGGTCCAATTAATTCTGATGTCTTGGCACTTCTGACATCTGGCATGTAGTAGATGTTTAGTGAAGAATCCTCCTAAAAGCTTTTAGTAGAAAAATATGCAAGTTTGAAATATTTTTCTTTACTTATCATCAAAAAGAGAACTCTGTAGAAGGTACTAATGATGCTGTTTATATTATAATTGAGAAATTATCAAGAAGGTATTGTCAAATTTTTGTGTTGAGTAAGACTGGCCTAGTACTTTGAGAACCAAAATCTTTATCAGACTACACAGTGGTCAATTTTTAGGGATTATCATGCTTAAAAGTATAATTATCTGTTCAGGATAAATTACTTTTACTTATCTCGTTATTTCACCCTCTTTTTATCATAAAACTGTCTTACTATTCAAATTATTTTAAATTACCCATGCTGACATAAAAACAATAAGTAATTAAAAGGGCAAAGGAAAGAGATTTATAAATTTATATAAGTAAAAATAAACACTAGTGATTTTTGAAGCATGCATTTTGATAGTGAAATTCATATGTCAATGTTTTATATAACTGATAAATGATTAAAACTTTGGTTATCTCATTTAATTTCTCGTGATTAAAGTGTTATCTCATAATGTGTGGTTCATAAGCTTTATGAACTGAACTAGCAGGTAATTTTTGTTAAGCACTGATTTAATATTCTGTTTTTTTCTTTATCTGGTCCCATGATATGCTTAGTATGGTTTCTGCAATTGCTTTATCAACAGTAAGCAGGTTTCAGATTTGCAATAGTCCTTTTAATGTTTCAGCAGACTGGCTTCTCCACAAAGGCCAATGCAATTCCACTTGTAATTTCCTTACAAGTCTTCCAGTCTTTGACTCATTTAGAGGCCCTTGAGTGCTCAATGACATGAAAAGTGACATATATCTGTGAATTAAGGAACCTTAATTATACCAAGAGTGTACTTCATTATAAAATACATAATTCAGGAGATGACTCCATATGTTGAAAATCCAATTTAACCTTAAGGTTCAAATTTACCTTCTACTTTTAATCATATCTAAAGTAATTTAAAATCTGGGGGAAAAAAAGCTTTCGACTTTCTACCTGTCACAGTCAAACACAGTAAACAGGTCTGCTGCAATGACTTTTTGCTAAATGCTTTCTAAGTTTCTAGAATTTTCTCTTCAACAGACACTGATTTCCAAGACAAGTCTTTCCCAACCTTTAAACTATCTTCTGTCATCTTCTCATAATGATTAATATCTCATCAGAAAGTATTGTCCAATTTTCATCTTAGAAACAAAGAAAATATTAAGTTGGATCAAGCTAAATAGAAAATGGTGTCAACAGTTCCTGGGGATTGTCTGCTATTCACTGCTGACAACTGTTACTCAAGGACTTAGCTAAAAGATGCCTCCAAGTTCAAAAGTCAAAAATAGGAAGCGATTGTTGAGACAAACAAAGGAACTTTATTTTATCCAGCTTAACGTCCTAAGCATCTTTTAGTAGCCTCACATAATTAACCTTACTTTACTCTCTTATTCAACATTCACTCTTTCTCGAAATGCTTCTCTGAGTCAGCAAAAGTAGTGACTTGACCCAAGTCTAACTACTACCAGCACAACAAGCAAACTAACTAGAAAGACAAGCTATTACAACAGGGAAGAAAACTTTATTAGAAAATATCTCTGAACAGAAAAATGGAGGGCTCTTGTCTGATATTGACCTATCTGAAAGCTGATTTATAGGCTTTCTATAGAAGAAGATAGTGGATGTACCCAGACTTGGAGAGTACTTGGAGAAACTCAACTAGATAATATACCTCTGTCTTTAATCTATCCAGCCACAAGAGGTCTTGAAAATAGTGATTTCTCCCCAATTGATTAGTTTAGCTATCAGAGTACACTATCAATAGGCTTAAAGTAACTATCTAAAGAGTCAGCTAAAGTTACATATGGTATTCCTAATCATCACCTTCACAATCGTTGAGAAATGGATTTACTATGAATAATGGTTTTTTGTTTGTTTGTTTGTTTGTTTGTATGCTTGGGTTGGTTTGGTTGGTTTGGTTTTGACCAGAGCCTCCAGGCTGTGAAATTTCATCAAAATTAACATGAATAGAAAGATTTATGAAAGAAAAGGAAAAGTGAGTTCTGGGGTGCTTTGGTAGCAAGGATAGAGCTCCTTTTTCATATCTATGACAGTTCAAATGTGCAACAGAATGAACTTGTGTAAGATTTGTCTCTTCCATCTCACAACTCTTCCTCTCTTATTCATGATCCATATAGTGCATCCACCCAAATGGATCAAGAGCTGTTATATATCAAATATGACTACTTTCTTGACTTTATTTTCTTCCTTTCTTCTCCTTGGAAATGCTTGTATGTATTTGAAAGTGCAAATATCCATTAAGAAAATAACTATTCTCAAGAGCTAACATTAACAAAACACACACTAGAGAAAATACTAATTTTTTGAGATATGCACTAAAATCCATGATTCTACATCAAAAACATGCTGGTACAGATTTCATCTCAGATGGCTTATCACATAAAAATACAGCCAGACAAGACAGAATCTCATAGCTGTTTATGGTGTACTTGTATGACATTAACACTTTAAATAAAATTAGAGCAAATAGTAAATTGATGACATGTAATATATTGTTTGTACACTCTAATTTAAACATTCCAGTAGGTTCAGGAGAATGCTAATTTAATTATATACTCCTCCTCATGAAATTTTAATTAATTTAGCCAAAGTCACCATAATAGTAAGTGGAAGAGCCATACCTTTAGCCAGTGATAGTGTAGTGGTTATTTTTGATAGTCAACTTGATTATATCTGGAGTGAATTATAATCCAGAATTAGAAGGCTCACCTGTAATATGGATCTTGAGGCTGGAAGACACAAGTTTCAGGTGTGGTGGTGCACACACCTCTAATCTGGGCCACATCTGCTGTTGGAGATCTACATAAGGACATTGGAAGGAGGAAGAATCAATTTTCTTCGCCTGTGAACTTTGTGGGACTAAGCGACTGCTAGATCCTCAGGTTTTCATTCACAGCTACTGCGGACCATTGTTGGGGAGTTTGACTACAGACTGTAAGTCATCAACAAACTCCCTTACTATATAGAGACTACATATAAGTTCTGTGACTCTAGAGAACCCTGACTAATACAAAACTTGGTACTGGGAGTGGCTCTAGAGGAGCAGAAAGCAGTATAAGGATGAATTTTCTAAGAATCTGGAGTTGGTTTAATAATTCACCAGCACCTTCAACTGCTGAAACCTCTCCAGATACGCTCTCTTCTGGGGGCTTGGAGACTATTGAAGACCCATGGTTGGAAATATATTTTAAACTTAAAGAAGTTAATGCCATTGAGCATGATTGTGTGTTCAAAACTTTTTGCAATATGGCAAAAAATTTTGAAAATGACTTTGCTGGTTGGTTGCTTTTAGTATCTCTGGAAAAGATGATGAAGGAAAAGAAGGAGTTGCATAATAAAATTGAATGGATCCAGATGCAAGTGAGCAATCTAAAAGTTGCTAAGTATGTCCTTGAAGAGAATCTTCTCTCCAGCAGCCAAAGAGCTCAGGTTGCAGAAAATCAAACTGAAGCCCTCATTATAAGGTTGGCCAAATTGCAGTGAAAGTTTAGGTCTCAGCCTCAGAGGGTGTCAGCAGTTAAAGTAAGGGCACTAATTGGCAAAGAATGGGATCCTATAACTTGGGATGGGGATGTGTGGGAAGACCCTGTTGAAGCTGAGAATTCTGAATCTTTGGATTCTCAATGGTTTACCCCACCTGAGGAAGTAGTATCCTCAGCCCCACCCCTTCAACTAATGCCTTTACCACATTAGGAAATTAATTCCCCAGAGTCTGATAAACCAGCAGTGACTTTTGCTGAAGAAAATGCCAGACAAGATAATATTGATGTTTCTCAAGGCAAACCAATAGTTTCTTTTAGACCTATAACCAGACTCAAGGCAAAAAGGCCCCTAGAGGGGAGGTAGAAAGTGTAGTCCATGAGGAAGTGTGCTACACTACTAAGGAGCTTAATGAGTTTGCTAATTCATTCAAGCAGAAGTCTGGATAATATGTGTGGGAATGGATTTTAAGGGTGTGGGATAATGGTGGAAGGAATATAAAACTAGATCAGGCTGAGTTTATTGACATGGGTCCTATGAGTGGAGATTCAAGGTTTTATATGGAAGCTCCTATAGTTAAAAAAGGTGTCAGAAGTTTGTTTGAATGGTTGGCTGAAGCGTTTATCAAAAGATGGCTTACTGAAAAGGAGTTGGAAATTCTTGATATCCCTTGGTTTGGTGTTGATGAAGGGATTTTAAGGCTCAGGGAAATTGCAATGCTAGAGCGGATACGTTGTGTAAAACCTAATTCTCCACAATGGGATGGTCCAGAAGATATGCCCTTCACCAATCCTATAAGACGCAAACTGGTGAGAGGGGCACCAGCACATTTGAAGAGTTTTGTTCTTGCCCTTTTCCTTGTGCCAGACAGGGATGGAGATGCTGCTGCTCAATTAGATGAATTAAATGCAATAGCTTTAATTGGGCCTCGAGGTAACAAGGGCCAGGTGGCAGCATTGAATCGCCAGAGACAAGGTGGTCGCAGTTATTATAATGGACAGCGTAGACAAAACAACATTTATAATGACATATACCATGATGGTCAGCATAGGAGAAATGAAATTTATAATGGCATGACTCGTTCAGACCTTTGTTCCTAGCTAATTAGTCATGGTGTATCCAGGTATGAAATACATAGGAAGCCTACTGCATATGTGTTTAATCTGTATAAGCAGAAAAATTCTCAAACAAATGAAAGAAACGCTACATTGGATCCTGACAAAAGGCAATCTCGGTCAGTGAATCAATTTCCAGACTTGAGCCAGTTTGCAGACCCAGAACCCCTTGAATGAAGGAGTGGCCAGGTTCCCCTGAGGAAGGATCTTGATAAAACATCTAAAAGTTTTGCTGTTAGCCTTTCTCCAGTCCTTCCCCAGAGGGACCTACGGCCCTTTACAAGGGTGACTGTACACTGGGGGAAAGGAAATAATCAGACTTTCAGGCGCCTATTGGATACTGGCTCTGAATTGACGTTGATCCCAGGAGATCCCAAGAAACATTGTGACCCTCCAGTTAAAGTAGGGGCTTATGGAGGACAGGTGATTAATGGAGTTTTGACTGATGTCCGACTTACAGTAGGTCCAGTAGGTCCCCGAACATATCCTGTAGTCATTTCCCCAGTTCCAGAATGTATAATTGGGATAGATATACTTAGAAATTGGCAGAATTCTCATATTGGTTCTCTGACATGTGGAGTGAGGACTATTATGGTTGGAAAGGCTAAATGGAAGCCGTTAGAGTTGCCTCTGCCAAAGAAAATAGTGAATCAAAAACAGTACCGTATTCCTGGGGGAATTGCAGAAATTACTGCCACTATCAAGGACTTGAGAGATGCAGGGGTGGTGGTTCCCACCACATCTCCCTTTAACTCTACTATCTGGCCAGTGCAGAAAACAGATGGATCATGGAGAATGACAGTTGACTATTGAAAACTAAATCAGGTAGTAACTCTGATTGCAGCTGCTGTACCAGAGGTAGTTTCATTACTTGAGCAAATTAACACATCTCCTGGTACCTGGTATGCAGCTATTGATCTAGCAAATGCATTCTTCTCAGTGCCTGTCCATAAGGACCACCAGAGCAATTTGATTTTAGTTGGCAAGGCCAGCAGTATACCTTTACAGTTTTGTCTCAAGGATATATTAACTCTCCTGCCCTATGTCATAACTTAGTTAGAAGGAATCTTGATCATTTGTCTCTTCCACAAAATATCACATTGGTGCACTATATTGATGACAAAGTGAGCAGGAAGTAGCAACCACTTTGGCCTCATTGGTAACGCATATGCGTATCAGAGGATGGGAAATAAATCAAACCAAAATTCAAGGACCATCTACCTCAGTGAAATTCTTAGGAGTCCAGTGTTTGGGGCTTGTAGAGATATTCCTTCTAAGGTGAAAAATAAATTATTGCACCTGGCCCCTCCTACCACCAAGAAAGAAGCACAGCGTTTAGTGGGTCTATTTCGATTCTGGAGACAGCATATTCCTCACTTGGGTGTGTTACTCAGGCCCATTTACAAAGTGACTCGGAAAGCTGCTAGCTTTGTGTGGGGTCTGGAACAGGAGAAGGCTCTTCAACAGGTCCAGGCTGCTGTGCAGGCTGCTCTACCACTTGGACCATATGATCCAGCAGACCCAATGGTACTTGAGGTGTCAGTGGTAGATGGAGATGCTGTTTGGAGCCTCTGGCAGGCTCCTGTAGATGAATCACAGAAGAGACCTTTGGGATTTTGGAGCAAAGCTCTACCATCATCTGCAGACAACTATTCTCCCTTTGAAAAACAGCTCTTGTCCTGCTATTAGGCCTTAGTGGAAACTGAACGTTTGACAATAGGACACCAAGTTACCATGCGACCTGAACTGCCCATCATGAGCGGGGTGTTATCAGACCCTCCAAGTCATAAAGTAGGACGTGCACAGCAGCAGTCTATTATCAAGTGGAAGTGGTACATCTGTAATCGAGCCCGAGCAGGTCCTGAAGGCACAAGCAAGTTAGATGAAGAAGTTGCTCAAATGCCTATGGTTTCTACTCCTGTAACAATGCCATCTGCTGCCAAGTATGTGCCTATAGCCTCATGGGGTGTTCCCTATGATCAGCTGACTGAAGGAGAGAAGACTAGGGCCTGGTTTACTGATGGCTCTGCACGTTATGCAGGCACCACCCAGAAGTGGACAGCTGCAGCATTACAACCCCTTTCTGGGACAACCTTGAAAGACACAGGTGAAGGAAAATCTTCACAGTGAGCAGAACTTCAGGCAGTACACATGGTATTACAGTTTGTTTGGAAGAAGAAATGGCC
>CM052704.1:5328735-5356267 GCA_028551405.1 Uromys caudimaculatus
CAGATCCATCAGGAATGAAGGTATGGGTCACTCCTCCAGGAAATGAGCCAAGACCTGCTGAGGTGCTTGCAGAGGGTGGAGGAAACACAGAATGGGTAGTAGAGGAAGGTAGTTATAAATACCAGCTAAGACCACATAACCAGCTGCAGAAACGAGGACTATAAGTAATATGAATGCTTCTGTTGTATTTTGTTAAGAACATATTTGTCTTCCAATATCAGTTGGTATTTAAGTTGAGATACTAAACGTATGTTCCCAAGGGATACTGCCTCATTGTAAGTTTATAAATGTGTTTGCGATTGTATGAGGAATAGTTACATCATGTTAAGTATATTTATGATCTTGTTATTGTTTCATGTGGATATGAGGTATTATTTGTGTCAAGTTGACAAGGGGTGGATTGTACTGGTTATTTCTGATTGTCAACTTGATTATATCTGGAGTGAATTATATTCCAGAATTAGAAGGCTCACCTGTGATCTGGATCTTGAGACTGGAAGACACAAGTTTCAGGTGTGGTGGTACACACACCTCTAATCTGGGCCACACCTGCTGTTAGAGATCTACATAAGGACATTGGAAGGAGGAAGAATCAATCTCTTCACCTGTGAACTTTGTAGGACTAAGCAACTGCTAGATCCTCGGGTTTTCATTCATAGCTGCTACCGACCATTGTTGGGGAGTTTGACTACAGACTGTAAGTCATCAACAAACTCTCTTACTATATAGAGACTACATATAAGTTCTGTGACTCTAGAGAACCCTGACTAATACAGATGAGATGTAATGTACTGTTCGTACACTCTAATTTAAACATTCCAGTAGGTTCAGAAAAATGCTAATTTAATTATATACTCCTCCTCATGAAATTTAATTAACTTAGCCAAACTCACCATAATAGTAAGTGGAAGAGCCATTCCTTTAGCCATCATTGTCATTCCTGTACATACTGCTTGAAATTTTAAAAACTGAAATAAAGACAGGAGTATGAAGGTAAGATATATCTGAAAAGTACAAGAACAAGAACATTATTCAAGTTTACTAGCTACCTACTGAATTATGTGAACTGTATCCTAAAACTGCAATAGAGCTAAGGCATTCATGCAGGGGCAGAAATACATATAAGAAGTGAAAAATCTCATCCCCTCCTTCATGTAAGAAAATGGAGAGCACATGGTTGAAAGAAATGTGGTATACCAAATTGCTTAAAATACTTAGTAAGAATTAGTAGCCTAGGGACATAGAAGATACTTTCAGTGCTGGGTCATAATAAATCCCATTTGTGTGTGCATGTGTGTGTATGTACAAGCATGTGTGTGTGTGTGTGTGTGTGTGTGTGTGTGTGTGTGTGTGTGTGTACAAGCATATGGATGTTACTTGACTTATGATAGGAATTCACCATGCAAACCCCATCCATCATATGATAGAAATTCATTCAATAAATATAACCTCCAACTATATAGTTTAGCAATACAATGAATTGCAGGACATCTGTTGTGACATTGTGACCTCATGACTGATGAAACACTGCAGTTCATTGCTGCTTCACATGACCTTGAGATTTATAAATGGCTGCTGATTTCTACTGAATATTCATTTTTTAGCAATCAAATATTTGAAAATATTACAAGTAGAAATCTCCTAGGAAAGTCTGGGACCACATTTACTATAAAATGACAGCTGCACTCCTTGTCCTATATTCAGTTCTGACTAGATGCTCTCTCACCAGCAGGAGCTGACTATGTAGCTCTAAGGGTATTTTGTGCATTTCTCATTAAGTTCCAAGGAAATGAAATGAAAAGCAAATCAAAACTAGAACCTGAACCAGAATGAACTTGGATGACACCGTTTCTCATTGATTAAGTGATTTCCTTTTGCTTGGTGAAAATGTTTGTAAAAGGAATTAGACTAAAGGTTTAGATCCAAATCTCTGGTTTGGTTTTATAGTCAATAGTCTCTCTCCCCCCCCCCCCCACATGATAATGCTCGAGTATAAGCATGGGTGTCATTTCTCCAGTGACATGCACCCTTGTTGTTGTTTTCAGAGGCAGTATCTCTCACTAATCTGGAACCTAACACTGGGGCCCAGAGATCTTTCTACTTCTTCCACTCCTTTAACTATGGGATTATAAGTGTGTGTCACTAAGTCAATATTTTTGTTTGTTCATTTGTTGTTTCTTGGAGATTTTTTTATGGATTATGGGTATCAAACTCAGGGTTTCATACTTACAAGGAGAGTATATTACCAATAGTCATCCCTCAGTTTGTGGCAATAGAATTTGTGGAATAACCTAAGCTTTCTCATTAGCAGACCTGGATTTTATTACTAGGCTTTGACAACATTGGAAGTTGCTCCACCTTTCTGTGATCATATCTTCTAATCTCTAAAATAAGGTTAATAAATAATACATACTCTTTCATTAGATAGCATTTACCTGTTATTCAAGACAAGTTAACTATATTACTATGGTCATAATACTTACTATTATTAGCCTCTTTAATTCCTGTCAGTTTGTATCATTAAGAAATTCTGCCAAGACTTTAATGAGATCAGTCAAGAGTACTGGCTGTTCTTCCAGAGTAGATTTGTTTGATTCCCAGTACTTAAAAGGCAGTTCCAACTACAGGTACAGTGTATTTGATGTCCTTTCTTGACCTCTACAGGCACCAGTTGCACATCTGGTATGCAAACATACATGCAAGCCAAACACTCTTAATGCATAAAATACATTCACACACACAGACACACACACACACACACAAAAAAAAAAAAAAAAAGGAAAAAAAATCTGACCAAAAACAATTGGGCACAAGTAAGATTAGCTCCTCACAAATTAAAAAGGTTTAGGTGCATATTACTCATATTACTCACAAGTAAATTGTGAGTATACCTGCAAATATCTTTTTCTTTCTCTTCTATATGCCAAGAGCCCATCAACTCTTACTTAAATAAATTACCAAAATTATTACTCCAACTTATGACACAATTGTATATTTACAAGAGACATTCAGAACATGTTATGTATTCATTAGTTTGACTGCTAGCCCTTAGGTTTCTCTGTAACCAATGATTTTCATTCCCTTCTACCATCTTGACAAAATAGTTCATAGGATGATCACAGTGGCCTCTTTCCTTCTAAATCTAAAGGTCAGTTTTCACTCCTGGCCTTGACACATAAGAGAAACTCAATAATTTTGGTTCACTGACTATTGTACGATACCTGCTTTTACAATGTCTACTCTTACATATCTAAATGCTTCAATGTTATTTTTGATTATGGCAGAAATGTCCCCTATAGTGTTGTGTTCCAAGCAGTAACCCTGTTTTCTGAGGTTGTAGAGACTGTTTCTCAGAAGTAGGTTAGAGAGGACATAGTCTGGCTCTGTTCTCTGCTTCCTTATCCAACAGTATTTGTGAAGCCTTTCCACATGCTCTGGTCACCATAAACACTACCAAGATTTTCTCCCAACATATTAAACTGAAACCATGAGCCAAAATAACTATTTCCTTCCTTAAGTTGCTTTAGTCAGGATTTTTGTCAAAATTATTTTAAATGTTGATAATACGGCAAAATTATAAACCCAGAAAGTAGAACTATAACTTGTTTCACCAAGTCACATCATTTGGCATAAGCATACATTCTATAAATAATATCTAGATTCATAGATTTTTCATAAAGTTTTACTTCATCCATACTTTAAGAAATAACATTATCCTCCATTTATTTGTTTTCTTCTTCTTTCCAAGGTGCCTCATTTGATATTTGAAAGTGTGTCGCCGGGTAGTGGTGGTGCACGCCTTTAATCCCAGCACTCGGGAGGCAGAGGCAGGCAGATTTCTGAGTTCGAGACCAGCCTGGTCTACAGAGTGAGTTTCAGGACAGCCGGGGCTACACAGAGAAACTCTGTCTCAAAAAACCAAAAAACAAACAAGCAAACAAACAAACAAAACAAAACAAAACAAAACAAAAAACAAAGTGTGTCAGTGGTCTTCAGGAACCATTGATGATCTTTGAGATGACAGCTTGAATAGCTAACCTTGTCTTACACTAAACCTATGACAGTTCCACACATCCATGAGAATGGCATGTTTCACAGGTTACACTTATATTATCTTCTCACTGAATTACCAATTTCTCTTCTGCCTTAACTGCACATAAGAGAAAGGGAAGATTATGAGGTTATGAACAAGGAAAACCAACAACCTGGCATCTACCTCGTGTAATCACATTTCCACCTATAAAATATCTAGGCTGTTTTCCAGCTTAGCTAAAGAGAAACAATCAAACAGCAAAAGACCTAGTGACATTTCTGGAAGAAACTATGAACAATCTCCTTAACACCATTTAACTTTTGTCATTGGAAATGAGAAGTCAAGAGACTTCTGAATTTTCATAAGTTTTTAAATCAGGAGCCTAGCTCGTGAATATAAAATTTAAGTTACAGGGAAACATAATGGACAGATAAAGTAAGAAAAAGCATTTAAAAGTTCAGTAGCTCACACATTTGTCTTTATTCTGTAGTAATTGCCTTCCTTCAATTTATGGTCTATGTTTGAAAGTCTTTGATTAAAATAAACTGATTAACAAGAAATTTTAATTATCTTCTATAATGTAGCTATTTTCTCCAATGAGTCTTTACTTACAGATTCTCTAAAGTGATCCAGCAGTCCACCTCATTTAAAATCACTAAACAAAGACATGTTAGTCAATATACATCCAGTAAGTAGCCATAACCAAATAGCAATTAAATGGAAACATCAAATACACATAAGAAACACAGTCTTCCTTTCCTTGTTTCCTTTCCTATCCAACTGGGATATAGGATAAAAGATCGTTTCATTTACTTCGCAACTGGAGACTGAAGCATATGAACAACTCTGGCCAACAGACCTAAAAGGAAACCTCCAGAGTAGAGAGGATTGTGCTCTAAAGTTAACTGCAAACTTTTCAGCTGAACTGTAAGGATGAGGTTTAGATTTACTTTACGCACTTGGACCACTATGAGGGACAGCAATACCCTTACAGAGGTTGGCACTAAGATTGTAAAAGCCTAATCCCTCGTGCCTTTATTAAGCAGCTGAGGCACAGTCCACTGCTTATCAGGTAAAACATTTATTAGCTTATTGTTTTAGGCAGTTTAAGTTCAAATATTCTATTACACTAAGCAGCCTAGGGTTACCAAATTACTTAAACTATATACTTAAGCCCTATATCCAATCATCAATTTCTAATAAGCAAGGGCATTTCATTTGGTGTGTGTGTGTGTGTGTGTGTGTGTGTGTGTGTGTGTATTCACTGTCACCTTCAGCAATAAATTCTCCCTATTTTCTAGCAATTATAAATTTGTTTATAGTAGAAATAGAGATTATATTGACTAAATTCATTATGGCTTCTCTTAGGAGAATAAATCAGAATTTTATGGTTATAATCTGTCTTAGCAGCTCCCTCCTTAGACGTGTGCATGTACAGCTTGGACAATCACTATACATACATTCCTGTGTTAGAGTCCTGTCACTATAATAAATACTTAATATAATTAAATTACACAGAAAAAAAACAATTTTTGGATTTTTTCTAGTTGTTGCTATTTTTCCTTTCCTTGTTCTGGAATGTAACAGAACCAAACCTTTTACCTCATGTCTGAGAAGAAACATGGAGAAAGGAGAAGGGGACGATGCTTTATCACCTCCTTTTAGAGGATACCTCCAAATGAGCTAAAACATTAGTTTGTTTTTGTTTGTTTGTTTGAGTCAGGGTTTCTCTGTGTACCCCTGGCTGTCCTGGAACCCTATAGACCAGGCTGTCCTGGAAATCACATCCGCATGCCTCTGACCACCGACCCACCAAATCCTGGGATTCAAGGCATTAGCCATTGCCCCCCAGCTATCAAAAACATTCTTTATAGACATTTTTTAAAGTTCCCCTAAAACTCAATAGCCCCACATTAGGGAGTAAGATTATAACATATAGACCTTTGGGGATTCATGTGATCTAAACCATAGAAATCTCTGTGTTCTGGAAGGTTTCAGAGGGATTGTATTTAAAAATTAGTGGACACCCCATAATGCTTGCATTCACCATTGCAGACATACATTTTATTCAAAGAAATGCCTCCTAAGACATTTCCTTACATCCATAAGCAAGGTGATAGGAAATCATACCCTATCAGGTGCCATCAATAAGTATGCTTCTTCATAAAGGACAGTCCACCATTTTCAGCTATCTACCTGTGATCTCAAAATAATAATAAGATAGACCAGGTCAATCACATTTTAGTTTCACAGTTTAGTTCTCTATATGAGATTTATCCATGATTATATATTTCTTTTAAAAGACGAATACTCATATCTAGAATTGAACCTTTTCGTGGAACATATAATTGAGCACCATGATGGTTTTTCTGGGTTGTCAACTTGATTACATCTGGAAATACCTAAAGTCCAAAAATGGACTGGATGCAAATGAGGCATTTTTTCCTAATTTGATGTAGGAAGATCCACCTCTAATGCAGATCTTGAGTCAGGAAAACACATTCTGTTAATCTGGGACTTGAGAGAGGATAATGCACCTTTAATCTAGGCCACACATTCTGCTGGAAGCCTACATAAGGACAGGAAAGAAGAAATCTTTTGTTCTTTGCCTGTTTGCTCTTACCTTGCTAGAGATTCCATTCCTTCACTAACATTAGAGTCTACTTCAGAATTCCATCCTCTCCTGAAGGCCAGCTGAGACTACCATCCTTGTGAACTGAGCAACTTCTGGATTCTTTAAACTTTCTATTCATAGCCAACCATTGTTAGATTATCTGGATCATAGCTTGTAAGTCATTGTAAAAATTCATTAATGCACTCTAATAAATAAGATGTGTGTGTGTGTGTGTGTGTGTGTGTGTGTACAATAACTAATTACAGACATTAGAGTTAAAAAAATGTGTGAACCAATACTAATTGCATAATCTTGGGCATGTTGCATAGCTGTTGTAAAGACCAGATTATCCTTCATAAGGTATGTACCCATACTTGGCAAACATTTGGAAATACAATAGTAATTGACATTATTATTATACTGTTTTAAAGTTAATTTATGAGGCTGGAGAAATAGCTGCTCCTGCAGAGGACCCAGGTTTGTTTCCCAGCACACTCATGGTAGCTTACAAACATCCATACCTTCAACTCCAGGGGACCCAATGCCCTTTCTGACTCCCACAGGCACTACCACATATTTTACATACAAATACATACAGGCAAAGCATTTATCTAATAAATAAAATATTTTAAAAGTAAATTTATGGGTATTTGTTCAAGGTACCATTGGTTCTTTAATACAGGAATGATATTTTTTGTTTCAGTGTGATCAGCATCTTACATCAATGGAGAATTGATTCATGAAACACTCATATATTTAAATTGAATCCCTAGACATCAATGCTGTAATATCTAAGGAGATGTTTTCTTATTCAGCCAGTTACAGAGAGAGTATATTGATAGAGATTTTTAAAAAAAAATTGTCAATAAGAAAATCAGTTCACCAAGATTGTTCATATTTAGTAGGGTCTAAATCACTACCAGGACTAAGCTCTGTGCTACTGTAGCAGTTATGACCCTCCCTTGAACTTCCACTCCCAAATACCATTGGAAATATGTTTGCTGGTTAATTTGTCAGTATTGTCCTCAAACAAAAGAGCCCCTTTTTATTGGCAGGTGCAGACAAAGCTTAGAAATGCTATACAAAAAAGACTCAATATAAAAAAGAGAGATGGCCTTGCTGAGAAGGTAGTTCTTTCTGATTTTCTGTAATAGACTTCATTTTGCCATGAAATTAAATTTATAGTATATCTGCTAGACACTGGGACTCCAGAAAAGCTTTGCTATTCCCTGCTTTGACATTAAAGCAGGCATTTTCATGGGGAGACCATTTCAAGCTAAATAACTGGTTATGTGAGCCATTTACAGAAACCCTTTATTTAAAAAGAAAATGGATAGGTGCTACCATTTCCAGAACCTGTTAGTATACAGGCACACCATTCAGATTTTGTTTTCCCTGGAGAATCTGCCTAAAAAAAGACAGATGTAAACATTAAACAATGTAAAGCTTTTTGGCCTACTACAGCACCTCTTGTTTATTATTTAGACTCATAATCTAGCATTTATCAGGTGGTGAGCTGCAAATAAAACAGCAAAATTCTATTCACCAAAATAAAAATCCTGCCTATGGTTTCTGCTCTGAAGTGCAGATTGCATCAGGTGATACAGAGGTTTAGCCAGAGTCCTGAAAGGAATCTATATCAAGAACCACAACATAAGGCAAGAGAAAACTTCCTAGCTCCACACCACAGTATAGAGAGTGCAGAGTAACTTACAATGATTGAAGACTTATGTTAACTTCAGTCTTAATCTACATAATAAATTCACAGTTTAAAATAAATAGAACACTGAAAATTCAGATAGTTAAATTGAGAGACTAACTTTTGGAATCAGGGTGATTGATTCATCAGAGAAAATTCTAGGTTTCATTTAAAGTTTACATGATGCATGATCACAACAAAAAGCAGATATGTGCTTTGAAATACAAAGAGGATGGATTTATCAGAAATGAGTAGTAAAGTTGTTTTTCTAAAAGGCCAAGTTCTTTCTGAGTGAATAAAATGGCTAATGCTTTCTGCACAAGTATAAGACCTGGTTTCAAATCCCCAGAGCTTCTATAAAAACCAAGTACAGCTCACCACACGTTCACCTGCAACTCCAGCCATGCTGATTAGCAGAGGCAGAAGGGTTGTTGAGATTTTCTAAACATCAGAAGTTCAGATTCAGTTCTGTCTCAGTGGAATCAGGCACAGGATATCCAATTTCCTCCTGTCCTCCTCTGGTCTACACACACACACACACACACACACACACACACACACACACACACGTAACATCCCAAACACAAGCAAATGTTAATAATTTGTTATTGGCATTCCTACTCAGGATCATGTACTTCAATTTCTCATTGACAAATGACAAAGCCATGATGCAAATGTGTTACATCAAGCCTATACCAAAACTCAAGTCTTTGGGACCCAAACTCAAGCTCTGTCATCCTTACAGCAAGATGCACAGCTTTTGAAATAGACCAATAATTATTATATGTAAGTTTTCCTAGAGCTTAAACTTTTAACCATTCTGAATTCCTTTTTTTTTTTTTTTTTGTTTAAGAAATTGCCTTCTGACTTGAAGTGCACATGCTGAGTTTCTTATTTCCAAGCATTTGATATCCTAACCTGAAAAGCCTTAGAACACAAGCATACCAACAGCACTGAGGCAATGTGTATCACGTACCAAGCAAGACATAGTTGAGAGGAGATAAACAAAAACGTCTACAACAAACTTTTTGTAAGATTAATTAAAGTGGGTCCCCGCAAGAAGAAGAAAACCTGGAAGGTTTTGGAATGCATAGCCTACACTGTGGTGGCAAACTGTGAGTGGTGGGGACCTGTCCAGCTTGCCTGGAAGGCAGACATAATGAATGCACCTGTTCATCTGAGAGGCCGCTTTGAGCCAGATTTTTACAGTGAAACATGGTTGTAGGAGTTGGATGGTACCTGAGTGTGATTTGAGTTTATTGCCACATTTTAAATGTGAGAAATTCAGGTCTCAAGAGGAAACATGTCTTTCTAGAATTCATAGTTTCCCACTTACAAAATTCTTTTTATATATAGCAAGATCAAGCATAGGTATCCCCTTATAAGGGAAAAATGCAGGAAACTGGTTTTAGTAAACATTTAACATAGGAAGAAATATTTAACTAGAAAGGGACAGTGCAAGCTTCTACTCCAGGAGTTTCAAGTTGCTACACTTCAACCTCTCTTCCTCTATCCCTAAAGTGGGGACAATATTTTTAAAATGTAAAAATAAAAGGCCTCTGCATGTAAAACTCAGAGAACGTTGTAAAAGAGAGTGCAGAAAGATTGTAAGGGTCATAGATCAGGGAGATTGCTATGAGACTTTGTAATCTAATATCAAAAACATTTTGTGTTTTTGAGACATTAGCCCGGGCTTTCCCTTTAGCTTGGGGCTACCTCTGTAGCTGAGGCTGGACGGCAGTGAGTCTCAGCAATCTGTCTGTCTCTTCAGCACTGGGGTTGAAAGCATACCATCCAGGTTCTTTATGTATGAGTTCTGAAGGGCAAGCTCACCTCTCTTGTCCCCATGCTTGAGTATTATGTACTTTTCTCCACTGAGCTATCTCCCTGTTTCTGGAAACAATTTTAAAATTCAAAATTACTAAGCTGAGGTAATATATTAATTACAATTAATAAAAGTCAAAAATGAAAATGTTTGTATTGAATAAACTAATACAACTACTAACTTATTTCTGGGAACTAATAAATCCTAGTACTGTTTAAAAAACACATTTATTCCTATTAATACATATTCTTTCATTTGCATGAACAGTTCAGGGTGGATTAAACCTCTGTTGAGTCTAAATCTACCTTGCAGCCTAATCCTAATTACTGCTGTGTTTACTGTAAACAAGCACTTTAGAATAGTCACCTTACATCAGAAGTTATATGTAAGATGTCATCAACTATTAGTTAAAGAATCTTTTGTTCTGATGATGAAGGTCCTGAGAGCAAATCTTTGAACATCTCAAGACCTCCACTCACACAATGGTATCACATCCTCCCCCACATTAATAATTTGTTTACAGCAGTGGATTTTGAGATTTTCTAGAATGACTGTATTTTGTGTCCTTTTGTGTCCCCATCTATGAAACTTACTACCAAATACATGGTTAAAAATCAGAGAATTTTATGAGAAAGAAGTTAATTAATTCAAAGATTAGTTCTAAGGATGAATATTTTCAGTCAGGATGGAAGAGGACATTATGAAATATTTGTTACAAAAATAGAAAGCCAGCTGATATTATGTAAGTCAGTGGCTAGAAAACCAAGACAAGAAATTCTGGTGTGGGTGTAAGGAGTTCAATAACACTTCACTGTAACATGTATAGCCCTGAACTTCCACACTTTATAAAATACTGTTTGTTGACTGTATGTAATATTTTCATCTGATTACACTAGTATATTCTAAATATTTATATATCATACTTTGTATATTCCCAAGTTGAAATTTTGTGTAAACTGGTTTTTAATGTAATTTTTAAAATAAAGGTAAGAACTGGGAAGATAGCTCAGTTGCTAAATTGCTTGCTTTGAAACTATAAGCACCTGACGTGATCTCCAGAACTCTCATAAAGCATGGTGGTACACACTTATAATCCGAGTTCTGAAGAGAAGGGGATAGATGAGTCTGTGAGGCTCACTTGCCAGTCAGCTAGCAAGCTCTAGGCCTGATAAAATACTTGTCTCAAAATAAAGTGAATAGACTTCTCAATTAGTGACTCCTGGAGTTTTTTACTGATCTATAAACATACACACATACATACACACACTTTCAGTAACTATACCATTAGAAACAAAATCAAATTTTTTTCTTGATTGAAACCTATTTTAAGACTTTAGAAAATGAACTAATGGGCTACGAGAAAATTACAACTAACAGTAAATGCAGATGCTCAGAATGCATAGTCAGTTTCACAAAAGAAGTGAGTGTACTTGAATGTCAACCTTTAGAACTCATATAGAATATTCATGGACAGAAGATAAATAACAAGATCTAGCCAAGCACAGACTCTCACAGAAGAATTGAGAGTTGCTCCATAAATCTGGTCCTAGCTATCACAGCTTCAGGCCAGAGGCGATCAAGATGCATTCTCTACACTCACTCACAAGGAAACCACATCTGAACCTTGGTGGTAGCATAGCCCACCAACATGAATCCAAGCTGTGGCACTGGTCACTGACATCCACATGACTTTCAGTGGTCATGGACATGAACATGGTCCCCAGCTGCACCCTGATCTCAGACTCTAACACAAACCAGATGGAAGTCCGTGACCCATGTTCCTGCTGGCTATAAAAGGCAAGGAAGCTACTTTTGCAGTGGTATCAGTGGATGACTGCAGGCTCATATCTGAGAAATTGAATCAAAGAAGGAGTCTAGGACAATCTCACCCTGACCCCATGGCACAAAAAACAAAACAAACAAGCAAGCAAAACAAACAAAAACTACCACCACCACCACCAACAATAACAACAAAATCAACCTTCTAGACAGGAAGCCATCAAAGAGAACTTTTAAAATTTGTCATAAGGGTGCTGAAGCATAGTTATCCACAATTGGTGGCTTCTAACAAAGATGCAAGTGGGGAAAGATTCAGTTCTCTTTAAGGGGTTGTCTACTGGGATTTTTGATTATGCTCCACTGAGTATATGGGCAACATAGATTGAACTTGTGAGTCTTTGTGTTTTTGTTTCTTCTTCTTCTTCTTCTTCTTCTTCTTCTTCTTCTTCTTCTTCTTCTTCTTCTTCTTCTTCTTCTTCTTCTTCTTCTTCCTTTTCTTCTTCTTCTTCCTTTTCTTCTTCTTCTTCTTCTTTTTCTCCTTCTTCTTCTTCTTCTTCTTCTTCTTCTTCTTCTTCTTCTTCTTCTTCTTCTTCTTCTTCTTCCTCTTCTTCATTTTCGTTAATAGTGAGGTAACAAGTGTTATACAGGCAGGCCTGGGAGGACTGGGAATTTAGTGCAATTAAAACTCCCAAATAATCAATGAAAATATTATGTTGGGATAAAAAAGAAATGGGGAATAAAGAACAAGTTATTTACAAATAAGTCATCTTGTGGTCACAACTGGTTAATTCTCAACAAGTAGAAAGTTAAAATAAATGGTCTCCAATTAAATTAAATGTAAACCTGGATTGATATCACCCACAAATATCCGAAAGAGAAAAATTTAAATTTCTCTGAAGAAACTAGGCCAATTTCTGGGGATTCTTATCAAGACTCAAGGGATATGTGTATTCTTTTAAAAATAAAACTGCAGTGATATAAATTTTCAGACATGATTTATCAAAGATAGGAATAACAGAAAGAAATTATGAGACATAATTATAATTATATTATATGTACTTGAGATTTTGATCCTATCAGATACTCAAATGACAAAAATTAGGAAAGTTTACATTGAAATTAGAAAGTCAATAAATAACAAATTCAACACAGACAGGAAGGAAATTATCTATTAAATTAGAGAACAGAAAATAATACATAAACTTTATCCAGGAGAAATGTTGAGATAAAGATTATAAAGGGAGATTATGAGCCTGGATGGGTAGAGAGTTTAAATGCATGTCCCATAAGAGCTAGAAAGAGATGGGTAGATATTTGACAGCATAATGACAAAACAGTTTTCAAAGCTGAAAAATTTCTGACCTCTAAACTCAGGAAGCTCAACAAACCCCAAATAGCACATATGAAAAGAACCTCGTGTGTAAAGAAAGAAATTGTCAAAGCAAAAAATATTTTTTTTAACAACAGTCAGAGAAAAAAGATAAATGACCTCCAAAGGAAGAATTGGTCTCAAAAGTTGGCTCCTTCACAATAAGAAAGGAAGCCAGGCTTTTTCAGGATGATATGGGAACAATTTTCTTAAGGCTTCTATGCTAGTAGACACCTCTCTAGTCCCAGATGATCAACTCTGTTGAAAAGAGTTTCTGCAGAAGTAGTGAATGCTCAGGCAGCTGTCCTTTAAAAAGAAAAGTACTCAGTGTATACGTGTATAAGTCAGACCTAATCTTTATACACATCACATAGGAGTTCAAGAGTCAGAGACCTGGGAAACCAGACTTTAAAAGCATAAGAGTTGCCATATGTGGCTAGTTTAAAAGTGAGGGATGACAGCCTCTAAGACGCAGAGCTACCAGTTGACACTGTTGCTCCCTCCATGGGGCTGCAGACTCCCTCAGGTCCTTCAGTCCCTTCTCCAACTCCTCCATCTGGGACCTCACTCTCAGTCCAGCAGTTACTGTAAAGTGAAACTTGGGTATTCCAAACATTTCGGCTAATATCCACTTATCAGTGAGTACATACCATGTTCATTATTTTGTGACTGAGTTACCTCGCTCAGGATGATATTTTCAAGTTCCATCCACTTGCCTGCAAATTTCATTAAATCATTGTTTTTAATAGCTGAGTAGTACTCCATTGTGTAAATGTACCACATTTTCTGTATCCATTCCTCTGATGAGGGACATCTGGGTTATCTCCAGCTTCTGGCTATTATAAATATGGCTGCTATGAACATAGTGGAGCATGTGTCTTTATTACATGTTGGAGTGTCAACTGGCCTGAACCCCCCGGTCCTCATAGAGGTTGGACCACCAACCAAAGAATACACATGGAGGACCCATGGTTCGAACCACATATGTGGCAGAGGAGGGCCTTGTTGGCCTTCAGGGGGAGGAGAGGCCTCAGTAAAGGGGAATGTCAAGGTGGGAATATGGAAGTGGGCAGGCAGGTGGGTGGGAGGTGGAATTCCCTCATAGAGGTGGGGGAGGGAGAGGGGATAGGTAGTTTCCAAAGAGGAGACCTAGAAAGGGGGAAACATTGGAAATGAAAATAAAGTATCAAAAATTAAAAAAATAAAAAATAAATACCAAAAAAAAAAAAAAAAAAAGGAAAGAAGCAGAGCTACCCTGCCTCCAGCCTGAAAAGAGACAAACCAAATATCAAGGAGTGTATTTTATCAACAAGAATGAGGCAATACAGAAAAGTTCACCAGGGAAGGGTCATAATAGTCAGTACCTTCACACACCTGATAAAAGAACTCAACACTCCAAACCAGACCAGATCTGTGAGCACTTATGTTTGTTTTTACAAGCTGTTATGTGTTGTAATTTCCAATATGGCAACAGATAAATAAATACAGGATAGTGTAACAAAAGAACTACAGACTAGAATTCTGTAAACAGCAGAATACAGTTTAAAATGAGGAAAAAGGCAAATAGACATTTTTAAATTAAAAAAAAAAAAACCTAGGCAATTTTCAATGAACAAATCTTTACCAACAGAAATCATAGAAAACTACAGAATTTGAGTAGATGGGAGGTGCTGTGAAATAAAAGATAGATGACAAATAAGGTAATATGTGAATATCTGTAAAATTAAATTAACTATACAAAATGTTCAAAATTATTATAAAGTGATATGATAAAATATGGGATGTTATTTCTTAATTCAGATCAACATAGGAACAAGAAACTACAATTAACCTTATAACTTTTTCAAAATTAATACTAATAAAGTTCTAGGAACAATCTCTAAAATATATTTAATCATATAACTTAGATGAACAATGAAAGGATTTCACATGGTAAAATGGAAATAAATGCAAAAGAAATAATGTAAGGAGAAAAAGAAATGAACAGGAGAAGCACTTGAAATAAAAGAAGCTAAAATTAACCCAAGGAAGTGTACCAAACACCTTAGGTAAAAGAAACAGACATGAAGGCCAAGTGGTTGAAAATTTGGATGTATGCATCCTTGACATATTTAAAACACCAGGCTATAAAAACATATGTTGTTAAAATAACTACTTCTCAAAAGAAACGAGTAAGGCTATATTAACAACAATGAAATAGTGCTGAAAGCAGAAACTATTATCAGAGATTACTATACCTCCAAAATGAGGTCAAACTTTTATTTCCACAATATGTAACTAAATTGTGTATCTCTATACTAAAATGTCTTCAAAAAACAAATACAAATTATTTCAATTTCCATGATAAATTAATAGACATCTGTTGCAGAAATAGTATTCTAGCAGTATTAATCAGAAAAAGAGGGAGGGATAATAACAGGAAAGAAAAAGAAAATGACTACAAATACTGTGCCAAAGAGACAAAAATGATAGATGAAAAGAAAATAAGTGTGTTAGTAACAAAGGAATTGAGGGAAGTACATGACAAAGAAAGCACACAGCAGAACACAAATGAAAACAGACAAAAGAGCAAGACATTCACACTTGAAACAGAGGTCAGTGCTCCATTCACTTTAGAACTGAAAAACATTCTAGCTACAACACCAAACATTTACTAATAGATAGGAGAATGGTTTTGTAGTGTGTGTTGTTAGTCTGACTTATATAGCAAGGCTTCACCCCTCAAAAATATTCAGCAATTAAATAAGCCAATTTTATATTTAAAAATTATTCTATTATTAGAATTCAGAAAAACAAAATAAGATATGACTTACTATGATAGAAACTGCCTTAATGTCACTGCTATCCACAGACAGATTAGGAAAACAAATTAAGCATTCTAAACTCTAATGCATCATAGTATAAAAAGCAGATAAAAGAAAAAGAAGAAAAGACAGGCTACTGAAATTTTTTTGATAGATAGTGCCCTGCTTAATATACATTTAGATTTCATATTTCACATGAAGGTGATAGCATAAAAAAAAAAAACACACAAAACAAAACAAAAATAAAAAATAATAAAACCAGAAAAACAAAAAACAACAAACCTTCAGCATGCCAAGGGAAAAATGTAAAGAAACACATATAAAACCTACAACACACTTGTAGGGGAATTTTAATTCATTAACACAGCTGCACTGGCAAGTGATCACATCCAAAGACCTAGGCCTATGTGATCCAGTTAGAATGCAGATACATCAACTAACTTTAATCCCTATGGAAGGAATACAGACACACCATTAGTACATATCTTTAAGGTAAAATTCGTTTGTAGAAGGAAGCAACCATGTTTGAAAGTGATGTCTAATTGGGAAGCAGACAAGGTGATGAATTAGAGATAGATTTGACAGAATGAGTCAGAGATAGGATATGACCAACTCTCATGAGAACAGCACAGGAAAGAGAAGCTATTTAAGAGCAGTGCAGGGAGAGAGTGAGTCTGTTGGGAGTCAGTTGTGTTCAGGCAATGCAGTGGTGTTCAGCTAAGTTTAGTTCATACTGTTCAGTTCAGGTAGGCAGAGGCAGTTGAAGCCAGAGAATAAGAAGGAGTCAGAAGATTAGGACAAATTGCCAGAGTTAGTTTGAGGTCAAGCAGAACAAATCAGTGAGAAGCTGAGAGAAGTCAAATTGAGTCAGTCAGCTTGGAAAGGATTTCGAGCCAGAACAATTTAATTGAATTGTCTGTCTGAAGACAGAATTCAGAAAGAACTATAAGGGTGAGCTTACTCAGCAGTAAGACTTCAAGATAATTACATTTGATGAATAAAAATTATTTTTTACATGACATTACAGCATATGTCACAATTCATTTGGTATTGTATACATTTCCTCATTAACTGTCAGAAACAGACCTCAAGCAACAGTACAACATCTTGTATAGACTAGATGAAAAAATGAAAAACACATTGTGAAATATAAAAATGCCCACAAGCAAAAGGAAACATAAAATAGTAGCATCATTATAGAAACATATACGGAAGAGCCTCAAAGAATGAAAGAGTGAACCTACAAGGAAATGAATGATGTTGAGGAGTCACCTGCGCTTCCACATTTACTCATCAATATCCACAACAGAAGAATGTAAAAGCAGATACCATCACTCAATGAATTAATAGAGAAGTTAAACGTATTATATATGTTCAGTGGAATAATATTCAGACATGATAAAAAAATCTTTGTACTTTTTAATACCAGAAAGAACCTGGAGATTATTACACAAGGACAATAAGCTAAACACCAAAAGACAAGTACCTCATGATCCCATTCACAGTGAATCTATAAGGCTTGAAGTATTGAGTGCAAGGTAAGTTGGCTGAGCCATTTCACAGTGTATAAACATTTTCATTAAGATTTTGCTTTCTTTTGTTAGTCAGTGCTAGCAATAAAACCTAGGCACTAGAAATAATGGGTATAGCTTTATCTATGAAATACAGATTTAGGCCTTGGTTTTAAAGTTAGTCATTTCACAATGTAGCTCAGGCAGTTCTGGAACTCTCAATCTTCCTAACTCCACCTTCCTGGGGCTGAGACCACAGGATTTTATGTCATAATAACAATAGACCCCACCCTTCCCAAAAGAACCATAGGCAGATGATGGCTGCTGGAGGAAAGAGAAACATGTCCACCTGTAGTGTAGTCTCAACCATTGCCATACTAGAAATCCTAATAAAATCACTGTGTTATAAAAAGAATACATGGAAGTAGGAGAGGGAACTGTTGGAGAAAAAACAGGCTCAGAGGGAGCAGAAGGTAGATAAGAGAGAAAAATGGGGGGAAGATGATTAAAATACATTATATGCATGTAGGAAATTGATAAAGAGCAAATTAAAAACTTTCAATTTGGCTCACAAAAGGTGACTGCTATTGTTATTGAATGGTGTCCAACCTTTAATTTAATAAAACAATTTTCTCAGTGTAAAATTTTATGCCAAAGAGCTTTTGTTGTATAATATGCAAAGGTTAATATATATTTGTGCTGAGTAGTTTTAGTCAACTGACACAAGGTAGGGATCTGGGAAGAGGGACTCTCAGTTGAGAAAGTGGTTCTGTATGATTATAGAGTCATATCTTGGAACATATTCTTAATTAGTAATTTATGTGAAAAAGTCCAGCCCATTGTGGATGATACCACCTTTAAGCGGGCAGTCCTAGGGTATATAAGATGGCTGAAGAAGCCACTCAGCAGAATTTCTACATGGTCTCTACTTCAGCTCCTGAATCCATGTTCCTGCCTTGAGTTTCTTTGATGATAGACTGTGATGTGGAGCTGTAAGCTGAAATTAACACTTTCCTCTCCAACTTGTTTAGTCATGGTGTTTTAGAAAATCTAACTATGACAATATTTATGATTTATTTTTTTTGAGACAGGGTCTCACTATGTAGCTCTGGCTGTTCAGACCTCACCATACACAGCAGACTGGCCTCAAACCCACTTTCTTCTGTCTCCCAAGTGCTGGGATTAAAAGTATGTGCCCCTACCCCTGCAAAAATAAGATAACAGTTAAATGTGAATTTGTTTAATCATCCAAGTATTGCTGGTTATATTGTAGAAACATACTGCAAAAATTAGTACTCCAATTTCAAAGAATACAAAATTATAAGTCAAACCAGATGATACAAAATCTAGAGTGACAAAGCCCACAGCAAAGATACTGTAAAAGTAATTCTTTGGGGGAGGTTTCTATGTCCCTCCTGTTCTCAAATAACTACTGATATTTCAGCCTATTTGGGCTCTTGAAAAAAAGACACAGAGGCCTGTTATTTTTATTAACAAGCTGCAAGCCTAAGCTGATCAGGTTCTGAGATATTCTAATCCTGTAAGTCTGCCTGTTTCCTCAGACAATTGCCCTGTTACTTGTCAATCTGATCTTGCCTGGCTTGCTCTGGTCCATGAGTGTCCTCATGGAACTCCTTTAGCAACCTGCTCATGGTGACTCCTCTAGGTTTCTCCACTGCTTCCTCTCCTATGATCCTCTCTAATCTCCCTCTATGAACCCTGACTCAGATCCGAAGTCCTGCCCTCTTTTCTTCTGACCAGCTAATTGGCTGATCAGTTCTTTATATTAACCAATCAGAGATGATGGAAAACAATTTTTATAAAACATTGAGAGCAGAGATGCTTGACCAGGCCATTGTCCAGACTGAAACCAAATGCTTGGGACTAGAAATCAACATCTGATTATACAGTATGTAAAACCCTGTCCCAAGAGTGTGGATTTTTGTCAAAATAAATGGAATATAACATAAGTTTCATAAGGATTTTATTTTTAAAAATCCATTCACAATCCAGGGTCCAGAAATTCCCCATTTCCTGTTTATGTCTCTTTACCTGGCATAGAACTCTGGCTACAGGGAAGTGATAAAGAAGAGTCCTGACACTGTGCAAGTGCTCATTGGTGAGTAAATGTTGAATAAATGAAGTAGGCTATCATTGAACTGAGGAAGGATTGATCAAACATCTTATTCAATAAGGTCATTTGTGGCCTTTATTGAAGATACTTTTCCTTATTTTAAGCCATCATTACATTCACTAATGTTTCTCAGAGAAACCAGATTTTCTCCCTCCTTCATTTTGGAGTTTCTCTTCCTAATTTTCTATTTAAAGCTCCTTGGTATTTAAAAGTTCAGAGAACTTAAAAAAAGTTAGCTATCCATTCAGATGGTGTAATCATGGACACAATTCTTGTCTTTTACAAATAAAACAAATAATTTACAATACTTAATAACATCTAAAATAAATAAATCTCCCCTTTTATTATCTTGCTTGATGACTTGTTTCCAGTGATTCTACTTTCCATGTCAAGTCTACACTAAGTTCACAATTAGAACAACCTCCTAATGTATCTGGATGCGGAGCACGTAATATCTAGCTTGCTTTGTTTCGTAATTACTCTTAGTTCAGTTGAACTGTCTTCTGAAGTATATGCTATTTGTCAAGAACTAAAAGTAAAAAAAAATAATAATAATATCTTCATTAAGAATAAACATATGAGGACTGTGAGATAGCTCTGTGAGGAAAGTGCTAAACATGAGGACCTGAGTTCAGGACCCCAGCACCCACATAAATGCCAACAGGCACCATGCCTCTACCCTGAGCACTAGGGTGTGACACAAATAGATCCTTCAGGCTTCTGGCCAGGTGTTCCAGCCAAAACATTGAGTTTCAGGCACAGTGGGATATCCATCCTCAAAAATTAAAGAAGGGAATAAAAGAAAATATCCAGCTTTGACCTCTGGCCTACATGTTAGCACATACAGGCAACACACCTATGGGGAAGCATATCCCTCACACACATCTCTTTCTCTCTCTCTCTCTCTCTCTCTCTCTCTCTCTCTCTCTCTCTCTCTCTCTCTCTCTCTCTCTCTCCCTCCCTCCCTCCCTCCCTCTGTATGTGTGTGTATCCCTCAAACAGTGAGAGAATGAGTAGATGAGATTGATAACTAACTAAAAGAGAAGCTAAAATTAAAGACTGCTCAAGAAAATAAAAACAAGTTATGTTATCAGTGTCACATTACTAACAGACAGTTTTTAAAGTGAATACTTCAGGTTTCTGTACATAAATGTATAGCAGTATCCCATTCTGGCAGACCCAAAATGTGGATGTATAATTAACCTTCAAACTGTCAGAACCAGTGCTCAATCATCATCACCATGTCTCCAGTTGTGTGAGCCCCAGAGGAAAACAAAATTCTTGTTGCTGTCATTCTCATTTGTGGCCCCAAATCACACAGAGAAAGCGAGTTGCTTTTTTTCAGCTTCTTTTTCAATGCAGAATGCCGCCTACAAAATTTATTTTCACAGAATAGTAAACCAGCTGAAATGCCTTCTGAATGATAATGTTTCAGAGTCTGGATTTAGGATCCTATTATTGCCTATTGAAATGCAATTCAGATGTTCTACTGATCAGTTGAGACATTTTCTAAACTCTCTTGGCTTGCTCGTATATCATCAAATAATTAATATAAGATTCCTAGGCATACTAAATAATTACCTGCAGCATATAGGAGCTTTGTGTTTTCAAGTGTCATCTCTCTCCACATGTCTTTGTTTGACAAGATATATTTCCAATTCATATTCTCAAATTACATTAATAAGTTTGTTCTCTATCCTTGAGACAGATGATGTTGCATATAAGAATTTTCTATATTTTTTGGAACTAAACCAATAGTTGTCTGGACTAGAAGTTGTAAGATATCCCTGAGTTTTTTTACACACATAAATGTATTGTTCCTCTACAAATTACATGAATTGTATCACTTTCTTCATTTTAATTAGCTTTTTTGATCCAGTAGCCCTATTTCCATGCATCTACATGGGAGTGTGTAGTTTTTAGTGCCATCCTATGGCATTATCTTACCTGCTAATATGCTTATAATGATTAGACTGGAATAAGTCAGCATGAAGGAGCCTTACTCCCTGGAATGGATGTTTCTGGTCCAGAGAAACAACAATGTAGTGTCTCTAAAAAGACTTTCTGTCTAAATACTGTTTCTGTTACTTTTCAAGCACAGCATCTGAGAGGTTTGTTTATGCACTTTTCACTTAAATGTTTAAGTTTTTCATTAGACCTTTTATCAAGTTACATTCCCATTTTAAGACACTTCTGATAGGATGACCCCACCAAAAGGTACAGAATGGCAGCATGAAGTGAAACATTAGCAAAAATACAGTATGAAAATTTTTTGAAGATTTTAGATAACAAGAAACATTTAAAAATTTTATTTCTCCTTTGGAAGATAACAAGAGCCACATATTCGATTCAAAAAATTATTTGAGGGTAAGAAAAGGCTTGTTTTATCTTGCCTGAGTAATAGAGGTTTTTTTTTTTTTTTTTCCTTTGCTGAATTCTCTGCGTGAATAAGAGAGTGGCAGCCATTTTTTCCCAGCTCAACATCAAAACGCCTTTCATCTGCTGTCTAAACGCAAACAAAGCAAACCTTCCGCCAGGCCTTTCTTTCCAAATAAATTAAAACTCTCGTGTCCTGGGGCCTAAATCAAGCCTACAGGCCTTCCCTAGATAAATCTGCTCTCAACCCGAAATCTTCTCAACACACGTGCTCCTTGTAAGATAATTTTGCAGTAGCTAATCAATAATGCAACAGTAAATTGCATTTAAATAAACATTAGCAGCCCCTCTTAATGAGTAAAACCTCATCTGCAATTTGTCAAAGTCGGAAATACTGGACTCTTTTGATATTCATTAGAATATTGGAAATTGGAGCTTTGACAGGTTTTATGTGTATTGCAATTACCATCGTGTGTGCATATATTTTTTAACGGCATGCTTTTATACATTCTGAGAAAATACACCAGAACACACAGCAAGTTTCTAGACTGAAATTCATATGTCTGCTACCACCCTGGTCAAAAATATACAGAGATAATCCTGTTTTCCATTGCAAATTATGAGGCAACCAAGTTGGGTGTACCTCATTTAAAATTTCTGACTTTAGACAAAAAAAAAAAAAAGAAGTAAAAATTGTTACTGTGAAGTGATGAGAAGCCCCTGGGATTTGACACTGCATGCATCTTTATTCCTCTCTTTCACCAAAGAAAGACCTTATTATTGGGGAATGCAGACTTAAGAGCAGAAAGTAGCGGAGAAGGATTGACGTTCAGAACTACTGAGCTTGTGGAAACGATTTCTAAAATTATACATGTTAATATTGATTAGGAATGCTCTATCTGGTTTATTAATTATAGCTCTGTGATATGGATTTCTGTTATTCTAAAGAATGTTCACTGGAGGAAACTGAATTTTAATAGCTGTTGCTCAAAAATTCCTTAACAAAAGACTGAAAACAAAATTTAAGGCATATATATATATATATGTGTGTGTGTGTGTGTGTGTGTGTGTGTGTGTGTGTGTGTGTGTGTGTGTTGAAAGCCATACTGCATAAGAAACTAAGAGAACAACCATTTCTTGTAATGGATGATATAATCTATGATTTAAACAAAATCCATCTGATATCATATTTTGCATCATAAATGTGGCATTTTCTAGAAACCTAGAACATAAATTTGTGAGCAAAATTAACCCTATTGTAAAAGTATCTATATAAATATTTTCTGTTTTATAGGAATTCCAGTTAGTATAGACATAAAATGGAATAATATGATGAATTTTTAGAAGAAGGTATCTATTTGGTGGGAACATACCTGGAAATATTTTTTAATTAATTAATTTATTTACGTGCAAAATGCTGTCCTCTTTCCAGGCCCCACCTCACAGAGTCCTTCCCCTCATCCCCCCTTCCTTTTTCCTCTGAGTGGGGGAGGGGGCTATCTCTAAAGCTGTTGCCTGACTGTAGAATCCATCCCACAGCAGAGCTGCCTTGTCTGGTTTCAATGGGAGAGAATGTGCCAAACTACAGAAACTTGATGTACCAAGCTGTGGGGATAGCTAGGGCCCCCACCCTAATTTGTATATTTTTTGTGTAATGTCATCAGTGTGACCAAAAGAACTGCCACATTTTATAGGCAAGATATGAACATGCCGAAGGACAGCCAATCAGGCCGACTCCGCCTGAGCACCAGACTAGAAAGCACACGCCTATTTCTTCTGCTATATTTTAATTCACTTACAAAATACCTGTTCAAATCTATCATCAAAATAGTCTGACAAAAAAAATTATGGAAAGAATGTAAAAATAATTCAGTGTGACCATTTTGAGCACTAGACAAATATTCTTTGAAATATCTTTACTTTCACACAATCAGTTACTATAGCAAAGGCAGGTCGAAATGGTATATTAAAAAATATAATATAAACATGAAAAAGTGATGAATGTTCTATATTTGCTAACCTTTTTAATTTCTAGACTCACAGTGGCAAGATACTCTAATATATGCCAGGGTGGTGTTACATGTGCCAGTCATCAAGAAGCATGCCTGTTGCAACCACCAGACACCTGGGCAACATCTGCTGACATTTATCATACATAAAAGTGTATGAGGAAGTAATTCAAAGAAAACCATACAGCGAGTACCATACCACCCAATTACAAATCCAGGTCTTATGCTAGTTAGTGGTAATCATCTCAGATTGTAGAGAAAGAGAAAGAATGGTATAATAACACGTCAAACAAATGTGAAGTTCCATCCCAAACTATATTAACATAATGTTAAAAGGTTACAATGCCTCCATAAGAAGCAAAACAGCGATGAGGGATGCATGACCTTTGATGGCTGAGAATGAAAGATTCAAAGATGTGCATTTGTCTACAAAGTAAACATTTAAGATTATTTGTTAAATTATAAGTATTAAGTATACAGGAGGAAAACTGTAAATCTTAGGAAGCATTCACGTAAGTCTTAGTGCCTTTGAGCTAGGCTACAGTTTCTTAAATACAATGACAAGAACACATGTAATACAAAAAACAAGTAGGTACATTTTAATTCATTGTATTAAAAAGAGAAACATTTGGGCCAGTGAGATCATGGGTATGGGTAAATGCATTCTCTGTGCATGGCTGGCAGCTGGAGTTTGATCCTGAAAGATCTCCTTTGATTTCTATCCTTGCATCATGGTAGGCAAGCATCTACATTCACAGATTTATAACACACACACACACACACACACACACACACACACACACACACACAAATAGTAAAATTTAAATAAATAAATAACCATAAAATGGATACTATGAAGAAAATAAAAACGTAACTAACAGAATGCAAAAGGTATTTACAAATCATGTTTCTGATAAATGACTCAAAACAGACTGGAATTGAGTACTTTTAATGTATACAAAGCCAAAAATTTAATGCCCTGTGCTACAAAATGGAGAGGCAACTCACAATGAGAATGTATAAAGAAGACTTACAAGTCAAATACTTAAAAGACAAGTGGCCTAATTACAGCATGAGCAAATGGTTTTACTGGACATATCTACAGAAGCAATGCACAAACTCACATAAAAATATCCTCAGTAATATTTATCAAAGAAACATACACACAGTTCCCAGCACCACACCTTTTCAAACCACTATAAGGAAAGTGAATCATAATAAATGGTGACAAGGAAGTAAACTAATGGAACCCTCATACTCCATGAAAATAAATATGAAATGGTGCAGTTACTGTGGACTGTTACCATTTCAAGTTAAACACATAACTAAAGATTTCTCCTTCCACATACATACCCAATGAAAATATTTTTTTGTGAAAAATTTTATGTGAAAATATTTCACATAAAAAAGCACATAAATGCTTCATAGCAGTGGAATAAACTCAATGTCTATCAATTAATAAATAGTTTAACAAAAGATAGGATATCCATGTTCTGGAATATTAGAGCCAAGAAATAAAGCGTCTGCTACAATGTGAGTGACTCATTAAGTATATTAACGTTATTAATGCCAATTGTACCAAAAAGGGAAAAGTAAATTGTTTTATTCTATCTATGTGACCAATTCAGGTGAAGCAAATTATGAAGATGAGAAGTAGGCTAAGTGACATGGTGACATACTCTGTAATCCCAAAGCTTAGGAAGGTGACAGAGGAAGATGGCGACAGATCTCTGTAATACCAGTGCTTAAGAGTGACAGGGAAGATTTCAATTCCAATCCATTTTGAACTACAAAACTATATCCTGTCTTAAGACAAAACAAAAACTAAGCTAGAGGTTCTTCAGAAAGGGATTCGGCAGAGCAGGAATGACTACTAATAGGTATAGGTATTCTTTCAGAAGAGATGGACATATTCTAAAAACAGATCACTGCAATGCTCCAACAACTAAAATCTACTAAGCTGTACATTTATGACAGTGTAGGTTGAATAACTGTATAGGTAGCTACACATATACAAATGATTGATCGAATTTAAGCAGAAACTGATTAGACACCCAGTTCTCAACACAGCAGCTGTGTTTCACTGTGGATGGTAGCTCTTGCTAGTGATCAACTACCCATAAGTATTCAGGAAGCACTAAGGTGGGAGCTAAGAGGAAAGACTCTGTGACCAACTTGAGTGAATCCTTCCTTGTCTACAGAGCTTATAAGCTACCACGTTCGGCCAAGTTTCTCATCTCTTTGAAAGTTTTCATTTATTAGATTATAAGAATGCTATTCTCACATGAGTTGTCATGAATTCTAGTTGGATGCTGGAGGAATTTGAAATATATAAGACATCATTATCTGAATGTCAAAAGAGTAACGCCTCAAAACTCAGCCTCATTTTACATTGTAAACTCCAAATAACAGTAACAATTGCTGGATTCCAACACCTATTTGCAGCTCTGAAAACTTCCATGCAGAGAACATGCAAAGCTATAGTTCACATGTGCATATCAGAATGTAATATTGGTTACAAAATGGAAAAGCGGTTATCTAATTCTGACCCCTCTGTAGATGGAAGATATCAAGGGCCCTCAGCACATGACTAGTGTAATCTTTAAATCAGAGGTAAAATTAATCTATTTAAATTAAAGTGATTATTTTGTGATTATATTTTCATTTTTTGAGATATATTATTTACTTTATGTTTATGCATGTTTTGCCTACATTTATGTATGTGCACCCCAAGCATACATAGTACCAAGGGAATCAGAAAAGGGCATCAGGTCCCCTCTAACTGGAGTTACAGATGGTTCTAACCCACAATGTAGATGCTGGGTAGTGAAGCTGGGTCCTCTGCAAGAGCCACAAGTACTCTTAAACACTAAGCATAAGTTTAAGTAGTCACTGTGGGTAAAGTTATGATACAGAGGGAGTCCTCTGTTCTGGCCGTTCTTAGCCGGTGCACACTGATGTCTGAGCTCCTTGGTTTCTTGACTTCCCAGCTTTTCCTATTTCTCTTTCTTTCTTTCTTTCTTTCTTTCTTTCTTTCTTTCTTTCTTTCTTTCTTTCTTTCTTTCTTTCTTTCTTTCTCTCTCTCTCTTCCTTCCTTTCTTTCTTTCTTCTTTTCTTTTTCCATTTTCGAAATGATAAAATGAAAAACAATTCTGATTTCGACAACTTTCAAAACATTAAGTAGCTCATTCATTATATAGTACTTTATTGATCTTATCAAAATCTAACTGTATTTTTTTAAAGTAACATTTGCAATTATTCAAGCACAGTAACTGTGTTTGGCAACAGCCCACTCAGTTTTCTCTTCAGGGTTCTCCAGTGGCTTTAACATTTTTTTTCATGCTATTAAACAGTTTTGAGTTATCCTTAAAAGAACCAA
>CM052704.1:5356367-5440996 GCA_028551405.1 Uromys caudimaculatus
ACTTTGGGCCTGAGGGTGCTAGTGGCCCCAGTAAAAGGGAATGTCAAGGTGGGAATATGGGAATGGGTGGGTGGGTAGGTGGGAGGAGGAATTCCCTCACAGAGGCGGGGAGGGGGAGGGGACACGGGGTTTCCAAAGAAAAGGGGAATCATCGGAAATGTAAATAAAGTATCAAAAATAAAGAAAAAAAAAAAAAGAACCAAGCAGAAAGATAGCCTGAGAAACTATTTTTAAATATCAATTTTCAATTCTTTATAAAACTTGAGGTGATTTTTAATAGTTCATAGGCAGAGTTGAAGAGATGGCTCAGTTGGTAACGTTCTTGTCACAAATTCATAAGGACATGAGTTGATACTCAATATGCAAAAAAGCCCACAAGGTATGTAGAATATATTTTAAATAGCAGAACTGAAGTGACAAAGACAAAAGCATCCCTGAGACTCACCAGCCAGTCATCTGGACAGAATCACTTATGGCCCAGTCATCTATATGAAACAACCAAGGCAGACAGCTCATGAAGTAGGCATTCTGTGTTTCGCAATCTAGACTAAGCCTATAATGGAGTGAAAAGACAGCAGTCAAGCTAAATTTGACCACTGGTAGCCCTTAAAAAACTTTGAGAATGGAGAGTAGAAGATAATTAATATAAGATGCCCATGATATGTTCAGTATGGCAAAAAGAAACAGACAAATGAGGCAACCCCACCATAGGTGAGCTCTCCAGCTATTTCCTGGCTCGTACAGGAAAGCTTCACTATAAATGTCTGCAAGAACACTAAGAAAATACACTGTACCAAAAAGAGAATTTCAATACCCTCATATTATTTAAAGGCAACATCTAAAAACCATGTTTAAAGACACAGACATTCTGTTCCAGACTGTTCTGATTAATATTTCATCTATACTGAGATACTGTATTGAATATTTTTCAGTTACATTTCCAAGAAAAAATATAAAAGTTTCAAGCAAAAGTGGTATAAATTTATTATTATTCAACTGATAAAATAACTGTTTCTCAAAGAATTTATACCATACCTAGAGAGAATGATTTTGAAGTTTAAAATCTCTAATTAAATATATAGCATAAAATAATGATTAATTATATTCAATCCTGGTAGAATGAGCACCTTTTAATACCGGTTTCTGCAGAAATCAAACCAAAAATAAATAATCACAGGCTATTGCCAAGCAGATCTGTCAATACTTTATCCATGTATCGAGTCCTCGTATGTGGAAAGGAGTATTATCTGGTTTTGCTGTTTTGTATTATTGGTTTTATGGACACGATAACCAATTGCTTAGTCAAGAAATTGCTATTTATTATCATTTTACTTGTATAACAATGACAACTTATTGAAATTTAGACAATATATGGAATTTTTAAGGTCTCTCAACCTTTTAGTTTTTCTCTCTTCCTTTTGGCAACTCACTTAAATGCACATAAAGTGCTACACATGCATTAATTACTTGCCCCAATTTTCCCTATCTGGAATTCCATTCCTACTAGCAAGGAGCAAGTAGTGGTGCACAGAGTTCTTGGAAGACCTCAAACAGTATCCTTGGGGATTCTCATTAGGGTCTTCTGGGAACAGCTGGGGAGACACAGGCAGGAAATGGAGCAGGACAGCTGGCAGGCTCTCTCCCTTTGTTGGTTTTTTTTCCTTGCAGAGTACTGTCTCCCACCCCCCCACCCCCCCCCCCGCACCACCCTTTTCTTGAAATCCTTTCTAATCCCCTTTTATAAACATGGCTTGTTTGGTGGGACAGAACTTTCCTGCACCATCATGAGCTCCAGCAGGAGCCTGAAGACTAATTCTGTCTCTTTTAAAAATGTAAACACTTAGGTTTATGCATCCAGATTGCCATGGATTATCTTGATAATTGTGATGGCTTTTCTATGGGATCTGTACACTGTGGCCAAACACTCTTCGATTTCACCTGCCTTTAAATTTTCAGAAGAGTTACACAGGGAACTTAGGGGCAGGGGGAAAGAGTGAATAAAAGCATTTTGTTGAAATAAACAAGTACATTTTGGGGAGACTTTCAAAACTAATTTAGTAATTAATTCAAAATGAAAATAAATATAATTTATGGACAGTATTTTCCTTTGGATTGTCTACATTAACTGTTTAAAGACAAAGATTTGTGGGTTGCTTTCAGTTTATGTAGGTAGGTGTCTAGGGTCATCATTGTTCTTCTAGTAAATCATTTACTTGGTAGTTGAATATTGTTTAAGAAAGTAATAGCTCTATCTTTGTGGTAGTACTCAATCTTCTTTGAGGATGGGCTCTTATGGATTTGTGTAGGGTCTCTCTGTGCAGACAGACCATTCCTTTATAAGGGTTGAGTTGCATAATAATGATGAAAACAAAACCAAAAATATCTAGCAATTGGATTCCCTGTGCTTCTAAGGAAACACTAAACAAGGTTATTCTTCTTAGGAAGCACTAAGCACTAAGCAAGGCTGTTAATTTATTTGTGTTATCCTAGACAGTACAGTAGTATAAAGAGAGGTACATTGAAAGAAAGTATCTGATAAGAAAACTTTGACCTTTGATCAAATTGTTTCACCTCACTGGACCTGTTTTCTCATATGGAAGATAAGAAAACTAGATAAAATGAATTGTAATGACTATTTCACATCCTCAGCATCATAAGCGATTCATTCTGTTAGCTTGCCTGGGCTTGATGTGGTTATTAGTTGTGTTTTCATATTTAAAATGACATTCAAATTGTTCTCACAACAGTCGGACAATAATATAATAAATATTAAAGACGTTTATAACTTGGTGGAGTTGTAACAAGTGTGTAATTACAAGGAAGCTTCTGCATATTTCCTGGGGAAAGGAGCCCGGGGGATTAGCTGGTTTCCCCTGTCTGGTAGGAGATAGATTTCTGCTTATCTCAGTGGAGTCTCATACCTATGTGAGCTATAGATTTGCAGATCTGCTTTGCAATGTCTTACACAAGCCCTTTCACATCCTATTAGAATGGATGTCTTTGGAATGAGGCTCTTAGAACAAAGATATTATTCTTAATTTATTCATTGCTTTTTCAAAAGAGAAAAAAAAGAACGAAAAGAATGGAACAAAAGATAAAACATTAAATGGGAGAAAGGGTGATAAATTATTTTAAATAAACTTTTTTATTGTTAATTTTTTTTCTCATTGAACCAATAGCTTGAGTTCATCTAAGGTGTCCCAAGGTTACCAGGGTACAAAATTTCCCTAAGCCAATTAGAACACCCAACCGGATTAGCTTAAAGAGGATGGACAATAACAACCTCATTACCTAGTTCTACAAATACATTTGCAGAATGAGTGCATTAATTTTATTAAGTAAACTATAAAGAAATATGCATCAAAATTATTTTTAAAATATGAATGAGAAATGTTTGGCTATTCTAAGACATAATATACTCTTCATTTAAAAGAATAAATGAGAATATTTTTAATAAGGTTTTAAAATGTTCCTAAATTATTTGTAAATTTAAATTATGTAAATTTTTAAATTAAGAATTTCAACTTATACAAGTTTGAATACATTGAGAAAACATAATATTTTGGATAGAAAACAGTTTAAATGTAGGTTATTAAGATGGTTAAAATCCCAGAATGCTTTTAAGTGTTCTTTTACAAACAAATAAAATGAATGAAATTATATCTCCCAAGCTTGTGTTTGCCTGTATCTTATTAAGATAATTAAACGTATCCCAATTTTGTTCTCAGTAGTTTCCTTCCATTTTGTTTCTTTACTTTTCTTTCATGTTCTGTTCTGTTTCCTCTTCATTTTCTTTCTCTTTTCTTTCTTTTCCTTTTTTCTCCTTGAGTTTCCTTTCTTCAACAATTCCTTAGAGTATGAGGCGATTCTGACTGGTCATTCAGAATTCTATTACCACAGTGTATACAGAGATTCAGGGAACACAGCAGAGAAGGAACAATGAGAACCTTAAAATATACAAATTATACTTCATAAAGGAATAAACCTGTACCTTCTGCGCAAGTCCACAAAGATGATTATTACAAATCCATAAAGATCATACAATGCATTATTGCATAATATGTTTGGACCAGTAAGCAGGCACAAGATGGTGGGATTTCACGTCACATGAAAGCGGGGAGGACAAACTCATGGATGCCCCTGCCTTCTCAGGGTTCATGACGTCAGCAGAAGACCGTAAGTAACTTATAGCATTTTGTTTACTTTGGAGCCATTTGATATGTATTAATGCATGCAGCAGCAGCTGTCCCTTTTACAAGAGAAGTGTGCTCACGTGAGCTCTCACCCGAACTGAGAACATAAGCTGACTCTAATAGCAAAAGGGGTGGCTGCTGTTGCATGAATTAATACATTACATGTTGCCCTCTCATTTGTTATTTATATCCTCCTATATTTTAAAATATATAAATACTTAAGATTTTAAAATGAAATTTTTACAGAAAACTTTCAAGTTGGCAGATATCAGACAGTAAATTATGACACTTTTATTATATTTTAGAGCTCTGTTTACTTTAATATCAAAATAACAATGTAGTTATTTATTATTTTCAGACTAGGACATCTGGTCTCTTTGCCATCATCAAAGAAGGAAAAAAAAAGGGTGTTCTTATTTCAAATTCTGATATAAGGCTGAGAATGGATTTGATCAATAGACTGTGTGACAACAACAACAAAAAAGAAACAGGTGTTCATATTTTATTTACTCTGTTAACCTACACATATAAAACTAACTTGCAAATCCATATTAAAGTTCATTTTCTATGATCTGAATATAGTTAAATTTAATCTTCTTCTTTTGAAAAACTCTAAACCACTTAATTTATACAAACTACAGCTGTAAGATTTTGCTTATTAAATTGCTCTTATTTTAAACTAATACTGTATATCTCCTGTATCTATAAATATAAATGGACATTCAAACACTCATTCAATCATGTATGTAAAGTGACTAGCCATATGAAATACACAATTTCTAATTTAAATACTTCAGACAGTGTATATTTTTATTTTGCTTAGGCTGGTTTATTGCAGTTTATTGTTAGGTCATCATTGTTTTAATAAGCACTGTTTTAGAGAGCTGAAGCAGAGATGCTTTTTAGACACATGGAAACTTGGTTCCATTTTCTTGACTCCTTTCAACTCCATTTTATAATTTCCTGTTCTCTGAGCTAAGGTTACATTTCCATTTTGTAAATATTGCACTGTGTAAATCTTACGCTTCTAATTTTATGCATTATTTTATCATTGTAAAATATCTGCAAATTAGTTTTCTGTTTATCTAGGAAGCCTAAGTATTTAATATCTTTTTTTTAATGTTATGCTAGCTCTGTTAACAATATGGCTCATTATTTAATTCAGAAAGAATTTAAAAGGTGTGAGGTTTGTAACAGCAAGCACTATAGTGATTTGCATTAGCCTAATTAGTTAATTTACATGTTGACCTTTAAAACTGGTAAGAGTTTTGTAAACTCAACTTATGGTTGTAAGCATTCAATATAAAAGGCCTGGCCATGAAACCAGGATAAAGTTGATGAACATACACTGATGACAAATAAAGGGAAGCAAATTTAAAAATATATACTACCATCCCGTAGACTATATAAAACCACCCTAGAAGAGGATGTATTTTCAGAGCAATTTTCAGTACAGCCAATTAACTGTCTAGACCTTTCAACTGGCTTATTACTCTTTAAAAACATTTATTTTAAAGAAATAGTAGAAAATAAGTAATTTAGCACCTGAGTTATGGTTATTCTATTTCTTACTTTACATCTAAGTCTCCTAGATTATAATTAGATCATAGAAAATTATAAATGAGCTATTTCAATCTTCTATACTCACAACCTTTCAGGAAATGTTAAACATGGGACATTTTTAAAAGATAATAAAATCTCGTAACAACTGAAAAACACAAATTTTATGGGGAATCTCACTGAAAACAATATAAATGGAGAAGTTCTCCTGTCTGAAGTATCAGAAACAATTAGTCGGTAACTTCTTGAAATATACATCCTTCCCCATTCTTGATCTTCCCCTTCTAAGAAATAATCCCCCTTTCACCCTTTTTGAATATTCTTTACTAGGACATTGACCCAATAAATTGTACATGTCCCTCCAAGTGTGCACTTTTCTAAATTCTATAATTTCCTTGGGTTGTTGGGACATCTCATGACTACCTATAGCAATGGGTACTTTTCTCGTACCATGGTGCACAGGACCTGAGCTTGAGACATTCCCAGTGTAACAACCATCAGAATTTTTCATACTGCCCCTAGCACATTGTACTGGCTCCTGCATTTTAAAAATTTAAATATGATAATGCAAAAGTCGATGTCTATTCTTTTGTGAATATATAACACTCTGTTCCTCTTCATTATCTCTGGTTACTTTACAGCATTCTGTGAAGACTGTTATCTCAGTGGATATACTCAACTTTTTCTGGGCAGTGTAAGAGCCTATGTGAATTAACCCAAAGGTAAAATTGGATTATTTGACCTCCAAAATTTCGGTGACTTTTTGTCTTATTTCAGCTCAGCCTTCCATTCCCTCAAACTTTTCTTGGATTTTGCTTTTTATTTGAGATTGTATCCTCAGCTCTACAACTGCAAGTTCTCAACATTTTTGGCTCTTCAAGCTTCTACAGAGCACCCATTCTCCTTCCTGTAGCATCAACTAGGAATTTGGTTTAATTCCTCTTCTTAGTTCTACCACCTTCAGAACATTAAGCCTCAAGTTTTCATGAAGACTCTAAATTTACCTGGAAACCAGTGAAATTCTGTTTGAAAAAGTACTTCACAGAAGATGTTTCTCTAGAAGTCAGCTTCTGCTTTTGATCTTTCCATTTCCGTTAATGGCCTAACTATTAGCTACAGAACTTCATGTTCTAGACTAGCACCACCATCCAGCTTGATAAAAGAAATTTCTCCTTTCAGTGAAAGGTGGTTAATATAGAGACTCACAGCAGGGCAAAGCACTAAGAATAAGTAACTGTTGAGAGATCAATCTTAAATGGAACACTCATAAATTACCCTGCCCCAAAACAAAGCTCAATGAACATCAAGGAAGACAAAGAAGAAAACATCCCAAGTTGGAAAATGGGAGTGAGAGCCATAAAATACTGTCTTCTGAAAATGGCATGGCTATGATACACATGACCTAACAGCAGCTACAGTTACTGGCAAAACATCTATACCAAACTGAGCCAGTAAACATTCCGACATAGACAGAGAAAGAGCTCATTGGTCATGGCCCTACCCATAGGAGCTAGGATTGATAAGTCAATGTCTTTGGTGATGTAGTCTGTGCTGAGATCCCAACCACGCCCAAGCAGGCAGTACTGGTTATGCCCAGTGGGTCACAAACAAAGATAAAACAAAATGTTATAAAGTGGGATAGGGGATTAGTGAGAGGGAAAGTAAGCACAGATGGGATGGGAGGGGTATAAAAGGAGAAGGTGGGACCAGAATGTATTATTTACATATATGAGACAGACAAAGAACAATTTGAATAAAACAGCCCAATGTTCTTCTCTGTTCTTTCCTCTCTTCTTTTTAAATGCCTTATGGACCACATTGGTTGTATTTCAAAATCATAGTTACAAACTATGCTTTCTAACCATCGCCATTAAACAAAGGAGAACTACAGAATAGAGCTCAATATTGGTCATTTTCTGTCCTTATAAGAAGATACCTAAGGTAATTACTTGTGGGGCAGTGGACTATGAGAGGTAGCCTGGTCCTCTGTTGAAATAAAGGCTTTGATACCCTGGAGACCTTGAAGGGATGGTAGGAGCTTTGTCTGCTCCTGGGCATCAGGTTCCTGTCATTAACTGCAGTCGCCCCCATAGATTTGTGGCCATCAGTCATGTAAGGACAACACCCCAAGCCCTCCACATGTAGATGAGGCATCCCTAACATCTCAGACCAAAACAATAGGAAAAGAGATGTGGCCTTTAGTCATGTATGCTCAAGACAAAGATCTCCATTCTAATGAGGTACCTAGAGGTCTGGGGGCTTAGCCAATAAGCTTTCCTTCCCAGACATTCCTCCCTACAAAAGGTATTTAATCTCAGGCCCACCCTGAGAAGTAAGGTAGAGTTTTACACATCTACTTTCCACCACGGCAATAAATGATTTGAAATCACAAATTCTGTTTCCATCAGAATCCACTGTGGAGAGCAATGGAAAAGGCCTTCACCTACAGAGCAACTATCTAATCTCCTATAGAAGGCCTCTCTGCACCCCCAGGCACAACTACTACGAAGCCTGCTTCCTCTGTCAAGCCAAGGACTCTCCCCTCGGGACCAGCCGAAGCTCCCCTTTTACTCCCTGGCCCTGGGCCAGATCCAGCCTGCGGACCCCAGTCCATTCTCAGTTCTTCCACAACTTCCAGACTTCCAGTGGTGTCAGGGTGTCCAAGAGCCTGGTACTCCATGGTCCCAGCCTCTTCACAGGCCTGGGGACTCCTGAGCCAGCTCCAGCTGTCCTGCAACTCAGACTGCACTTTCCTACCCTGAGTGGTGCCTCAGCACTCCCCTACAGCCCAGCACCCACCTTGAGTGGTGTGGGGTACATGCAGTCAAATTCCCCCTGTGTCCCACCTCCCCAAACAGCTGTGCCCTGTGGTGGAGCAGATGCGGGACTCACAACACTACCTCTGGTGCCTAATGTGGGGGAAACGCAGCAGAACTGTACACGCAGCTGGTGAGCTACCCACAGAGACCCTCATCGGTACTCCACATTACTCAAGAACCCTGAGTAGCCCCTTACCTAGTTCAAAAGATCTAGGTCTCCCTCTCTCTCTCTCTCTCTCTCTCTCTCTCTCTCTCTCTCTCTCTCTCTCGCTCTCTCGCTCTCTCGCTCTCTCGCTCTCTCGCTCTCTCGCTCTCTCGCTCTCTCGCTCTCTCGCTCTCTCTCTCTCTCTCCCCTCACGTGTTCCTAGCCAGCTTCCCTCTACCCCCTTTGACTCTTAGCTAAACTCTCCAAATCTTATTTTGGGTAGGTTAATTTTGGCTCATGCTTTGGAAACTTGCAGCCTGAGATTAGACTCATAATATGGACATCTGAAGGACATGCTGGATAACAGTGGTTGAAGGTCATTGTAGAAAGATTCTACTCGCATATATTTCAGTAAATGACGGGGATCCCACAGTCCCTTCAAGAACAATTTTTCCAACCATCTAAAGAGATATCATAAGGCCTGATTGTCTATATATCCACATACCCTACCAGGGTGGACTAAAATTTGTACATATGGAGCTTTTAACAACATCTGAAAATACAACAGTCTCCTCAGTTTTCTCTATCTGGAGGCGTGATTTCCAATCTTCAATAAATACTTTTATAGTGAATTTTTGCAGGCATATACAAAGGAATCCTCCCAAAGACTAACAAATAAGACCCTTAAAAGGAAATTGTAAACCATGTCACTGGAGGAACGAAAATGCTCTTAGCAAAATTTTATGTTTTTCTTTCATCTGATTTCAATGTGCTTTCTAATCTCTTTTACTCTACTCATGCATAACTCATTTCTTCTTAACCACTTAAGTTGGTGACTCTCAAAGTGTAGTCCATAGGCTGAAATCTTTAGCATCATCTTAAGAAATTAATAGGAAAAAAAATTCTTGGGACTCACTTAGACACACTGACTGAAACACTGAATGCTTTACAAACCACAGCATGATATGGGATTTGGTGAACTAGGGTTTGAAACTGTTTTCAGTACCACATAAGGTAATGTTATTCTTTCCATTTCCAGAGAATTCATTCTCCATTGATAGTTCAAACCTAACAGTGTCTTTTGTCTTCAAATAACCTTGTTTTCCTAGTAACTTATAGCTACAAATTCTACTTAATAATCATGTATCGAATATGCCTACCCTTCTATAATGAACTTGTGCTACACCTAACATGTTGTCACTAAATTTATATTCCAAACCCTTTCTTATTCATCTCATATTTCATAATCTTGACTCATGAGCACTAACTAATTGGAATCTTTTCTCAAAAGTCACTAATGAACAAAGAAGTTTTGCCCAAAAATTTTTTCTTCAGTCTTCTGACATCTAGGGGATGCTGTGTCTCATTTATTTCACCCTTCCTTGGGAAACACTTTGTCTTCTATAGATACCTTCCTCTCTTATTTTTTACTGAATTATATTCATTCTTTGTCTTTGTTTTTTTATCATTCAATGTCACATAAGCATTATTTTCCTAAAAACTTTTCAAAACAATTAAATCTTTACCTCCAAGATAAGATTGACTCACTTGTACAGACATTTGACTAGATTATCTATCAGATACTTTATTTTAGTATAACACCTTAGCATATCACCTTGGATTTCATAAATAAAAACTAGAGTTGTTCTTACTCTTCTATATCCCAAAAATTGTCATCCTCTTATCTACTAGCCACTTGTCAATTGTAACTATTTAGGAAGTGAAAATTTCAGACAGGAACTGACATACAATACCAGGAATAGTCAGCCAACATAAATTGGACTCCAGAGGTTTGCTTTTTTTTGGGGGGGGGGGGTGGAAAGAAACCATGAACATGAAGTCATATGAAAAGGAGGTCAGAAAAGATCTGGAAGGAGTTGGAAGAAAAAAATGAATATGATTAAATTCTCAAAGAATTAAAAAGAACATTATTTTTAATTAAAATTGTTGAGCGGGTAATGTTCTTGCATCACAAGCATGACAATCTGAATTTATATCTTCAAATGCTCATAAAAAAGTAAATAAATGTGTTCCCAGTGTTGGAGAGAAGGGGTAAATGGATATGGAGCTTGGAACTGAGGCAGTCAGAAGTCACACTCATTACCAGCCAATCTAGCCAAGCTGCAAGTTTCAGGTACAATAAAACACCCTGTTCTGAAAAACATGATGGGACTGGAGAAATGTCCAAGTAGATAAAATTTTTGCTGCTATACTATATCACCTGAGCTCTGTTTCTCAAAACACATGATATAAATAGAGAATTATCTTATAGAAATTATCTTCTGACTTTTACATGTATGCCATAAGACAATCTTGTTTTCTTCTGCCCTTCCAAAAACATACACAAATTTAAAAACTAAAGGTCAATTATTATTTCATTATGTTCAAGTTCTTTTTTATTTTATTTTTTGATACTTTATTTACATTTCAAATGTGTCCCCCTTTCCAAGACTCCACTTTGGAAACCCCCTATGCCCTCCCCCATCTCCCTGCCTCTATGAGGGTATTCCTCCACCCACCCACCCACTCCTGTCTTCCCACCTTGGCATTCCACTATACTGGGGCCTCTAATGCCCTCAGACCCAAGGGCCTTTCTTCCCCTAATGGCCAACAAGGCCTTCCTCTGCCACATATGTAGTCCGAACAATGGGTCCCTCGATGTGTATTCTTTGGTTGGTGGTCCAGTCTCCAGGAACACCAGGGGTCAGGCCAGTTGACACTGTTGTTCCCTCCATGGGGCTGTAAACTCCCTCAGCTCCAACAGTCCCTTCTCCAACTCCTCCATCTGGCACTTCACACTCAATCCAACAGTTACTGTGAAGTGAAACTTGGGCATTCCGAACTTTAGGGTTAATATCCACTTATCAGTGAGTACATACCATGTTCATTGTTGTGACTGACTTTCCTCGCTCAGGATGATATTTTCAAGTTCCATCCATTCGCCTGTGAATTTCATGAAGTCATTGTTTTTAATAGCTGAGTAGTATTTCATTGTATAAATGTACCACATTATCTGTATCCGATCCTCTGCTGAGGGACATCTGGGTTGTTTCCAGTTTCTGGTTATTATAAATATGGCTGTTATGAACATAGTGGAGCAATACATGTTGGAGCATCTTCTGGGGATATGCTCAGGAGTGGTATAGCTGGGTCCTCAGGTAACATTATGTCCATTTTTCTGAGGGTCCGCCAAACTGATTTCCAGAGTGGTTGTACCAGCTTGCAATCCCACCAGCAATGGAGGCGTGGTCCTCGCCAGCATCTGCTGTCACCTGAGTTTTTGGTCTTAGCCATTCTGACTGGTGTGAGGTGGAATCTCAGACTTGTTATGATTTGCATTTCCATGATGACTAAGGATGTTGACCATTTCTTTAGGTGCTTCTCAGCCCTGCGAATTTCCTCAGTTGAGAATTCTCTGTTTAGCTCTGTTCCCCAATTTTTGATAGGGTTATTTGGTTTTCTGGAGTCTAACTTCTTGAGTTCTTTGTATATATTGGATATTAGCCCTCTAAGGATATAGGATTGGTAAAGATATTTTCCCAATCTGTTGGTTGCTGTTTTGTCCTATTGACAGTGTCTTTTTGCCTTACAGAAGCTTTGCAATTTCATGAGGTCCCATTTGTTGATTCTTGATCTTAGAGCATAAGTCATTGGTGTTCTGTTCAGGAATTTTTCCCCTGTACCCATGTGTTCCAGACTTTTCCCCACTTTCTCTTCTATTAGATTCAGTGTATCTAGTTTTATGTGGAGGTCCTTGATGCACTTGGACTTGAACTTTGTACTGGGAGATAGGAATGGATCAATTCGCATTCTTCTACATGTAGACTGCCAGTTGAACCAGCACCATTTGTTGAAAATGCTGTCTTTTTTCCAATGGATGGCTTTAGCTCCTTTGATGATAATCAAGTGACTGTAGGTGTGTGGGTTCATTTCTGGGTCTTCAATTTTATTCTATTGATCTACCTGCCCTGTCATTGTATCAATACCATGCAGTTTTTATCACTACTGCTCTGTAGTCCAGAATGAGGTCAGGGATGCTGATTCCACCAGAATTTCTTTTGTCTTTGAGAATAGTTTTTGCTATCTGAATGAATTTTTGTTATTCTGAATGAATTTGAGAATTGCTCTTCAAGTCTATAAAGAATTGAGTTGGAATTTTGATGAGGATTGCATTGAATCTGTAGATTGCTTTCGGCATGATAGCCATTTTAACTATATTAATCCTGCCAATCCATGAACATGGGAGATCTTTCCATCTTCTGAGGTCTTCTTCAATTTTTTTTCTTCAGAGACTTGAAGTTCTTGTCATACAAATCTTTTACTTGTTTGATTAGAGTCACACCAAGATACTTTATATAGTTTGTGACAATTGTGAAGGGTTTCATTTCCCTAATTTCTTTCTCAGCCTGTTTATCCTTCGAGTATAGGAAGGCTACTGATTTGTTTGAGTTAATTTTATATCCAGCCACTTTGCTGAAGTTGTTTATCAGCTGCAGCAGATCTCTGGTGGAGTTTTTCGGGTGAATTAAGTATACGATCATATCATCTGCAAATAGTGATAATTTGATTTCTTCCTTTCCAATTTGTATCCCTTTGACCTCCTTTTGTTGTCTAATTGCTCTAGCTAGAGCTTCAGTTACTATATTGAATACATAGGGAGAGAGAGGGCAGCCTTATCTAGTCCCTGATTTTAGTGGAATTGCTTCAAGTTTCTCTCCATTTAGTTTGATGTTGGCTACTGGTTTGCTGTATATTGCTTTTACTATGTTTAGGTATGGGCTTGAATTCCTGATATTTCTAAGACTTTTATAATGAAGGGATGTTGAATTTTGTCAAACGCTTTTTCAATATCTAATGATATGACCATGTGTTTTTTTTCTTTGAGTTTGTTTATGTAGTGGATTACATTGATGGATTTCCGGGTATTGAAACAACCCTGCATCACTGGGATGAAGCCTACTTGAGCGTGATGAATGATAGTTTTGATGTGTTCTTGGATTCGATTTTCAAGAATTTTCTTGAGTATTTTTGCATCAATATTCATAAGGGAAATTGGTCTGAAGGTTTCTTTCTTTATTGGGTCTTTGTGAGGTTTTGGTATCAGTGTAACTGTGAGCACATAGAAGGAATTGGGTAGTGTTCCTTCTGTTTCTATTTTGTGAAATAGATTGAAAAGTATTGGTATTAGGTTTTCTTTGAAGGTCTGATAGAATTCTGCACTGAACCCATCTGGTTCTGGGCTTTTTTGGTTGGGAGACTTTTAATGACTGCTTCTACTTCTTTAGGCATTATGGGACTGTTTAGATGGTTTATCTGATCCTGACTTAACTTTGGTATTTGGTATCTGTCTAGAAAATTGTCCATTTCATCCAGATTTTCCAGTTTTGTTGAGTATAGGCTTTTGTAGTAGGATCTGATGATTTTTTTAATTTCCTCAGAATCTGTTGTCATGTCTCCCTTTTCCTTTCCTTTGTTAATTTGGATACTGTCTCTGTGCCCTCTGGTTAGTCAGGCTAAGGGTTTATCTATCTTGATGATTTTCTCAAAGAACCAGCTCCTGGTTTTGTTGATTCTTTGTATAGTTCTTTTTGTTTCTACTTGGTTGATTTCAGCCCTGAGTTTGATTATTTCCTGCCTTCTACTCCTCTTGGGTGCATTAGATTCTTTTTGTTCTAGAGTTTCAGGTGTGCTGTTAAGCTGCTAGTGAATGCTCTCTTCTTGATAGATTTTTCCTTCGATGAGGATGAACTGTCCTTCCTTATGTTTTTGGTTGAAAGTTGATTTTATACGATATTAGAATGGCTACTCTAGCCTGTTTCTTGGTACCATTTCCCTGGAAAATTGTTTTCCAGCCCTTTACTCTGAGGTAGTGTTTGTCTTTATCACAGAGGTGTGTTTCCTGAATATAGCAAAATGCTGGGTCCTCTTTATGGATCCAGTCTATCAGTCTATATCTTTTTATTGGGGAATTGAGTCCATTGATGTTAAGAGATATTACAGGATATTGATTGTTGGTTCCTGTTATTTTTGATGTTATTTTTATGTTTGTGTGGCTATCTTCTTTTGAGTTTTTTGAAAGATTACTTTTTGCTTTTTCTAGTGTGTAGTTTCCCTCCTTGAGTTGACGTTTTCCATCTATTATCCTTTATAAGGCTGGGCTTGTGGAAACATACTGTGTAAAGTTGATTTTGTCATAGAATATTTTGGTTTCTCCATCTATTTTAATTGAGAGTTTTGCTGGGTATAGCAACCTGGGCTGGCAGTTGTGTTCTCTTAGGGTCTGTATGAGTTCTGCCCAGGATCTTCTAGATTTCATAATCTCTGCTGAGAAGTCTGGTGTAATTTTGATAGGTCTAACTTTCTATGTTACTTGACATTTTCCCTTACTGCTTTTAATATTCTTTCCTTGTTTTGTGTAATTGTTGTTTTCACTATAATGTGACAGGGGGAATTTCTTTTCTGGGCCAATCTATTTCGAGTTCAGTAGGCTTCTTGTATATTTATGTTCATCTCTTTCTTTAGGTTAGGGAAGTTTTCTTTTATAATTTTGCTGAAGATATTTACTGGTCCTTTAAGTTGGGAATCTTCACTCTCTTCGATACCTATTATCCTTAGGTTCTGTCATCTCATTGTGTCCTAGATTTCCTGGATGTTTGGGTTAGGAGCGTTTTGCATTTTACATTTTCTTTGACTGTTGTGTCAATGTTTTCTATGGTATCTTCAGCACCTGAGATTCTCTCTTCTATCTCTCGTATTCTGTTTATGATGCTTGCATCAATGACTTCTGTTCTCTTTCCAAGTGTTTCTAACTCCAGGGTTGTCTCCCTTTGTGATTTCCTTATTGTTTCTCTTTCTATTTTTACTTCCTGGACAGTTTTTTTCATTTCGTTCATCTGTTTGATTATGTTTTCCTGTAATTCTTTAAGGAATTTTTCTGTTTCCTATTTATGGGCTTCTAGTTGTTTACCTGTGTTCTCTTGGGAATTATTTATTTGCTTCTTAAAGTCTTCTATCATCATCATAAGAAATGATTTTAAATCTGAGTCTTGCTTTTCTGGTGTGTTGGGGTATCCAGGGCTTGCTGTGGTGGGAGAGCTGGGTTTTGATGATGCCAAGTAGCCTTGGTTTTTGTTCCTTATATTCTTGCCTTTGCCTTTCGCCATCCGATTAACTCTCATGTTAGCTGGTCTTACTCTCTCTGGTTGTGGCTTGTCCCTCCTGCAAGCCTCTGTGTCAATACTCCTTGAAGACCAGCTCTCTCTGAGAGGAATTTGGGTTTGGAAAGCTGTGGCACAGGGTCAGCTCTGGGGTGCAGACAGAAACCAGAAGGATCTTGTCCCCACCTGTTCCTGTGTCCTGATTGCTCTGCAAGGGTCCCTCTCGATCCAGTGAATTTGAACAGAAGTGGTGGTCTTGTCTGTGCTCACATGTGTGTCAGCACTCCTGGGATACCAGCTCTCTCTTGGCACTATTTGAGTATGGAGCCCTGTGTCACAGGATCAGCTCTCTGGCAGCCAAAAGAAACCAGAAGACCACGTCTCAGTCACTGTGTATTGGGATTCCAGGTGGATCCCTCTGAGAAGACAGGTTTGTCCACACTCCTGGGAGTCTAGCTTTCTCCTGGCACTATTTGGCTATGGAGCCCTGTGCCACAGGCTGAGGTTCCCAGCCACAGATGGAAGCCGGAAGGCTCCTGTTCCAGGTTTTTCCTCAGTCCCGTGTCCCGAGGGCCTGGGAGGCTAGTTTTCTCCTGGTGCTATTTGTCTATGGAGCCCTGGTGGCCCAGGCAGAGGTCTCCAGCCACAGATGGAAACCAGAAGGTTCCTGTCCCACGCTCTTTCTCAGTCCCTGTGTCCTGAGGATCCCGGGCGGATCCCACTGAGCAGTGGTGCTCTTCTTATCCCCACCCACAACTTTTCCACACTCCTGGGAGGGTAGCTTTCTCCTGGTGCTATTTGCCTATGGAGCCCTGGTGGCCCAGGCAGAGGTCTCCTGCCACAAATGGTATGTTCAAGTTCTTAAAGACTTCATCAATATAGTTTGGTTACAGTTAAGGCTTCTATGTCCGAAAATGAAACAGAATGAATGTTCAAGTATACAATCTTCAGAGTCGAGCAATCAATTTTATATTCAAGTCTGTAAAACAACCTTACCTATGGTTTTGTGTTTTATATTTCTAGACTTCTAAGAATGGTTAAAGTAAATAAACAAGGGAGATAGCTCGAGCAGTAAAGGGTTTGTTTTGAGTTCAATATGCAGAATGAACATTTTAAAAAGCTAGACACGGTGACCTCTAATTCCAAATCTAGGCAGACAGAGACAAAGTTCAGGATCTTATGGCTTTCTATCAAGCTATTCTAGGCTACTTGATAAGTTCCCAGCCAGAGATAAATTATATCTCAATAAATGAGATAGACAACACCTGAAGTATAGCACCTGCTATTTTTCTGATCTCCCCCATGCCCACCCAACACCCCAACACTCAGACAGACACAGAAACACTGTGTATCAACATACTCTCTTTTGCCAATGTATACATGTACACATGAACATAGATACAAATAATAAACAAATATTGTAACAGTGATATTTACATATTAACAACAGTAGAGCAATGGCTTCTTTTTAGTAACATAACAATTTTATCTGTTCTGAACACTATAAAAGCAAAATCAATAATAATCACTATGACTGCTTTTCTAATATGTGCAAGCATCACAAATTCCTATGAGAAATGAACACATTGACAATGGATTTGACAATTAGGGGTGTCTCCAGATTCCTTAGATTTTAAAATCTAGGCCTAATGAATACTACTTTTTTTTTAGAGAAATGGACATAATATAATTTATATGTGATGGAAAGACCTAGGAGGTAAATCAATAAGAATTCACCTGGGTACAATCCAATCAGACAAAACATCGCAAAGAAAATTCAGTCACTGCTGTTTTTCTTTTGAGCCCATTTCTTTATTAGTAACTCTTTCACTTATCCATCTGTGGTAACAGATTTTCTTAAAAATATGCATTTTGTATTTGTAGCTACAGAGGACAAATGGAATATAGAGAATAACGGAAGTGACATTTAGCTGTTCAGATTTGTAAGTAGTATTCTGGATATTGTTTTGTCAACTTGACCCAAGTTAGAGTCATCTGGGAAGAGTGGACCTCAACTGAAAAATATCTTCATTAGACTGGCCTATCTATAAGACTGTGAGAACATTGTCTTGACTAATAATTGACATAAGAGTACCCAGGCCACTGTAGGTGGTTTCTGCCACTGGGCCAGTGGTCCATGGTGGTTTAAGAAAACAGACTGAGCAAGCTAGGGAGACAAGCTAATAAGCCCCATTCCTCCATGGACTCTACTTCAGTCTCTGCCTTCAGGACCCTTACCTTGAATTCCTGCCCTGACTTCTTTTTATGATGGACTGTAAAATGAAAAAAAAATCCTTTTTTCCTTCAAATTGCTTTTAGCTATTGGGTTTATGACAATAATAGAAAGCAGACCAGGACAGCTCTGGATTTCATTGAGGGATAAAGTTAAAATTCCTTGCTTTATATCAAACTTTGGTTATTGGTTATAAAATGTAATTGTCAATGTTTTTCTAGTCTGAATTTCTAGGTTAAGCAAAAGTTTATTGTGTTTCTTTATGATTACTCCATTCCTAGGGGTGAAAAGAGCAGGGAATGGAAAGGGCAGGGGGAGGAATGGCAGGAGGGAAGGGTGCTTTTGATTTTGACTTACCATTTTTTAATATCTCATCATAAGCTGTTTTTTAAATATTGAATTCCAGCAGCTATAGTTTCAAACTAAAATGGAAAAAAATGTCCTTTCAATCAGAGAAATGTGCTATTCTCCACAATGTCCAATGACCTACTCATGAGTTTTCCTTCATAAGATATAAATATTTTTTAGTTGTTCTAAACTGCTAAAATTTCAACCTTCTGAAGTCGAATTCAGCCTGAAACATGATCTTATATGGTGTTAATTTTTATCTCTAGATGTTTTAGATAATTAATAAAGTATCATAGTCAAGTTATTTATAGAAACAATAAGCAAAATTACTTTTTAAAAAACCTATTTCCTAAAAGCATTTGCAAATAATTTTCCTAAATCTGCTATTTTTCAATTTTACCCTATTATTAGTAACTGTATCTCGCTAAGTACTCACAACCTAACTTCTGTCCGGTTAAGCCAAACTCGTCATATGTCAGTCGTGTGTGTGTTTCTTTGACATTACAAACGAGACCAAGAAAGAGATTGAATTTGCAACATTAAAATAGATGAAGCTAGTTAGAAATATCCTATCAAGCAACAGAGAAGTTTGACAGGGAAAGTGTTGGGCCAACAAGGTGGTCTCACTTAATTCAAAACATTTCATTTAATTCACCTGAACACACATTCAATCCTTCCTATTTGTTAGACTCACAAAGGAAGACCTGAACTGGTGTCAAACATTCATATTTAAAGAAGTGTCGGGATATTACCTGGTCCATTTGTTTTCACACTGTATTCAAAGACAGTGCCTGAGGAACTGAGATATATATCAAGGATGCTGCACTGTTGAGCCTAATGTATCAGTTTCACAGAGTAGATACCAAATTAGATCTTGATTCTAAACTGAATATATCAACAAAAATGGTCTGAAATCTCAAACTTTGCAGGCGAGGAAGCTGTGACAGACAAGTTTCTCATTGCATAGGTTCCCTTAAGTACTAGTAATGACATATTGATAAATTGTCAGATGCCATTTATGCTTATTGAGAAACTAACTCTTCCAAACAAAATTGCCACTTTCTTCATCGTTTTAGATCCAAGTTGTTTGTCTCTAAGTATTCTAAGAGTCCCCCAACCCCAGCTGAGTGACAGGAAGGGAAAAGAACAGCAAAACAGCCCAAGAAGAATACATTGTGTCCTTGAGGACAACTGGAAGCCAAACAATTCTCAACAGGTTACTGATCTCATGATACAACAAATACCTACAGTGAGAACCGGAAGCTAAAATTTCACCCATGAGAATTTCACCATGGAGAGAAAGATCAACAAAGACTCCATCTAGTTGCCCCAGGTTTCCCAGTCAATTTCTGGCAGATGTTTGAAGCCCTAATTCAATGGTGTTATTTTTGTTTGTTCTCTCAATCAGGCTACACTAGTCGATGCTGCTAGGGGTTAGAAACTCCCAATTTGATGATTTGTTATGTACCTGCCACTGTTTCCATTCATCTGTTCCTTGTTATTTATTCTTTTACTTTTGTTTGCTATACACTTAAAAAACTCACTCAAAACTAAAACAGGGCTATCATTCTCTGGGCAAGATACAACAGTATTATGTGGCAAAATTAGATGTCATATGTCAGTACAGCTTTCTGGGTACCAAAGACGATTGAGCCATAAAGTCAAGATCAGAGCCTAGTAAATGTTATTAAGTTTAAAGTTTGTAATGATGACAAGGAATTCATTTCTTCTTCCCTCCCTCCTTCACTCTGTCTTCACTACCGTATTCCTGCTTTCATTTTATCAGGTCTCACCTTGTAGCCCAGGAAAAGCTCTATTATGAGATTTTTGCTGCCTCAGCATTTTGAATGCTATAACTGGAACTTCTAGAGTGGCTTGTAGAAATCTTTCAGTGTGTTACATTGTGGGAAACTTAACAGAATAATTGTATGTGTTTATTTCTAGACTCACTCCAAGAACTATAAGAGAAAATATAATAAACATAGACTATGGAATCCAAAGTTATAGATTAGTGGGAAAGCAATGGCAGTGCCTCCAAAACAGAATGACAGTGTGGGTATAGTGGGCAGAAGGCCATGAACTGAGAAACAACAGAACAAAGCCTGGAAACAAGGCTGAGGGGAAAGAATGAAGAATGGAAGAGGAAAACAACCAATTACATTTAGAGAAAAGTGATATTTACACTTTAATAATTTGCAAATGTTACACAAATACTGGAAAGTTTCATAGCAACACTCATTGACTAAGCAAGTACAATGAGTACAAATAATCATCATATGATCTAGAACGTTTTTGTCAGAAATTTGATTTAATTTAATTACTACTTAGTGTTCTTTTCACTGTGTTTGTATTGATAGAGTAGTGAATATGGACAGAATAATAGGAAACCCAAGACCCAACCAATTTGTCTTTCTATATCACTGTACATTTGGGACATTTTATATGTAGGGCCTATTTAGTGGTCCACTATCAGTAAAACATGCATGCCTTGTTTTTATTGCAAGAGAAATGGACTTACCCAGTATCCTTTATATAACAACACCTACTCCATGTGGTGATGACCTTCTTCAATGTATGGGATATATGTCAGATGTAAGATACACTTGGTCTCCACAGAGAAAAGCAATACTGACTCAGGTAAGAATACTGACCCCAGGGCATTAATCTCATTAGCCTGAGTTAATTACTTTCTGTACCCCAAGTCATTAATCTAACAACAACAGTCAAAATTTACTTTACTCAACTTAAATGCTTCAAAGGGAAAAGAAAAACTGTAATAAATATACATATTTCAAATCCCACCAAAGAAATGTCAATATACTATTCATAGGTAACAAGCCCCAGGTTTAAAAATACCAGGAAGCAAAAACTCAGAAGACAAAGCAATACTGTTTATTATCTACATCTATTCATTTACCTGGTCTACCATCAGCCCTGCCTCTCATTCTCACTGACCTGGATCTCTTAGGTAGATGTTTCTATAGCCACAATTTAAATGATTACTTTTATTTCTTCAGGCTACCTGTTCTTTCTCTTCACCTCTCAACTAGGAGAAGTCTTTCTTAGAAATATCCAGAGGAAATAAATAAAATAGAAATATACCATCATGTACATGAGAAGTGCTATCAGAACAACACTAGGAAATACAAGTAAGCATTTTTAACAGAGAAAATAAATGATAGCTCTAATTCTAGAATTATATGAACCAAAATTGTAAAAGAACATTAAGATGAAATGTTATACCTAATGAACATTAAGCAGCCAAGGGAATTCAAGCACACACCACAACATATTAGTTTACACTTTAAAGAAAGAAACAGAAGGAACATTACAAGCATCTCATAGGAACAGAGCTCACTTTAAGTAACTGAAAATAATTGGCAAAAGTTATTCATAATTACTGTACTCTATTTCTCAGTTGGTGAGCATGCCTTGGTGGCCTGTTAGGTTTAATGTCAAGTTGATATTTAATACTGATGTAGTGACATATCTTGTTAAGATGGAATGTAATGGGATTATCTAGGACTTTTCTTCAGGTTATGATTCTATGATTTATCTGAAGCATTTCCTTGAGGTGTACTTTCTTCATAAAGAAGTACCATTTAAATATGTTCTCTTACGTCCTGGCCTGTTTCTGGACCTGGGTCAAAGCAGTTTATTGTAACAAGTGGTGTGAGATAGGACAACACTGTTAACATCATGGAGGTCAGGAAAGAGATGGATGGCATGTGCTCTGATGTCAATAGGCCTATGTTACCTAAATTTCTTCCACTGGCCCTACTCTTAAAAGTTCTGTCACTTCTATATAGAATCATAAACTGTGGATCAAGTTAGTTCTACCTCTGATAGTTTACATTAATATCTTACACCGTAATGACAACCTTGTGTCTTTCCATATTCTCAAGTCTTTGCTTTAACTTCTCCCGCTAACAATAGACTAACACATAAAGTCTTGTATCTGTGCAAACTTAACATTGTATGTCTTCTATTTTTCACAGAAATAGTAATCTACTTATTTGCAGGATTCATCAACAATTAGGGGCAGTTGCTACCAAGCCTAATGATGACAGCTTAAACCACAAATGCTGGGTGCTGGGAAGAGAGAAGTTATTCTCTGACTGCCACTTGCACACCATGGTACATGTGCCTGCACACAGAAACACACACAGTATAAATAAATAAATAAATAAATAAATAAATAAATAAATAAATAATCCCAGTATCCAATATGGTACCTTCATTGCTAAATTTATTTTAGTAATGGCATTAATCATTATATCCTCTACAAATCTTCACTCTAGAATCCATCAAAATGTCTACCTATTAAGTATGTAATTCAAATATACGTTCAGAAAGATTGGAACCAGTGGAGAAATGGACTGCATTCTGGGGAAAAAAATCAGTAGAATGCATTTCTCCCCCACCAACTTATTTTTCTGTGTCCTGAACTTGTGAATAATAGGATATATTTGCCAACAACATTGTTTGTAAGATTGCAGATAGAGTTCAATGGTGGGTAAGCCATTATCTCAGCATGGACACAGTTCTGGGATCTATCAGCAGAATACTCAAAAGATGATAGCATTAAAGTCAATGTTCACATTCCAGACTCTTATCTGCTAATTGCATTGTTGCACAGAACCATCAAACATTCACATGATTTGCCCATGTTTCCCCTGTCATTGTTGAAGTTTTTATAGTTTAATGCCAAATATCTAAATTAATCACTGTTCTTGTCTTCTGCCCAGCATTAACAGATGAGTTGTCTGTGTGTGTATGGAAGGGGTGGTCATATACATAAGTGTGTGAATGCCCACAGACTTGAGTCTGTGATTACCCATGCCTGTGCATCCATACATATAGAGATCTAAAAAGGTTATGGGACATCAGGAGTCCTTTTCTATGCATCCATGCCTTATTGCCTTAACACAAAGTTTCTTAATGAACCCAAAGCTCTCCATTTTGGCTATGCTGACATACCAGCAAACTCATGAGATCCACCTGTCTCTGCAATCACCTGCAATAGTGGGGATACAAGTACAAGAAACCATTTTAGGCTTACCCCCTACACACACACACACACACACACACACACACACACACACACACACACGCACACACACACATACACACACACACACACACACACACTTCCAGCTTGTGGGGATTCAAACTCAGATCTTTGTGCTTGAAGAACAGATGTTCTTCCCAACTGAGTCTACTTCCCTATTCCTAAATTATATTTCTTAAATCATTAACTCTATTGTATATTCTAAGAGAAAACTGCCAGGAATCTACACTGGCTGTCTTTTGCATTTAGAATCAATCCAATTTGGCCTTACATTTTTAATCTACTCAGCACCTATACTCCAGCTACTATTACCTATCTTGCCCCTGCACAGTGCCCATACTGTTGCTCAGATTTCTTTGCTATTCCAAATCATAGTCTCAAATCTGGTCTCAGTGTGGTTGTTGTTGTTGTTGTTGTTGTTGTTGCTGCTGCTGTTACATGAGTAGCTTGCTTTGCCTCTTTTGTTTTGCAAATTTCTTTAAGTCAGTTAAATGTCAGTTTTCTTAGAGGGCTATCACTGCTCCTGAGCTTTTCTCACTCCTGTTTTCCTAAATCACTTACTGCTCAAATGTGGTCTTTGCACTAGAGTCTCAGGACTCCTCTGTGCTGTGTCCAGTTTCAGCAGCTCAGGCCTTGCTCCACCATTACTGATCCAGATTCTGCTCTGACAAAGACAAATCTCAAGCAGGCTTACATGCACACTTGTTTGGGAGGAACTATTATAATATGCCACCTATGTGCCAGATATTGAAATGATGTCTTGCATTATTCTGCATATAATTTAGCAAAGAAAATTATACTTCAAACTATAAAAGCAAATTTCTAGTTCTAGTTTTGATGCAATTTCCCTGTTTTATATTTGTGAAGTCACTTAATAATTTCTCAAAGTTTTAGCTTTCTCTACTATGAAATTTGAGAAAGTAATACATATATTTTATTTGAGAACTAAATGGCATTATTTCTATACAAGTGTGCTGCACTCTAGGTGGTACATGGTTTAATTGATGTTGCTCTGAAGTTCTCTATCCCTTTTTGCTGCATTGAAATTAATTAGAAAGGAGAAATTACTACTTACAGATTTTTCCTGTTACCCAGTTACTTAGGAAAATGTAACTGATAACCAAGCTCCAAGAGGCAGAGGTCAGTGACTGATATACCACTTTCCTCCCACTCAAAAGTCTCTAGGAAGTATAGAGTGGTGAGGGAGGGGTTTCTTATGATGAATAACTGATCAAGCTTAGAAAGCTCTAGGAGGACTTGGAGGAACTTGCTGTGTAGTTACACAACACTATAATCTTAAAAGTTGAAAGACTCTGTCTCACATAAATAAATAAATAAATAAATAAATAAATAAATGTTTAAAAGATGTGGTGTGAAATTAATGAACTAGTTTTTGCCTATATTTATGAAACAGAGAAGGCAATGTTTGCATTTTTTATTATAAAATTTTATGTTATAGACAAAAGAAATGGCATAAAAATATTGAAAGACCCTATATATTACATATATGTAATACACAAAGTGTACATATTGCATAGTGATGTTTTAGACAATGCCATGGTCCTAACGGGCTGAAAGTGTGACCTGATGTTTCTATGTCATTTTCAATGTTCAGTCATATCAGCTGGAGATGGCACTGAGGTGAACTTGCTTTGATGTCAAAAAGGATTGAAGAGACTGTCTCTTTGTGAAAGAAATTTCTTGAAGAGAAAATAAAACAACCCACCAAATATGAAGACTTCTCAACTTAATTCAATGGGACAAAGAATTAAAATTTGAATCCTAACTTTTGCCTACTTGAACAACGTGAAATCCTTGTTACACATAAAATAAATTGTTTTCTAATAAGTCATGGGACATCCTTGGTGTCACAAACAAAGAATAAAATATAAACAGATTGGTTATTGTAAAAAATTGTACCCTCCCCCTTCAATTTAAGATCTTTACTAATGAAGCTGACTGATAGATCCATATTTGCAGATAATAATTCAATTATTTAAACTTGTAAGTTTGTGATTATATGCTTCAGCAGAACTGGTTATCTTATAGCATGCATATCAATAGGTTTCCCTCTTCTCTTTCTGTAGCTACATCTGACACCGGCTACAACCTACCTTCATATTCCAGGAGACACAGGACTTGAGGTCTATGAGAGTTTGTTTGACATCCACTATCCTAACTACATTTAAAGCTCCAAGTTAAAGTGCTTCTTTTTGGCTCAAGGAGACTCAATATCTCATATCACACAATGCAGTTTCCTATAAACAATAAAGAACCTGTAATGCATCAATGACTGCATCATATATTGGGATATGTTTTTAAATGACTAATAATTTGGGGATTGTTATAAGAATAATAAATACCAAAAGGGAGTTGGAGACAAAAATCAAGGATTTTTTGCTTTATTTTTGTTTTCTGTTATTTGTTTTGTCACTGGCATTTAAAAGACATTTCTAGTTTTTCAAGACTCTGATATCTCCCCTGACCTTCTGCCAGCAAAAGTACAGCTTTAGCATCTTTATTTCTACTCTCCCTTCTCCTTCCTTCCCTCCAGCACTCCTTCCATCCTTTTACTGAGGCAGGCCCTCCTATATCCCAGGTAAATCCTACACTTTATATATAGAAGAAGAAGAAGAACACTAAAAGTCTGGTTCTCCTGCATTTACCTAAGTGCTGAGATTATAGGTATGCTCCACCACACTGCTTATGTAGTGACGACATTGAGCCCCGGACTGCCTCCATTCTAGGCAAGTACTATACCAAATGTGCTATATCTGTAGCACATTTTTAGCATTTAGCATTAAACAGTCTACAAAAGTCAGAATGTGTTGAGATTTATTCTGTGAATCAACCATCCCCAAAACTTCACAAATTAAAGCCAAAGCATGAAGAATAAAGTAGATCTTGATTATATATTTTCTTGGAATGAAAAGCAAGTTTTACACAAAGCATTGAGATACACGGATCAAAATGATTTGGGGGTTCTAATAGCATACAAGCATATGGCCTGAACCCAGGAACTTTATGACTGTATTATATATAAATGTGTTAGTAGATTATTTTATAAGTATACTTAAATAAAAGTAACTTATTTTGTGTCTTCTAACAAATTGAAGCATTATATATATTGAATAAATATATTTTGTGGCATAATGCATGAAAGAATAAAATCTCTTTTCTCATACTTGGCAGTATTATAGTTTAATTTTAAATGATATACCAATTGGCTTAGAGTATTCCAAAGAATGTATTTTGATGCATAAAATATATGCAGGCAATGGTAAAATAAACCAGAAAAGCAGCATCTATAGCCTTGCAATCACAAAATAAATGAAAAGTCCAAGTTGAGAAAAGATGTCCACTAATTGGAAATGCAAAACACTGTGCCTGAGAAATTCTTTTGCAAAGTCTGCATCTCAAACCAATAAGATTATTGTAAGAAAGCATTCATGCAAATGAAGTAGCTAATAATCAGAGCAAGTGTAACATGCAGTCTCCTGAAATTCACAAGGGAGGGGGGAGCAATATAAAGGCTTTGAAATGAGAGAGGACAAAATATGAGATTACAAACACACTGTTGACTTCTGTGGGAAGTACAGAAGAGTCTTCAGGCTTGGAACATGACATTTCAGCTTTGCTCTACATGCATATTCCAAGCATGAGCTTGTTCATTTGAACCTAAAGAAGAAATTCTAGATAGCGAGATAATGGATTCATTTACTTGCCTATTGCTAACTAACCTGGATTGGAACAATCGTAGCCTTTTACCACCTTAAATACTCTTCTTACCCTTTCATATCTCCAAAGAAGCCCCAACAAAGCCAATGGAATTAGAATAAGAAAGGGATAAGGGTAAGGTACTAAAAGTATGTACCTTTTAAACAAAATCTAGATTCATTAGCCATGAAGATGGCTCAGTGGGTAAAGGCACTTGCTTCCAAGCCTTAATGAGCTGAGTTTGACCTCAAGAACCCATGTAGTACAAGAGGAGAGCAACTGACCAGGTGCTGTGTCATAAATAAATAAATAAATAAATAAATAAATAAATAAATAAATAAACGTAGATTTTAAAAATCCAGATTCATTATGGTGAAGTGATCTGGCTGACAAGAACATACAAATAGTGGTTTCCATCTGTGGCAGGAGAGCTCTGCCTGGGCCACTAGGGCTCCATAGCCAAATAGCGCCAGGAGAAAGCTACCCTCCCAGGAGTGTAGAAAAGCCATGAGTGGGGTTAAGACAAGCAACACTGCTCAGCGGGACCTGCCCTGAATCCTCTGGACACAGGGACTGAGGAAAAGCCTGGGACAGGAACCTTCTGGTTTCCATCTGTGGCAGGAGAGCTCTGCCTGGGCCACCAGGGTTCCATAGCCAAATAGCACTGGAAGAAAGCTAGCCTCCCAGGCACTGGGGACACAGAGACTGAGGAAAAGCCTTCCAGTTTCCATACTCAAATAGTGCCAGGAGAGAGCTGGTATCCCAGGAGTGCTGACACACCTTCGAGCACAGGCAAGACCACCACTTCTGTTCAAGTTCACTGGATCAAGAGGGACCAGAGCCATCAGGACACAGGAACCAAGGCACAGGTGGGACAAGATCCTTCTGGTTTCTGTCTGCACCACAGAGCTGACCCTGTGCCACAGCTCTCCAAATCCAAATACCTCTCAGAAGACCTCCTGGTCTTCAAGGAATATTGACACAGAGGTTTGCAGGAGGGACAAGCCAGAGCCAGAGACAGTAAGACCAGCTAACATCAGAGTAAACCAGATGGTGAAAGGCAAGGACAAGAACATAAGGCACAGAAACCGAGGCTACATGGCATCATAAGAACGCAGCTCTCCCACCACAGCAAGCCCTAGATAAGTCAATACACCAGAAAAGCAAGACTAAAATTTAAAATCATTTCTCATGGTGATGATTAAAGACTTTAAGAAGGAAATAAATAACTCCCTTAAAGAAATACAAGAGGACACAGGTAAACAACTAGAAGTCCTTAAAGAAGAAACACAAAAATCCATTAAAGAATTACAGGAAAGCAAAATCAAACAGATGGAATTACAGGAAAACACAATCAAACAAATGAAGAAAATGAACAAAACCATCCAGGACCAAAAAGTAGAAATAGAAACAATAAAGAAATCACAAAGGGCGACAACCCTGGAGTTAGAAGACCTAGGAAAGAGATAAAGAGTCATTGATGCAATAACCAACAAAATACAAGAGATAGATGAGAGAATCTCAGATGTGGAAGATACCATAGAAAACATTGACACAATAGTCAAAGAAAATGCAAAATGCAAAACGCTCCTAACCCAAAACATCCAGGAAATCTAGGACCCAATGAGAAGACAGAACCTAAGGAAAATAGTTATGAAAGAGAGTGAAGATTCCCAACTTAAAGGACCAGTAAATATCTTCAACAAAATTATAAAAGAAAACTTCCCTAACCTAAAGAAAGAGATGAACATAAATATTCAAGAAGCCTACTGAACTCCAAATAGATTGGACCAGAAAAGAAATTCCTCCCATCACATTATAGTGAAAACATCAAAAATGCAAAACAAGGAAAGAATATTAAAAGCAGTAAGGGAAAAAGGCCAAGTAACATTTAAGGCAGACCTATCAGAATTACACCAGACTTCTCACCAGAGACTATGAAAGATAGAAGATCCTGGGCAGAACTCATACATACCCTAAGAGAACACAACTGCCAGCCCGAGCCGCTATAACCAGCAAAACTCTCAATTACCATAGATGGTGAAACCAAACTATTCTATGACAGAACCAAAATTACACAATATTTTTTCCACAAACCCAGCCCTACAAAGGATAATAGATGGAAAACAACAACACAAGAAGGGAAACTACACCTTAGAAAAAGCAAGAAAGCAATCTTTCAACAAACACAAGAGAAGATAGACACACAAACATAAAAATAAGATCAAAAATAACAGGAACCAACAATCAATATTCTGTAATAGCTCTTAACATAATTGGACTCAATTCCCCAATAAAAAGAGATAGACTGATAGACTGGATCCATAAAGAGGACCCAGCATTTTGCTGCATTCAGGAAACACACCTCTGTGATAAAGACAAACACTACCTCAGAGTAAAGGGCTGGAAAACAATTTTCCAGGCAAAAGGTCCCAAGAAATTGGCAGGAGTAGCCATTCTAATATTGGATCAAATCGACTTTCAACCAAAAGTCATCAAAAAAGATAAGCAAGGACACTTCATACTCATCAAAGGAAAAATCTACCAAGAAGAACTCTCGATTCTGAACTTCTATGCTTCAAATGCAAGGGCACCCACATACATAAAAGAAACTTTACTAAAGCTCAAAGCACACATTGCATCTCACACAATAATAGTAGGAGACTTCAAAACCCAATTATTATCAATGGACAGATCTTGGAAACACAAACTAAACAAGGACACAGTGAAACTTACAGAGGTTATGAACCAAATGGATTTAACAAATATATAAAGAACATTTCATCCTAAATCAAAAGAATATGCCTTCTTCTCAGCACCTCATGGTACCTTCTCCAAAATTGACCATATAATTGGTCACAAAACAAACCTCAACAGATATAAAAACATTGAAATAATTCCATGTCTCCTATGAGATCATTATGGATTAAGGCTGGTCTTCAATGGCAACAACAACAGAAAGCCCACACACACATGGAAACTGAACAATGCTCTACTCAATGATATTTTGGTCAAGAAAGAAATTAAGGAATTCCTAGAATTTAATGAAAATGAATGTACAACATACCCAAACTTATGGGACACAACAAAAGAAGTGTTAAGAGGAAAACTCATAGCTTTGAGTGCCTCCAAGAAGAAACTGGAGAGTATACACTAGCAGCTTAACAGACACCTGAAAGCTCTAGAACAAAAAGAAGTTAATAAGCCCAAGACGAATAGAAGGCAGCAAATAATCAAACTCAGGGCTGAAATCAAACAAGTAGAAACAAAAAGAACTATACAAAGAATCAACAAAACCAGGAGCTGGTTCTTTGAGAAAATCAACAAGATAGATAAACCGTTAGCCAGACTAACCAAAGGACACAGAGACAGTATCCAAATTAACAAAATTAGAAATGAAAAGGGAGACATAACAACAGTTCTGAGGAAATTCAAAAATCATCAGATCCTACTACAAAAGCCTATACTCAGCAAAACTACAAAATCTGGATGTAATGGACAATTTTCTAGACAGATACCAAATACCAAAGTTAAGTCAGGATCAGATAAACCATCTAAACAGTCCCATAATGCCTAAAGAAATAGAAGCAGTCATTAAAAGTCTCCCAACCAAAAAAATCCCAGGACAAGATGGGTTCAGGGGCAGAATTCTATCAGACCTTTAAATAAGACCTAATACCAATACTCTTCAATCTATTCCACAAAATAGAAACAGAAGGAACACTACCCAATTCATTCCATGAGGCCACAGGTACACTGATACCAAAACCTCACAAAGACCCAACAAAGAAAGAAAACTTCAGACCAATTTCCCTTATGAATATCGATGAAAAAATACTCAATAAAATTCTCACAAACCAAATCCAAGAGCACATCAAAATGGTCATTCATCATGATCAAGTAGGCTTCATCCCACGGATGCAGGGATGGTTCAATACCCGGAAATCCATCAATGTAATTCACTACATAAACAAACTCAAAGAAAAAACTACATGGTCATTTCATTAGATGCTTAAAAAGCATTTGACAAAATTCAACATCCCTTCATAATAAAAGTCTTGGAAAGATCAGAAATTCAAGGACCATACCATAGTAAAAGCAATATACAGCAAACCAGTATCCAAAGTCAAACTAAATGGAGAGAAACTCGAAGCAATCCCACTAAAATCAGAGACTAGACAAGGCTGCTCTCTCTCTCCCTATCTATTCAATATAGTAATTGAAGTTCAAGCTAGAGCAATTCGACAACAAAAGGAAGTCAAAGGGATACAAATTGGAAAGGAAGAAATCAAAATATCACTATTTGCAGATGATATGAACATATCTTAAGTGACCGAAAAACTCCACCAGAGAACTGCTGCAGCTGATAAACAACTTCAACAAAGTGGACATATATAAATTAACTCAAACAAATCAGTAGCCTTCCTATACACGAAGGATAAACAGGCTAAGAAAGAAATTAGACAAATGACACCCTTGACACTCGTCACAAACAGTATAAAGTATCTTGGTGTGACTCTAACCAAACACGTGAAAGATCTATATGATAACATATTCAAGTCTCTGAAGAAGGAAATTGAAGAAGACCTCAGATGATGGAAAGATCTCCCATGATCATGGATTGGCAGGATTAGTATAGTAAAAAATGGACATCCTGTCAAAAGCAATCTACAGATTCAATGCAATCCCCATCAAAATTCCAACTCAATTCTTCATAGACTTAGAAAGAGCAATTCTCAAATTCATTTGGAACGACAAAAAACCCAGGATAGCAAAAGCTATTCTCAACAACAAAAGAACTTCTGGGGGAATCATCATCCCTGACATCAAGTTATACTACAGAGTAGTAATGATAAAAACCGCATGGTATTGGTACAGTGACAGGCAGGTAGATCAATGGAACAGAATTGAAGACCCAGAACCCACAAACCTAAGGTCCCTTGATTTTCCACAAAGGAGCTAAAGCCATCCATTGGAAAAAAGACAGCATTTTCAACAAATGGTGCTGGTTCAACTGGCAGTCTACATGTAGAAGAATGCAAATTGATCCATTCCTATCTCCCTGTATAAAGCTCAAGTTCAAGTGGATCAAGGACCTCCACATAAAACCAGATACACTGAAAGTAATAGAAGAGAAAGTGGGGAAAACTCTCGAACACATGGGTACGGGGGAAAAGTTCCTGAACAGAACACCAGTGGCTTATGCTCTAAGATCAAGACTAGACAAATTGGACCTCTTGAAATTGCAAAGCTTCTGTAAGGCAAGGGACACTGTCAATAGGACAAAACAGCAACCAACAGATTGGGAAAAGATTTAAACCAATTCTAAGTCCGATACAGGGCTAATATCCAATATATACAAAGAACTCAAGAAGTTAAACTCCAGAGAATCAAATAACCCTATCAAAAAATGGGGAACAGAGATAAACAGAGAATTCTCAACTGAGGAAATTTGCAGGGCTGAGAAGCACCTAAAGAAATGTTCAACATCCTTAGTCATCAGGGAAATGCAAATCAAAACATCTCTGAGATTCCATCTCACATGTCAGAATGCCTAAGATCAAAAACTCAGGTGACAGCAGATGCTGGCGAGGATGTGGAGAAAGAGGAACACCCCTCCATTGCTGGTGGAATTGCAAGCTGGTACAACCACTCTGGAAATCAGTTTTGCAGACCCTCAGAAAAATGGACATAATACTACCTGAGGATCCATCTATACCTCTCCTGGGCATATACCCAGAAGATGCTCCAGCATGTAAAAAAGACACATGCTCCACTATGTTCACAGCAGCCATATTTATAATAGCCAGAAGCTGGAAACAACACAGATGTCCCTCAGCAGAGGAATGGATACAGAAAATGTAGTACTTTTATACAGAGAAGACTACTCAGCTATTAAAAACAATGACTTCATGAAATTCGCAGGCAAATGAATGGAACTTGAAAATATCATCCTGAGCAAGGCAACTCAGTCACAAAAGAACAAACATGGTATGTACTCACTGATAAGTGGATATTAGCCCAAAAATTCGGAAAACCCAACCTTCACTTCACAGTGATCTTTGGACTTATTGTGAGGTCCCAGTTGGAGGAGTTGGAGAAGGAACTGAAGGAGCTGAGGTAGTTTTTAGCCCCATGGAGGGAGCAAAAGTGGCAACTAGCCTGACCCCCTTCCCGTGCTCCTGGAGACTGGACCACCAACCACAGAATACACACGGAGGGACCCATGGTTCAGACCACATATGTGGCAGAGGAGGGCCTTGTTGGCCATCAGGGGGAGGAAAGGCCCTTGGGCCTGAGGGTGTTAGAGGCTCCAGTATAGGGAAATGCCAAGGTGGAAAGACGTGAGTGGGTGGGCGGATGGGTGGGTGGGGGAATACTCTCATAGAGGCAGGGGGAGTGGGCAGGGGATAGGGGGTTTACATAGTGGAGACCTGGAAAGGGGGAAACATTTGAAATGTAAATAAAGAATCAAAAAATTAAAAAAAAAAAAAAGACTATGAAAAAAAAAAATAACATACAAATAGGACACCAAACCAGAGGGAGCCATGTCCTGACCTAGAACAGACTCTTCATATATTGGATCTCTGTATATTACCATGAATAATTCTGTGCTGATTCTGTGTCTTTAATCTGCCATAGTGAAGGCTCTCTGCCCAACAGAATAGGGACTTTCTCTTCTAGGTGCACCAGAATCAACAGGAGCCTTTTTCCCCCACTCCACACTACTCCAACGTGTTATGCTTAGCAAGCTGGTATTCTGTAGAGTCACATCATCTGACACTTGTACATGAAATTTCAGGTAAGCTCAGCATCTTTCTAGTTCCTGTCAGACCTCAGGATATTGAACATCTGGTGCCAGGCAGCATTCAAGTGTAAAGATGTCTCTGTGTGGCATAATACAAAGTTGTTTTGCAGAGTGTCGCAATAGTGCTCTAGAGAGGGAGAGGGAGAGGGAGAGGGAGAGGGAGAGGGAGAGGGAGAGGGAGAGGGAGAGGGAGAGGGAGAGGGAGAGGGAGAGGGAGAGGGAAAAGGAGAGGGAGAGGGAGAAGGAAAGCCCTTAGACAGAAACAAAGACAGAGACAGAGGTGGGTCTTGGAGAAGTAATATATAGGCAGTCTATGTTTAGCCTGGTGTGCACCTGGATCTGACTGACCTCAAAGCCCAGAGCTTTTCAGACCCTGTGGTGCTGCCCCCTAGTGGACCACCTCTCTTTGACTAACACTAAAGCAATTGCTACCATTTTGGAAATGGAGTAAAAACAAAAAGAAAATAGAGTGTCCTGAATAGAGCATGCTATGAGAACTAAAAAGAGGATTTATTCTTTTCAAAGATTTGATCCCTGTTTATTATTGCCTGGAGAGGGTTGTTTAACATGCTTTCTGGGGCATTCCTAACAGTTCATTTTTGTGAGAACAAGGACTTAAGGTTTTTAGTGCTCTAAAGGATTCTCTGTCACTACTGGTGATATCTCTAATGGTGATAATGATAGAAAATGCTCCAGACAGAGACAATCAGGTCAGTTAACACAGACAGAGAGAGGCAAGCACAAAAACAAAAGCAATAGAAGTCAATATATCTTGGCACCATTAGAACCCATTTCTCCCACCATAGCAAGCCATGGATACCCCAACACACCAGACCTAAAATCCCAACTCATGAAAATGATAGAGACCTTGAAGGAGGATATAAATAACTCACTTTAAAAAAATACAGGAAAATACAGGCAAATAGGTAGAAGCCCGTAAAGAGGAAACAAATAAACCTATTAAAACAATACAGGGAAACACAACCAAACAAGTGAAGGAATTGAACAAAACCATCCAAGACCTAAAAATGGAAATAGAATCAATAAAGAAAAGACAAGTGGAGGCAACATTGGAAACTGAAAACCTAGGAAAGAGGCCTGGAGTTACATATGCAACCATCACCAACAGAATACAAGAGATAGAAGAGAGAATCTCAGGCATAGAAGATACCATAGAAGATATTGACACAATGGTCAAAGAAAATACAAAGCATAAAAAGTTTCTAACTCAAAGTCCAGGAAACCCAGGACACAATGAAAAGAATAATAGGAATAGATGAGAGAGAGGATTCTCAGCTCAAAGGATCAGAAAACATCTTCAACAAAATCATAGAAGAAAATGTACCCAACCTAAAGAAAGAGATTGTCATCAATATCCAAGAAGCCTACAGAACACCAAATATATTGGACCAGAAAAAATTCCTCCTGTCACATAATAATCAAAACGCTAAATGCACAGAACAAAGAAAGAATATTAAAAGCTCTAAGGGAAAAAGACCAAGTAACATATAAAAGAAGATCTATCAGACTTACACCAGACCCAAAAGGACATGCATGGTAGGTACTCACTAATAAGTGGATATTAGCCAAAAAATACAGAACACCTAGAATACAACCTACAGACTGCAAGAAGTTTAACAAGCAAGAAGGCCCAAGTGAGGATGCTCCAATCCCACTTAGAAGGGGGGAAGAAAATAATCACAGGAGGCAGAGAGAGGGACCTGGATGGGAGAGGAGTGGTGGGGAAGGGATAAAGGAACAGGATCAGGTATGAGAGGGTCAGGAGAGAAGCTCAGAAGGCCAACAGAATACATGGAAATATGTAGCCTGTGGGTGGAGGTGGGTGGACCCTCTAGAAAGTACCAGAGACCTGGGAAAAGTCTCAGTGTAGAGAGGAAACTCAAAGAATCTACCTCCAGTAGATAGACAGGGCCTCAAGGGGGAAGGGGTTATCAACCCACAGTCATAATTTCTAGCCCAGAATTGTGCCTGCCTAAAAGAAGTGTAGGGACAAAAATGGAAAAGAGACTGAAGGAAAGGCAGTTCAGTGACCAGCTCAAATTGGGATCCATGTCATGGGGACACACCAAGGCCTGACACTGTTACTGAAGCTATGGTGTGCTTGCAGACAAGAATCTAGCATGGCTGTCCTCTGAGAGGCCCAACTTGCAGCTGATTGAAACAGATATGTATACTTATACCCAAGCATTGGGCTGAAATTGGGGACCCCTATGATTGAATTTGGGGAAGGATTGAAGATGCTGAGGAGGAAGACAACCCCATAGGAAGACCAGCAGACTCAACTAACCTGGACCCCTGGGAGCCCCCTCAAAATGGGCCATTAACCAGGCAGCATACAGGAGTGGGTCTGAGTCCCCGGCATATATATAGCAGAGGCTTGCCTGGTCTGGCCTCAGTAGAAGGCTCCCAACTTCAGTGTTAGCCTATCTCATGTACAAAATAAAGCACTACGAAGGGTCAAACTAAAGAGACCATAGAATAGCAGAATAGTACAACCTGTTCATCATTCGAGCTTCTGTGTACAAGGCAAGTGTTCCTCATGAGACCACTCCGCTCTGTGGTTTGTTTCTATGTCTTACATCATTATCTCCTTGCAGACACCTGAACAGTTCATGTCCTGTTAACTGGAGCAGTGTTGTTAAGAGTAACCTCAAAATCTTTCATTGCAAAGAAGGTCATTATACAGTGGATAGAAACCTTAAGACAAAAAATAAAAAATAAAATCCTGTATCAACTGGTGGTAGAATCCCCAAGGGAAAACAGACTTTAGTTGAACAATCAGAAACCTGGCTTGCTTTATGGTGTTTACACTGCTGCTTGCTAATGGATCATCATAAAGGAAGCAAAAGAGCTCTTACACTATTGAGTAGGCTATCATGGGAGTCTTCTGAGTGTGCCTTTTTTATTTGCTGCAGTCAGGTTAATGAGCTCACCAGCCCACTTGATGTTGAGGACTTTGTAACAAAGCAATCTCTCATTAAATGCTGCCTGGCACCACTCTCTTGAAGCAAAGGGACATTCAGATTATTGAATGCCTTTGTACTCCTCGTTCCTACCAGGCTATGGAGTCCAGCAGTGGCATCAGTCCCACACGCTTCCTGGCAGGCATCCAGTCATCTGCCTGCCCTCTTCAAACTGCATGGGCATTTGCCAATCTAAGCAGCACTGGTAGGCAAACAAGCATGGCACACGACTCTTCTGGATGAGAGCCAAGTGTGCAGCTGAACAATCTAATTTGTTTCTACTGTAGAGGGAAACATTCTTTCCTATTCTTCCCTATTTGGTTGAATTTACATGTAAAAGTTTGTTATGGTACAAAGGAATGTGAGCTTATCTACAATTTCTCTCTGCTTTTACACCTCTTTCATCTCAACACTACAGGTCATGATTTTGTCGGTGGCTTTTTAAAAGTTCTTCCAGGCTGACAGTTTCTTCAATGAAATGACCCCTGAGTGTTATCAGCTAGCTAGCAGGTGTGTCTCTATTCAGAATCTTGCAGACAGAAGTGCATCTTGGGTAAAGAGCAATCTATGTAAAATGCAGGGTTTTTTTTTTTTAACATTACTCATGAGATTTAATGGTTTGTTGTCCTAAAACAAAAATTTAACAAATTTTCTTCCAAGTTTGATGGCTTTACCCCAAGACGTGCTGACCTAAATTAGAATCAAACAAATCACACAATTATTTTTAAATGCATTTAATTTTATTTCAATACAAATTTGTGTCTGATTATTAATTTATTTTTCTAAACTATTAGATACCTAATTTAAAGTGAAACATTACAGTAAATAAAATTATACTCAAAAATACATGTATTTTTAACCCTGGGCCCAAATGAACAAGTAGGGATGTGGTAAGTAAAGCAGTAACCACAGCCACACATCTTTATTCAGTTTTTTATATAGAACCTGTAGAATGGTGTTTTTTTTTTTTCTGGCTATTTTAGAAGGCTTCTTCACAATAAATTAAATTATCAGCATCTTAAAAAGCTAAACTTTTTTTTTGTAGATTTCCACATACTGAAAGAGAGCGGTGACTCTCAAAGCAATAAAAAGTGTCTGCTCCTTTCCTTAAATTTCTTAAAATGAGCTATGGAATGTAAATTAGAAAATCCTCTATTTAAAAAAAACAGATTCAAATGTTAAACTGAATAAAGACAATTTAGATATAGCAGTGAAATTAAATAGCTATAAGTAAGAAAACAAATAATCACAAAACTAGTAGACTTTTCTCAGATGCACTTTAAATACTAGAATAAAGAAGGTAATGACATAAAAATGCTAGCTCCATTCATTTAAGCTGCTATACTATATCATCTTCCCATTTGTTTCAAAGATATGCACTTTATGAAATAATAGCTTTGTGGAATGGAAGCTTAAAGCCTTTCTGTAGATGGTTTATGATGCTTATTTTATTGTTTACAAGTACATATTTACACTTTGCTTAAATAATGTCAATTCAAACGCTTCGAAATTTTTGACAATAAATCTAATGGTTATTCAATGTTTATATATTTGATGTCTCTATATTTTTTTTAAAAAGTACTTTTATTTCCATTCATGCTACTATAGACTAATGTCGGATTCTAGGTAGCATCTATTTATTTTGAAAATGAAATCAGTATTTAAAAAACAATATATTATTTGCTATGGTCTTTTTTTCTAAAAGAGAAGTAACATGCATATTTTTATTCTACTATTTTATTGTATCAATTATTTTCAGAAACAAGTAAATTTCAATAAAAATGAATTACCAACTTAAAAACACAAACTGCAGGCAGCAAAAGGAAAAGGAAACACTAGGAAAGTAGTTAGAAATTAGCAGTACATAGAATGACCCTTTCTACTACTAACTGGGCGTTCTTTGTTGTTCTTAAGGATGTTTCAAACTGATGAAGCTTGATTCTACATTCCAGGTTTACACACATTCACATTTTAGTTCAGCTTGTATATTTAAAGTATTGGGAGCAATGCAATCATTTGCTTTTCTCACTTGATTGAGCTAGTTAGCTTTTTTTGTAAATTTTGGAGATCCTATTTTAATGGTTTTCAAGAAGGTCTGTGTGGCCTATTTGAAGAAGTAATATCCTATTCTTAAAACTCAGTGTAACTTCTTTCAATTTCATTGGTGCAAAATACATAGGAAATTTAGAAATGCCCCAAACACAAACGATTGTATTATTATTCAGTATAATATGAATAGTTTGAAATTTCAGAGTACTTGTAAATAATTTGATTCAGCCCAAAACACAGCTATGAAGTTCTCTTAGAGAAAACTGCATAGAGAAATATTACAAAATGGCTATTACATGTGAAATATTAAAGAAAATATACATGTATCCTATTTTCTTGTTTTTTTCAAGTATTAACTTCTCTGTTCCTGTTTTAGTTCACTTTTAAAACCTTCTTATTATGTGATCATATTTATCTCATGATATCTTATTATTTGCTAATATGTTTTTTTAAAATAATAATTTAGGTAACCTCAGAGAGTCTACATTATGTGCACATGCAAGATTATATGTGAGGACACAGCCTTCCCCACTGGATGCTAGCCAATATTCATTTTTACAATATCATTTAAAGACTGAGGCTGTCATAACATTGTATATAATAAGCATATTGTATATGTATAATAATATAATTTTCCCATTAGGTAATTCATGTTGAGAAACATGGATAACTAAATATTTCAAAAACCAGAATCCTAACCTATCTTGAGTAATTTGGGTAAGCAAATTGGTTAGCTAAATTCCCTGCAATAGTCTTCAATTTTTTATCTTGCTATTTATAGAAAACTGCAGAAACAGCTGAGCTTACTGAAGTGATGTCACATTTGCTGACTGAATGGTTTACTCCAGAACATGCTTAAGGTTTGGTGCGCAATCTTAAGCAGTGAGAAGGTGTAAACATGGGCATTTTTCAGCCCAGCCAATCAATACTGCATTGATGACTTTTTACTGACCTTTAACCCCATGAAGAATTCCAATAGCTCCATACTGAATCTTCCTGTCTTCAAGGGCTGCCTAGAATAAGCTACCAATTTTACAATCGATCTAAAGTCATCTCTGTGAATAAAGCTTGAGATTTCAAGCAACAGCAAGCAATTTTTGAAAGGTCAGGGCTAGGTTTTTATTTGCTCGACCCGTGCTTTCAACTTGTATCATAGTTCTTTATAACCACTAAAAGTAGGAAGAAATTTTCAGATTTTTTCCCCATGTATTTTTAGTAACCCTTTGGGCATTTTCACTGTCCCTAAAAGAATATGGTTGCATGGCAACCTTCGCAGTTGCTATGGAGACTCCGTGTGTAAGCAGCTGCTGCAATCAGCATTAACTCCAGGCTTGCAGGTTTGTCATTCCAATACACAGGGAGGGAAAACCAAATAGGACAGCACACTGCCGTAAAGGGGAAGTCACCTAGATAATGTCACTCACAAACATATGTTCCACAATTATTCCTTCCACTGTTTTATTGCTGCAATTATAGCTAAACTAAGATTACAAAATTATATGGTTTTAATTTGCCTCTATTGACTATGTTTCACTTCCATTAAAATTAAGTCTGAACTCATTTATGTAGAGAACTGTAGGCTTTCAAAAATTATTTTTTGCTTTCTCATTTAATGTCAACAAGGTAAAAAAGTCAATGTCCATTGAAATTTTTGTCTGAGAAACAGCAACTCAGCCACAATATAAATTAACCTATCTTGCCAAGTGTGGCTCCTTTTCCATAGATCTGTATTTCTAATATTTTCAGTTGTGTCAGGATAGACATCAAAGATTCCTTAGATGACACTGATCCAAGTCTTTCAAATGTAAGCAGAAATTCTAGTTAAGCCATGTTAAGCCCTTATCCTTAACTCATCTCATCAAGCGGAAGTATTGCTGCATGTGATCTCAAAGGCAAAGTTCTTAAACAGAAAACCCAGGCACAGAGTTTGTAGGATACAATCAGTGACACTTATTTCAGACTAAAATTTTTAACTAATTGTGATAAGCCTGGACGATGCAGGAGTCCTTAATATTATCAAATAAATTCATTTCATATAAAGATGATCTCATAATGCATAAACACAACATTATTACTGCAGGAATCATTTATGAGATAAGTTTGCTACATATTTGCAGATATGAAGTTAATATCATGAAATAAAAAAATTTATATATTTAGTCCAAGATTTACATTTCTTATTTTTAGAAACCTAAGGATTACTACTAAAAATCAGCATGCTGCACAAGACAATGTCAGTATCTGCTTTCTCAACATTATGCTACACTAACAAACAAGCAAGAAAGAACTATTTCCTATGGGGGCTCAGGTTCTAGGGATACAAAATGGTCACCTTTTATTATGGTTCTTGGAGCTTTAAAATAATCCACAGAATAAAACATCGATCAAAGGAAATTTGAAACTATGTAAATGACTGAATAGAGCTATTTTAAGACAAAATAAGCATTAGAAAACTTTAGAAGCTGTTAGTATTTATGTAGCAATAATCACTGTTGTTTATATTATGAATCATATAGGTCACATGTATACATGTCAAAAATATATTTCTTTAATGGAATAGTAATGTGTGAAGCCCATGTCAATGTGTATATACACATGTATCTATCTGATATTAGTGGTGTTGTCTTTATATTGTAAAATAGCATCCAATAATAATGCATAACTGCAGTCTCCCTTAGACTCACTTTAAAAGGTGAAATTTAGCAATAGCTAAAAAGCATCACATTAATATCTTCACGATTAAAATATAACACACAATTCCAGAAACTTGGAACTACCATTTTAATGGATCTTTAAATAGATATCTAATTGCACAATTCATGTTTTATTATTCAATATTAGAATGATTTTGTTAATTTCATTTTTCACCACACAGTATATTTGCTGCAAATATTCATTTTTTTAATTCAGTAAAATACAAGAAACAGATATGCCCTCATAGATGATTCTCTCTCATTTGAATGCAATCGTTTTTAGGTTTCAAGAGTCAAGCTGGGAGCCCTTAAAATGAAAACACCAATTCACCCCAAAGTACAACAGCATTACCAGTCGCTGCTGTTGCATACACAAATCCAGATAACATTAGTGACCTATTTTCAAAGCCTGCCTGAAAAAAAGTGAAACCAAACAATTGAATTTCATGTCCTTAATAGTTCCTTGTCATGAAATCTTTAAGTCAGAGTATGATCACCGAAGGACAAATCCCCCAAGCTCATAGACACAACAGGGGCATCTTGTGCAGCCCTATCGACTGAATCTTACGGTCTGTTCGTTACAGCTCGTGGCTCTGTGCAATACGGGGCAGAGAACACTTGAGAGTCAATGCAAACTTGCTGACCAGGATTTAAAGTCAAGCACTTTCAACTACAACAAAAATGTAAAGACATATTGGGTGATTTAAGGAATGATTATTTTCAATACATTTTATATTAATCTAAAATGTAGTACATCTTGATTTGCATAATAAATACATTTTCATAAAACTGCAACTTGTATAATTTTAAAGCAATATTGCAATCCAAACTTGTCATTGCTACACTAATCAAAGCACTGTAGTCTTGAGTTTCACGATAATGAAAGCTACCCTAGCTAATGTTGCAAAATGTACTCCTACAGCTATAGACTCAAACTGTACTTCTAAGTGGGATTCTGATGAAGAAGATTTAAATGCTATTTGCACTAAAAGTGACATGAATCCAAAGCAATCATTTGAATAATTTGAGTACTAGATCCCATGACTGTGAATGAGAAGGGTATATTTGGATTAAACAATAGGAATTAACTGTGTACGTTGAGTATAATATATAAGTTTCAGATGAATTATCATTACAACTCAGGATAATAAGAAACAAATATAATCTCTTCTACATATTATTCATGAATTTTCATGTTATACACAAACCTGAAATAATAAATGTTCACATGTTTTCACTGAATACAACTATTAGCAATATGTCACATTTGTCCTCTTTCTTAGTTAAAAATGACTGCATTTTGCAGTGTAATGTATCAACTAACACCAGGTATTTGTTTGTTTGTTTGTTTGTTCTGTTTTGTTTTGTTTTTTTGCTGAAACTTTCAAAACTGAGCTATAAGTATCATGGCATTTCACCTCAGAACACATCAATATGCAATTACAAAAAGCAAGGGCAGGTGCTCAGTAAGTCACACTGTCATTTTCTACTTAATCAATTCACCATTGTCACCGTAACACTTTCTCTTATTTATAAGGTTAATAGATACAATTCCTCTGTTTCTCTTTTCAGTTGAATATTAAGATGGAGATGTCTAATACAGTCAATATTATGGGCCTGCATGGCATCTTCTGTGTTTGCCGCATTAGTTGTCCTGCCTCTGGAGTAGGCCTTCAGCAGTGTGGTCTATGCACGTGCCCATCCATGTTACTTTCTGAACATGTTACTTTTCTGAACAATCTTAAAATTTAAATTTCTTCTATTGTGTTCTGACAATTACATTTATGTTGGACATTTTGTGAAATAGTACTATAAAGGTCAAAGGTAATAAATGCCTGGGCAGAAAAGATGACTTTTTGATAAAGAAGCATAAGGCTGTACCTTCTTTTTCCCTGATATGTTCATTTTTTCCTGATACTAATTTGAATGAATTGCTAGGAATGCATAGTCATTTGCAACTGTCACTAACAATATGAACAGTTATAATACATTTACAATGGTTTGGCTTACTAGACTTTGAACTAGAAACCCTCCCTATTTTGTGTGTGAGTTATAACGAAATGTTGAAGTGTCTGGACACCTTGCGATTGAATTCCTCTTCTTCAACTCATCCACTTCTGCAGAGGTGATATAGAGCCCAGACTTTAAGATAAATATCGTGGTAACTCTCTTGTTTCTAAAGGTAACAGTAGGGACTTTTCTCCTAGCACTACTAAATATCTGTTATATCTATCGGCTCATCACATCTTTGGAACATTTAATAAAGAAAGAGAAAAATGAAACATATTTGTAATAGCATTTTTCTGTATTTTCTGTATTGCCAAGGGAACCAAAAATACTTTGTAATAAACACATTTAAGTATGTTTTATTATTGAGAAAATTTGGGGGACAAGTATTTTATAGAAAATAAAGGAAGTAAAAAAACGTCAAAAATTCTCTCTGATAATGCATGGGTACAAGAATGCATTTGTTAAATTTTAAATATATTATAAACATCATGCAATTCTTTTTTTTTTTTTTTTTTTTTTTTTTTTTTTGGTTTTTCGAGACAGGATTTCTCTGTGTAGCCCTGGCTGTCCTGGAACTCACTCTGTAGACCAGGCTGGCCTCGAACTCAGAAGTCCACCTGCCTCTGCCTCCCAAGTGCTGGGATTAAAGGTGTGTGCCACCACTGCCCAGCCATGCAATTCTTAATGCCTGCTTTCTAATCACATTTTGTTGTGTGCTATCTAGTGTTTGACTCTGACTGGCCAATAGAAAAATACAAATGGAGTACTTGCACCCAATAGGTCACTTATACTAGTGAAATTATGTAAATCTTTCAGTATGGCTGCCCAAAGCCTTTCTACTAAATGTAATATAAGTGCATACATTCTTTGCCAGGATTTTAAACATGAGGCTAGTCCAAATGCCCCAATCACTTGTTTCTTAAGCATTTCAAAATTTTCTTTTCTATTGCACCTGAGATTGTAGGATTTTTTTCAAGAGCAATTCTTTATAAATTTCAGGTCTCTGTGTAAATGTGGGGCTACAGCTCAGGTATATGCAAAGGAAATCACTGGAAATCCCAATTCCCAATTTTATTGAGTGCATCATCGTTGGCAAATTTAAATATTTATTTCAACTATAAAATAATAATAATATCCTTTATGATTAAGTATATACAGTTTCATGGCAGAAAGGTGGAGCTCGAAAAGCTGTGTTTATAACCTCACAAAAGCCAAAGATATCATCTTTATTTCATATTCTGTGCTACTCATAGCTCATAGCTATACTCCTTTGGATTAGAGTGTAGCACAAATCTGTTCTAGATCTTCTTAAAGAAAGATTTTTCTTGAAAATATATGGCTAACTTCGCGTGCAAGTGCATAAGCATCCAAACACAGCTAAATACGTATAAGGAGAAAGGTTCAATATAACCAAAGGTTGGAACTATGATGATAGTAGCTGAACTGGGTCTGTAGCTTGATGGTAAAATTCTTGAATACACAAAGCTATGGACCTATATCCAGCACTGAAAATAAAATGTAATTGACCCAGAGGAGTCAAACATATACAGTGTTTCTGAGAATACAGACACACCTACATTTAAACCTATAAACACATTTGAAATACTGTAACTCTGTTTATGTTACTACCCAGGATTTTGTATAAAAACCATTTGTTGTACAAAGAGCATACATGGGCTAGGATCCCTGCACATAAGTAGCAGAAGTGCAGCCTGGTCTTCATGCAGTTCATCTAAAACTGGAGCACAGGCTGTTCTTGACTCTGAGCTGTGCTGTCTAGCCTCAATGGGAGAGGATACACCTAGTCCTTCAGGGACTTGATGTGCCAGGGTAGGTTGGTACACAGTGGGTCATCCCCTTTCTCAGAGGAGAAGGGGAGAGAGAAATGGTGGGTGGGGCTACATAGGGGGAGCTGGGATTGGGATGTAAATTGAATAAACAAACAAATATGGAAAAATTTAAAAGCCCATCTTACAACAATTAAATATGTTTTATGTCCCATAGTCCATTTAAGATTACTAAAGTGTATAAATAACACTATATCATTTACTAAAATATTTTCTCACCACCTTCTCTCCAAAAAACATGACTGCATATTCTTAGCATGCATATTAAACCCAAAGTGGGAAATAATTCAAAAAGCATCGAAACCAAGCCAACACAAAGCCGCAGGAGATGCTGACACAGGGCTCCTATATTAACTATACTTGCTATTTCATTGTATCTCCATTTTTACTCTAGTGCTTAGCTTTACCCATGCCATTTAAAACAGTCAGTACAGTATACTACCTTCCCATTTTACCCACAATTTTTATTTGAATAAAACCATCAGAACGTTATTTTTAGCCAAAAAAGGGAAAATTATTTTGAGTGATTTATTTTCCCAGTAGAGATATGATTTAATGAATAAAGATTCATTATATAAATATATCATTCTTACCTAATGTTACCTATTTAATAAAGATAATTTTGAAATAAAAGGTTGTAAGATGAAAGGGAAATGGATATGGAAAGGAAAATATAGAAAGATCATAAATTTTTTATTTAAATTCTTTATGTTAACTCAGTTCTCACAATGGCTGAAAAATTGACATAGTCATAATAAACTAAAAGTATCTTTATATAAAAAAGATTCATATTTTTTAAAATAATTCTTATTCATTAAGAGCTTCCCTGCATATCAGGCTTGGGTCTCTGAATATAAATGTAACACTTGACTGCAATAGGTTGTATTTGCTCTTTCATGACTAGCATTAAGTATGTTAATTATATGACTGACTGAAACTTTATAAATCAAATAATATTACTGTGAATCTCAATAATAAAATATATATCAATAGAAAGTGTACAATTACTTAATACTGTTTCTAAATTTTATGTCAGAATTGAGTGTTATATATCACATTACTGTAAACATAATTATTCACTAATTTATTTATATTGAGGAAAAGGCAGGAACTTAAGAAACCGATGGTATTCTAAAAATAAGTGCCAAAATTGTGCATTGCTCATATTCAATCTCAATTGCTTGTCAGGACTCAATATAGATTACAACCCCACATGATATTGATAGTAACTGACATCTTGAATGATTATGCAAAACAGAATTTGTTGTTTATAAGTTAACTTTGGAACATGGCAATACAAAAGTGATTGCATTTAAAACATACTATTTAAACTTATGTTACTTGGTTTTACTTATGTTTGATTTAAACCTTTGAATCATGTTTTCGTTTTCCTTAGTAAGACAAGGAGGTTTAAGTGAGAAATGTTTTTTTGTTTAAGGTTTTTGGTTTAATGTGAACATTCTAAGAGGTGCTTTCTTTAAGCATTCCTTTATTCTTCCAACTAGTGCCTTTCTATCAACTTATTTTTATCAGAAGACAAGGAGAAAATGTATACATTAGTACCTACTGTACCCATAGAGCTTTGCCAACACACAGACTCTGCTGATGGCACTTCTCGATTACTGTCATGTTATCCTTTCATGTTTTAAAGATAAAATCCTTTCCTATTCTGCAGGCTATAATGCTCCCTTTCATTCATAAACCATTCTGTCATTATACAGCCCAGTACGAATTAAATCAACTGAGTGGAGATAAAATCCTGACCAAAACCTATCAACATTTTTGTGTAAAAAGGATAATCAGAATTTAGGTTGATTTTGTGGGCTTCTATGGAAAAATTCTTTTCAGCAAAAAGTGATAAAAGTGATATTCGTGCAGCAAAAGAACAGCAACTAAAGGTTTGAAAAGCCCACCAGGAGAGAAAATTCAACCCACTTATAATAAATCAATGAAATATATTTTTCTATGCTTAGTGTCCCAAAATAAGATGATATGAATCTATTTTATGTTCAGATACTTTTTAATCCTACAGATAAAATCTGCCCTCCTGTTTCCAACTGCTCTTCATTCTAATATAAAAATAGCTACCATAAAGATGGAGTTTCACTACCCAGTCACATAACAAAATACAAAACACACCCATTTTAAAGTGACTAATTCCTAACTTGCTTCTTTTAGCCTGATATATTTTCAAAATGCCATTCGTGACATTAATATTCCTGAATATTAAAGCTTCAGATATTAAAATGGAATCAGAGAAACCCACCATTAGCTAGATTGCATGCACATAGCATTTCTGAAGCACTGAAGTTCTCATAATGAATACCAGAAAACTAATTTATTTGGCCAGCTACTACCTGGTAGAATCTTACATTCTCATGTTTTAGCAGCATGATAAAGATTGTTCATACTCTCAGGAAAATATAACAAACAGATTTTTGACACTCTATTCAAGCTGACTTGTAACACTCTCTCTATTCAGATGATGAGAAATTATAATAAAAGAACTTAAAATAATGTTCTGACAGCAAATATAGTATGACATACATTAACTGCCCAAAACTGGAAATTTAAAAAGAATTGAAATTATGTCATTTATCAAAAATCATTTTGCTATCAAAGCATTACTTTACTTTGTAACTGAAAATTCTTGAACTATACTTAATTTTTAAATATTTACTATAAAAATCCTTAAGTAACAATTTATTTTCTTAATAAGTTACTCTTATTTATTATTTTGGGAAAAAAGTGATTCCTGTTGACACCCTAGAAAGATAATTAATTTGACAAATGGTGTGTTCATGAAAATGGCACCAAATATTCTCTCACTTGACACATTGAATGTAATGCATGTAGAGAATTTTCTCTAGCATGTGAATTTCTGTCTTACCTAAATTCACACAGCCATTCTGCTTCTGGTTATGAGTTTACTCAAATCTGAAGAATCAAGGGTTCTATCTCACATAGTTGCAGTAAGAATAAAAAGCCATCAATGCAGAAGTGAAACTCATATTAATGTTTAAATTTTACTTTTATTTTTTATTTTATGTGTTATGTGTTTGTGTGTTTATATTCACATGTTTATGGGAATACCAGAAGAGGCAGGAAGAGAACACTGGTTCCTCTAAAACTGGAGTTGCAGATGGGTTTCCGCCTTGGTACTGGAAACTGAACTCAGCTCTTCCAAATAGCAGCAAGCGCTCTTAACTGCTGAGCCATCTCTCCAGCCCCACCTTATAATATTTTACAGACTTTATGATAACACAACCTAACTTCTATTTACTTTGTAATGCTCAACTCAGCTAACTACAAACAATAACTCATTTTTAAATGTGAAATGATTATAGCACTACCTGTAATTACTTGAAATTATAATTGTTAATAATCAAGTCTTACTTTATTCTCATAATATATCTTATCAGGTAGCTGCAGCTGTTTTTCTAAATTAAAATAAAATACCTATTAATTACAGCACTATGCATCACTTAAATATCCATTTCTGACTATTTGCCTTTCTGCTGAGGTTGAAAATCTGATGGTTTTAATGTAAATTCAAAGGTGTGTTCCTCAAAAGGATAAGCAAATAATACTACATAATTATCATGGTTTAACAATTCTCTAAGTTTCAAACCAAATCTTTCTTATAGTTAACAAGCTTTTGCACTTTTATTTCTTATGACTGACAGGAAGAAATTTTGCACTTAGAAATATGAAACAAAACCTAGTTAAGTTTTAAAAAAAAGTGTACATTTTGAATTATGTTACTGGTTGCCAGTGAGCATTAGGTAGCTTTCTTTCCCAGTGTGCCAGAAAAGCCACACTCATTCGTTCTTGCTACAAATCTGTAAATCTGGAAAGGAGGAAAGAACATGAATAGAAAATCTCTTCTTAGAATAAAAAGTCCTGGGGTGTTTTTAAAGAGAACTATAAGCCCTATACTATTCATAGTAATTACAGGATCAGATCAGGTTAATGTGGGGACCCAGGTCAATAAAGTACTATGGGTTCCCAGCTTTAATCTCCTCCTTTTATATAGTCTGTGGTGTTCACACACTGCTGGACTCACCAATCACTGTAGAAAACATGGATGTCGTGAATGTTTTTAGCATCATGGAAATCCATATGTTGTCAGTCACAACTTTCAGAAGACAAAGAAAAGATAACCTCTCAGAACAATCATACAAGTTTTTTGTCTTCAACTCAAATAATAAAGTTTAAATTTCATATCTAAGTAATGATATTTTCAGTGGTCTTTCACAATAAAATCTGTTTCTTTATTAAATTCTTCATTTGCCTGTTGTTCACAGAAGATATTAGACATACTTAATAAACATATAAATGAAAACTAAAATAGATTAGAATCTAACCCCATTCACCTTTTCATGCAATTCTCCCTGAAATTTCTGTGGAGGATGAAGAAAACTTTGAAATCTGTACCCTGTGCTGGAGAAATTCAATTGCAGCTTGTTTCTATTGGTTTGCTATGTTTTCTGAGAGGTGTTTCGTCATGCACCATTTCTTGCTTATCACTGTGAAATTTTCTTCTTCTTATGAATTGAATGTTCCTCTATATAAGATAGCAGGTAAAGATTAGATTTGCTGGAGTAACTATTAGTGATATTTTTGTTTTATATTTTTAAGGACAGATGGAGGTTAGTATCAAGAACATCTTATTCTCAGACAACATTAAATGGCTTTATAGAAAATAAAACATTCTTTAACCACTTGTTTCATTGCTATATGGTTCGTATTTAAGAATAGGAGAAAATTTCTGAAAATACTACTCAATGTGAGTAACTTTTAATGACATCTTCACCCCAAATCAAATTCCTACAATGTTATTTCTTTTTAATCCAGAGTCGTGGTAAATGTTCTAACTGGTGTTTGCTTTTAAAATTATCAGTCACTGCAAAACACATGATACTCAGAACAGCACATTCTATTCTTAAGTTGTAACCTATATGATCAGAGCTCAAAATGTAAATAAAGGCCAAGTTCATTTGTGGTTGACTACTGCACCCCAGTCTTCTTACCTGCTTCACTTTTTCTGTCTTTCTGTTTACATAATTAATGTAAATGAACAAAGCAGGAATTATAACGAATGAAAAGTTCTCTAAATACCTCAAATCTATAAAAGACATTGTTGGGATAATGTGTACTCTATTCTAAGCCCTGGTTATTTACATTTATAGTACCTTAACAGTAAGCTTTCATAAATACTTTCAGTTTAGCACATGTATGCACATTCTTATCACACCAGTATTAAAGCAGATAAGCCATGATCTCCTCCATGACAAGTGAGGTGCCTTAAATGAAGAAGCTATGTCTTAAATCTCGCATTAAAATTAGTGTTCATTTGATTCATAAATATCATAACTTCAACAGTTAATTGTTTTTGCTAACTTTAAAAGTTTATCATCAACTACTAATCATCTATGAAGTTTAAAGAATGTAAATTTGAAGTGAGTTCCAATTTTATTTAAAAAAAATAGATTTATGAAAGTTTTCAACAGAACTGACCATTTGATATAAAAGGAAACCATGTTAAAGTTGAGGTCATTTGAGAAAATTTTCCAAAATTGTGCTAAATAAATAAATAAATAAATAAATAAATAAATAAATAAATAAAGCTAGCAAATATGTTAGTACTTGAAAGATGTGAGCACTGGTTAATGCGAGCATGCAATATGGCAAAAACAAATCAATCAGTTCGGCTTAGTTCAGCCTCTGCAACTGGCCATCTGGTACAAAATCAACCAAATGTATCCCTGCATATTCATCTTCGTTTTCACAAACACTCAAGAGAATGTCATTCTAGAGCAAAATAAGATTAAATCACCGTAATTTTTAAGAAGTCCTTTCAGACACTCTTGGGAATACTGTATTTCTATGGAATAGTTATTGTAAAAATTGTTGGATAATTTTTATATAAACATATTCTTTGTTGTAGAGTTTAGAAATAAAAGATTTAACTTGTCAAAGAACATCATTTCAGATGATGACAACTTTTATGACCAGGTCGTGTGGTTTTAGTGACATCAACAGTGAAACCAAGGGCCTCAGCCACTTATAGGCAACTTGATAATTTTATAACTGCCTCAACATGAAGTTGGTCCAACAATTATAATTATTAGTTATTAGCTATTTTCAACATGATCAAAACAATATTAGGCAATGTTTCTATTCATAATTACATGAAATCAGAAACTAGGATTTCATTTGGTCAAATAAAAGTTTAACATAATAATCATACTAATACAAAAATAAACCAGTCAGAAAGGAGCTTGGTGTAACTAGACAATTTTTGAAATAACTTTTAAATTTAATTCAATTTTTATTTATCAGGGATATGTTAAAGAATAATATATCCTTGGAATGCATCCAATTAGAAGAGTAGCCCTATATACTATTTAGAATAAACACTAAAATTTATGTGCAATTTTATTTATTTAATTTTGTCCTTGAATTGTCCCATTTTAATTTATATTTTGACTCCTAAATAAAGATTTATCAAAATACAGTAAAACAACATAATCATCCAGCACTGTCTTTCAATTAAGTTTATAACAGTACAACAGAAAACATTTAATTGAAAGAATATTTAATGTTCACTATGATTTTGCTCAATTCTTTGCTCAAGTCTTTGCTAGAAGTTTCTAAGATGATATGTGATCATACACAAACTTAGATTTCTAGGCTAGAGAGGTGGCTCAGTGGTTAAGAGCACTGTTCTTGCAGAGGACCCAAGGTTTGTTCCTGTAACTCCAGCCAGAAAAATTATTTTTCTGATATCCACAGGATACTTCACTGATGTGTGCATGCACACACACACACACAGACACACCTCCCCTACACCTACACCCCCTTCACAAACACTCAAAATTAAAAACAATATTTTTAAACTAACATTTTTAATCTGTATGTTTCATGAAAAAAAGAAATTAGAGTTAATAATACAGCCAAATGGATTGTTACAGATTTTTTTTTAACAATTATATATTGATGTATATCAATGAATCATAATAAATATCTTTTCTTTTCCAAGGGCCTGTCTGCTGTAAAGGTTTGTCACACCTCTGCCAGTGTTTCATAAACAATTTCAGTTCAAAACAGTCAGTTAATGGTAGAGGATCTTTCCTATAAACTTTAGTTTGTGTGTGTGTCCTTTTAGTGATAGTAATGTTTGCCCTTCTGTAAACTGACTCCAGTTTGAAAGTCATATTTTGCTCAGGCAAAGTGCATTATCAGGTTGAATGGACAAAAGCTAGAATGTGCTGTCAGCACAAAGAATCATGGTTTCATCATCTTGAATGTACTGCAGAGGAGAAAAAGCAGTGTCAGGCTTTACTGTGTCTCAGCTTGCAGTTGAATCATCGATTTTGAAGTGTTGCCAAGAGCATGCAAACAAAATAAAAGAGAAAGTTGCTATAAAAGATTTATTCATTTGCCATGCCTGTTTGCATCAACTTTTTTTGATACTTGAAACTTAAATTTTTTAAATTTATCTCTTTTAACTTTTAAAAATTAAGATTTTATTACTGTGAAACTCAGTTGCTATAATAAAAATAGATTCATTTAAGTAATATATTCACAATTCTCTCATTTAATCCACACAATAACATGAAAAAGAGTAAGTACTTTACCATTAATTTAAAAGCAAAGAGAAAGAACCACAGCTTTACTCAGCTTGCTTGGAGTTGTCTTATAATCAGATAGAAATTCAATTTACAAAAGATGCATATAGACTTTTGAAATATCCATTGTGCTATATCTTAACTGCTTTTACAAGGCCAGAACCAAAAAATCAAAAACAAACAAACAAAAAAAGACAAAAACAAACAAACAAAACAGCAACAACAAAAAACAAACTAAAGATAACTTATTGTGTTGCAAAGTTCTTGTCTATCCGACTGCTTCCTGTAAACTCTGAGCTTTGTTTAGAGGCCCTTGGGCCTGAGGGCGTTAGATGCTCCAGTGTAGGGGAATGCTAGGGAGGGAAGAAGGGAATGGGTGTGTGGGTGGGGGAGCATCCTCATAGAGGCAGGGGGAAGGAGGATGGGATTGGGGGTTTTCAAAGGGGAGACTTGGAAAGGGAAAAACATTTGAAATGTAAATAAAGTAAATGTCCAAAAATAAAAAATTAAATTAATAATAATAATAAAAGAATGAGCTGATAGCAAATAAACTTCTCTTTGCATCCAAATACCATGACAATTTCAAGAAGCCTTTTGTCACTAAAAGTTATAAATGTTTTTCTCCAATCAAGTCCCTCCCAACCCAGCTTCAGTCCATTCTAGTTTTCTGGAGCTCCCAATGTATACTCTCTGAACATTCTAACATATTTTTTATGGCCCACGGGTCCTTCATCAAACCAGGTACATCAAGGAAAAGAGCTCATTCTTTAAGGTGTGCATGTGCTTCTCCTGCACAGTATTTATCTCATCATATATACCAGTAAGCATTTGCTTAGTGGATGAATGAGTAAGAGTGATACTCTGTTAGGCTTGCAGACAGGAGTCTAGCATGGCTGTACTCTTAGAGGCTCCCTACAGCAGCTGACTCACACTGATGTAGACACCCACAGCCAAACAGTGGATTGAGCTTTGAGACTCCTTAAGATTAGAATTAAGGATTGTGGGCCCAAAGGGGCAGGAACTCCATAGGAAGACCAACACAGTCAACTATCCTGGACCCATAGGGCTCTCAGAGACTGAACCACCAACCAAAGACTATACACCAGCTGAACCTAGTCTTTCCTGCACATATGTAGCAGATGTGCAGCTTAGTCTTCATGTGAGTCCCGAACAACAGGAGCAGGGGCTATCCCAAAAGCTGTTGCCTGTACATGAGATATGTTCCTCTAGCTGGGCTGCCTTCTCTGGCCTCAGTGGGAGAAGATGAGCAGAGACTTGATGTGTCTTGGTGGGGGGATAATCAAGGGTCCTTACGCACTCAGAGGAGGAGAGAGGGGATTGGAAAGGATGGGGGGGGGGTAACCAGGAGGAAGGCAATGAGTGGAATGTAAAGTGTATAAGGTAAAAAAGAATAAGTGAGGTAGAAAAAGCTTTAAGGAAATACCTGCATTTGACTATGAACATATTTCTCCATAAATCATTTGTGGTAACAGTGAGACATGAAGGCACAGAACATACAATAGCCAGGACAGCAAGGTCAAAGAAAGATTAACTGTTTTGTAAAAGATCAGTAACTGAGAGCAGTCATTGGACTGGGTCCTTCAGAGATAACTGCACCAGGTTCTACTGGTAATTGGCCACACTGTTGAAATAACATGGCTTTCTTATCTCTCACCAATCCCTCCATCCTTTACTGCAATAACATCTGCCATTCTAAAAGTTGTATTCGCAAATAGATATGACTTAAATATAATGAGAATGTGTAAGATTTCCTGTATTGAAATGGAATCTTTGTTGTGCAGTCTCATGTTTGTAGTTTAAAATCCATTGGAGGTTACGGGGATTACAGTCATTGGCCCTCCTTTCCATGATTGAATCTGGCTGACTTTATAGGAAAAGGACACACACATAACATCTTCTGTGTCTTGCAGGATGTACTGCATCATATCACCTCATGTGATACCTCTCTACCAAAGGAAGACCATCACAACACGAAGCACCTTAACTTGGCAGCCCCTAAAACATGAGCTAAAAATTAACAGCCCATTTTTATATTTCATATATGCTGTGATATTGGTGCTATTGACATAGAAAGTAAAGTAGTTAATACAGGTTTTCTGGGAGGACTTAAATTTTGTGTTTAGATTGACTTGATGCAAAAATAACAGAGAGGGGAGAGAGGGGGGAGTAGCTAAAAATAAAATTTTCATAAGATCAAAAACCTACTAGCAGATTTGAAAATTTCCAGGTCAAATTTAAATGTCTAGAAGCACAGACTGTGGCCCAAAGCCAATCTTATATAGAGCTCAAGGAAATAGGAAGTCCTCATGACATGAAGATCTCATGACAAGTGAATGAACAAGGAAGCCAAGAAATATAATTGGAAAAAGAAATTTACTTCATCAATCACATAATCATTCATTCAGGAAATCAAAGAGGGATTTCAGACATGGAACCACAAAATATGCACACAGATATTTCAGGGGACGATTGAAGCAAGAAATTCCCTGCAATTTTTTTTTTGACTGCTTTTTTCCTAGCAGAGGCCATAACTTATATCCATGACATTTCTCTACAGCAGATCATAAAGTCTTCATCCCAGAGGTACACACTCTGTACCAGGTAAAACAGTATCATATCTGCGAAGGTACAGGGACACAACCATCTCAACGAGGTCTCTCTAAACTCCCTTTTTTATGACCACCTTTTTTCTTCCAATCATTATCCTAAGAAGTTGGGAATAGACATCCTGTGCAGCAGCTCATTCCTGAAGGAAACTGATTCTCTCTTAGTAGCCATTGACCACCTTTAGCTTTTCATCTAAAAGGACATATTAAGGAATACAACATCAACATTGTCAAGTCAACTTGTATAGTCATTTTTCTGATTGTGTTTAGATCACCACATAATTTAGAGTTCATAGGCAAACTTCCCTACATCCATGCATATTTCAAAGTCAGATAGCTGAGAAACAGCATGACTGGAGTGGAGTGTGATGATAATTATGCAAACCAAAGATGAAAACACTTTATGAAAGAATTTGAATTATTTCAGTGATATTAAGGCAATATGCAAAACCATTTGGTTTGAAATGAGTATAAGAGAGAGAGAGAGAGAGAGAGAGAGAGAGAGAGAGAGAGAGAGAGAGGGAGAGAGAGAGAGAGAACTTAAGTTTAGGGTCTTTAGATCACGTAGAGTGAATGCCCTAATCCAAAAATCAACAACCTGAAGTGCTCCAAAGTTCAAATCCTTCTGAACACTGTTAAAATACAAATGAAAAAATTCCATTCCATAAAACTTTGTTTTTATATACAAAATGCTTAAAATATTGTATAAAACAATATTCAGACTGTATGGACATGGTACATATGAAAAATAAGTGCTATGACTTTAGACTTGTTCACATCCCCACATTTTATTATACCTAGGAAGACATCCTACAACCCAAAACTATGTTAAATCCAAAGCATTGCTGGTCTTAAGCATTTTAGATATTGGTACTTTATTTCTAGCTGTGTCTCAACACAATCTCAAAGAGCTCTGAGATGAAAGTTTGAGAATATGATCAAATAGACATACTTCAAGGACAACAAATAAAGTCATCCAGGGACTATATGACCATGAGAAAAAAAATGGAAGCTTGGATTCACCTATGAGAGAAAATTACTTGGGAATGGAAAACAGGGAAAGGCTAGAAGGCAGAATAGTCTAAGACACAGACTCCAAAGTATCAGAGAAAATTAGAAGAAATACTAATCAGGCAGCCATGTGAAACAATTTTAAAAGGAATTGAGCTATAATTACACATAGTATGCCAATATCAAATATAAATCTTGGGCGATATTTATAGAATTTTCTACAAACAAGGAATGACAGACATTTCTGAAGGAACTTGAATGGCAGAATGAATTTTAAAAAACCATCCCCCACATTGAAGCGTGAAAATGACATGAATATATCAAAATGATAGAAGGCCAGCCTGGTAGCACTCAGAGGTGCAAGCAAGCGGCCAACTGATCTACATTACAATGTCAACAAAATTCAAAGCTAAATTCTGGTTTCAATAGCAAATATAGAAACCCACAAATGTTTAAGAGAGATTTAGCAACAACTAAGAAAACATAGAGTATAAAGTTTATAAAGACTTTTAATAGGTGAGAGATTTGATCCTATTTAAATAATGATACAAAGAACCAACCTGTGGTTGAATTGGGGAAAAGTTGGAAGAAGCTGAGGAGGGTGGCCTCATGGGAAGACAAGCAGTTCCAACTAACATGGACCCCCGAGATCTCTCAGACACAGACCCACCAACCAGGCAGCACTCACTAGCTGATATGAGGCCCCTGACACATATACAGCAGAAGACTGCCTGTTCAGGCCTAAGTGAGAGAAGATCAACCTAATCCTTGAGAGACTTGAGGCCCCAGGGAGTGCGGAGGTCTGGTAAGGTGGGGAAGGGGGAGACAGAAGCAAGGAGGAGGTATGGGATGGGGAGCAGTAGGGAGGGATGCAGACCAGGAGGGGGATGAAGACTGGAGTAAAATAGGATTAAAGAATATAAAAAAAAGAAACCTGAAAAAGAAAAAAAAAATAGTAATGAAAGAGGGATTGTCAGTAATATCCAAATCTTCCTTAAGCAACAAAATAAAAAATAAAGAACTGCACAAAAAAAAAAAAAAAAAAAAGATTAACACGTTTTACAGTAAAAGAAGAAGGGGATAGGGAAGATAAGGGCCTTCTTCAGTTTCTTGGGAACAGTAGTCAGGGATCATATGCTGAAGTAAACAATGCTACAAACAGGTGAAAATGGGGTTTAGTGAGCTCAGAATTCTAAAGCAATGTTAGTTAGTGCTTAAATTTATATGATACTAGGACCAAAGTTTGTCCTACAAATGCAATGGAGGGAGAACTAAATGTTTATGATTTTGGCAAGGACACTCTCCACTCTGGGGGAAGCTGATTTACATGCACCTATTACTCAGGATGCTGCAAGGTCAGCAGGTGTTGGTGCCAAGAAGAGGCTAAGGCCAAGCACTCCACACGACTCAGAAACAACTTTAAGTGTGAATTGGCATATTTTAGAGAAAAGAAAAACACACATAGTTTTCTTCTGGGACAAATGACTAAATTTGTCTCTTTTATAAAGTGTATGCTTATTTGTTTAAGAAGTAGACAGTAATGAAAAGAAGTTATGATTTTCCTATCAGCCTTGAAACCAGCTGCACTTCTACTAAGAGCATCATTCACTTATCACTGCTCACCATGAAATAAAGTATTTAGATACTATGAAAGCAAGTTTCCATTTTATAACATTTAGATTAAAGCTATCATTAGTAATGTGAGTTAATATCTAAAAAATTGAGGATGGCTATAAGTACTGAATACCATCATTCCAATTTATTTATTTATCAGTTGAGCAAATGCACTCCCCTTGTTTCTGGAGGCACAGAAAAATGAAAATCCAGTCTCTGTCACCTAATTGCTCACAGAGAATATGACATCGAGAAATGTGATGAATGAAATAAAAAAAAGTCTCACCGGCTGTGCCATATAAATAGGATCAAGAAAGTTTTTGTTGTGATACCTAATTCATTATATAGCTAAACTTATTATTTGCATTTATGCACGTAAGCATGAATGCATTACAAGAATGATGAGATCATATCCTGAGATTCATATAGTAGTGAATTCTGACATATCTAGACCCATAACTCAAACATCACAGCACCAATTTTTTATGTGTAAGGCATCATAAATCAATCATCTGAGCTTAACCAGAAATAAGCTTTCAAAAGCTTAATATCATACTCAGAAATCAGGATTAATCTTTCTCTATTATACTGTTGTTTGATTACAGTCAGCCATCTGGTATTTTTGAATTGTAGTCAATCATAACATTGGTGGAAGAGACAGAGCTCATATAAAGCCTGCCCTTTAAAAACACTACATTCTCAGATTGCAAGGTACTGTACACAGAAACAATACAAATGGCAAGACTAAGAACGATTAAATGGAATTTTTATTGTTAGCTTTATTTGAAAGCTAATGTTCCAAGACTGTAGGTCAAGCAATGAACTAAATATATAGTTCTTTATCTATTGTTATTCAGTACTTTAAAGCTCATCTAAAATCAGTTTATTAAAAAGTACAAGGAAGATATGAAATGAACTGGTAGGGCACATATTATATTAGAAGACATTTATTAATACAGCATGTTATCAAAATAGTTGAAAATATATTAACTTGGATTCTCTCAAATGCCTCAGCACTAGAAGAAAATATGACACTTTCTGCTACATTAACTCTTTCATGATAATATTTACTGAATTTCTTCAGACCTCATGAATCAGTGAATATGCTTCATGCTGCTGATTTCATTCCCAAAGATCTGAATCTTCTCACTAAATATTAGATTCTATTATTTTGAAAATGGGTTGTGATTTCTAGAAAGCAGGTAACTTTCTTTTGAAAAATTCAGTCTTTGTTCCCATAACCAAACATCTAATTTTGATTAAAAATGAATTATATAAAGGTATGCAAAAATATATTCATGATCATCAACATCAGAATCTTCTTAATTTTCCTGTTAACAATAGCAATTATTTAATCAGCTTTCTGGAAATTTTCAAATAATAAATATTTTCTATTAGAAATAATAATATATAATAAAGTAGAACTACATAGCTAGCTTATACTGTAATAGAATTTCAGAAATAAAAATCTGAAACCATCAACCATAATCAAATAGATATTTGTGTCCAACATTTTCAAAGATTTCCATATTTTGCATGCTCTTCTATCCCTCTTATCTATCCTCGGGCAAACACTGATCTCCTTACTGAAGATTTAAAAGAGAGAATCCCATATAATTTGTGAAATAGAAATTGTAGTATTGTATTCTTACAGTCAATATAATTATTGTGATGCTCTATTATGCTGTTCGGTGCATCAATAAACCATTGCATTTTATTGATGAGTAGTATTCGTTTTATGAATTACCCACAATTTATTTAACTCTTAAACTATTGATGTGCATTTGGAATTATCCGAGGTTGCTTTTAACTATTGCAAAAAAGCTTCTATGAATATTCATACAAAAGCCTTTGTAAGGACATATATTTTTATCTATTTGAATACTCAGCCTGAAATTTCTGGATCCAAAAGTTTTCCAAATTAGTTATATCATTTCAAATTACCATCAGCCTTTATTTAATTAATGTGAGCATAGTATATCTCTGTTTCTCCTTTAATTTTTAACCCATTAGCACACATCTCTAAACTGAGTTTCCTGTAGGCAGCATATAGTTGAGCTGTTTTATTTAATCTGAGAATCTGTGCCTTTTAATTGGAATATTTGCACAATTTACTTTTAATGTGAATACTAATATGATTGTGTTTAAATCTTTCATTTTGGTGTTGGCTTTCTCTCTAGAGGATTTGTTAATTGCCCACTCCTTTTTATTCTACTGCTTGAGATCAATGTGGTACTTTTCTAATTATCATCTTTTTGTTGATTTTATTAGCTATTGAGTGTTTTGTGTTTGTTTATGGGAAGTAACAATTTAAGTATATATGTGTTTGTGTGTATATATGTATGTATACATATATATTTAACACAGCTATACAACTACAGTTTATTATCACCTTCACTTATTCTATGTATACACATTAATTTTATAAAACTTGACATGTAATCTAAGAGCCTTTTGACAATGTATTTGTTGTTCTTTCTCTCACAACCACACTGTGTTGTTCCATGTATTTTGCATTTACTAATCTTATACTATTATGTCATTACATTTATTAAAATAAATGTAAAATCATTTATATGAATTCATATATTTAACATATCTGATGTACTTCATTATAGGAAGCCATTTCATATGGTCTTATTTGCCTTCTAATGCTGAGGGACTTTTAGTATTTTAAGCACCTAGGTTCTCTAGGTAAAAAATTTTGCCTTTTGATAATAAAGAAATATTTTCTTTCAACTTTACTTTGAAAGCTATTTCTAGCCATGGATTTTCTTTCTTTCAGAATTTTAAAGATTTCCTCCCTTACTTCTCACTGGCATCAATTCCAAGAGCTCTATCGTTACTTCTATCTCATCTCCTCTGTTGCCAAGGTAACCTTATACATTGAGTTCCTAAGTTTTTAAGTTCCTTTAAGAGGTTTGTGCTGTGCTTTTGACTAAGAGTTCTCCCAAAGTCTTATGTTTTCTCACAGTTTTTTCCAGGTATTATTTTTGCAAATATTTTTGACCCTTTAGCAATTCAAATTTTATGAGTTTGAATTTATTCTTTCCATTTTAGGTATTTTGCCTTTCTTTGTCTTCAGTTCAACAGGTGTTTTCCACTGTGGTTTAGATTCTCCTATTTAATACAATGCAGTATGCTTATCTTAGAATGTGCATTTTTGTCTTCTATAAGTTTTATGATAGTATTTAATATCTTTTATATATTCAACTAATAATTTCAATCCATGTATTCAATTAATAAATAATTATAGATATGGAATAAAGCCTTAATAACAATGTAAATATCATCATTGAGAGAACTTATTGTTTATGCCATTTTTGTGTCTGCTTCTATTCAAATTTCCCTTCATTGCATGCCATGTTTTTCTATCTCTTTACATGTGTGATAATTCTTAATGGATAACAGACATTGTGAATTTTACCTTTTTAGTTTTAAAAATATAGCTATAGATGTAGGTATAGACATATAGATAAACTGGTGCTAGACATTCTTGGATTCCTATATTCTTGAAGTTCTTTATCTGGCACAAGTTAGTCGGAATCTGTGGTGGTTAGTGTTGTTAACATGAAAGAAACTAAAACCAGCTTGGGGATGGGCCCCTCCACATACCTAAGATGGAAATTATCTTAGCCAACAAGATGCATAAAACTATACCCTAACTAGAATCTTTGAAACTGTAAGGAGAAAGACAAAGAGTTGAGAACAATAAAAGTATAAATCACACACTGCTTCTTAAATGGAAATGCAGTGCAATCCCCATGCTCCTCTGACTTCCCTGCCAAAATAGACAGTAATGTGGAATGGTGAACTAAATAAGGCTTTCCTCTCTTACATTGCTTTGGTCAGATGATTTTAGCACAAGAACAGGTGCTTTCACAGGCACAAGGCTACCGCCAGTTTAATCTTATTAGGACAGGTCAAAACCAGTTGAACACTTGAATAGACTGTGGTACTTCAGTAGTTGGAGCCCTTCATGTACTCCTGTAACTGGGATGCTCTACTATTTAGGCTTTTCTCCTGTCTGAGGCAAAGCCACATCTTCAGAATCAAAACACTATTTTTGTTACTTCTTTGACATGGATCCTGAGTTCTACTCTGTCATATGAACTTCTAGTTTGATACATATCTTCATCTCATTCAAACTTTGTTGAAGCTTTATTTTATGTATCTATGTGACTGATAATGAGATACTCACATACTTATTTAAGCATTATTCCTGGTAAGTATACGAGGAAGATTTATCATTGATGTGAACATCTGAAAATCCAAATAAGCAAAAAATGCAAAGAAAGCAAGGACTCTCTCCCTTTTTGTTTCCTTCTTCTACTAGCTGACTGAATGGGCATACTTCTGCTAACCCATGGAAATTATCCATTCAGTCTTTTGGTTTCTTGACTATGAACTTGGACTGAAATGTATACCATAAGTTCTTCTGAACTCAGACTGGACATACGCCACAAACCCTCCTCAGTCTCCAGCTTGCCATCTGAGTATCACAGGACTCAGCCACTACCTTTCCTCCTTTCTTCTTCTCTTCCTTTCCTTTCCATTCTCTTCCACATTTCTTTACTTCTCATCCCTCCTTTCTTGCTCAGTCTCCCTCTCCCTCTCTTTCTTTTGCTCGCTCTTATTTGCCTACTCAAAATCTGTTGTATTTCCTAAACTGCTTAATGATTCTGGCAATTATACATAGGTACTACTCCATGTTTAGGCTACATTCTCTGTTCCCAATGCTCTTCTTCCACCCTAGAACCATGCCCCTATTCTCAGCAACCTGAGGTCTGACTCCTATAAAACACCAAATGTTGTCAATATTACATTCATCTCTGCCAGGTTGCTTTATGTTCCTTCATGCAAGGCTATCCTTTATGCAGGTCTATCTATCTGTCCCTGCTCTTCCCTGGCAAGATGTAACTCTTTGTTTATTTTATGAGTATGGAATATACATTAGGAACTGATCCATATCCAATCCCAATAGTTTTATAGTTTATTGTAACAAAACAACAGCCAATGATTTTTCTGTTTTATTTCCTCACTAGACAAAGTTGCTCTGTGTAGGCCTGGCTGACCAGGAACACACTCTGTTGACCAGGCTGTCCTAGAACTCAGAGGTTTGCCTGCATCTGCTTCCAGAATGCTAGAATTAAAGGAGTGATTCACCAAGCCCAGCTCAACCAATGTGATATAAATAGGCTTATATTCAATGACTTTGAAGGATGTCAGTGTAACACAACTCTTTTAACAAGGGTTTTCATAGTGTAGTCCACCATCCATTTCAAGTATATTATTTCTTTTTAACTTGTTGAAACTTTTTAGTAAGGTCAAATTGTATGCTGCCCTATCTCTCTGTGGATATTATCATTGTTCATTTTATTATATATTTTTTAATTTTTTGAGACTGTAATTACATTTCCTTCCCCTTTTCACCTCCAAATTCTTTCATATATCTACCTATCCTTGCTCTTTAAAATTTGCTATCTCTTTATTCATTAATTTTAACATAAGATTTCGTAATTGGCTTCTGATTTTCATCTGCGCCTTAGAGCTAAGGCTGTCCCACAATTCTCAGTACTCAAATCCCACCCAGAAAGAACTGGTCTCCCAGAAGCACTATCACTCCTAAGTTAACAAGTGAGGCCACCACTTTTGCTCCAATAAATGGCCAAGGAGGGACCAGCCAGGAACCTACAGGGCACAGGAACCATGAATCAGCCAGAGACAGGATCCTTCCAATCTCCATCTGTAACTCAGAGCCAAGGTTGTACCCCAACTCCCCACACCCAAATCCCACCCAGAGAGAACTGGACTCCCGGGAGTGTGGACAAACCTAAGATCACTGCTCTCTGCACACTATTACTGCCCTTAAAGAGCAAGAATCCCACAGTGCTGAAACACCTAAGATCACAGACTCACAGGCCCACAGGAAGGACAAGTTCAAGCCAGAGACAGCAAGAACAACTAATACCAGAGATAATAAGATGGCAGGAACCAAGTAGAAAAAGCAACAGAAGCAAAGAAACCAAAACTACTTGACATCATCAAAACCCAGTTCTGCCACCACAACAAGTACTGGATATCCCCCAACAAACTGGAAAAGCAAGAATCAGATTTAAAATCACATCTCGTGACGATGATAAACGACTTTAAGATGGACATAAATGACTCTGTTAAAGAAATACGGGAGAACACAGATAAACAGGTAGAAGCACTTAAAAAGGAAACACAAAAGTCTCTTAAAGAATTACAGGAAAACACAATGAAGCAAGTGAAGAGATTGAACAAAAACATCCAGGATCTAAAAATGGAAATAGAAATAATAAAGAAATCACAAAGGAAGACAACTCTGGAGATGGAAAACCTAGGAAAGAGATGGGGAGTTGAAGATGCAAGCAAAATTAACAGAATAAAAACAAAGAAGATTGAATCTTGGGTGTAGAAGATACTATAGAAAACATTGATACAACAGACAAAGAAAATGCAAAATGCAAAAAGCTCCTAACACAAAACATGCATGAAAAACAGGACACAATGAAAAAACCAAACCTCAGAATAATAGATATAAAAGAGGGTGAAAATTCACAACTTGAAGGCCAATAAATATCTTCAACAAAATTATAGAAGAAAACTTCCTTAACCTAAAGAAAGGAATGCCCATGAACATACAAGAAGCCCACAGAACTCCAAATAGACTGGACCAGAAAAGTAATTCCTCCCATCACATAACAATAAAAACACCAAATGCACAAAACAAAGAGAGAATATAAGAGGCTCTAAAGGAAAAATGTCAAGCAACATATAAAGGCAGACCTACCAAAATTACACCAGAATTCTCAGCAGAGACTATAAGAGCCAGAAGATCCTAGGCAGATAGCATACTGACCCTAAGAAAACACAAACACTAGCCCAGGCTACTATACCCAGAAAAACTCTAAATTACCATAGATGGAGAAACCAAGATATTCCATGACAAAACCAAATTTACACAATATCTTTATACAAATCTAGCCCAACAAAGGATAGTATATGGAAAACACCAACACAAGAGGGAAAAAACACCCTAGAAAAAGCAAGAAAGTAATCTTCTTTCAACAAACACCAAAGAAGATAGCCAGACAAACATAAAAATAACTTCAAAAATAACTGGAAGCAACAATCACTTTTACTTAATATCTCTTAACATCAATGAATTGAATTTCACAATAAAATGACATAGACTAATAGACTGGATATATAAACAGGACCCAACATTTTGCTGCATTCAAAAAATAAACTTCAATGACAAGGATAGACACTACCTCAGAATAAAAGACTGGAAAAAATTTCCAAGCAAATGTTCCCAAGAAATAAACTGGCGTAGCCATTCTAATATCAAATAAAATAGACTCTCAACAAAAAGTTATCAGAAGAGATAAGGAAGGACACTTCATACTCATCAAAGGAAAAATTTCCCAAGATGAATTCTAAATTCTAAACATCAATGCTCCAAATGCAAGGGCACCCACATTCATAAAATAAACTTTACTAAATCTCAAAGCACACATTGCATCTCATACAATAATAGTGGGAGACTTCAACACCCCACTCTCATCAATGGAGAGATCATGGAAACAGACTAAACAGAGACACAGTGGAAGTAAGAGAAGTTGTGAACCAAAGGGATTTAACAGATACTTATAGAAAATTTCATACTAAAAAAAAAAAAGAATATACATTCTTCTCAGCACCTCATGGTACCTTCTCCAAAACTGAGTGTATAATTGGTCACAAAACAGGCCTGAACAGATATAAGAAGTTTGACATAATCCCATGCATCCTATCAGATCACCATGGACTAAGGCTGGTCTTCAATAATAACAACAACAACAACAACAAAAAAAAAAAAAACAAAAAAAAAACAAAAAACAACAACAAAAAAAGCCCACACACACATGAAAATTGAACAAAGCTCTACTCAATAATAACTTGGTCAAGGAAGAAATAAAGAAATAAATTAAAGACTTCCTAGAATTTAATGAAAATGAAGGCATATTATACCAAAACTTATGGGACACCATAAAAGCAGTATTAAGAGGAAAACTCATAGCTCTGAATGCCTCCAAAAACAAACTGGAGAGAGCATACACTAGCAGCTTGACAGCACACCTGAAAGCTTTAGAACAAAAGAAGCAAATACACCAAAGAGTAGACATCAGGAAATAATCAAACTCAGGGCTGAAATCAAACAAGTAGAAACAAAAAGAACTATACAACAAATCAACAAAACCAGAAGCTGGTTCTTTGAGAAAATCAACAAGATATTTAACCCCTTAACCAGACTAACCAGAGGGCACAGAGACAGAATCCAAATTAATAAAATCAGAAAGGAAAAGGGAGACATAACAACAGAAACCAAGGAAATTCAAAAAAATCATCAGATCCTACTACAAACGCCTATACTCAACAAAATTGGAAAATCTGGGTGAAATAGACAATTTTCTAAACAGATACCAGGTGCCAAAGTTAAATCAGGATGAGATAAAACTTGAACACAGTCCCATAACTCCTAAAGAAATGCAAGCAGTCATTAGAAGTCTCCCAACCAAAAAAAGCCCAGGACCAAATGGATTTAGTGCAGAATTCTATTAGACCCCCAAAGAAGACCTAATACCAATACTCTTCAAACTATTCCACAAAATAGAAACAGAAGAAACTATACCAAATTCGTTCTATGAAGCCACAATACCTAAACCACACAAAGACCCAACAAAGATAGAGAACATCAGACCAATTTCCCTTATGAACAGTGATGCAAAAATACTCTATAAAATTCTAACAAACTGAATTCAAGAACACATCAAAATGATCATTCACCATGATCAAGTAGGCTTCATCCCACGGATGCAAAGATGGTTCAATACCTGGAAATCCTTCAACATAAACCAGTTCATAAACAATCTCAAAGAATAAACCACATGATCATTTCATTGGATGCTGAAAAAGCATTTGACAAAATTCAACATTCCATCATGTTAAAAGTCTTGAAAGATCAGGAATTCAAAGCCCATACCTAAACATAGTAAAAGCAATATACAGCAAACCAGTAGGCAACATCAAACTAAATGGAGAGAAACTCGAAGCAATCCCACTAAAATCAGGGACTAGACAAGGCTGTCCACTCTCTCCCTATCTATTCAATATAGTACTTGAAGTTCTAGCTGGAGCAATTAGAAAACAAAAGGAGGTCAAAAGGATACAAATTGGAAAGGAAGACGTCAAAATATCACAATTTGCAGATGATATGATCGTATACTTAAGTTACCCCAAAAATTCTATGAGGCAACTCCTAAACCTAATAAACAACTTCAGCAAAGTGGCTGGATATACAATTAACATGAACAAATCAGTAGTCTTCCACTACTCAAAGGATAAATAGGATGAGAAAGAAATTAGAAAAAAGATACATTTCACAACAGTCACAAATAATATAAAATGCCTTTGTGTGACAGTAACCAAGCAAGTAAAAGATCTGTATGACAAGAACTTCAGGTGTCTGAAGAAAGGAATCTAAGAAGATCTCAGAAAATAGGAAGATCTCCCATGCTCGTGGATTGCCAGGATTAATATAGTAAAAATGGCCATCTTGCCCAAAACAATCTACAGAGTCAATGCAATCCCATCAAAATCCAACTCAATTCTTCATAGAGTTATTACAGCAATTTGCAAATTTATTTAGAATAACAAAAAACCCAGGATAGCAAAAGCTATTCTCAACAATAAAAGAACTTCTGGGGAAATCAGTATCCCTGACCTCAAGCTGTACTATAGAGCAGTAGTGATAAAAACTGCATGATATTGGTACAGTGACAAGCAGGTAGATCAATGGAATAGAATTGAAGACCCAGAAATGAACCCACACATTTATGGTCGCTTGATATTTAACAAAGGAGATAAAACCATCCAGTGGAAAAAATACAACATTTTTAGCAAATGGTGCTGGTTCAACTGGCAGTTAGCATGTAGGAGAATGCAAATTGATCCATTCTTATCTCCTTGTACAAAGCTCAAATCAAAGTGGATCAATGACCACCACATAAAACCAGATACACTGAAACTAATAGAGGAGAAAGTGGGGAAGAGCCTTGAATACATGGGCACAGGGATATTTTCCTGAACAAAACAGTAATGGCTTATGCTCTAAGATCAAGAATTGACAAATGGGAGCTCATAAAATTGAAAAGCTTCTGTAAGGCAAAGGACACTGTCAATAGGACAAAACAGCAAGCAATAGATTGGGAAAAGATCTTTACCAATCCTACATCCAATAGAGGGCTAATATCCAACATATACAAAGAACTCAAGAAGTTAGACTCCAGAGAACCAAATAACCTTATTTAAAAAATGGGGTACAGAGCTAAACAAAGAATTTTCAACTGAGGCATAGTAAATAGCCGAGCATTACCCAAAGAAATGTTCAACATCCTTAGTCATCAGAGAAATGACCCTGAGATTCCACCTCATACCAGTCAGAATAGATTAGATCAAAAACTCAGGTGACAGCATATACTGGCAAGGTTGTGAAGAAAGAAGAACACTCTTCCATTTTTGGTGAGATTACAAGCTGGTACAACCACTCTGGAAATCAGTCTGGCAATTCCTCAGATTGGATTTAGTACTACCTGAGGACCCTGCTATACCACTACTGGGCATATACCCAAAAGATTCTCTAACACATAACAAGGACTCATGCTCCACTATTTTCAGCAGCCTTATTTATAATAGCCAGAATCTGGAAACAACCTAGATGTCCTTTAATAGAGGAATGGGTACAGTAAATATGGTAAGTTTGCACAATGGAGTCCTACTCAGCTCTTAAAAACAATGACTTCATGAAATTCTTAGGCAAATGGATAGAACTGGACAAATTTGGGATAGGTGCATATGTACACATGTAACTAGATAGGTAGCCACATGGAGAAAGGACATTGTCTTGTATGACAGATGGCAGAGCACCAACAACAGAGTGAGCTGCCAAAATATCCCCTTTTTAATAGCTTGTATGACTAGATAGATGACAGAGCCTTTGAGATGGACATTTTCAGTTAAAAATACATTATTACTTACATTGCTCTTAATAATAAATCTTAAATGCTTAATATTGAAATGTAGATGTTCTGCGACTTGCCCAGCCTCCTCCATCATGAGTTCTCTTCCCTTTCCAGCTCTGAATCCTCCCCTGATCTTTCTGTCCTAGAGAAAATTCTCCACACAATATCATAGTTAGCCCTCACAGTCTAAATGTCACTTCCATGGGGGACAGGCCTTCTCTGACTGCCAATGGGGAATAAATTAGCCCGTTGGACTTTGTGATAATGTCTTCAGCTTTAGTTTTATACCCTTAGACGGTGGCACTATATATTGTTACCTTAAGGGAAACTATTTAACCATTTTTTCTAAATATATACTCTAACATATTTTAAATGTTGTATATTCTTTGGTCACTATCTATAGAGTTAAATCCAGTATTAATTACTTAGAAGAACTTGCAAAAGGTTGAGAATGGCAAATTGTGAAAGGAATATAAATTTAGGAATAAGCACAAGATGTTTTTGTACCATCTACATAAAAATATTCAAAAATCAACTCTTCTCTTTTCTCTTTAGAATCTTGGCATTTTTGTTTCAACATTCAGGCAGGACTCTAAGAAGAGCAGAGATGTAAATGGCATCCTGATTTGATCATTACACATTGTATACATGCCTTGAATTATCACACTTGGACCTATAAGTATGTATAGCATGCTAGTTAAAAATTAAAATGCCACCCGTTGTTTCTTGATATTAGAAAGAAAAAGAGAAGGGCTGAGAAAATACAAGTCCTTAGAGTTATAAAGCTTGATGAAGCAAAAGAGAGAGGAGGAAAGAAAGCAGGGAAAAATAGAGAGGGAAGGATGGTGACAGGAAGATAGAAGTACAAGAAGAAGGGAAAAAGAAAGACAAAGAATTATCATAAGGAGTTATCACTAGAATAAAAGAAAAAGGTGGTAGAAAAATAAGGCCTAACTAAAGTAACCTGTGAAGGAGGATCAAAACCAGAAAATGTGGCATCAGGTAACAACAAAAGAACAATTTCCAAAGATGAAAGAGTAAAAATGAAAATATTAATAATATTAATAAATAAAATGATGATATGAGTCAGAAGAAGCCAGATAATAGCATGAAATATATACAGAATTAGGTCTCTTAATCCCAAGGGTCACTAATGACTACAAAGGCAAAGACTTTCAGGGAGCTATAGAAGAAGACAGTGCAGTAATTCATAACTCAATCATTTTTCCAATCTTACAAATTGTGAGCACTGAGCCCTGCACATTTTGAAGGAGATGTAGCCAAAGGGAATAGGAATGTGTCTCTTTATGAAGTTTAATGCACTACAACCAGGGCATAAATTTAGCTTTTCTACAAGATAAGCATCTAAGCCCTTATTTACTAATTCCATGGAGGTATTTATTTTGCCTGGCTTACCCAGTCACAAGTTATTGATTCCACAAAATAGTGAAGACATGTTATAATCAGTTACAGATGTACATACGAGAACACTGCACTCTTATATGACCAGTTCACTTTTTAAGATCAAGTACATAGGAATCAGAAAAATTCAAGATGAAAGCAATAAAAATAACACATCTTTACTTCAATGAAAACATTGAATATTCAAAATTCTTTAAGTTTTAGAACTTAATGTGTAAGTGAAAACAGCAAAGGATGCAAGAGTGGATATTAACCCCCAGTTCCATTTCTGTGTCCTGAAGACTGGAGAGGGAATAGCCTTCACCAAGTATTGTAGCCATATCTAATAGTGAAGCCTACTCAACAACTCTCCTTATACCTGAGTTAAACAACTCAATGAAGCAAAGGTTCATCTTTAAAGATGGTTTCAAGATTTCAGCATATGGTTCCTTCTCTTGCTCTCTGCAGACCTCTCACAGGAAAGAACATCATAAGAGATCAAAGCTGCTAACATCATGAAAGCCAGAAAGTAGAGTGGGAAATCTTGGGAAAAATTATCAAGGACATAACTTATGTACCTTCAACCAGATACCACTCCCTTCTGCCATGTGTCAACTCTTCAAGTCCCACCGCTCCCAAACAGCCTATCAAGTTATGGCCCCTAACACTTATGAATGAGCCCACAAGCTGCCCTCCAGCTTCTTCTCTGCCTTTTTCTAGTGTTTGTAATTTGGATCCTAATCCTTTAAAGAATGCTAATACACCAGGCATAATCTCATACCAGTGCCCTCCTAAACTCCTTAACACATCCCATAGACCTACATGGTAGCTTCTTGAACTTATCTTTCAAGCTCATTTCTAGGTAATATAATACATTTTTAATTGATTTTATAAAACAAAAAATATCTTTTTGCCTTATTTGTACATATTTTATTTTTTGGAGAATAACAAAAACTTTCTTTGAAGATGGCAAGCCACAGTGTTTATTTATGGAATCCCATCTGGTACCAAGCTACTTGCCAATAAAAAGGTGACAAACATAGTTATTAGCCAGTTTTAACTCAATATATTTTTATGATGTCTTTAGTAGCCACTAGGCAAAAAAGTTTTCTTTTATCTTATTGTGAAGTTTAAGCCTTCAAAAGTATGTGTCTCAATCTTCCATATAATTGAGATTCTGTAACTGTTTAGAATTAATACAAAGTATAATAATAATAATAATAATAATAATAATAATAATAAAACATTGTATTAAATAAAATGAGACATGATAAAATGAAACCAATCATATCTCAGTTTCATGAGAAGATGAGACAGAAGAATCCCCAGTTGAAAGTTTCCCTGAGTTACAGGATTAGCCGGGGTCAAGCAGCATATTGAGGCCATATTTCAAAAGAAAAAAGAAAAATCTAATCAAGGCTGGGGCTATAACCTATTGGATAAGCATGGTTCTATTAAGCAAAAGGCCTTAAGTTTAATATTTCAGTACCACAAAAAATAAAAAGAAAATAAATAATAAAAGAAAAACAAGAAGAGAAGTCAATGATCTGTTGTTTTTTTTTTGTCAACTATAGTAAGGATCCAGTGGGAAAACTGCAGCCTTCTTGATGTAGTACCAGGTGTCTTTTGTTTCTGTACTTGGAAGTCTGACACAGAAAGATTGTTGCAAATCCAGTACCACACTGTAAATCAAGGCTGTAGAGAGCCTATCACAGGAAAGAAAAGAACAGAACGGAGTCTGTTGTAACATACCTGCTCTGTGATGCACTTGTTCTGCCTTTATACAATATCTTTCTTCATTCCTCTGAGCTTATCTCTAACCGTGTCTCTGTGTTTTCCCTGATTTTCAAACCAAGATCAAATAACAACAACAACAACAACAAAAAAAAAAAAACCTAAAATTCGGAAAAAATATTGACAAGTTTTATTAGTATTTTACATATATTTGAACTCAGAATTTGTCCATAGATTATTTTCTCCTTTCTTTTATTTTTGGGGATAGAGACAGAAACTTCCATTCTTACAAAGGATTGTGCAGTATTTCACAGAATCAGTAAGACCTACCCAGGAAAACACAGTCAGCATCTGCTTTTCCTAAGAAGAGTCATAAGGACAGATAAGAGCTTTTTAAGAGTGAAAGTGGGGAAACAAAAGATTAAAATTGTTCTTAAAAACTGTCTCAGCAATAGCATCAAGACCAGAGAATAGGCTTTATAAAAACCCTCATGAGTCCTCTGTAAAGATTTCTTTCCAAATAAAGCTTGTCTAAATTTAAGAATTGGCTGCAAGAGAATAACTAGTAATTTTTCCGAAAGCTGTTCTGTATGCTCTCTGCTACATCCTGAAAGCCCAGGAAAAAAATGTCATTGGAATCTGCCATTGGGAACTCCATCAGTGTTGAAAGTGCTGATAACCTATGTAAAGCCAAGCCAGTGCAAGGAAGTAAACAATGGAATCAGCCAGAAATCACTCTTCAATATCCTCCTAGTCTGGGAAGGGCAGCAATCCTTAGCCCACAATCAGACATTAGCAAAACTGATGGCAGCAATCACAGGAGCAGAAGCAGGAACAGCTGAAACCATATCCCATGCACAGTGGATGCAAGCAAAAGTAGGGAGCAAAAGAGTCAGCTCTCCAGGGCACCAGAGCTGCTGTTGGCTCCTTCCAGGTAGGAGGAATTGCTTCAACGTAATGTTATCATTGTCAAAAGGTAGACCCAGAGAGACCACATTCTTTGTTGAACATACATAAGGAACACAACAGCCACGGCACATTGAATACCAAATAGAATTACCTGATGTTCTGAAGCATAACAACCCAGGATTAAGAACTTAAATTATGTACATAGGATACAATACTAAGTTCATATGCACTGACTTTTATGACAGAATGTTTAAGAAACTTGTCAAAGTTTACAGAGTTAATACAAGAGAGAGTAAACATCAAATCTGATCACTCTGACCACAAAGCCCCAACACTCAGCCACTTTATTGCCCCAGGTGCGTTTGCAAAGCTAAGAGCTAGACAGGTAGATTGGTCATGGTCTTGAAATCAATTACAAAATGAGAAGGAAATAAAGATATAAAACCAAAAGAAAATCAAAACATAAAATGGAAAATAGCAGAGGAGAGAAAGGAGGAAAAAACTGGAACACCCACCATTCTGTGTGGGACCTAGGGAGACACATTGTGGTGAACAGGAGGAAGCAGGTCAGAGTGTCATGAGTTCCATTGATAAACCAGACCTGCTGTCTTTTGATGCAGAACAAATAGACCTGGAGGGTGAAAATAAATGAGGACCAATTATACCAGGATGTCTTGTAGAAGACCTTGAGTGTGGACACTGATTTGGAAGAGAGGGCATTTCAGTGCATATCAGAATTCCAGTCTTTTTCCTGAGACAGAAACCCAGAGAAGAACAACAAGAAGGATGAAATGTTTCTCTGGTAAATGCCCCCCAGAGTCTGTTAACATTCAGGGAAGTAGCTGTGGCCTTCTCACTGGAGGAATATGAATGTCTCAACTGTGCTCAGAACTCATTGTACCTGGATGTGATGTTGGTGTTACAACAGTCTATTCTTTGTGGTGTGGAGATTCCAGACAGATTGTTTTCAGAATGAATCAGTTGGAAACACAAGATACATGCCAAATATGACGAGTGCTGCTCACAAACCAGATGTAACAGATTCCCTGAGTATCAGACTGTTCCCTTGACCTGAACCACTAGGTCATTCTTCAGTGACAGAGTTCTGAAGATGAATGTCATGAGGATCAGAAACAAAGAAAATAGAAATGATAGGCTCTGGAGATCTTGCACAAACTATATTTTATTCCAAGCAAGGGTTTCACTATGTAGCCCATGTAACCTGATATGGATACCAGGCTGGCTTCCAACTCTAATAAATCTGCCTGTCTTTGCATTCTGTGTTCTGTGAAGAAAAGATATAACAGAAGTACGACAAAAACAATTATACTTGCCTGCTGCTAACAGGGCAGACAGGCAGAGGACACACTGAGACTTACCTTCTATTACATAACACAACACAGTGCAGAAGGAAGAAGTACAGAGATACACTCACACCCATACCATGAGGCATGTCTGGGAAAGACACCTGAAGATCTGTCTGGCACTGAAAGGCACAGGGCGGGAAGGCAGTAGACATCAAAGCATGCCTGTTACCATGGCAAACAGCATGAAAGGGGGAAGACATTCATAGACTTGCCCTCCACCATGCCACACTGGTAGGCTGTAGCCACCTAGAGGCCCGCTTGCCAGCACTGTCTGCAGGATGGGCAGAGGAGGTCACCCAGAGGCCCACCAGCTATGTGGTCTGCTTGCAGCTGGAGCCACTATAATGTGCATGTATCTGGTGGACAGATGGAAGAAAAAGAAAAGTGGAACAATTTGAATATTATGAAGGGAGATAGAACTACAATTGTGAGAGTGAAGAGGAATAGCCTGTCGTGTGTAGCTAGCTCTACTATCTGAAGGCAAAATTAAGTTCCAGCCCAAGATACAGCTGAGGGCCATGTCTTGATAATGGCTATACAACAGCAGGGTTAAGTGTATGTCCGTGGATCATATTGCCATTAGAAACCATGGGGACATTTCCTGTCTGGGACCAAACAGGTGTCAAAGGGTTGAGCAAAACTACTTCACCCCACAATGGCTGTGGTGCTCTGAAGAGCTGGTTCAACCTCTCAGTGCCTCACTGGGCTTCACAGTGAAACTGGACATGGCGGGGATTGAGGGGAGGGTGTGAATGTGGGAGAGCTGACTCTGCCTCCTGCTGATGGAAGATAGCTGCTGTGAAGAAGAAAAGAAGGTATCATTACATTATGAAGCCCACTCATGTCAGAAAGTGGACCTAGTCCTAAACATGGAACATATCAATAGGCAAGTCCCTTTAGTCAGCAGCCCCTATAAAGATACCAGTGGGTGATTCCTCAGGTATATGAAAGATGACTTCCAACATCCTTACTATAGTAACGTGGCAGACATAAGTCTTGATCATAAAGTGGTTCCTGGGAGCACATTGAAAGCTTCCAATCAATCCTGACACATGTTGATGTGCATGTGAGTGACACAGCTCTCCTTCTAGGTTGGACGCTTCTTGAAAGCAAAGGTAGGCATCCTGAATGCAACGGGCACTGTTGCCTACCATCTGTTTGTGGTCTAATTATATATATTTCACGTTTTTTGTCATTTCTACCCATTCTAAAAGTAGTGTTGGAAATTAAAGCTAAAAGGAATGGGACTTGGATGCCTGGAATGCATGAGATCCCACATCAATGGGTGACTTTTACAACAGAAATGCAGGAGAGATCACTGTTTCTAGGTGAACTTATCCTGCTTTCTAGGGTAATTATGTCTCCTCTTGCTATTTCCACAATCAATTATGCCAACCCAGTTATATCATTTATCATAGTATGCTTTATTTTGAACTTTTAACAAATATTATTTTATATTGGCCCAAATATATGTGTGCAAAGTGTACATGCAGATTTTTGAAGAGACCAGAGTAGGGCATTGAATCCCTGGAACTAGAGTTGCAGGCATCTGTAAACTTCCCAACATGGGTGCTTAGAATCAAACATGGGTACTGTGTAAGAGCAGGAAGTATTCTTAACCACTGTGCCATCTCTCTAGCCCTCCTTAACTTCACTTTTGACAAGTTTTTTATCTGCTGAGAAAGAATTAGTAGCAGAATAGTTTTAGTAGAAGGCTTGGAACATAATAGTCACTCATAGACTCTGATTAGATGGCTAATTAGAAAATTTTATCTTATATCTATAGCACTTAAGCTGAAACTTTGTATATAATTGTTTTAGTTGGGTTTTTCCATGCTGTGATAAAATATCATCATCAAAAGTAACAGGAGGAAGAAAAAGTTTATAGGCTAGCAGCTTATGGACCATCATGAAGCGAAATCAGGGCAGGAACCAAAGAGAGGAATATAGAGGCAAGAACTGAAGAATTGCTACTTACTGGTTTGCTCCCATAGCTTGTTCAGCCTGACTTCTTATATCATCTACAATCATCAGTCCATTGGTACTACCACCTACAGTGGAATGGGTACTCCCACATCAATCATTGGTCAAGAAAAATGTCCCATGGGTGTGTCTAATGGACAAATTTATGGAGACATTTTCTTAATTGAGATTACCCCTTCTCAGATGACTCTAACTTAACAAAATGAAACAAAATACTAGCCAACACAATTGGCTTGTCATTTTGATACACAAACACACCACTATTCAACTATAATCTTTCCCTTTCTCATTTGTTCCAAAGATGTCATGTTAATATTAATATCATAATATATAACATCCCAACATTTAAAAGTCCCAGTTGTTACTAATTCAAAAATTTGAAAAGTTTATTATCATTAAAAATTTAATGCCTCTTTAAAATATCCGATGTCTTTTAACAATGGGCTCCTATAAAATAAAAGGTAATGTATATAATGTAATGTATATAATGTACAGTTACATTCTGAACAAAGCAAACCAGAGTTCGACCATGTAAAACGTTCAGTTCTTGATATCTGGGACATGCTTCTCTGGGCCACAAGGCAATTTAATTTTATCAGCTCTATTATCCACAGTACATATAGCTTGTCTCCAAGGCTCAGGCTAGCTCTGCTCCATAATCACCACTGTCCTTGGTGGCCATCCCTCGATACTGATATCTCCAAAATGCTGAGGTCTTTACTTCAAGTGGACTGCAACTTCAAAACTATCTTCTCCTGGGCTCGTTTCAGGAATTCTGTTTGTCACTGCCACATGTTGCCAGCCTCAGCTTCTTTTCATGACCCTTTAATCCTGGATCTTCTAAAACAACTGAGCCTACAACTTCCCCAGTGGCCATCTTGGCCTACTACAGTGTCAAACCTCAGCTGCTCTATGATCCCCTCATGCCTTCAAAACTAGTACAACACAGAAGATATATGACCAAGTTCTTCTGCATGAGGTACAGCGTTTAACCCCCTTTGAATCACAGCTTCTGAGAGCTGATCCTGTGAAAACATTTCCCAGGAGTTTTTACCTCAGTAATGTTGATCACATCTTAATCACTACTAATTTCTTACCATCATTGATTTTCCTGGCATAACAAATGTTTCACTTTAGTGGTTCTGATCACTTTTTAATCAATGCTACTTCTTCAGATCCAGCTGACCAGATCACATAGTCCTAATTCAAAATATTAAATGACCCTTTCAGAGTTATAAACAGATTCTCAAAATTCTCTCTGAAACTTTACTAGCTAGACTTTCTTCATCAACTTTTCTCTCCATATGCTTTTGTATCTTCCAAGCATTCACAAAGCAGCCCCCTTCAGTTCTGAGTACTCAGCAGCTTTTCTAGCCCAAAGTTCCAAAGGTCTTCTACAGTCCTCCTGAAAACATATGTTCAGTTCTGTCACAACTATACCTCATACTTAATCTATTCATTTCTATTTCTGTGATAAAATACCATGACCAAAAGCACCATTGAAGAATGGCTGTTTACTGGATCAATCACTCTCTATGGCTTGTTCCATCTGATTTTTCATACCATGAAGGACCTCTTGTCCTTCGGTGCCACTAGCCATGGGAGCTGGGTCATCCCATACCAATCATCAATCAAGAAAATTCCGTGAGGCTTGCCTTCTATTGAGTCTTATGGAGGGATTTCTCAGCAGAGGTTCCCTGCCCCCAGGACTCTAGATTGTGTCAAGTTAGCCAAAAAAGTCAGCACAATAACTGTATTTTTTTCAGTGCAGCTTATCCAAGATATATCACCAAAGAAAAAGATAACCACCATGATCAAATGGCTTGCTCCAACTTTGCTTCTTGTTTGTACACTTCCTCAGTGTTACCTCCTTTTCTCCCTTTTGCCTGCAACTAATTCATCATAAAACTGTCAATCCTACTCCAATGTATCTCAAACCCATTTATTACTTTCTATCATGGCTGACTTGCCAGCATCTCCTAGGTGGACCATTAATCGTGTTCCCTGTTTCTGTTCTAGCCTCTCTCTGCACAGCAAACAAGAATCACTTCATTGAAAGTCTCATAGGACTCTTCCTTTTAAATATGTTCCAGTTGCTTTCCATTGCCTTTAAAATCAAAGCTGACTTCCAAGATCTGACTTGTTCTTTTCAAACAAACCTGACCTTCCTTCCCCTATTTCTCACAGCCCACCCAGCCCCTGCAACAGTGAATGTTACAGCTGCTGCTCGGAAGATCTGGACTGTCCCCACTAGCAGTTCCCACTTATTCCTCCCTTGGCCTATGCAAGCAGTCTTTCTGAGCTTCTTTATATCCTGACAGTCCTTCCTTGATCATTCTTTTCAGAGCATTTTCTAGATAGAATTGACTGGAGAATACTTCTTCCCATTTTCACTGTAAGGCTTATAATCAGTAATGACATGTTTTCATCTCTCTGAAATGATTGAGGGAAGGATTGCTGTCTTCTCTCAATCTTCCATAAAACTATATACAAGGAATAAGAGGGCCTTGAATAATTGTCTTTGTCTATTGAAATGCAATGATTATCTCTCCACAAAATATGGAGGTACCCTATGTATTTTTTTGAAAAAGAGAAATATTAAATGTAGTGTGTTTTATATAACTTCAGATTTACAAAGTAATATTTTCTTAGGTAAAACCCATGTCTTATTAGGGAAAATATTATCAGAAAATAAGAAGTACTATGTGGCTACAGAAAAAAAATGCTATCAAAGCTTTTGAAAAATCTAGCAGAATCACATATACTCTGATTATGGTCTTGGTTTTTAAGGAATAAAATAAATTCTAAAATGCTACAATACATTCTTCTTACAAATATGTATATAAGAATAAGAATGATAGTGAATGGATGGTTTATTAGTTAAAACAAACGTTGCCATTGCAACGACAGAATTCAGGTCTATTTCAAATGGACCAGAACCACCTTTGTCTCCAGCTCCACAGAACCTAGTTCCCTCTTCTGTCTTCCATAGGCCTCTGCACACACATATGTGTATATACTGCCACACAAGCATGCACACATATACATATAAATAAAGATAAGATAAATAGATAAAAGAAAATAGATTCTTTCTTATACAATATATCCTGATTATAGTTTCTCCTTCATCCACTTCTCCCAGTTCCACCCCATCCAGATCAACTCTCTTTCTGTCTTTTGTTAGAAAAGAACAGACTTCTAAGAGATAATAACCAAACATGACAAACTAAACTGTAATAAGATGAAGCAAGAACTTTTATATCTAAGTTGGATACACCAACCCAACAGGAGGAAAAGAGTCCCAAGAGAAGACAAGTACTAAGCTAATAGCTATAATATATACATAGAGGACCTGGTGCAGACCTGTGCAGTCCCATGTTTGCTACTTCAGATTCTGTGAGCTCCTGTGTACCTTGTTTAGTTGATTCAGAGTGCCATGTTCTCCTGGTGTCTTCCCTTTCCTCTGAGTCTTACAACCTTTTTGGTCCTCTTCTACAGAATTTCCTCAGGTCCAAGGGGAGAAATTGGATGGAGACCTCCAATTTATACTCTTTTTCCACATAAATTCTGTTCCAAACTTCTCCCAGAGGCAGTCTCTCTGATGAGGACTACATAAGGCACTGATCTATGAGTATAACCGAATATTATTAAGAATCATTCTATTGATTTTTAAGAGTTATCTTGTTTGGTTTTACCTAGGTCTCTGGCCTATTGAGACTCTAGTGTTGGGTATGGTTTCCTTCTCCTAGAGTGGGTGTTAAGTCAGAATAGAAATTGGTTGGTTTCTCTCATGAGTTGCCCTAGCATACCTAGCATATTCTACAGGCAGGATTGGTCAAAGATTTTAATGGCTAGGTTGGTATCCATGTTTCTCTTTTAGTAGTTTGCTGAGTACCTTTCTGCACCAAAGAGTCTAGAAAATAGGAGCACCAACTCAAATTCTCTATATTCAATGAGTTATGTGCATGTTTTCCTTGGCAGTAGGGCTTTGCTGTCAGCTTGTGAAGAGAAACTCTTTGTTCTATCATCAGACTGAGTTGTTTGGAGATTTCCATGGAACCCTCTTAGCTCAATAAGCCAATGACTGAATGTAACCCAGTCCCTCCACTGGAAACCTTGCTGACTAAAAGATGTGGCCAGTTGAGACTCCATATTCTCCAGTATATTCCTCATTCAGATCACCTTCACAAACTCCAAGAACTTTCCACTATACTAAGTTTCTACACTACTCTCCCAAAGATGCTCCCCAAAGAAAACTATCTCTCCATTCAGTCTCTTTATGTATTCGCATCTCCCCTAATCTGACACGATCCCTCCCATTCCCATTTCTACCCACACTCAGTCCACCCATAAAATCTGTTCTATTTCTCCTTCCAAGGGAGATCCATGTGCCCTCCCTCCATACCTCTCATCTTTACCTAATGTTTCTGGGTCTACAAATTGTAGCTTGATTATCATTTACTAATGGATAATATCCACTTATAAGTGAATATGAACCATATTTGCCTTTCTGAATATGGATTACCTCATTCAGAATGATTTTCTTTCAAGTTCCATCCATTTTTCAACAAGTTTCATGATGTCATTTTTTAAACAGTTAAGTAATTCTCCCTTGTTTAAATGTCCATATTTTATTTATCCATTCTTCTGTTGAGGGACATCTAGGTTGTTTCCAATTTCTAGCTGTTATGAACACAATGAGCATGTTAAAAGACATGTCTTTGTGCTAGAATAGAGTATTCTTTAGGTATATGCCCAAGAAGAGTATAGCTGGGTTTTGAGGTATGTCAATTCCCAATTTTCTGAGGAAACAACAACTTTGCACTCTTAAAATAAAGAAATAGGAATGTATAACACACACACACACACACACACACACACACAAACACATATATAAAATATGGCCTTACGTAACATTATAGGTTGTCTACATGAGAAATGTTGGAAAAGCCTGAAAATTCTTAATTCTATTTGCAAAGAACATTTTTGTCTTCCTTTATTTCTCTGAGTGTTCAAAGTGCCCACTGTTTCAGTGGGTATTTTAGGAACCTTACACTATCTGGGCAGATCACAATATCAAGCGAAAGAAAGTCCAACTGAGGCAATATATCTGAATTTAGGACCTAAATTAAAAGTTTGAGATTCAGTTTTCCCAGAGGTAATTTCTTTTCTCATCAGGAAACATATATGCTATAAATAAGATTATGTGGCTCAAAAGCTAATTGTTTGAGAACACCTAATTGAAAGTAATAGCAAATGAGAGAATCACATTAGCAACTCAACGTTAGTGGTCACATTAAAGTCTCACATTTACATTAACCCGGATAATTTCCTGTTTCCTAGTTGACATTAGTAGAGTAAATTATCCTCGCATAGCTGCAGCAGCTGATTGCATGCTGGACCTGGATGAAAGGGCATTAATGAACATAATAAAGAATGTCTTACTCCTAATTCGGAGATTCTTAGAACTGAGGTGTGATTCTGCCTAAGCCACAACATATAATGAGACTCTGAAAGCATGTAATGAACATCAGGGAGAAATAGGAGAGCTCATTGTTCCAAACTTAATGTTTAAGGAAACAGGAAAAAAGTCAGCTAGAAAACACAACAATGTATTACCTTCTCCCACAGTCCCTACATTAAACCCACATCTTTCACATGGGATAGGGTTCAAGGTTAAAAATGAAAAAGTGTTTCCTGCCATCCATAAACCTTGCCTTGGAGAAAAGCGTACAAAATAGATTCACACATCACTGTCTGACAAGATGCTCACTGATAATTTTAGCAACACTAAAGAACTTATTGATACAGTTTTCTCTCTCAGAAAATCTGAAACTCATGGGAAAAAAAAGAAGAGTACAGAGAGCAAATTGGAAACTTGAAACTTTTCAAGAAATTGGGTGTCTGAAATAGGACATCGTTTGAAAGGTCAGGTCATCTGGTGTTGCTTATGAACAATTGCCTTATTACCAGCAATTTTCTATTCAAACTTTTTAAACATAAAAAAATGTTTAACAAATTTAAACTAGTTGCTAATAGCAGACTGATACTTGTTAGCTTAACATTTACAGAATAAAGTGACAAAGTCCACAGCTTTGGTTATATAAATCCAAAATAACCTCTCTCCTTCAGTAACTGTTGGTCTGGGCATGCTTTGTCAGTTACAAAGAGGGTTTTCCATTGTTTCTTAAATTTTTACAAGTAAATATGCTAATGAAGCAATACATTTAAGTGTCAAACTTATTTTAGATTGTGGTTTTGATAATCTGAAAAATATTCTTATTTCCATAAAAGTGTCAAATATGTCTTAATATCATTCAGTTATTTACCAACCCACTCACTTGTTGAACAAATATCTACACAGGACAGCTCAGGAGAGCAGCACGTTTAGACACTTAAGGATTGGTACAGCACTGACAGTTGCTCTAGGACATCAGATTCAAATTGTATTGTATTCTTTCTATTGACTGTACTAATTTTATATTCTTTCTCCAAGTGTAGGTTATTATTTCATTGTCAATTTGGCATTTGGAGAAGCTCAACCAAATAATTTGAAAGGAAAGAAAAACTTAACAAAAGTAAATTTGAAACAATTAAAGTCATTCTGAGCCGGGCAGTGGTGGCGCATGCCTTTAATCCCAGCACTTGGGAGGCAGAGGCAGGTGGATTTCTGAGTTCGAGACCAGCCTGGCCTACAGAGTGAGTTTCAGGACAGCCAGGGCTACACAGAAAAACCCTGTCTCGAAAAAAACCAAGAAAAAAAAAAAAGGCATTCTGTGGACAAGATTGATAGGGACCTTTATACATTCATTTCCCTGTTCTTACGGATGCAGCCAGAGCTGTATCCATTCTCCCACTTCACTGTGCTTTAATAAGCACAACTTGAAAACACAGTCAGCTTATCTAGAGCAACAACTTTATTTGAAAATGCATTTATTTTGGGGAATGACCCTTCTAATTTATCATCAGAGCACTCCACAAGTTGTGACACAAGTTTTCTCAATGGTGAGGATTGTTAAATGAGACAAAATGAATTGGAACTTTTGAAAGGAGCTTCATGTGAAACCTCTTAAATATGACCTTGAAAGTCACATCCAATACAACATAAAAACTCCTGGTGATGTTTACGAGAACCTTGGCACTACTCATGTGAAAGCCTGAAATTCACAATATTTAGAAAACTTGAAGGGATAAAAACAACTCTTCTGGTTAGCACGAAAAGTTTGTTTAAATGAAGTATTTGCAAATACCTACTTCTAACCACATTGTAAGCTTTTTAAATTAATCTTCTAATATTCATACAATGTTTCTAGAACTGTGGTCTTCTAGGCAGGACAATTATTTTGCAACAAATCTAAAATATATACCACTAATTTATTTCTTTTTTTTTTTTTAATTTTTATTTATTTATTTATTTATTTATTTATTGATATTTTATTTACATTTCCGATGATTCCCCTTTTCTTTAGAAACCCCGTGTCCTCTCCCCCTCCCCGCCTCTGTGAGGGAATTCCTCCTCCCACCTACCCGCCCACCCATTCCCATATTCCCACCTTGACATTCCCTTTTACTGGTGCCCCTAGCACCCTCAGGCCCAAAGTCCTCTCCTTTCTCCCTGGTGGCCA